>JAVHZZ010000027.1:0-1200000 GCA_036250195.1 Mixophyes australis
GAATCATGAATCATGAATTGAATCATGAATCATGAATTATGAATTGAATCATGAATCATGAATCATGAATTGAATCATGAATTATGAATCATGAATTAAATCATGAATCATGAATTATGAATCATGAATTGAATCATGAATCATGAATTGAATCATGAATCATGAATTGAATCATGAATCATGAATTGAATCATGAATCATGAATTATGAATCATGAATTGAATCATGAATCATGAATCATGAATTGAATCATGAATCATGAATTGAATCATGAATCATGAATCATGAATTATGAATTGAATCATGAATCATGAATCATGAATTGAATCATGAATTATGAATTATGAATCATGAATTAATTCATGAATCATGAATCATGAATTGAATCATGAATCATGAATCATGAATTGAATCATGAATCATGAATTGAATCATGAATCATGAATCATGAATTATGAATCATGAATTGAATCATGAATCATGAATCATGAATTGAATCATGAATCATGAATTGAATCATGAATCATGAATTGAATCATGAATCATGAATCATGAATTGAATCATGAATTGAATCATGAATCATGAATCATGAATCATGAATCGAATCATGAATCATGAATTGAATCATGAATCATGAATCATGAATTGAATCATGAATCATGAATCATGAATTGAATCATGAATCATGAATTATGAATCATGAATTGAATCATGAATCATGAATCATGAATTGAATCATGAATCATGAATCAGAAATCATGAATCATGAATTATGAATCATGAATTAAATCATGAATCATGAATCAGGAATCATGAATCATGAATTGAATCATGAATTATGAATTGAATCATGAATCATGAATCATGAATTGAATCATGAAATGAATCATGAATCATGAATCATGAATTGAATCATGAATCATGAATGATGAATCATGAATTGAATCATGAATTGAATCATGAATCATGAATTGAATCATAAATCATGAATTGAATCATGAATCATGAATCATGAATCATGAATTGAACCATGAATCATGAATTATGAATCATGAATTGAATCATGAATCATGAATTATGAATCATGAATTGAATCATGAATCATGAATTGAATCATGAATCATGAATCGAATCATGAATCATGAATTGAATCATGAATCATGAATCATGAATTGAATCATGAATCATGAATCATGAATTAAATCATGAATCATGAATTATGAATCATGAATTGAATCATGAATCATGAATCATAAATCATGAATTGAATCATGAATCATGAATCATGAGTCAAATCATAAATCATGAATCATGAATCATAATTCATGAATTGAATCATGAATCATGAATCATGAATTATGAATCATGAATTGAATCATGAATCATGAATTGAATCATGAATCATGAATCATGAATTGAATCATAAATCATGTATTGAATCATGAATCATGAATCATGAATCATGAATTGAACCATGAATCATGAATTATGAATCATGAATTGAATCATGAATCATGAATTATGAATCATGAATTGAATCATGAATCATGAATCATGAATTGAATCATGAATCATGAATCGAATCATGAATCATGAATTGAATCATGAATCATGAATTGAATCATGAATCATGAATCATGAATCGAATCATGAATCATGAATCATGAATTAAATCATGAATCATGAATTATGAATCATGAATTGAATCATGAATCATGAATTGAATCATGAATCAGGAATCATGAATCATGAATTGAATCATGAATCATGAATTATGAATCATGAATTAAATCATGAATCATGAATTATGAATCATGAATTGAATCATGAATTATGAATTGAATCATAAATCATGAATCATGAATCATGTATCATGAATCATGAATCATGTATCATGAATCATGAATCATAAATTGAATCATGAAATGAATCATGAATCATGAATCATGAATTGAATCATGAATCATGAATGATGAATCATGAATTGAATCATGAATTGAATCATGAATCATGAATCATGAATTGAATCATGAATCATGAATCATGAATCATGAATTGAATCATGAATAATGAATTGAATCATAAATCATGAATCATGAATTGAATCATGAATCATGAATTGAATCATGAATTATGAATCATGAATTGAATCATGAATCATGAATTATGAATCATGAATTGAATCATGAATCATGAATCATGAATTGAATCATGAATCATGAATCAGGAATCATGAATTGAATCATAAATCATGAATTATGAATCATGAATTAAATCATGAATCATGAATTATGAATCATGAATTGAATCATAAATTATGAATTGAATCATGAATCATGAATCATGAATCATGAATCATGAATTGAATCATGAAATAAATCATGAATCATGAATCATGAATTGAATCATGAATCATGAATAATGAATCATGAATTGAATCATGAATTGAATCATGAATCATGAATTGAATCATAAATCATGAATTGAATCATGAATCATGAAACATGAATCATGAATTGAATCATGAATTGAATCATGAATGATAAATCATGAATTGAATCATGAATGATAAATCATGAATTGAATCATGAATCATGAATGATGAATCATGAATTGAATCATGAATCATGAATCATGAATCGAATCATGAATCATGAATTGAATCATGAATCATGAATTATGAATCATGAATTGAATCATGATCCGAATCATGAATTGAATCATGAATCATGAATTGAATCATGAATCATGAATCATGAATCATGAATTGAATCATGAATCATGAATTATGAATCATGAATTGAATCATGAATCATGACTTGAATCATGAATCATGAATTGAATCATGAATCATGAATCATGAATTATGAATCATGAATTGAATCATGAATCATGAATCATGACTTGAATCATGAATCATGAATTGAATCATGAATCATGGATCATGAATTATGAATCATGAATTGAATCATGAATCATGAATCATGAATTGAATCATGAATCATGGATTGAATCATGAATCATGAATCATGAATTGAATCATGAATTGAATCACGAATCGAATCATGAATTAAATCATGAATCGAATCATGAATTGAATCATGAATCATGAATCATGAATTGAATCATGAATCATGAATCATGAATTGAATCATGAATCATGAATCATGAATCATGAATCGAATCATGAATCATGAATTGAATCATGAATCATGAATTGAATCATGAATCATGAATCATGAATTGAATCATGAATCATGAATCATGAATTGAATCATGAATCATGAATCATGAATTGAATCATGAATCATGAATCATGAATCATGAACTATGAATCATGAATTGAATCATGAATCATGAATCATGAATTGAATCATGAATCATGAATCATGAATCGAATCATGAATCATGAATTGAATCATGAATCATGAATCATGAATTGAATCATGAATCATGAATCATGAATTGAATCATGAATCATGAATCATGAATTGAATCATGAATCATGAATCATTAATTGAATCATGAATAATGAATTATGAATCATGAATTGAATCATGATTTATGAATTGAATCATGAATCATGAATCATGAATTGAATCATGAATCATGAATTGAATCATGAATCATGAATCATGAATCATCAATTGAATCATGAATAATGAATTATGAATCATGAATTGAATCATGAATCATGAATCATGAATTGAATCATGAATCATGAATCATGAATCATGAATCGAATCATGAATCATGAATTGAATCATGAATCATGAATTGAATCATGAATCATGAATCATGAATTGAATCATGAATCATGAATCATGAATTGAATCATGAATCATGAATCATGAATTGAATCATGAATCATGAATTATGAATCATGAATTGAATCATGAATCATGAATTGAATCATGAATCATGAATCATGAATCATGAATTGAATCATGAATCATGAATTATGAATCATGAATTGAATCATGAATCATGAATCATGAATTGAATCATGAATCATGAATCAGGATCATGAATTGAATCATGAATCATGAATTATGAATCATGAATTAAATCATGAATCATGAATTATGAATCATGAATTGAATCATAAATTATGAATTGAATCATGAATCATGAATCATGAATCATGAATCATGAATTGAATCATGAAATAAATCATGAATCATGAATCATGAATTGAATCATGAATCATGAATAATGAATCATGAATTGAATCATGAATTGAATCATGAATCATGAATTGAATCATAAATCATGAATTGAATCATGAATCATGAATCATGAATTAAACCATGAATCATGAATTATGAATCATGAATTGAATCATGAATCATGAACTATGAATCATGAATTGAATCATGAATCATGAATCATGAATTGAATCATGAATCATGAATCATGAATCGAATCATGAATCATGAATTGAATCATGAATCATGAATCATGAATTGAATCATGAATCATGAATCATGAATTGAATCATGAATCATGAATCATGAATTGAATCATGAATCATGAATCATTAATTGAATCATGAATAATGAATTATGAATCATGAATTGAATCATGATTTATGAATTGAATCATGAATCATGAATCATGAATTGAATCATGAATCATGAATTGAATCATGAATCATGAATCATGAATCATTAATTGAATCATGAATAATGAATTATGAATCATGAATTGAATCATGAATTATGAATTGAATCATGAATCATGAATCATGAATCATGAATCTTGAATCATGAATTGAATCATGAATTGAATCATGAATTGAATCATGAATTGAATCATGAATCATGAATTGAATCATGAATCATGAATGATGAATCATGAATTGAATCATGAATCATGAATTGAATCATGAATCATGAATCATGAATCATGAATCATGAATCTTGAATCATGAATTGAATCTTGAATTGAATCATGAATCATGAATCATGAATTAAATCATGAATCATGAATTATGAATCATGAATTGAATCATGAATTATGAATTGAATCATGAATTATGAATTGAATCATGAATCATGAATCATGAATTGAATCATGAATTATGAATTGAATCATGAATCATGAATCATGAAACATGAATCATGAATTGAATCATGAATTGAATCATGAATGATAAATCATGAATTGAATCATGAATCATGAATGATGAATCATGAATTGAATCATGAATCATGAATCATGAATCGAATCATGAATCATGAATTGAATCATGAATCATGAATTATGAATCATGAATTGAATCATGATCCGAATCATGAATTGAATCATGAATCATGAATTGAATCATGAATCATGAATCATGAATTGAATCATGAATCATGAATTATGAATCATGAATTGAATCATGAATCATGACTTGAATCATGAATCATGAATTGAATCATGAATCATGAATCATGAATTATGAATCATGAATTGAATCATGAATCATGAATCATGAATTGAATCATGAATCATGAATCATGAATTGAATCATGAATCATGGATTGAATCATGAATCATGAATCATGAATTGAATCATGAATTGAATCACGAATCGAATCATGAATTAAATCATGAATCGAATCATGAATTGAATCATGAATCATGAATCATGAATCATGAATTGAATCATGATTCATGAATTATGAATCATGAATTGAATCATGAATCATGAATCATGAATTGAATCATGAATCATGAATCATGAATCATGAATCGAATCATGAATCATGAATTGAATCATGAATCATGAATTGAATCATGAATCATGAATCATGAATTGAATCATGAATCATGAATTGAATCATGAATCATGAATCATGAATTGAATCATGAATCATGAATTATGAATCATGAATTGAATCATGAATCATGAATCATGAATTGAATCATGAATCATGAATCATGAATCATGAATCATGAATTGAATCATGAATCATGAATTATGAATCATGAATTAAATCATGAATCATGATTTATGAATCATGAATTGAATCATGAATCATAAATTGAATCGTGAATCATGAATTATGAATCATGAATTGAATCATGAATTGAATCATGAATCATGAATCATGAATTGAATCATGAATCATGAATCATGAATCATGAATTGAATCATGAATCATGAATTATGAATCATGAATTGAATCATGAATCATTAATCATGAATTGAATCATGAATCATGAATTGAATCATGAATCATGAATCATGAATTGAATCATGAATTGAATCATGAATCATGAATCATGAATTGAATCATGAATCATGAATCGAATCATGAATCATGAATTGAATCATGAATCA
This sequence comes from Mixophyes australis, assembly GCA_036250195.1. NCBI lineage: Eukaryota > Metazoa > Chordata > Amphibia > Anura > Limnodynastidae > Mixophyes > Mixophyes australis. Next base: position 6,333 of record JAVHZZ010000027.1, read on the forward strand.
TGAATCATGAATTGAATCATGAATCATGAATTGAATCATGAATCATGAATCGAATCATGAATCATGAATTGAATCATGAATCATGAATCATGAATTGAATCATGAATCATAAATCATGAATTGAATCATGAACCATGAATTGAATCATGAATCATGAATTATGAATCATGAATTGAATCATGAATCATGAATCAGGAATCAGGAATCATGAATCATGAATTGAATCATGAATCATGAATTATGAATCATGAATTAAATCATGAATCATGAATTATGAATCATGAATTGAATCATGAATTCTGAATTGAATCATGAATCATGAATCATGAATCATGTATCATGAATCATGAATCATGTATCATGAATCATGAATCATAAATTGAATCATGAAATGAATCATGAATGATGAATCATGAATTGAATCATGAATCATGAATGATGAATCATGAATTGAATCATGAATTGAATCATGAATCATGAATTGAATCATGAATCATGAATTGAATCATGAATCATGAATCATGAATCATGAATTGAATCATGAATAATGAATTGAATCATAAATCATGAATCATGAATTGAATCATGAATCATGAATCATGAATTGAATCATGAATTATGAATCATGAATTGAATCATGAATCATGAATTATTGAATCATGAATCATGAATCATGAATTGAATCATGAATCATGAATCAGGAATCATGAATTGAATCAGGAATCATGAATTATGAATCATGAATTAAATCATGAATCATGAATTATGAATCATGAATTGAATCATGAAATAAATCATGAATCATGAATTGAATCATGAATCATGAATAATGAATCATGAATTGAATCATGAATTGAATCATGAATCATGAATCATGAATTGAATCATAAATCATGAATTGAATCATGAATCATGAATCATGAATTAAACCATGAATCATGAATTATGAATCATGAATTGAATCATGAATCATGAATTATGAATCATGAATTGAATCATGAATCATGAATCATGAATTGAATCATGAATCATGAATCATGAATCGAATCATGAATCATGAATTGAATCATGAATCATGAATCGTGAATTGAATCATGAATCATGAATCATGAATTGAATCATGAATCATGAATCATGAATCATGAATCGAATCATGAATCATGAATTGAATCATGAATCATGAATTGAATCATGAATCATGAATCATGAATTGAATCATGAATCATGAATTGAATCATGAATCATGAATCATGAATTGAATCATGAATCATGAATTATGAATCATGAATTGAATCATGAATCATGAATCATGAATTGAATCATGAATCATGAATCATGAATGATGAATCATGAATTGAATCATGAATCATGAATTATGAATCATGAATTAAATCATGAATCATGATTTATGAATCATGAATTGAATCATGAATCATAAATTGAATCGTGAATCATGAATTATGAATCATGAATTGAATCATGAATCATGAATCATGAATTGAATCATGAATCATGAATCATGAATTGAATCATGAATCATGAATCATGAATCATGAATTGAATCATGAATCATGAATTATGAATCATGAATTGAATCATGAATCATTAATCATGAATTGAATCATGAATCATGAATTGAATCATGAATCATGAATCATGAATTGAATCATGAATTGAATCATGAATCATGAATCATGAATTGAATCATGAATCATGAATCGAATCATGAATCATGAATTGAATCATGAATCATGAATTGAATCATGAATCATGAATTGAATCATGAATCATGAATCATGAATCATGAATCGAATCATGAATCATGAATTGAATCATGAATCATGAATCATGAATTGAATCATGAATCATGAATCATGAATTGAATCATGAACCATGAATTGAATCATGAATCATGAATTATGAATCATGAATTGAATCATGAATCATGAATCAGGAATCAGGAATCATGAATCATGAATTGAATCATGAATCATGAATTATGAATCATGAATTAAATCATGAATCATGAATTATGAATCATGAATTGAATCATGAATTCTGAATTGAATCATGAATCATGAATCATGAATCATGTATCATGAATCATGAATCATGTATCATGAATCATGAATCATAAATTGAATCATGAAATGAATCATGAATGATGAATCATGAATTGAATCATGAATCATGAATGATGAATCATGAATTGAATCATGAATTGAATCATGAATCATGAATTGAATCATGAATCATGAATTGAATCATGAATCATGAATCATGAATCATGAATTGAATCATGAATAATGAATTGAATCATAAATCATGAATCATGAATTGAATCATGAATCATGAATCATGAATTGAATCATGAATTATGAATCATGAATTGAATCATGAATCATGAATTATGAATCATGAATTGAATCATGAATCATGAATCATGAATTGAATCATGAATCATGAATCAGGAATCATGAATTGAATCAGGAATCATGAATTATGAATCATGAATTAAATCATGAATCATGAATTATGAATCATGAATTGAATCATGAAATAAATCATGAATCATGAATCATGAATTGAATCATGAATCATGAATTATGAATCATGAATTAAATCATGAATCATGATTTATGAATCATGAATTGAATCATGAATCATAAATTGAATCGTGAATCATGAATTATGAATCATGAATTGAATCATGAATCATGAATCATGAATTGAATCATGAATCATGAATCATGAATTGAATCATGAATCATGAATCATGAATTGAATCATGAATCATGAATTATGAATCATGAATTGAATCATGAATCATTAATCATGAATTGAATCATGAATCATGAATTGAATCATGAATCATGAATCATGAATTGAATCATGAATTGAATCATGAATCATGAATCATGAATTGAATCATGAATCATGAATCGAATCATGAATCATGAATTGAATCATGAATCATGAATCATGAATTGAATCATGAATCATGAATTGAATCATGAATCATGAATCGAATCATGAATCATGAATTGAATCATGAATCATGAATCATGAATTGAATCATGAATCATGAATCATGAATTGAATCATGAACCATGAATTGAATCATGAATCATGAATTATGAATCATGAATTGAATCATGAATCATGAATCAGGAATCAGGAATCATGAATCATGAATTGAATCATGAATCATGAATTATGAATCATGAATTAAATCATGAATCATGAATTATGAATCATGAATTGAATCATGAATTCTGAATTGAATCATGAATCATGAATCATGAATCATGTATCATGAATCATGAATCATGTATCATGAATCATGAATCATAAATTGAATCATGAAATGAATCATGAATGATGAATCATGAATTGAATCATGAATCATGAATGATGAATCATGAATTGAATCATGAATTGAATCATGAATCATGAATTGAATCATGAATCATGAATTGAATCATGAATCATGAATCATGAATTGAATCATGAATAATGAATTGAATCATAAATCATGAATCATGAATTGAATCATGAATCATGAATCATGAATTGAATCATGAATTATGAATCATGAATTGAATCATGAATCATGAATTATGAATCATGAATTGAATCATGAATCATGAATCATGAATTGAATCATGAATCATGAATCAGGAATCATGAATTGAATCAGGAATCATGAATTATGAATCATGAATTAAATCATGAATCATGAATTATGAATCATGAATTGAATCATGAAATAAATCATGAATCATGAATCATGAATTGAATCATGAATCATGAATAATGAATCATGAATTGAATCATGAATTGAATCATGAATCATGAATTGAATCATAAATCATGAATTGAATCATGAATTGAATCATGAATCATGAATCATGAATTGAATCATGAATCATGAATCATGAATTGAATCATGAATCATGGATTGAATCATGAATCATGAATCATGAATTGAATCATGAATTGAATCACGAATCGAATCATGAATTAAATCATGAATCGAATCATGAATTGAATCATGAATCATGAATCATGAATCATGAATTGAATCATGATTCATGAATTATGAATCATGAATTGAATCATGAATCATGAATCATGAATTGAATCATGAATCATGAATCATGAATCATGAATCGAATCATGAATCATGAATTGAATCATGAATCATGAATTGAATCATGAATCATGAATCATGAATTAAATCATGAATCATGAATTGAATCATGAATCATGAATCATGAATTGAATCATGAATCATGAATCATGAATCATGAATGATGAATCATGAATTGAATCATGAATCATGAATTATGAATCATGAATTAAATCATGAATCATGATTTATGAATCATGAATTGAATCATGAATCATAAATTGAATCGTGAATCATGAATTATGAATCATGAATTGAATCATGAATCATGAATCATGAATTGAATCATGAATCATGAATCATGAATTGAATCATGAATCATGAATCATGAATCATGAATTGAATCATGAATCATGAATTATGAATCATGAATTGAATCATGAATCATTAATCATGAATTGAATCATGAATCATGAATTGAATCATGAATCATGAATCATGAATTGAATCATGAATTGAATCATGAATCATGAATCATGAATTGAATCATGAATCATGAATCGAATCATGAATCATGAATTGAATCATGAATCATGAATTGAATCATGAATCATGAATCATGAATCGAATCATGAATCATGAATTGAATCATGAATCATGAATCATGAATTGAATCATGAATCATGAATCATGAATTGAATCATGAACCATGAATTGAATCATGAATCATGAATTATGAATCATGAATTGAATCATGAATCATGAATCAGGAATCAGGAATCATGAATCATGAATTGAATCATGAATCATGAATTATGAATCATGAATTAAATCATGAATCATGAATTATGAATCATGAATTGAATCATGAATTCTGAATTGAATCATGAATCATGAATCATGAATCATGTATCATGAATCATGAATCATGTATCATGAATCATGAATCATAAATTGAATCATGAAATGAATCATGAATGATGAATCATGAATTGAATCATGAATCATGAATGATGAATCATGAATTGAATCATGAATTGAATCATGAATCATGAATTGAATCATGAATCATGAATTGAATCATGAATCATGAATCATGAATCATGAATTGAATCATGAATAATGAATTGAATCATAAATCATGAATCATGAATTGAATCATGAATCATGAATCATGAATTGAATCATGAATTATGAATCATGAATTGAATCATGAATCATGAATTATGAATCATGAATTGAATCATGAATCATGAATCATGAATTGAATCATGAATCATGAATCAGGAATCATGAATTGAATCAGGAATCATGAATTATGAATCATGAATTAAATCATGAATCATGAATTATGAATCATGAATTGATTCATGAAATAAATCATGAATCATGAATCATGAATTGAATCATGAATCATGAATAATGAATCATGAATTGAATCATGAATTGAATCATGAATCATGAATCATGAATTGAATCATAAATCATGAATTGAATCATGAATCATGAATCATGAATTGAATCATGAATCATGAATTATGAATCATGAATTGAATCATGAATCATGAATCATGAATCATGAATTGAATCATGAATCATGAATCAGGAATCATGAATCATGAATTAAATCATGAATCATGAATTATGAATCATGAATTGAATCATGAATTATGAATTGAATCATGAATCATGAATCATGAATCATGAATTGAATCATGAATCATGAATCATGAATCATGAATCATGAATCATGAATTGAATCATGAATCATGAATCATGAATCATTAATTGAATCATGAATAATGAATTATGAATCATGAATTGAATCATGAATTATGAATTGAATCATAAATCATGAATCATGAATTGAATCATGAATCATGAATTGAATCATGAATCATGAATCATGAATCATTAATTGAATCATGAATAATGAATTATGAATCATGAATTGAATCATGAATTATGAATTGAATCATGAATCATGAATCATGAATCATGAATCTTGAATCATGAATTGAATCATGAATTGAATCATGAATCATGAATCATGAATTAAATCATGAATCATGAATTATGAATCATGAATTGAATCATGAATTATGAATTGAATCATGAATCATGAATCATAATTCATGAATTGAATCATGAATTATGAATTGAATCATGAATCATGAGATAAATCATGAATTGAATCATGAATCATGAATGATGAATCATGAATTGAATCATGAATCATGAATCATGAATCGAATCATGAATCATGAATTATGAATCATGAATTGAATCATGAATCATGAATTTTGAATCATGAATTGAATCATGAATCATGAATTATGAATCATGAATTGAATCATGAATCATGAATCATGAATTGAATCATGAATCATGAATCAGGAATCATGAATTGAATCAGGAATCATGAATTATGAATCATGAATTAAATCATGAATCATGAATTATGAATCATGAATTGAATCATGAAATAAATCATGAATCATGAATCATGAATTGAATCATGAATCATGAATAATGAATCATGAATTGAATCATGAATTGAATCATGAATCATGAATCATGAATTGAATCATAAATCATGAATTGAATCATGAATCATGAATCATGAATTGAATCATGAATCATGAATTATGAATCATGAATTGAATCATGAATCATGAATCATGAATCATGAATTGAATCATGAATCATGAATCAGGAATCATGAATCATGAATTAAATCATGAATCATGAATTATGAATCATGAATTGAATCATGAATTATGAATTGAATCATGAATCATGAATCATGAATCATGAATTGAATCATGAATCATGAATCATGAATCATGAATCATGAATTGAATCATGAATCATGAATCATGAATCATTAATTGAATCATGAATAATGAATTATGAATCATGAATTGAATCATGAATTATGAATTGAATCATAAATCATGAATCATGAATTGAATCATGAATCATGAATTGAATCATGAATCATGAATCATGAATCATTAATTGAATCATGAATAATGAATTATGAATCATGAATTGAATCATGAATTATGAATTGAATCATGAATCATGAATCATGAATCATGAATCTTGAATCATGAATTGAATCATGAATTGAATCATGAATCATGAATCATGAATTAAATCATGAATCATGAATTATGAATCATGAATTGAATCATGAATTATGAATTGAATCATGAATCATGAATCATAATTCATGAATTGAATCATGAATTATGAATTGAATCATGAATCATGAATCATGAAACATGAATCATGAATTGAATCATGAATTGAATCATGAATGATAAATCATGAATTGAATCATGAATCATGAATGATGAATCATGAATTGAATCATGAATCATGAATCATGAATCGAATCATGAATCATGAATTATGAATCATGAATTGAATCATGAATCATGACTTGAATCATGAATCATGAATTGAATCATGAATCATGAATTGAATCATGAATCATGAATCATGAATCATGAATTGAATCATGAATCATGAATTATGAATCATGAATTGAATCATGAATCATGACTTGAATCATGAATCATGAATTAAATCATGAATCATGAATCATGAAATATGAATCATGAATTAAATCATGAATCATGAATCATGAATTGAATCATGAATCATGAATCATGAATTGAATCATGAATCATGGATTGAATCATGAATCATGAATCATGAATTGAATCATGAATTGAATCACGAATTGAATCATGAATTAAATCATGAATCGAATCATGAATTGAATCATGAATCATGAATCATGAATCATGAATTGAATCATGATTCATGAATTATGAATCATGAATTGAATCATGAATCATGAATCATGAATTGAATCATGAATCATGAATCATGAATCGAATCATGAATCATGAATTGAATCATGAATCATGAATTGAATCATGAATCATGAATCATGAATTGAATCATGAATCATGAATCATGAATTGAATCATGAATCATGAATTGAATCATGAATCATGAATTATGAATCATGAATTGAATCATGAATCATGAATCATGAATCATGAATTGAATCATGAATCATGAATCATGAATGATGAATCATGAATTGAATCATGAATCATGAATTATGAATCATGAATTAAATCATGAATCATGATTTATGAATCATGAATTGAATCATGAATCATGAATTAAATCATGAATCATGAATTATGAATCATGAATTGAATCATGAATCATGAATCATGAATTGAATAATGAATCATGAATCATGAATTGAATCATGAATCATGAATCATGAATCATGAATCATGAATTGAATCATGAATCATGAATTATGAATCATGAATTGAAGCATGAATCATTAATCATGAATTGAATCATGAATCATGAATTGAATCATGAATCATGAATTGAATCATGAATCATGAATCAAATCATGAATCATGAATCATGAATCATGAATTGAATCATGAATCATGAATCATGAATTGAATCATGAATCATGAATCATGAATCATGAATCGAATCATGAATCATGAATTGAATCAGGAATCATGAATCATGAATTGAATCATGAACCATGAATTGAATCATGAATCATGAATTATGAATCATGAATTGAATCATGAATCATGAATCATGAATCAGGAATCATAAATCATGAATTGAATCATGAATCATGAATTATGAATCATGAATTAAATCATGAATCATGAATTATGAATTATGAATTGAATCATGAATTCTGAATTGAATCATGAATCATGAAACATGAATCATGAATCATGAATTGAATCATGAATTATGAATCATGAATTGAATCATGAAATGAATCATGAATGATGAATCATGAATTGAATCATGAATCATAAATCATGAATTGAATCATGAATCAGGAATCATGAATCATGAATTGAATCATGAACCATGAATTGAATCATGAATCATGAATTATGAATCATGAATTGAATCATGAATCATGAATCATGAATCAGGAATCATGAATCATGAATTGAATCATGAATCATGAATTATGAATCATGAATTAAATCATGAATCATGAATTATGAATTATGAATTGAATCATGAATTCTGAATTGAATCATGAATCATGAAACATGAATCATGAATCATGAATTGAATCATGAATTATGAATCATGAATTGAATCATGAAATGAATCATGAATGATGAATCATGAATTGAATCATGAATCATAAATCATGAATTGAATCATGAATCATGAATCATGAATCATGAATTGAATCATGAATCATGAATCATGAATTGAATCATGAATCATGAATTATGAATCATGAATTGAATCATGAATCATGAATTGAATCATGAATCATGAATTGAATCATGAATCATAAATCATGAATTGAATCATGAATCATAAATCATGAATTGAATCATGAATCATGAATCATGAATCGAATCATGAATCATTAATCATGAATCATGAATCATGAATTGAATCATGAAATGAATCATGAATCATGAATCATGAATTGAATCATGAATCATGAATCATGAATCATGAATTGAATCATGAATCATGAATCATGAATTGAATCATGAATCATGAATTGAATCATGAATCATGAATTGAATCATGAATCATGAATTATGAATCATGAATTGAATCATGAATTATGAATTGAGTCATGAATGATGAATCATGAATGATGAATCATGAATTAAATCATGAATCATGAATCATGAATTGAATCATGAATCATGAATCATGAATCATGAATTGAATAATGAATCATGAATGATGAATCCTGAATTGAATCATGAATCATGAATTGAATCATGAATCATGAATCATGAATTGAATCATGAATCATGAATTATGAATCATGAATTGAATCATGAATCATGAATTATGAATCATGAATCATGAATCATGAATCATGAACTGAATCATGAATTGAATCATGAATCATGAATCATGAATTGAATCATGAATCATGAATGATGAATCATGAATTGAATCATGAATCATGAATCATGAATCATGAATCATGAATTATGAATCATGAATTAAATCATGAATCATGAATCAGGAATCATGAATCATGAATTGAATCATGAATCAGGAATTATGAATAATGAATTAAATCATGAATCATGAATCAGGAATCATGAATCATGAATTGAATCATGAATCAGGAATCATGAATCATGAATTGAATCATGAATCATGAATTGAATCATGAAATGAATCATGAATCATGAATCATGAATTGAATCATAAATCATGAATTGAATCATGAATCATGAATCATGAATTGAACCATGAATCATGAATTATGAATCATGAATTGAATCATGAATCATGAATTATGAATCATGAATTGAATCATGAATCATGAATCATGAATTAAATCATGAATCATGAATCATGAATTGAATCATGAATCATGAATCATGAATCATGAATTGAATCATGAATCATGAATGATGAATCATGAATTGAATCATGAATCATGAATCATGAATTGAATCATGAATCATGAATCATGAATTGAATCATGAATCATGAATTTTGAATCATGAATTGAATCATGAATCATGAATTATGAATCATGAATTGAATCATGAATTATGAATTGAATCATGAATCATGAATCATGAATCATGAATCATGAACTGAATCATGAATTGAATCATGAATCATGAATCATGAATTGAATCATGAATCATGAATGATGAATCATGAATTGAATCATGAATCATGAATCATGAATCATGAATCATGAATTATGAATCATGAATTAAATCATGAATCATGAATCAGGAATCATGAATCATGAACTGATTCATGAATCAGGAATCATGAATCATGAATTGAATCATGAACCATGAATTGAATCATGAATCATGAATTATGAATCATGAATTGAATCATGAATCATGAATCATGAATCAGGAATCATGAATCATTAATTGAATCATGAATCATGAATTATGAATCATGAATTAAATCATGAATCATGAATTATGAATTATGAATTGAATCATGAATTCTGAATTGAATCATGAATCATGAAACATGAATCATGAATCATGAATTGAATCATGAATTATGAATCATGAATTGAATCATGAAATGAATCATGAATGATGAATCATGAATTGAATCATGAATCATAAATCATGAATTGAATCATGAATCATGAATCATGAATCATGAATTGAATCATGAATTATGAATTGAATCATGAATCATAAATCATGAATAATGAATTGAATCATGAATTGAATCATGAATCATAAATCATGAATTGAATCATGAATCATGAATTATAAATCGAATCATGAATCATGAATTGAATCATTAATCATGAATTGAATCATGAATCATGAATTGAATCATGAATCATGAATTATGAATCATGAATTGAATCATGAATTATGAATTGAGTCATGAATGATGAATCATGAATGATGAATCATGAATTAAATCATGAATCATGAATCATGAATTGAATCATGAATCATGAATCATGAATCATGAATTGAATAATGAATCATGAATGATGAATCCTGAATTGAATCATGAATCATGAATTGAATCATGAATCATGAATCTTGAATTGAATCATGAATCATGAATTATGAATCATGAATTGAATCATGAATCATGAATTATGAATCATGAATCATGAATCATGAATCATGAACTGAATCATGAATTGAATCATGAATCATGAATCATGAATTGAATCATGAATCATGAATTATGAATCATGAATCATGAATCATGAATTATGAACTGAATCATGAATTGAATCATGAATCATGAATCATGAATTGAATCATGAATCATGAATGATGAATCATGAATTGAATCATGAATCATGAATCATGAATCATGAATCATGAATTATGAATCATGAATTAAATCATGAATCATGAATCAGGAATCATGAATCATGAATTGAATCATGAATCAGGAATTATGAATCATGAATTAAATCATGAATCATGAATCAGGAATCATGAATCATGAATTGAATCATGAATCAGGAATCATGAATTATGAATTGAATCATGACTCATGAATTGAATCATGAAATGAATCATGAATCATGAATTGAATCATAAATCATGAATTGAATCATGAATCATGAATCATGAATCATGAATTGAATCATGAATCATGAATCATGAATTGAATCATGAATCATGAATCGAATCATGAATCATGAATTGAATCATGAATCATGAATTGAATCATGAATCATGAATCATGAATTGAATCATGAATCATGAATCATGAATTGAATCATGAATCATGAATCATGAATTAAATCATGAATCATGAATTATGAATCATGAATTGAATCATGAATCATGAATCATGAATTGAATCATGAATCATGAATGATGAATCATGAATTGAATCATGAATCATGAATCGAATCATGAATCATGAATTGAATCATTAATCATGAATCATGAATCATGAATTGAATCATGAAATGAATCATGAATCATGAATTGAATCATGAATCATGAATCATGAATCATGAATCATGAATCATGAATTGAATCATGAATCATGAATCATGAATTGAATCATGAATCATGAATTGAATCATGAATCATGAATTATGAATCATGAATTGAATCATGAATTATGAATTGAGTCATGAATGATGAATCATGAATGATGAATCATGAATTAAATCATGAATCATGAATCATGAATTGAATCATGAATCATGAATCATGAATCATGAATTGAATCATGAATCATGAATGATGAATCATGAATTGAATCATGAATCATGAATTGAATCATGAATCATGAATCATGAATTGAATCATGAATCATGAATTTTGAATCATGAATTGAATCATGAATCATGAATTATGAATCATGAATTGAATCATGAATTATGAATTGAATCATGAATCATGAATCATGAATCATGAATCATGAACTGAATCATGAATTGAATCATGAATCATGAATCATGAATTGAATCATGAATCATGAATGATGAATCATGAATTGAATCATGAATCATGAATCATGAATCATGAATTATGAATCATGAATTAAATCATGAATCATGAATCAGGAATCATGAATCATGAACTGATTCATGAATCAGGAATTATGAATCATGAATTAAATCATGAATCATGAATCAGGAATCATGAATCATGAATTGAATCATGAATCAGGAATCATGAATCATGAATTGAATCATGAATTATGAATTGAATCATGAAACATGAATCATGAATCATGAATCATGAATTGAATCATGAAATGAATCATGAATCATGAATCATGAATTGAATCATGAATCATGAATCATGAATTGAATCATAAATCATGAATTGAATCATGAATCATGAATCATGAATCATGAATTGAACCATGAATCATGAATTATGAATCATGAATTGAATCATGAATCATGAATTAAGAATCATGAATTGAATCATGAATCATGAATCATGAATTGAATCATGAATCATGAATCGAATCATGAATCATGAATTGAATCATGAATCATGAATTGAATCATGAATCATGAATCATGAATTGAATCATGAATCATGAATCATGAATTAAATCATGAATCATGAATTATGAATCATGAATTGAATCATGAATCATGAATCATGAATTGAATCATGAATCATGAATCATGAATCATGAATTGAATCATGAATCATGAATCATGAATCATAAATCGAATCATGAATCATGAATTGAATCATGAATCGAATCATGAATTGAATCATGAATCATGAATCATGAATTGAATCATGAATCATGAATCATGAATTAAATCTTGAATCATGAATTATGAATCATGAATTGAATCATGAATCATGAATCATGAATTGAATCATGAATTATGAATCATGAATCATGAATTGAATCATGAATTATGAATCATGAATTGAATCATGAATCATGAATCATGAATTGAATCATGAATCATGAATCATGAATCATGAATTGAATCATGAATCATGAATCATGAATCATGAATCATAAATCGAATCATGAATCATGAATCATGAATCATGAATTGAATCATGAATCATGAATGATGAATCATGAATTGAATCATGAATCATGAATTGAATCATGAATCATGAATCATGAATTGAATCATGAATCATGAATTTTGAATCATGAATTGAATCATGAATCATGAATTATGAATCATGAATTGAATCATGAATTATGAATTGAATCATGAATCATGAATCATGAATCATGAATCATGAACTGAATCATGAATTGAATCATGAATCATGAATCATGAATTGAATCATGAATCATGAATGATGAATCATGAATTGAATCATGAATCATGAATCATGAATCATGAATTATGAATCATGAATTAAATCATGAATCATGAATCAGGAATCATGAATCATGAACTGATTCATGAATCAGGAATTATGAATCATGAATTAAATCATGAATCATGAATCAGGAATCATGAATCATGAATTGAATCATGAATCATGAATCATGAATTGAATCATGAATCATGAATCATGAATCATGAATTGAATCATGAATCATGAATCATGAATTGAATCATGAATCATGAATTATGAATCATGAATTGAATCATGAATCATAAATCATGAATTGAATCATGAATCATGAATCATGAATTGAATCATGAATCATGAATCATGAATCATGAATTGAATCATGAATCATGAATCATGAATTGAATCATGAATCATGAATTATGAATCATGAATTAAATCATGAATCATGAATTGAATCATGAATCATGAATCATGAATTGAATCATGAATCATGAATCATGAATTGAATCATGAATCATGAATCATGAATCATGAATTGAATCATGAATCATGAATCATGAATTGAATCATGAATCATGAATCATGAATTGAATCATGAATCATGAATCATGAATCATGAATTGAATCATGAATCATGAATCATGAATTGAATCATGAATCATGAATCATGAATTGAATCATGAATCATGAATCATGAATTGAATCATGAATTAAATCATGAATCATGAATCATGAATCATGAATCGAATCATGAATCATGAATTGAATCATGAATTGAATCATGAATCATGAATTGAATCATGAATTATGAATCATGAATTGAATCATGAATCATGAATTATGAATCATGAATTATGAATCATGAATTATGAATCATGAATTGAATCTTGAATCATGAATTGAATCATGAATCATGAATTGAATCATGAATCATGAATTGAATCATGAATCATGAATCATGAATTGAATCATGAATTGAATCATGAATCATGAATCATGAATCGAATCATGAATCATGAATTGAATCATGAATCATGAATTGAATCATGAATCATGAATCATGAATTGAATCATGAATCATGAATTATGAATCATGAATTGAATCATGAATCATGAATCATGAATTGAATCATGAATCATAAATCAGGAATCATGAATCATGAATTGAATCATGAATCATGAATTATGAATCATGAATTAAATCATGAATCATGAATCAGGAATCATGAATCATGAATGGAATCATGAATCAGGAATTATGAATCATGAATTGAATCATGAATCATGAATTATGAATCATGAATTAAATCATGAATCATGAATCATGAATGATGAATCATGAATTGAATCATGACTTATGAATTGAATCATGAATCATGAATTATGAATCATGAATTGAATCATGAAATGAATCATGAATCATGAATTGAATCATGAATCATGAATGATGAATCATGAATTGAATCAAGAATCATGAATTGAATCATAAATCATGAATTGAATCATGAATCATGAATCATGAATCATGAATTGAACCATGAATTAAATCTTGAATCATGAATTAAATCTTGAATCATGAATTATGAATCATGAATTGAATCATGAATCATGAATCATGAATTGAATCATGAATCATGAATCATGAATCATGAATTGAATCATGAATCATGAATTATGAATTGAATCATGAATCATGAATCATGAATTGAATCATGAATCATGAATTATGAATCATGAATTAAATCATGAATCATGAATTATGAATCATGAATTGAATCATGAATCATGAATTTAATCATGAATCATGAATTGAATCATGAATCATGAATTATGAATCATGAATTGAATCATGAATCATGAATCATGAATTGAATCATGAATCATGAATCATGAATTGAATCATGAATCATGAATCATGAATTGAATCATGAATCATGAATCATGAATCATGAATTGAATCATGAATCATGAATTATGAATCTTGAATTGAATCATGAATCATGAATCATGAATTGAATCATGAATCATGAATCATGAATTGAATCATGAATCATGAATTGAATCATGAATCATGAATCATGAATTATGAATCATGAATTGAATCATGAATCATGAATCATGAATTGAATCATGAATCATGAATTGAATCATGAATCATGAATTGAATCATGAATCATGAATCATGAATTGAATCATGAATTGAATCATGAATCATGAATCATGAATCGAATCATGAATCATGAATTGAATCATGAATCATGAATTGAATCATGAATCATGAATCATGAATCAGGAATCATGAATCATGAATTATGAATCATGAATTGAATCATGAATCATGAATCATGAATTGAATCATGAATCATGAATCAGGAATCATGAATCATGAATTATGAATCATGAATTAAATCATGAATCATGAATCAGGAATCATGAATCATGAATTGAATCATGAATTATGAATTGAATCATGAATCAGGAATCATGAATCATGAATTGAATCATGAAATGAATCATGAATCATGAATCATGAATTGAATCATGAATCATGAATGATGAATCATGAATTGAATCATGAATTGAATCATGAATCATGAATTGAATCATAAATCATGAATTGAATCATGAATCATGAATCATGAATCATGAATTGAACCATGAATCATGAATTATGAATCATGAATTGAATCATGAATCATGAATTATGAATCATGAATCATGAATCATGAATTGAATCATGAATCATGAATTGAATCATGAATCATGAATCATGAATTGAATCATGAATCATGAATCATGAATTGAATCATGAATCATGAATCATGAAATAAATCATGAATCATGAATTATGAATCATGAATTGAATCATGAATCATGAATCATGAATCATGAATTGAATCATGAATCATGAATCATGAGTCAAATCATAAATCATGAATCATGAATCATAATTCATGAATTGAATCATGAATCATGAATCATGAATCGAATCTTGAATGATGAATCATGAATTGAATTATGAATCATGAATTGAATCATGAATGATGAATTATGAATCATGAATTGAATCATGAATCATGAATCATGAATTGAATCATGAATCATGAATCATGAATCATGAATTGAATCATGAATCATGAATTATGAATTGAATCATGAATCATGAAATATGAATTGAATCATGAATCATGAATTATGAATCATGAATTAAATCATGAATCATGAATTATGAATCATGAATTGAATCATGAATCATGAATTGAATCATGAATCATGAATTGAATCATGAATCATGAATTATGAATCATGAATTGAATCATGAATCATGAATCATGAATTGAATCATGAATCATGAATCATGAATTGAATCATGAATCATGAATTGAATCATGAATCATGAATCATGAATCATGAATCGAATCATGAATCATGAATCATGAATTGAATCATGAATCATGAATTGAATCATGAATCATGAATCATAAATTGAATCAGGAATCATGAATCATGAATTGAATCATGAATCATAAATCATGAATCATGAATGTAATCATGAATCATGAATTGAATCATGAATTATGAATCATGAATTGAATCATGAATCATGAATCATGAACTAAATCATGAATCATGAATCGAATCATGAACCATGAATCTAATCATGAATCATGAATTGAATCATGAATCATGAATTGAATCATGAATCATGAATCATGAATTGAATCATGAATCATGAATTGAATCATGAATCGAATCATGAATCATGAATCATGAATCGAATCATGAATCATGAATTGTATCATGAATCAAATCATGAATCATGAATTGTATCATGAATCATGAATCATGAATTGAATCATGAATCATGAATAATGAATTGAATCATGAATCATGAATCATGAATCATGAATTGAATCATGAATCATGAATCATGAATTTAATCATGAATCATGAATTGAATCATGAATCATGAATAATGAATTGAATCATGAATCATGAATCATGAATCATGAATCGAATCATGAATCATGAATCGAATCATGAATCATGAATTGAATCATGAATCATGAATCATGAATTGAATCATGAATCATGAATCATGAAATAAATCATGAATCATGATTTATGAATCATGAATTGAATCATGAATCATGAATCATGAATCATGAATTGAATCATGAATCATGAATCATGAGTCAAATCATAAATCATGAATCATGAATCATAATTCATGAATTGAATCATGAATCATGAATCATGAATCGAATCTTGAATGATGAATCATGAATTGAATTATGAATCATGAATTGAATCATGAATAATGAATTATGAATCATGAATTGAATCATGAATCATGAATCATGAATTGAATCATGAATCATGAATCATGAATCATGAATCATGAATTGAATCATGAATCATGAATTATGAATTGAATCATGAATCATGAATCATGAATTGAATCATGAATCATGAATTATGAATCATGAATTAAATCATGAATCATGAATTATGAATCATGAATTGAATCATGAATCATGAATTGAATCATGAATCATGAATTGAATCATGAATCATGAATTATGAATCATGAATTGAATCATGAATCATGAATCATGAATTGAATCATGAATCATGTGTCATGAATTGAATCATGAATCATGAATCATGAATTGAATCATGAATCATGAATCATGAATCATGAATTGAATCATGAATCATGAATTATGAATCATGAATTGAATCATGAATCATGAATTGAATCATGAATCATGAATTGAATCATGAATCATGAATCATGAATTGAATCATGAATCATGAATCATGAATTGAATCATGAATCATGAATTGAATCATAAATCATGAATCATGAATTGAATCATGAATCATGAATCATGAATCATGAATCGAATCATGAATCATGAATCATGAATTGAATCATGAATCATGAATTGAATCATGAATCATGAATCATAAATTGAATCAGGAATCATGAATCATGAATTGAATCATGAATCATAAATCATGAATCATGAATGTAATCATGAATCATGAATTGAATCATGAATTATGAATCATGAATTGAATCATGAATCATGAATCATGAACTAAATCATGAATCATGAATCGAATCATGAACCATGAATCTAATCATGAATCATGAATTGAATCATGAATCATGAATTGAATCATGAATCATGAATCATGAATTGAATCATGAATCATGAATTGAATCATGAATCGAATCATGAATCATGAATCATGAATCGAATCATGAATCATGAATTGTATCATGAATCAAATCATGAATCATGAATTGTATCATGAATCATGAATCATGAATTGAATCATGAATCATGAATATTGAATTGAATCATGAATCATGAATCATGAATCATGAATTGAATCATGAATCATGAATCATGAATTTAATCATGAATCATGAATCATGAATTGAATCATGAATCATGAATAATGAATTGAATCATGAATCATGAATCATGAATCATGAATCGAATCATGAATCATGAATCATGAATCGAATCATGAATCATGAATTGAATCATAAATCATGAATCAAAAATTGAATCAGGAATCATGAATCATGAATTGAATCATGAATCATGAATCATGAATCATGAATCATGAATTGAATCATGAACCATGAATTGAATCATGAATCATGAATTGAATCAAGAATAATGAATCAAGAATCATGAATCGAAACATGAATCATGAATTGAATCATGAATCATGAATCATGAATCATGAATTGAATCATGAATCATGAATCATGAATCGAATAATGAATCATGAATTGAATCATGAATCATGAATTGAATCATGAATCATGAATTGATTCATGAATTGAATCATGAATCATGAATCGAATCATGAGTCATTAATTGAATCATGAATCATGAATCATGAATCATAAATTGAATCATAAATCATGAATCATGAATTGAATCATGAATCATGAATCATAAATCGAATCATGAATCATGAATCATAAATCGAATCATGAATCATGAATTGAATCATGAATCATGAATCATAAATCGAATCATGAATCATGAATTGAATCATGAATCAAATCATGAATTGAATCATTAATCATGAATTATGAATTGAATCATGAATCATGAATTGAATCATGAATCGAATCATGAATCATGAATCATGAATCGAATCATGAATCATGAATTGTATCATGAATCGAATCATGAATCATGAATTGTATCATGAATCATCAATCATGCATTGAATCATGAATCATGAATCATGAATTGAATCATGAATCATGAATCATGAATCATGAATCATGAATCGAATCATGAATCATGAATCATGAATCGAATCATGAATCATGAATTGTATCATGAATCATGAATCATGAATTGAATCATGAATCATGAATCATGAATTGAATCATGAATCATGAATCATGAATTGAATCATGAATCATGAATCATGAATCATGAATCGAATCATGAATTATGAATCATGAATCGAATCATGAATCATGAATTGAATCATGAATCATGAATCATAAATTGAATCAGGAATCATGAATCATGAATTGAATCATGAATCATAAATCATGAATCATGAATGTAATCATGAATCATGAATTGAATCATGAATTATGAATCATGAATTGAATCATGAATCATGAATCATGAACTAAATCATGAGCCATGAATCGAATCATGAACCATGAATCTAATCATGAATCATGAATTGAAATATGAACCATGAATCATGAATCATGAATCGAATCATGAATCATGAATTGAATCATGAATCATGAATTGAATCATGAATCATGAATCAAGAATCATGAATCAAAACATGAATCATGAATTGAATCATGAATCATGAATCATGAATCATGAATCGAATAATGAATCATGAATCATGAATTGAATCATGAATCATGAATCATGAATTGAATCATGAATCATGAATTGATTCATGAATTGAATCATGAATCATGAATTGAATCATGAATCATGAATTGAATCATGAATCATGAATCATGAATTGAATCATGAATCATGAATTGATTCATGAATTGAATCATGAATCATGAATCGAATCATGAGTCATGAATTGAATCATGAATCAAGAATCATGAATCATAAATTGAATCATAAATCATGAATCATGAATTGAATCATGAATCATCAATCGAATCATGAATTGAATCATGAATCATGAATCATAAATTGAATCATGAATCATGAATTGAATCATGAATCGAATCATGAATTGAATCATTAATCGTGAATTATGAATCATGAATTCAATCATGAATCATGAATTGAATCATGAATCATGAATCATGAATTGAATCATGAATCATGAATCATGAATTGAATCATGAATCATGAATTGAATCATGAATCGAATCATGAATCATGAATCATGAATCGAATCATGAATCATGAATTGTATCATGAATCGAATCATGAATCATGAATTGTATCATGAATCATGAATCATGAATTGAATCATGAATCATGAATCATGAATTGAATCATGAATCATGAATTGAATCATGAATCGAATCATGAATCATGAATCATGAATCGAATCATGAATCATGAATTGTATCATGAATCGAATCATGAATCATGAATTGTATCATGAATCATGAATCATGAATTGAATCATGAATCATGAATCATGAATTGAATCATGAATCATGAATTATGAATCATGTATTGAATCATGAATCATGAATCATGAATTTAATCATGAATAATGAATCATGAATTGAATCATGAATCATGAATCATGAATTGAATCATGAATCATGAATTGAATCATGAATCATGAATCATAAATTGAATCAGGAATCATGAATCATGAATTGAATCATGAATCATGAATCATGAATCATGAATTGAATCATGAATCATGAATTGAATCATGAATCATGAATCATGAATCGAATCATGAATCATGAATCATGAATCGAATCATGAATCATGAATCATGAATCGAATCATGAATCATGAATTGTATCATGAATCGAATCATGAATCATGAATTGTATCATGAATCATGAATCATGAATTGAATCATGAATCATGAATCATGAATTGAATCATGAATCATGAATTGTATCATGAATCATGAATAATGAATTGAATCATGAATCATGAATCATGAATCATGAATCGAATCATGAATCATGAATCATGAATCGAATCATGAATCATGAATTGTATCATGAATCATGAATCATGAATTGAATCATGAATCATGAATCATGAATTGAATCATGAATCATGAATTATGAATCATGAATTGAATCATGAATCATGAATCATGAATTTAATCATGAATCATGAATCATGAATTGAATCATGAATCATGAATAATGAATTGAATCATGAATCATGAATCATGAATCATGAATCGAATCATGAATCATGAATCGAATCATGAATCATGAATTGAATCATGAATCATGAATCATGAATTGAATCATGAATCATGAATCATAAATTGAATCAGGAATCATGAATCATGAATTGAATCATGAATCATGAATCATGAATCATGAATTGAATCATGAACCATGAATTGAATCATGAATCATGAATTGAATCAAGAATAATGAATCAAGAATCATGAATCGAAACATGAATCATGAATTGAATCATGAATCATGAATCATGAATCATGAATTGAATCATGAATCATGAATCATGAATCGAATAATGAATCATGAATTGAATCATGAATCATGAATTGAATCATGAATCATGAATTGATTCATGAATTGAATCATGAATCATGAATCGAATCATGAGTCATTAATTGAATCATGAATCATGAATCATGAATCATAAATTGAATCATAAATCATGAATCATGAATTGAATCATGAATCATGAATCATAAATCGAATCATGAATCATGAATCATGAATCGAATCATGAATCATGAATTGAATCATGAATCATGAATCATAAATCGAATCATGAATCATGAATTGAATCATGAATCAAATCATGAATTGAATCATTAATCATGAATTATGAATCATGAATTGAATCATGAATCATGAATTGAATCATGAATCATCAATAATGAATTGAATCATGAATCATGAATCATGAATTGAATCATGAATCATGAATTGAATCATGAATCGAATCATGAATCATGAATCGAATCATGAATCATGAATTGTATCATGAATCGAATCATGAATCATGAATTGTATCATGAATCATCAATCATGCATTGAATCATGAATCATGAATCATGAATTGAATCATGAATCATGAATCATGAATCATGAATCGAATCATGAATCATGAATCATGAATCATGAATCGAATCATGAATCATGAATTGTATCATGAATCATGAATCATGAATTGAATCATGAATCATGAATCATGAATTGAATCATGAATCATGAATCATGAATTGAATCATGAATCATGAATCATGAATCGAATCATGAATTATGAATCATGAATCGAATCATGAATCATGAATTCAATCATGAATCATGAATCATAAATTGAATCAGGAATCATGAATCATGAATTGAATCATGAATCATAAATCATGAATCATGAATGTAATCATGAATCATGAATTGAATCATGAATTATGAATCATGAATTGAATCATGAATCATGAATCATGAACTAAATCATGAGCCATGAATCGAATCATGAACCATGAATCTAATCATGAATCATGAATTGAATCATGAACCATGAATCATGAATCATGAATCATGAATCGAATCATGAATCATGAATCATGAATTGAATCATGAATCATGAATTGAATCATGAACCATGAATCATGAATCATGAATCATGAATCAAATCATGAATCATGAATCATGAATTGAATCATGAATCATGAATTGAATCATGAATCATGAATCAAGAATCATGAATCAAAACATGAATCATGAATTGAATCATGAATCATGAATCATGAATCATGAATTGAATCATGAATCATGAATCATGAATCGAATAATGAATCATGAATCATGAATTGAATCATGAATCATGAATCATGAATTGAATCATGAATCATGAATTGATTCATGAATTGAATCATGAATCATGAATCGAATCATGAGTCATGAATTGAATCATGAATCAAGAATCATGAATCATAAATTGAATCATAAATCATGAATCATGAATTGAATCATGAATCATGAATCGAATCATGAATTGAATCATGAATCATGAATCATAAATTGAATCATGAATCATGAATTGAATCATGAATCGAATCATGAATTGAATCATTAATCGTGAATTATGAATCATGAATTCAATCTTGAATCATGAATTGAATCATGAATCATGAATCATGAATTGAATCATGAATCATGAATCATGAATTGAATCATGAATCATGAATTGAATCATGAATCGAATCATGAATAATGAATCATGAATCAAATCATGAATCATGAATTGTATCATGAATCGAATCATGAATCATGAATTGTATCATGAATCATGAATCATGAATTGAATCATGAATCATGAATCATGAATTGAATCATGAATCATGAATCATGAATCATGAATCGAATCATGAATCATGAATCATGAATCATGAATCGAATCATGAATCATAAATTGTATCATGAATCATGAATCATGAACTGAATCATGAATCATGAATCATGAATTGAATCATGAATCATGAATCATAAATCGAATCATGAATCATGAATCATAAATCGAATCATGAATCATGAATTGAATCATGAATCATGAATCATAAATCGAATCATGAATCATGAATTGAATCATGAATCAAATCATGAATTGAATCATTAATCATGAATTATGAATTGAATCATGAATCATGAATTGAATCATGAATCGAATCATGAATCATGAATCATGAATCGAATCATGAATCATGAATTGTATCATGAATCGAATCATGAATCATGAATTGTATCATGAATCATCAATCATGCATTGAATCATGAATCATGAATCATGAATTGAATCATGAATCATGAATCATGAATCATGAATCATGAATCGAATCATGAATCATGAATCATGAATCGAATCATGAATCATGAATTGTATCATGAATCATGAATCATGAATTGAATCATGAATCATGAATCATGAATTGAATCATGAATCATGAATCATGAATTGAATCATGAATCATGAATCATGAATCATGAATCGAATCATGAATTATGAATCATGAATCGAATCATGAATCATGAATTGAATCATGAATCATGAATCATAAATTGAATCAGGAATCATGAATCATGAATTGAATCATGAATCATAAATCATGAATCATGAATGTAATCATGAATCATGAATTGAATCATGAATTATGAATCATGAATTGAATCATGAATCATGAATCATGAACTAAATCATGAGCCATGAATCGAATCATGAACCATGAATCTAATCATGAATCATGAATTGAAATATGAACCATGAATCATGAATCATGAATCGAATCATGAATCATGAATTGAATCATGAATCATGAATTGAATCATGAATCATGAATCAAGAATCATGAATCAAAACATGAATCATGAATTGAATCATGAATCATGAATCATGAATCATGAATCGAATAATGAATCATGAATCATGAATTGAATCATGAATCATGAATCATGAATTGAATCATGAATCATGAATTGATTCATGAATTGAATCATGAATCATGAATTGAATCATGAATCATGAATCATGAATTGAATCATGAATCATGAATTGATTCATGAATTGAATCATGAATCATGAATCGAATCATGAGTCATGAATTGAATCATGAATCAAGAATCATGAATCATAAATTGAATCATAAATCATGAATCATGAATTGAATCATGAATCATCAATCGAATCATGAATTGAATCATGAATCATGAATCATAAATTGAATCATGAATCATGAATTGAATCATGAATCGAATCATGAATTGAATCATTAATCGTGAATTATGAATCATGAATTCAATCATGAATCATGAATTGAATCATGAATCATGAATCATGAATTGAATCATGAATCATGAATCATGAATTGAATCATGAATCATGAATTGAATCATGAATCGAATCATGAATCATGAATCATGAATCGAATCATGAATCATGAATTGTATCATGAATCGAATCATGAATCATGAATTGTATCATGAATCATGAATCATGAATTGAATCATGAATCATGAATCATGAATTGAATCATGAATCATGAATTGAATCATGAATCGAATCATGAATCATGAATCATGAATCGAATCATGAATCATGAATTGTATCATGAATCGAATCATGAATCATGAATTGTATCATGAATCATGAATCATGAATTGAATCATGAATCATGAATCATGAATTGAATCATGAATCATGAATTATGAATCATGTATTGAATCATGAATCATGAATCATGAATTTAATCATGAATAATGAATCATGAATTGAATCATGAATCATGAATCATGAATTGAATCATGAATCATGAATTGAATCATGAATCATGAATCATAAATTGAATCAGGAATCATGAATCATGAATTGAATCATGAATCATGAATCATGAATCATGAATTGAATCATGAATCATGAATTGAATCATGAATCATGAATCATGAATCGAATCATGAATCATGAATCATGAATCGAATCATGAATCATGAATCATGAATCGAATCATGAATCATGAATTGTATCATGAATCGAATCATGAATCATGAATTGTATCATGAATCATGAATCATGAATTGAATCATGAATCATGAATCATGAATTGAATCATGAATCATGAATTGTATCATGAATCATGAATAATGAATTGAATCATGAATCATGAATCATGAATCATGAATCGAATCATGAATCATGAATCATGAATCGAATCATGAATCATGAATTGTATCATGAATCATGAATCATGAATTGAATCATGAATCATGAATCATGAATTGAATCATGAATCATGAATTATGAATCATGAATTGAATCATGAATCATGAATCATGAATTTAATCATGAATCATGAATCATGAATTGAATCATGAATCATGAATAATGAATTGAATCATGAATCATGAATCATGAATCATGAATCGAATCATGAATCATGAATCGAATCATGAATCATGAATTGAATCATGAATCATGAATCATGAATTGAATCATGAATCATGAATCATAAATTGAATCAGGAATCATGAATCATGAATTGAATCATGAATCATGAATCATGAATCATGAATTGAATCATGAAAAATGAATTGAATCATGAATCATGAATTGAATCAAGAATAATGAATCAAGAATCATGAATCGAAACATGAATCATGAATTGAATCATGAATCATGAATCATGAATCATGAATTGAATCATGAATCATGAATCATGAATCGAATAATGAATCATGAATTGAATCATGAATCATGAATTGAATCATGAATCATGAATTGATTCATGAATTGAATCATGAATCATGAATCAAATCATGAGTCATTAATTGAATCATGAATCATGAATCATGAATCATAAATTGAATCATAAATCAAGAATCATGAATTGAATCATGAATCATGAATCATAAATCGAATCATGAATCATGAATCATGAATCGAATCATGAATCATGAATCATAAATCGAATCATGAATCATGAATTGAATCATGAATCAAATCATGAATTGAATCATTAATCATGAATTATGAATCATGAATTGAATCATGAATCATGAATTGAATCATGAATCATCAATAATGAATTGAATCATGAATCATGAATCATGAATTGAATCATGAATCATGAATTGAATCATGAATCGAATCATGAATCATGAATCGAATCATGAATCATGAATCGAATCATGAATCATGAATTGTATCATGAATCGAATCATGAATCATGAATTGTATCATGAATCATCAATCATGCATTGAATCATGAATCATGAATCATGAATTGAATCATGAATCATGAATCATGAATCATGAATCGAATCATGAATCATGAATCATGAATCATGAATCGAATCATGAATCATGAATTGTATCATGAATCATGAATCATGAATTGAATCATGAATCATGAATCATGAATTGAATCATGAATCATGAATCATGAATTGAATCATGAATCATGAATCATGAATCGAATCATGAATTATGAATCATGAATCGAATCATGAATCATGAATTGAATCATGAATCATGAATCATAAATTGAATCAGGAATCATGAATCATGAATTGAATCATGAATCATAAATCATGAATCATGAATGTAATCATGAATCATGAATTGAATCATGAATTATGAATCATGAATTGAATCATGAATCATGAATCATGAACTAAATCATGAGCCATGAATCGAATCATGAACCATGAATCTAATCATGAATCATGAATTGAATCATGAACCATGAATCATGAATCATGAATCATGAATCGAATCATGAATCATGAATCATGAATTGAATCATGAATCATGAATTGAATCATGAATCATGAATCAAGAATCATGAATCAAAACATGAATCATGAATTGAATCATGAATCATGAATCATGAATCATGAATTGAATCATGAATCATGAATCATGAATCGAATAATGAATCATGAATCATGAATTGAATCATGAATCATGAATCATGAATTGAATCATGAATCATGAATTGATTCATGAATTGAATCATGAATCATGAATCGAATCATGAGTCATGAATTGAATCATGAATCAAGAATCATGAATCATAAATTGAATCATAAATCATGAATCATGAATTGAATCATGAATCATGAATCGAATCATGAATTGAATCATGAATCATGAATCATAAATTGAATCATGAATCATGAATTGAATCATGAATCGAATCATGAATTGAATCATTAATCGTGAATTATGAATCATGAATTCAATCTTGAATCATGAATTGAATCATGAATCATGAATCATGAATTGAATCATGAATCATGAATCATGAATTGAATCATGAATCATGAATTGAATCATGAATCGAATCATGAATAATGAATCATGAATCAAATCATGAATCATGAATTGTATCATGAATCGAATCATGAATCATGAATTGTATCATGAATCATGAATCATGAATTGAATCATGAATCATGAATCATGAATTGAATCATGAATCATGAATCATGAATCATGAATCGAATCATGAATCATGAATCATGAATCATGAATCGAATCATGAATCATAAATTGTATCATGAATCATGAATCATGAACTGAATCATGAATCATGAATCATGAATTGAATCATGAATCATGAATTATGAATCATGTATTGAATCATGAATCATGAATCATGAATTTAATCATGAATAATGAATCATGAATTGAATCATGAATCATGAATCATGAATTGAATCATGAATCATGAATCGAATCATGAATTATGAATCATGAATCGAATCATGAATCATGAATTGAATCATGAATCATGAATCATAAATTGAATCAGGAATCATGAATCATGAATTGAATCATGAATCATGAATCATGAATCATGAATTGAATCATGAATCATGAATTGAATCATGAATCATGAATCATGAATCGAATCATGAATCATGAATCATGAATCATGAATCGAATCATGAATCATGAATCATGAATCGAATCATGAATCATGAATTGTATCATGAATCGAATCATGAATCATAATTTGTATCATGAATCATGAATCATGAATTGAATCATGAATCATGAATCATGAATTGAATCATGAATCATGAATCATGAATCATGAATTGTATCATGAATCATGAATAATGAATTGAATCATGAATCAGGAATCATGAATCATGAATCGAATCATGAATCATGAATCATGAATCATGAATCGAATCATGAATCATGAATTGTATCATGAATCATGAATTGAATCATGAATCATGAATCATGAATTGAATCATGAATCATGAATTATGAATCATGAATTGAATCATGAATCATGAATCATGAATTTAATCATGAATCATGAATCATGAATTGAATCATGAATCATGAATTGAGTCATGAATCATGAATCATGAATCATGAATCGAATCATGAATCATGAATCATGAATCGAATCATGAATCATGAATCGAATCATGAATCATGAATTGAATCATGAATCATGAATCATGAATTGAATCATGAATCATGAATCATAAATTGAATCAGGAATCATGAATCATGAATTGAATCATGAATCATGAATCATGAATCATGAATCATGAATTGAATCATGAACCATGAATTGAATCATGAATCATGAATTGAATCATGAAGCATGAATCAAGAATCATGAATCGAAACATGAATCATGAATTGAATCATGAATCATGAATCATGAATCATGAATTGAATCATGAATCATGAATCATGAATCGAATAATGAATCATGAATCATGAATTAAATCATGAATCATGAATTGAATCATGAATTGAATCATGAATCATGAATTGAATCATGAATCATGAATTGAATCATGAATCATGAATAATAAATCGAATCATGAATCATGAATCATGAATCATGAATCGAATCATGAATCATGAATCGAATCATGAATCATGAATTGAATCATGAATCATGAATTATGAATCATGAATTGAATCATGAATTATGAATCATGAATCATGAATTGAATCATGAATCATGAATCATGAATCGAATCATGAATCATGAATCATGAATCATGAATCGAATCATGAATCATGAATTGAATAATGAATCATGAATTGAATCAAGAATCATGAATCATGCATTGAATCATGAATCATGAATCTTGAATCATGAATCATGAATCATGAATCACGAATCGAATCATGAATCATGAATCATGAATCATGAATTGAATCATGAATCATGAATCGAATCATGAATCATGAATCATGAATTGAATCATGAATCATGAATCAAGAATCATGAATCGAAACATGAATCATGAATTGAATCATGAATCATGAATCATGAATCATGAATTGAATCATGAATCATGAATCATGAATCGAATAATGAATCATGAATCATGAATTGAATCATGAATCATGAATTGAATCATGAATCATGAATTGAATCATGAATTGAATCATGAATCAAGAATTGAATCATGAATCATGAATTGAATCATGAATCATGAATCATGAATCATAAATTGAATCATAAATCATGAATCATGAATTGAATCATGAATCATGAATCGAATCATGAATCATGAATCATGAATTGAATCATGAATTGAATCATGAATCATGAATCGAATCATGAATCATGAATTGAATAATGAATTGAATCATGAATTGAATCATTAATCATGAATTGAATCATGAATTGAATCATGAATCATGAATTATGAATCATGAATAGAATCATGAATCATGAATCGAATCATGAATCATGAATTATGAATCATGAATTGAATCATGAATCATGAATTGAATCATGAATCATGAATTGAATCATGAATTGAATCATGAATTGAATCATTAATCATGAATAGAATCATGAATTGAATCATGAATCATGAATTATGAATCATGAATAGAATCATGAATCATGAATCGAATCATGAATCATGAATCATGAATTGAATCATGAATCGAATCATAAATCATGAATTGAATAATGAATTGAATCATGAATCATGAATCGAATCATGAATCATGAATTAAATAATAAATTGAATCATGAATCATGAATCTAATCATGAATTGAATCATGAATCATGAATCATGAATTGAATCATGAATCATGAATTGAATCATGAATCATGAATCATGAATCGAATCATGAATCATGAATCATGAATCAAATCATGAATCATGAATCATGAATCGAATCATGAATCATGAATTGAATCCGGAAATCATGAATCATGAATTGAATCATGAATCATGAATCATGAATTGAATCATGAATCATGAATCATGAATCATGAATCGAATCATGAATCATGAATCATAAATCATGAATTGAATCATGAATCATGAATTGAATCATGAATCATGAATCAAGAATTATGAATCGAAACATGAATCATGAATCGAATCATGAATCATGAATCATGAATTGAATCATGAATCATGAATTAATGATTTGATTCATGAATCATGAATCATGAATCGAATCATGAATCATGAATCATGAATTGAATCATGAATCATGAATCGAATCATGAATCATGAATTGAATTATGAATCATGAATCATGAATTGAATCATGAATCATGAATTAATTAATTGAATCATGAATCATGAATCATGAATCGAATCATTAATCATGAATCATGAATTGAATCATGAATCATGAATCGAATCATGAATCATGAATTGAAACATTAATTGAATCATGTATCATGAATTGAATCAGGAATCGAATCATGAATTGAATTATGAATCATGAAATGAATCATGAGTCATGAATAATGAATTAAATCATGAATCATGAATCATGAATCATGAATTGAATCATGAATCATGAATCATGAATCGAATCATGAATCATGAATCGAATCATGAATCATGAATTGAATCATGAGTTGAATCATGAATCATAAATTGAATCATGAATCATGAATTATGAATCAT
The DNA here is from genome assembly GCA_036250195.1 of Mixophyes australis. Classification (NCBI taxonomy): domain Eukaryota; kingdom Metazoa; phylum Chordata; class Amphibia; order Anura; family Limnodynastidae; genus Mixophyes; species Mixophyes australis. The sequence continues at coordinate 39,473 of JAVHZZ010000027.1, forward strand.
GAATTGAATCATGAATCATGAATTGTATCATGAATCATGAATCATGAATTGAATCATGAATCATGAATCATGAATTGAAACATTAATTGAATCATGTATCATGAATTGAATCAGGAATCGAATCATGAATTGAATTATGAATCAAGAAATGAATCATGAGTCATGAATAATGAATTAAATCATGAATCATGAATCATGAATTGAATCATGAATCATGAATCATGAATCGAATCATGAATCATGAATCGAATCATGAATCATGAATTGAATCATGAGTTGAATCATGAATCATAAATTGAATCATGAATCATGAATTATGAATCATGAATTGAATCATGAATCATGAATCATGAATCATGAATCGAATCATGAATCATATATTGAATCATAAATCATGAATCATGAATTGAATCATGAATAATGAATCATGAATCATGAATCGAATCATGAATCATGAATCATGAATTGAATCATGAATCATGAATCGAATCATGAATCATGAATCAAGAATCATGAATCGAATCATGAATCATGAATTGAATCATGAATCATGAATTAATGAATTGAATCATGAATCATGAATCATGAATCGAATCATGAATCATGAATCATGAATTGAATCATGAATCATGAATCGAATCATGAATCATGAATTGAATCATGAATCATGAATCATGAATTGAATCATGAATCATGAATTAATGAATTGAATCATGAATCATGAATCATGAATCGAATCATGAATCATGAATCATGAATTGAATCATGAATCAGGAATCGAATCATGAATTGAATTATGAATCATGAAATGAATCATGAGTCATGAATAATGAATTAAATCATGAATCATGAATCATGAATCATGAATCATGAATCATGAATTGAATCATGAATCATGAATCATTAATTTGAATCATGAATCATGAATCATGAATCATGAATTGAATCATGAATCATGAATTGTATCATGAATCATGAATCATGAATTGAATCATGAATCATGAATTGAATCATGAATCATGAATCATGAATCATGAATTGAATCATGAATCATGAATCGAATCATGAGTCATGAATTGAATCATGAATCATGAATCATGAATCATAAATTGAATCATAAATCATGAATCATGAATTGAATCATGAATCATGAATCGAATCATGAATCATGAATCATGAATTGAATCATGAATTGAATCATGAATCATGAATCGAATCATAAATCATGAATTGAATCATGAATTGAATCATGAATCATGAATTGAATCATGAATCATAAATTGAATCATGAATCATGAATTGAATCATGAATCGAATCATGAATTGAATCATTAATCATGAATTATGAATCATGAATTCAATCATGAATCATGAATTGAATCATGAATCATGAATTGAATCATGAATCATGAATCATGAATTGAATCATGAATCATGAATTGAATCATGAATCGAATCATGAATCATGAATCATGAATCGAATCATGAATCATGAATTGTATCATGAATCGAATCATGAATCATGAATTGTATCATAATTCATGAATCATGAATTGAATCATGAATCATGAATCATGAATTGAATCATGAATCATGAATTGAATCATGAATCATGAATCATAAATTGAATCATAAATCATGAATCATGAATTGAATCATGAATCATGAATCGAATCATGAATCATGAATCATGAATTGAATCATGAATTGAATCATGAATCATGAATCGAATCATGAATCATGAATTTAATCATGAATTGAATCATGAATTGAATCATTAATCATGAATTGAATCATGAATTGAATCATGAATCATGAATTATGAATCATGAATAGAATCATGAATCATGAATCGAATCATGAATCATGAATTATGAATCATGAATTGAATCATGAATCATGAATTGAATCATGAATCATGAATTGAATCATGAATTGAATCATGAATTGAATCATTAATCATGAATTGAATCATGAATTGAATTATGAATCATAAATTATGAATCATGAATAGAATCATGAATCATGAATCGAATAATGAATCATGAATCATGAATTGAATCATGAATCGAATCATAAATCATGAATTGAATAATGAATTGAATCATGAATCATGAATCGAATCATGAATCATGAATTAAATAATAAATTGAATCATGAATCATGAATCGAATCATGAATTGAATCAGGAATCATGAATTGAATCATGAATCATGAATTGTATCATGAATCATGAATCATGAATCATGAATCGAATCATGAATCATGAATCATGAATCAAATCATGAATCATGAATCATGAATCGAATCATGAATCATGAATTGAATCATGAATCATGAATCATGAATTGAATCATGAATCATGAATCATGAATTGAATCATGAATCATGAATCGAATCATGAATCAAGAATCATAAATCATGAATTGAATCATGAATCATGAATTGAATCATGAATCATGAATTGAATCATGAATCATGAATCAAGAATCATGAATCGAAACAAGAATCATGAATCGAATCATGAATCATGAATCATGAATTGAATCATGAACCATGAATTGAATCATGAATCATGAGTTGAATCATGAAGCATGAATCAAGAATCATGAATCGAAACATGAATCATGAATTGAATCATGAATCATGAATCATGAATCATGAATTGAATCATGAATCATGAATCATGAATCGAATAATGAATCATGAATCATGAATTAAATCATGAATCATGAATTGAATCATGAATTGAATCATGAATCATGAATTGAATCATGAATCATGAATTGAATCATGAATCATGAATAATAAATCGAATCATGAATCATGAATCATGAATCATGAATCGAATCATGAATCATGAATCGAATCATGAATCATGAATTGAATCATGAATCATGAATTATGAATCATGAATTGAATCATGAATTATGAATCATGAATCATGAATTGAATCATGAATCATGAATCATGAATCATGAATCGAATCATGAATCATGAATCATGAATCATGAATCGAATCATGAATCATGAATTGAATAATGAATCATGAATTGAATCAAGAATCATGAATCATGCATTGAATCATGAATCATGAATCTTGAATCATGAATCATGAATCATGAATCACGAATCGAATCATGAATCATGAATCATGAATCATGAATTGAATCATGAATCATGAATCGAATCATGAATCATGAATCATGAATTGAATCATGAATCATGAATCAAGAATCATGAATCGAAACATGAATCATGAATTGAATCATGAATCATGAATCATGAATCATGAATTGAATCATGAATCATGAATCATGAATCGAATAATGAATCATGAATCATGAATTGAATCATGAATTGAATCATGAATCATGAATTGAATCATGAATTGAATCATGAATCAAGAATTGAATCATGAATCATGAATTGAATCATGAATTGAATCATGAATCAAGAATTGAATCATGAATCATAAATTGAATCATAAATCATGAATCATGAATTGAATCATGAATCATGAATCGAATCATGAATCATGAATCATGAATTGAATCATGAATTGAATCATGAATCATGAATCGAATCATGAATCATGAATTGAATAATGAATTGAATCATGAATTGAATCATTAATCATGAATTGAATCATGAATTGAATCATGAATCATGAATTATGAATCATGAATAGAATCATGAATCATGAATCGAATCATGAATCATGAATTATGAATCATGAATTGAATCATGAATCATGAATTGAATCATGAATCATGAATTGAATCATGAATTGAATCATGAATTGAATCATTAATCATGAATAGAATCATGAATTGAATCATGAATCATGAATTATGAATCATGAATAGAATCATGAATCATGAATCGAATCATGAATCATGAATCATGAATTGAATCATGAATCGAATCATAAATCATGAATTGAATAATGAATTGAATCATGAATCATGAATCGAATCATGAATCATGAATTAAATAATAAATTGAATCATGAATCATGAATCTAATCATGAATTGAATCAGGAATCATGAATTGAATCATGAATCATGAATTGAATCATGAATCATGAATCATGAATCGAATCATGAATCATGAATCATGAATCAAATCATGAATCATGAATCATGAATCGAATCATGAATCATGAATTGAATCATGAATCATGAATCATGAATTGAATCATGAATCATGAATCATGAATTGAATCATGAATCATGAATCATGAATCATGAATCGAATCATGAATCATGAATCATAAATCATGAATTGAATCATGAATCATGAATTGAATCATGAATCATGAATTAATGATTTGATTCATGAATCATGAATCATGAATCGAATCATGAATCATGAATCATGAATTGAATCATGAATCATGAATCGAATCATGAATCATGAATTGAATTATGAATCATGAATCATGAATTGAATCATGAATCATGAATTAATTAATTGAATCATGAATCATGAATCATGAATCGAATCATTAATCATGAATCATGAATTGAATCATGAATCATGAATCGAATCATGAATCATGAATTGAAACATTAATTGAATCATGTATCATGAATTGAATCAGGAATCGAATCATGAATTGAATTATGAATCATGAAATGAATCATGAGTCATGAATAATGAATTAAATCATGAATCATGAATCATGAATCATGAATTGAATCATGAATCATGAATCATGAATCGAATCATGAATCATGAATCGAATCATGAATCATGAATTGAATCATGAGTTGAATCATGAATCATAAATTGAATCATGAATCATGAATTATGAATCATGAATTGAATCATGAATCATGAATTGTATCATGAATCATGAATCATGAATTGAATCATGAATCATGAATCATGAATTGAAACATTAATTGAATCATGTATCATGAATTGAATCAGGAATCGAATCATGAATTGAATTATGAATCAAGAAATGAATCATGAGTCATGAATAATGAATTAAATCATGAATCATGAATCATGAATTGAATCATGAATCATGAATCGAATCATGAATCATGAATCGAATCATGAATCATGAATTGAATCATGAGTTGAATCATGAATCATAAATTGAATCATGAATCATGAATTATGAATCATGAATTGAATCATGAATCATGAATTGTATCATGAATCATAAATCATGAATTGAATCATGAATCATGAATCATGAATTGAATCATGAATAATGAATCATGAATCATGAATCGAATCATGAATCATGAATCATGAATTGAATCATGAATCATGAATCGAATCATGAATCATGAATCAAGAATCATGAATCGAATCATGAATCATGAATTGAATCATGAATCATGAATTAATGAATTGAATCATGAATCATGAATCATGAATCGAATCATGAATCATGAATCATGAATTGAATCATGAATCATGAATCGAATCATGAATCATGAATTGAATCATGAATCATGAATCATGAATTGAATCATGAATCATGAATTAATGAATTGAATCATGAATCATGAATCATGAATCGAATCATGAATCATGAATCATGAATTGAATCATGAATCAGGAATCGAATCATGAATTGAATTATGAATCATGAAATGAATCATGAGTCATGAATAATGAATTAAATCATGAATCATGAATCATGAATCATGAATCATGAATTGAATCATGAATCATGAATCATTAATTTGAATCATGAATCATGAATCATGAATCATGAATTGAATCATGAATCATGAATTGTATCATGAATCATGAATCATGAATTGAATCATGAATCATGAATTGAATCATGAATCATGAATCATGAATCATGAATTGAATCATGAATCATGAATCGAATCATGAGTCATGAATTGAATCATGAATCATGAATCATGAATCATAAATTGAATCATAAATCATGAATCATGAATTGAATCATGAATCATGAATCGAATCATGAATCATGAATCATGAATTGAATCATGAATTGAATCATGAATCATGAATCGAATCATAAATCATGAATTGAATCATGAATTGAATCATGAATCATGAATTGAATCATGAATCATAAATTGAATCATGAATCATGAATTGAATCATGAATCGAATCATGAATTGAATCATTAATCATGAATTATGAATCATGAATTCAATCATGAATCATGAATTGAATCATGAATCATGAATTGAATCATGAATCATGAATCATGAATTGAATCATGAATCATGAATTGAATCATGAATCGAATCATGAATCATGAATCATGAATCGAATCATGAATCATGAATTGTATCATGAATCGAATCATGAATCATGAATTGTATCATAATTCATGAATCATGAATTGAATCATGAATCATGAATCATGAATTGAATCATGAATCATGAATTGAATCATGAATCATGAATTGAATCATGAATTCAATCATGAATCAAGAATCGAATCATGAATCATGAATTGAATCATGAATCATGAATCATAAATTGAATCATAAATCATGAATCATGAATTGAATCATGAATCATGAATCGAATCATGAATCATGAATCATGAATTGAATCATGAATTGAATCATGAATCATGAATCGAATCATGAATCATGAATTTAATCATGAATTGAATCATGAATTGAATCATTAATCATGAATTGAATCATGAATTGAATCATGAATCATGAATTATGAATCATGAATAGAATCATGAATCATGAATCGAATCATGAATCATGAATTATGAATCATGAATTGAATCATGAATCATGAATTGAATCATGAATCATGAATTGAATCATGAATTGAATCATGAATTGAATCATTAATCATGAAATTGAATCATGAATTGAATTATGAATCATAAATTATGAATCATGAATAGAATCATGAATCATGAATCGAATAATGAATCATGAATCATGAATTGAATCATGAATCGAATCATAAATCATGAATTGAATAATGAATTGAATCATGAATCATGAATCGAATCATGAATCATGAATTAAATAATAAATTGAATCATGAATCATGAATCGAATCATGAATTGAATCAGGAATCATGAATTGAATCATGAATCATGAATTGTATCATGAATCATGAATCATGAATCATGAATCGAATCATGAATCATGAATCATGAATCAAATCATGAATCATGAATCATGAATCGAATCATGAATCATGAATTGAATCATGAATCATGAATCATGAATTGAATCATGAATCATGAATCATGAATTGAATCATGAATCATGAATCATGAATCGAATCATGAATCAAGAATCATAAATCATGAATTGAATCATGAATCATGAATTGAATCATGAATCATGAATTGAATCATGAATCATGAATCAAGAATCATGAATCGAAACAAGAATCATGAATCGAATCATGAATCATGAATCATGAATTGAATCATGAATCATGAATTAATGAATTGAATCATGAATCATGAATCATGAATCGAATCATGAATCATGAATCATGAATTGAATCATGAATCATGAATCGAATCATGAATCATGAATTGAATTATGAATCATGAATCATGAATTGAATCATGAATCATGAATTAATTAATTGAATCATGAATCATGAATCATGAATCGAATCATGAATCATGAATCATGAATTGAATCATGAATCATGAATCGAATCATGAATCATGAATTGAAACATTAATTGAATCATGTATCATGAATTGAATCAGGAATCGAATCATGAATTGAATTATGAATCATGAAATGAATCATGAGTCATGAATAATGAATTAAATCATGAATCATGAATCATGAATCATGAATTGAATCATGAATAATGAATCATGAATCGAATCATGAATCATGAATCGAATCATGAATCATGAATTGAATCATGAGTTGAATCATGAATCATAAATTGAATCATGAATCATGAATTATGAATCATGAATTGAATCATGAATCATGAATTGTATCATGAGTCATGAATCATGAATTGAATCATGAATCATGAATCATGAATTGAAACATTAATTGAATCATGTATCATGAATTGAATCAGGAATCGAATCATGAATTGAATTATGAATCATGAAATGAATCATGAGTCATGAATAATGAATTAAATCATGAATCATGAATCATGAATCATGAATTTAATCATGAATCATGAATCATGAATCGAATCATGAATCATGAATCGAATCATGAATCATGAATTGAATCATGAGTTGAATCATGAATCATAAATTGAATCATGAATCATGAATTATGAATCATGAATTGAATCATGAATCATGAATTGTATCATGAATCATGAATCATGAATTGAATCATGAATCATGAATCATGAATTGAATCATGAATCATGAATCATGAATCATGAATCATGAATCGAATCATGAATCATGAATTGAATCATAAATCATGAATCATGAATTGAATCATGAATAATGAATCATGAATCATGAATCGAATCATGAATCATGAATCATGAATTGAATCAAGAATCATGAATCGAAACATGAATCATGAATTGAATCATGAATCATGAATCATGAATCGAATCATGAATCATGAATTGAATCATGAATTAATGAATTGAATCATGAATCATGAATCATGAATCGAATCATGAATCATGAATTGAATCATGAATCATGAATCGAATCATGAATCATGAATTGAATCATGAATCATGAATCATGAATTGAATCATGAATCATGAATTAATGAATTGAATCATGAATCATGAATCATGAATCGAATCATGAATCATGAATCATGAATTGAATCATGAATCAGGAATTGAATCATGAATTGAATTATGAATCATGAAATGAATCATGAGTCATGAATAATGAATTAAATCATGAATCATGAATCATGAATTGAATCATGAATCATGAATCATTAATTTGAATCATGAATCATGAATCATGAATCATGAATTGAATCATGAATCATGAATTGTATCATGAATCATGAATCATGAATTGAATCATGAATCATGAATCATGAATTGAATCATGAATCATGAATCATGAATCGAATCATGAATCATGAATCGAATCATGAATCATGAATTGAATCATGAATCATGAATCATGAATCGAATCATGAATCATGAATCGAATCATGAATCATGAATTGAATCATGAGTTGAATCATGAATCATAAATTGAATCATGAATCATGAATTGAATCATGAATCATGAATTGTATCATGAATCATGAATCATGAATTGAATCATGAATCATGACTCATGAATTGAATCATGAATCATGAATCATGAATTGAATCATGAATCATGAATCGAATCATGAATCATGAATTGAATCATGAATCATGAATCATAAATAGAATCATGAATCATGAATTGAATCATGAATCAAATCATGAATTGAATCATTATTCATAAATTATGAATCATGAATTGAATCATGATTCATGAATTGAATCATGAATCATCAATCATGAATTGAATCATGAATCATGAATCATGAATTGAATCATGAATCATGAATTGAATCATGAATCGAATCATGAATTATGAATCATGAATCGAATCATGAATCATGAATTGTATCATGAATCGAATCATGAATCATGAATTGTATCATGAATCATGAATCATGAATCGAATCATGAATCATGAATCATGAATCACGAATCGAATCATGAATCATGAATTGTATCATGAATCATGAATCATGAATTGAATCATGAATCATGAATCATGAATTGAATCATGAATCATGAATCATGAATTGAATCATGAATCATGAATTGAATCATGAATCATGAATCATGAATTGAATCATGAATCATGAATCATGAATCATGAATCGAATCATGAATCATGAATCATGAATTGAATCATGAATCATGAATTGAATCATGAATCATGAATCATAAATTGAATCAGGAATCATGAATCATGAATTGAATCATGAATCATAAATCATGAATCATGAATGTAATCATGAATCATGAATTGAATCATGAATTATGAATCATGAATTGAATCATGAATCATGAATCATGAACTAAATCATGAATCATGAATCGAATCATGAACCATGAATCTAATCATGAATCATGAATTGAATCATGAACCATGAATCATGAATCATGAATCATGAATCGAATCATGAATTAAATCATGAACCATGAATCATGAATCATGAATCGAATCATGAATCATGAATCATGAATTGAATCATGAATCATGAATTGAATCATGAATCATGAATCATGAATTGAATCATGAATCGAATCATGAATCATGAATCATGATTTGAATCATGAATCATGAATTGTATCATGAATCAAATCATGAATCATGAATTGTATCATGAATCATGAATCATGAATTGAATCATGAATCATGAATAATGAATTGAATCATGAATCATGAATCATGAATCGAGTCATGAATCATGAATCGAATCATGACTCATGAATTGAATCATGAATCATGAATCATGAATTGAATCATGAATCATGAATCGAATCATGAATCATGAATTGAATCATGAATCATGAATCATAAATAGAATCATGAATCATGAATTGAATCATGAATCAAATCATGAATTAAATCATTATTCATGAATTATGAATCATGAATTGAATCATGAATCATGAATTGAAAAATGAATCATTAATCATGAATTGAATCATGAATCATGAATCATGAATTGAATCATGAATCATGAATTGAATCATGAATCGAATCATGAATCATGAATCATGAATCGAATCATGAATCATGAATTGTATCATGAATCAAATCATGAATCATGAATTGTATCATGAATCATGAATCATGAATCGAATCATGAATCATGAATCATGAATCACAAATCGAATCATGAATCATGAATTGTATCATGAATCATGAATCATGAATTGAATCATGAATCATGAATCATGAATTGAATCATGAATCATGAATCATGAATTGAATCATGAATCATGAATTGAATCATGAATCATGAATCATGAATTGAATCATGAATCATGAATCATGAATCATGAATCGAATCATGAATCATGAATCATGAATTGAATCATGAATCATGAATTGAATCATGAATCATGAATCATAAATTGAATCAGGAATCATGAATCATGAATTGAATCATGAATCATAAATCATGAATCATGAATTGAATCATGAACCATGAATCATGAATCATGAATCATGAATTGAATCATGAATCATGAATCATGAACTAAATCATGAATCATGAATCGAATCATGAACCATGAATCTAATCATGAATCATGAATTGAATCATGAACCATGAATCATGAATCATGAATCATGAATCGAATCATGAATCATGAATCATGAATTGAATCATGAATCATGAATTGAATCATGAATCATGAATCATGAATTGAATCATGAATCATGAATTGAATCATGAATCGAATCATGAATCATGAATTGTATCATGAATCAAATCATGAATCATGAATTGTATCATGAATCATGAATCATGAATTGAATCATGAATCATGAATAATGAATTGAATCATGAATCATGAATCATGAATCGAATCATGAATCATGAATCGAATCATGAATCATGAATTGTATCATGAATCATGAATCATGAATTGAATCATGAATCATGAATCATGAATCATGAATTGAATCATGAATCATGAATTAAATCATGAATCATGAATCATGAATTGAATCATGAATCATGAATAATGAATTGAATCATGAATCATGAATCATGAATCATGAATCGAATCATGAATCATGAATCATGAATTGAATCATGAATCATGAATTGAATCATGAATCGAATCATGAATCATGAATCATGAATCGAATCATGAATCATGAATTGTATCATGAATCAAATCATGAATCATGAATTGTATCATGAATCATGAATCATGAATCGAATCATGAATCATGAATCATGAATCACGAATCGAATCATGAATCATGAATTGTACCATGAATCATGAATCATGAATTGAATCATGAATCATGAATCATGAATTGAATCATGAATCATGAATCATGAATTGAATCATGAATCATGAATTGAATCATGAATCATGAATCATGAATTGAATCATGAATCATGAATCATGAATCATGAATCGAATCATGAATCATGAATCATGAATTGAATCATGAATCATGAATTGAATCATGAATCATGAATCATAAATTGAATCAGGAATCATGAATCATAAATTGAATCAGGAATCATGAATCATGAATTGAATCATGAATCATAAATCATGAATCATGAATTGAATCATGAACCATGAATCATGAATCATGAATCATGAATTGAATCATGAATCATAAATCATGAACTAAATCATGAATCATGAATCGAATCATGAACCATGAATCTAATCATGAATCATGAATTGAATCATGAACCATGAATCATGAATCATGAATCATGAATCGAATCATGAATCATGAATCATGAATTGAATCATGAATCATGAATTGAATCATGAATCATGAATCATGAATTGAATCATGAATCATGAATTGAATCATGAATCGAATCATGAATCATGAATCATGAATCGAATCATGAATCATGAATTGTATCATGAATCAAATCATGAATCATGAATTGTATCATGAATCATGAATAATGAATTGAATCATGAATCATGAATAATGAATTGAATCATGAATCATGAATCATGAATCGAATCATGAATCATGAATCGAATCATGAATCATGAATTGAATCATGAATCATGAATTGAATCATGAATCATGAATCATGAATCGAATCATGAATCATGAATCGAATCATGAATCATGAATTGTATCATGAATCATGAATCATGAATTGAATCATGAATTATGACTCATGAATTGAATCATGAATCATGAATCATGAATCATGAATTGAATCATGAATCATGAATCATGAATTTAATCATGAATCATGAATCATGAATTGAATCATGAATCATGAATAATGAATTGAATCATGAATCATGAATCATGAATCATGAATCGAATCATGAATCATGAATCATGAATCGAATCATGAATCATGAATTGAATCATGAATCATGAATCAAAAATTGAATCAGGAATCATGAATCATGAATTGAATCATGAATCATGAATCATGAATCATGAATCATGAATTGAATCATGAACCATGAATTGAATCATGAATCATGAATTGAATCAAGAATCATGAATCAAGAATCATGAATCGAAACATGAATCATGAATTGAATCATGAATCATGAATCATGAATTGAATCATGAATCATGAATCGAATAATGAATCATGAATCATGAATTGAATCATGAATTGAATCATGAATCATGAATTGAATCATGAATCATGAATTGATTCATGAATTGAATCATGAATCATGAATCGAATCATGAGTCATGAATTGAATCATGAATCATGAATCATGAATCATAAATTGAATCATAAATCATGAATCATGAATTGAATCATGAATCATGAATCGAATCATGAATCATGAATCATGAATTGAATCATGAATTGAATCATGAATCATGAATCAAATCATGAATCATGAATTGAATCATGAATCATGAATCGAATCATGAATCATGAATTGAATCATGAATCAAATCATGAATTGAATCATTAATCATGAATCATGAATTGAATCATGAATCATCAATCATGAATTGAATCATGAATCATGAATCATGAATCGAATCATGAATCATGAATTGAATCATGAATCGAATCATGAATCATGAATCATGAATCGAATCATGAATCATGAATTGTATCATGAATCGAATCATGAATCATGAATTGTATCATGAATCATGAATCATGCATTGAATCATGAATCATGAATCATGAATCGAATCATGAATCATGAATTGTATCATGAATCGAATCATGAATCATGAATTGTATCATGAATCATGAATCATGCATTGAATCATGAATCATGAATCATGAATCATGAATTGAATCATGAATTATGAATCATGAATTGAATCATGAATCATGAATCATGAACTAAATCATGAATCATGAATCGAATCATGAACCATGAATCTAATCATGAATCATGAATTGAATCATGAACCATGAATCATGAATCATGAATCATGAATCGAATCATGAATCATGAATCATGAATTGAATCATGAATCATGAATTGAATCATGAATCATGAATCAAGAATCATGAATCAAAACATGAATCATGAATTGAATCATGAATCATGAATCATGAATCATGAATTGAATCATGAATCATGAATCATGAATCGAATAATGAATCATGAATCATGAATTGAATCATGAATCATGAATCATGAATTGAATCATGAATCATGAATTGATTCATGAATTGAATCATGAATCATGAATCGAATCATGAGTCATGAATTGAATCATGAATCATGAATCATGAATCATAAATTGAATCATAAATCATGAATCATGAATTGAATCATGAATCATGAATCGAATCATGAATCATGAATCATGAATTGAATCATGAATCATGAATCGAATCATGAATCATGAATTGAATCATGAATTGAATCATGAATCATGAATTGAATCATGAATCATGAATCATAAATTGAATCATGAATCATGAATTGAATCATGAATCGAATCATGAATTGAATCATTAATCATGAATTATGAATCATGAATTGAATCATGAATCATGAATTGAATCATGAATCATGAATTGAATCATGAATAATGAATTGAATCATGAATCATGAATCATGAATTGAATCATGAATCATGAATTGAATCATGAATCGAATCATGAATCATGAATCGAATCATGAATCAAATCATGAATCATGAATTGTATCATGAATCATGAATCATGAATTGAATCATGAATCATGAATAATGAATTGAATCATGAATCATGAATCATGAATCGAATCATGAATCATGAATCGAATCATGAATCATGAATTGTATCATGAATCATGAATCATGAATTGAATCATGAATTATGAATCATGAATTGAATCATGAATCATGAATCATGAATCATGAATTGAATCATGAATCATGAATCATGAATTTAATCATGAATCATGAATCATGAATTGAATCATGAATCATGAATAATGAATTGAATCATGAATCATGAATCATGAATCATGAATCGAATCATGAATCATGAATCATGAATCGAATCATGAATCATGAATTGAATCATGAATCATGAATCATGAATTGAATCATGAATCATGAATTGAATCATGAATCGAATCATGAATCATGAATCATGAATCGAATCATGAATCATGAATTGTATCATGAATCAAATCATGAATCATGAATTGTATCATGAATCATGAATCATGAATCGAATCATGAATCATGAATCATGAATCACGAATCGAATCATAAAACATGAATTGTATCATGAATCATGAATCATGAATTGAATCATGAATCATGAATCATGAATTGAATCATGAATCATGAATCATGAATTGAATCATGAATCATGAATTGAATCATGAATCATGAATCATGAATTGAATCATGAATCATGAATCATGAATCATGAATCGAATCATGAATCATGAATCATGAATTGAATCATGAATCATGAATTGAATCAGGAATCATGAATCATGAATTGAATCATGAATCATAATTCATGAATCATGAATTGAATCATGAACCATGAATCATGAATCATGAATTGAATCATGAATCATGAATCATGAACTAAATCATGAATCATGAATCGAATCATGAACCATGAATCTAATCATGAATCATGAATTGAATCATGAACCATGAATCATGAATCATGAATCATGAATCAAATCATGAATCATGAATCATGAATTGAATCATGAATCATGAATTGAATCATGAATCATGAATCATGAATTGAATCATGAATCATGAATTGAATCATGAATCGAATCATGAATCATGAATCATGAATCGAATCATGAATCATGAATTGTATCATGAATCAAATCATGAATCATGAATTGTATCATGAATCATGAATCATGAATTGAATCATGAATCATGAATAATGAATTGAATCATGAATCATGAATCATGAATCGAATCATGAATCATGAATCGAATCATGAATCATGAATTGTATCATGAATCATGAATCATGAATCATGAATTGAATCATGAATCATGAATCATGAATTTAATCATGAATCATGAATCATGAATTGAATCATGAATCATGAATAATGAATTGAATCATGAATCATGAATCATGAATCGAATCATGAATCATGAATTGTATCATGAATCATGAATCATGAATCATGAATTGAATCATGAATCATGAATCATGAATTTAATCATGAATCATGAATCATGAATTGAATCATGAATTTTGAATCATGAATTGAATCATGAATCATGAATTGAATCATGAATCATGAATCATGAATTTAATCATGAATCATGAATCATGAATTGAATCATGAATCATGAATAATGAATTGAATCATGAATCATGAATCATGAATCATGAATCGAATCATGAATCATGAATCATGAATCGAATCATGAATCATGAATTGAATCATGAATCATGAATCAAAAATTGAATCAGGAATCATGAATCATGAATTGAATCATGAATCATGAATCATGAATCATGAATCATGAATTGAATCATGAACCATGAATTGAATCATGAATCATGAATTGAATCAAGAATCATGAATCAAGAATCATGAATCGAAACATGAATCATGAATTGAATCATGAATCATGAATCATGAATTGAATCATGAATCATGAATCGAATAATGAATCATGAATCATGAATTGAATCATGAATTGAATCATGAATCATGAATTGAATCATGAATCATGAATTGATTCATGAATTGAATCATGAATCATGAATCGAATCATGAGTCATGAATTGAATCATGAATCATGAATCATGAATCATAAATTGAATCATAAATCATGAATCATGAATTGAATCATGAATCATGAATCGAATCATGAATCATGAATTGAATCATGAATCATGAAACGAATCATGAATCATGAATTGAATCATGAATCAAATCATGAATTGAATCATTAATCATGAATCATGAATTGAATCATGAATCATCAATCATGAATTGAATCATGAATCATGAATCATGAATTGAATCATGAATCATGAATTGAATCATGAATCGAATCATGAATCATGAATCATGAATCGAATCATGAATCATGAATTGTATCATGAATCGAATCATGAATCATGAATTGTATCATGAATCATGAATCATGCATTGAATCATGAATCATGAATCATGAATTGAATCATGAATCATGAATCATGAATCATGAATCATGAATCGAATCATGAATCATGAATCATGAATCATGAATCGAATCATGAATCATGAATTGTATCATGAATCATGAATCATGAATTGAATCATGAATCATGAATCATGAATTGAATCATGAATCATGAATCATGAATTGAATCATGAATCATGAATCATGAATCATGAATCGAATCATGAATCATGAATCATGAATCGAATAATGAATCATGAATTGAATCATGAATCATGAATCATAAATTAAATCAGGAATCATGAATCATGAATTGAATCATGAATCATAAATCATGAATCATGAATGTAATCATGAATCATGAATTGAATCATGAATTATGAATCATGAATTGAATCATGAATCATGAATCATGAACTAAATCATGAATCATGAATCGAATCATGAACCATGAATCTAATCATGAATCATGAATTGAATCATGAACCATGAATCATGAATCATGAATCATGAATCGAATCATGAATCATGAATCATGAATTGAATCATGAATCATGAATTGAATCATGAATCATGAATCAAGAATCATGAATCAAAACATGAATCATGAATTGAATCATGAATCATGAATCATGAATCATGAATTGAATCATGAATCATGAATCATGAATCGAATAATGAATCATGAATCATGAATTGAATCATGAATCATGAATCAAGAATCATGAATCAAAACATGAATCATGAATTGAATCATGAATCATGAATCATGAATCATGAATTGAATCATGAATCATGAATCATGAATCGAATAATGAATCATGAATCATGAATTGAATCATGAATCATGAATCATGAATTGAATCATGAATCATGAATTGATTCATGAATTGAATCATGAATCATGAATCGAATCATGAGTCATGAATTGAATCATGAATCATGAATCATGAATCATAAATTGAATCATAAATCATGAATCATGAATTCAATCATGAATCATGAATCGAATCATGAATCATGAATTGAATCATGAATCATGAATCGAATCATGAATCATGAATTGAATCATGAATTGAATCATGAATCATGAATTGAATCATGAATCATGAATCATAAATTGAATCATGAATCATGAATTGAATCATGAATCGAATCATGAATTGAATCATTAATCATGAATTATGAATCATGAATTGAATCATGAATCATGAATTGAATCATGAATCATGAATTGAATCATGAATCATGAATCATGAATTGAATCATGAATCATGAATTGAATCATGAATCGAATCATGAATCATGAATCATGAATCGAATCATGAATCATGAATTGTATCATGAATCGAATCATGAATCATGAATTGTATCATGAATCATGAATCATGAATTGAATCATGAATCATGAATCATGAATTGAATCATGAATCATGAATCATGAATCATGAATCGAATCATGAATCATGAATCATGAATCATGAATCGAATCATGAATCATAAATTGTATCATGAATCATGAATCATGAATTGAATCATGAATCATGAATCATGAATTGAATCATGAATCATGAATTATGAATCATGTATTGAATCATGAATCATGAATTTAATCATGAATAATGAATCATGAATTGAATCATGAATCATGAATCATGAATTGAATCATGAATCATGAATCGAATCATGAATTATGAATCATGAATCGAATCATGAATCATGAATTGAATCATGAATCATGAATCATAAATTGAATCAGGAATCATGAATCATGAATTGAATCATGAATCATGAATCATGAATCATGAATTGAATCATGAATCATGAATTGAATCATGAATCATGAATCATGAATCGAATCATGAATCATGAATCATGAATCATGAATCATGAATCGAATCATGAATCATGAATCATGAATCGAATCATGAATCATGAATTGTATCATGAATCGAATCATGAATCATGAATTGTATCATGAATCATGAATCATGAATTGTATCATGAATCATGAATCATGAATTGAATCATGAATCATGAATCATGAATTGAATCATGAATCATGAATCATGAATCATGAATCATGAATCGAATCATGAATCATGAATCATGAATCATGAATTGAATCATGAATTGAATCATGAATTGAATCATTAATCATGAATTGAATCATGAATTGAATCATGAATCATGAATTATGAATCATGAATAGAATCATGAATCATGAATCGAATCATGAATCATGAATTATGAATCATGAATTGAATCATGAATCATGAATTGAATCATGAATCATGAATTGAATCATGAATTGAATCATGAATTGAATCATTAATCATGAATTGAATCATGAATTGAATCATGAATCATGAATTATGAATCATGAATAGAATCATGAATCATGAATCGAATCATGAATCATGAATCATGAATTGAATCATGAATCGAATCATAAATCATGAATTGAATAATGAATTGAATCATGAATCATGAATCGAATCATGAATCATGAATTAAATAATAAATTGAATCATGAATCGAATCATGAATTGAATCAGGAATCATGAATTGAATCATGAATCATGAATTGAATCATGAATCATGAATCATGAATCATGAATCGAATCATGAATCATGAATCATGAATCAAATCATGAATCATGAATCATAATTCGAATCATGAATCATGAATTGAATCATGAATCATGAATTGAATCATGAATCATGAATTGAATCATGAATCATGAATCATGAATCATGAATCGAATCATGAATCATGAATCATAAATCATGAATTGAATCATGAATCATGAATTGAATCATGAATCATGAATTGAATCATGAATCATGAATCAAGAATCATGAATCGAAACATGAATCATGAATCGAATCATGAATCATGAATTGAATCATGAATCATGAATTAATGAATTGAATCATGAATCATGAATCATGAATCAAATCATGAATCATGAATCATGAATTGAATCATGAATCATGAATTAATTAATTGAATCATGAATCATGAATCATGAATCGAATCATGAATCATGAATCATGAATTGAATCATGAATCATGAATCGAATCATGAATCATGAATTGAAACATTAATTGAATCATGTATCATGAATTGAATCAGGAATCGAATCATGAATTGAATTATGAATCATGAAATGAATCATGAGTCATGAATAATGAATTAA
Organism: Mixophyes australis; assembly: GCA_036250195.1. Lineage (NCBI taxonomy): Eukaryota > Metazoa > Chordata > Amphibia > Anura > Limnodynastidae > Mixophyes > Mixophyes australis. The sequence continues at coordinate 59,979 of JAVHZZ010000027.1, forward strand.
ATCATGAATCATGAATCATGAATTGAATCATGAATCATGAATCATAAATCGAAACATGAATCATGAATCGAATCATGAATCATGAATCGAATCATGAATCATGAATTGAATCATGAGTTGAATCATGAATCATAAATTGAATCATGAATCATGAATTATGAATCATGAATTGAATCATGAATCATGAATTGTATCATGAATCATGAATCATGAATTGAATCATGAATCATGAATCATGAATTGAATCATGAATCATGAATCATGAATCGAATCATGAATCATGAATTGAATCATAAATCATGAATCATGAATTGAATCATGAATAATGAATCATGAATCATGAATCGAATCATGAATCATGAATCATGAATCATGAATTGAATCATGAATCATGAATCGAATCATGAATCATGAATCAAGAATCATGAATCGAAACATGAATCATGAATTGAATCATGAATCATGAATCATGAATCGAATCATGAATCATGAATTGAATCATGAATCATGAATTAATGAATTGAATCATGAATCATGAATCATGAATCGAATCATGAATCATGAATTGAATCATGAATCATGAATCGAATCATGAATCATGAATTAAATCATGAATCATGAATCATGAATTGAATCATGAATCATGAATTAATGAATTGAATCATGAATCATGAATCATGAATCGAATCATGAATCATGAATCATGAATTGAATCATGAATCAGGAATCGAATCATGAATTGAATTATGAATCATGAAATGAATCATGAGTCATGAATAATGAATTAAATCATGAATCATGAATTGAATCATGAATCATGAATCATTAATTTGAATCATGAATCATGAATCATGAATTGAATCATGAATCATGAATTGTATCATGAATCATGAATCATGAATTGAATCATGAATCATGAATCATGAATTGAATCATAAATCATGAATCATTAATTTAAATCATGAATCATGAATCATGAATCATGAATCGAATCATGAATCAAGAATTGAATCATGAATCATAATTTGTATCATGAATAATGAATCATGAATTGAATCATGAATCATGAATCATGAATTGAATCATGAATCATGAATCATTAATTTAAATCATGAATCATGAATCGAATCATGAATCAAGAATTGAATCATGAATCATGAATCGAAACATGAATCATGAATTGAATCATGAATCATGAATTGAATCATGAATCATGAATCATGAATCGAATAATGAATCATGAATTGAATCATGAATCATGAATCATGAATCAAGAATCATGAATCGAAACATGAATCATGAATTGAATCATGAATCATGAATCATGAATCATGAATCATGAATCGAATAATGAATCATGAATCATGAATCATGAATTGAATCATGAATCATGAATTGAATCATGAATCATGAATCGAATCATGAATCATGAATTGAATCATGAATCATGAATCATAAATAGAATCATGAATCATGAATTGAATCATGAATCAAATCATGAATTGAATCATTATTCATGAATTATGAATCATGAATTGAATCATGAATCATGAATTGAATCATGAATCATCAATCATAAATTGAATCATGAATCATGAATCATGAATTGAATCATGAATCATGAATTGAATCATGAATCGAATGATGAATCATGAATCATGAATCGAATCATGAATCATGAATTGTATCATGAATCGAATCATGAATCATGAATTGTATCATGAATCATGAATCATGAATCGAATCATGAATCATGAATCACGAATTGAATCATGAATCATGAATTGTATCATGAATCATGAATCATGAATTGAATCATGAATCATGAATCATGAATTGAATCATGAATCATGAATCATGAATTGAATCATGAATCATGAATTGAATCATGAATCATGAATCATGAATTGAATCATGAATCATGAATCATGAATCATGAATCGACTCATGAATCATGAATCATGAATTGAATCATGAATCATGAATTGAATCATGAATCATGAATCATAAATTGAATCAGGAATCATGAATCATGAATTGAATCATGAATCATAAATCATGAATCATGAATGTAATCATGAATCATGAATTGAATCATGAATTATGAATCATGAATTGAATCATGAATCATGAATCATGAACTAAATCATGAACCATGAATCATGAATCATGAATCATGAATCGAATCATGAATCATGAATCATGAATTGAATCATGAATCATGAATTGAATCATGAATCATGAATTGAATCATGAATCGAATCATGAATCATGAATCATGAATCGAATCATGAATCATGAATTGTATCATGAATCAAATCATGAATCATGAATTGTATCATGAATCATGAATCATGAATTGAATCATGAATCATGAATAATGAATTGAATCATGAATCATGAATCATGAATCGAATCATGAATCATGAATTGAATCATGAGTTGAATCATGAATCATAAATTGAATCATGAATCATAAATTGAATCATGAATCATGAATTATGAATCATGAATTGAATCATGAATCAAGAATTGTATCATGAATCATGAATCATGAATTGAATCATGAATCATGAATCATGAATTGAAACATTAATTGAATCATGTATCATGAATTGAATCAGGAATCGAATCATGAATTGAATTATGAATCTTGAAATGAATCATGAGTCATGAATAATGAATTAAATCATGAATCATGAATCATGAATCATGAATTGAATCATGAATCATGAATCATGAATCGAATCATGAATCATGAATCGAATCATGAATCATGAATTGAATCATGAGTTGAATCATGAATCATAAATTGAATCATGAATCATGAATTATGAATCATGAATCATGAATTGAATCATGAATCATGAATCATGAATCGAATCATGAATCATGAATTGAATCATAAATCATGAATCATGAATTGAATCATGAATAATGAATCATGAATCATGAATCGAATCATGAATCATAAATCGAATCATGAATCATGAATCAAGAATCATGAATCGAAACATGAATCATGAATTGAATCATGAATCATGAATCATGAATCGAATCATGAATCATGAATCATGAATCGAATCATGAATCATGAATCATGAATTGAATCATGAATCATGAATCGAATCATGAATCATGAATTGAATCATGAATCATGAATCATGAATTGAATCATGAATCATGAATTAATGAATTGAATCATGAATCATGAATCATGAATCGAATCATGAATCATGAATCATGAATTGAATCATGAATCAGGAATCGAATCATGAATTGAATTATGAATCATGAAATGAATCATGAGTCATGAATAATGAATTAAATCATGAATCATGAATCATGAATCATGAATTGAATCATGAATCATGAATCATTAATTTGAATCATGAATCATGAATCATGATTCATGAATCATTAATTTAAATCATGAATCATGAATCATGAATCATGAATCGAATCATGAATCAAGAATTGAATCATGAATCATGAATCATGAATCGAAACATGAATCATGAATTGAATCATGAATTGAATCATGAATCATGAATCATGAATCAAATAATGAATCATGAATTGAATCATGAATCATGAATCATGAATCATGAATTAAGAATCATGAATCGAAACATGAATCATGAATTGAATCATGAATCATGAATCATGAATCATGAATCATGAATCATGAATCGAATAATGAATCATGAATCATGAATCATGAATTGAATCATGAATCATGAATTGAATCATGAATCATGAATCGAATCATGAATTGAATCATGAATCATGAATCGAATCATGAATCATGAATTGAATCATGAATCATGAATCATGAATCATAAATTGAATCATAAATCATGAATCATGAATTGAATCATGAATCATGAATCGAATCATGAATCATGAATCATGAATTGAATCATGAATTGAATCATGAATCATGAATCGAATCATGAATCATGAATTGAATCATGAATTGAATCATGAATCATGAATCATAAATCCAATCATGAATCATGAATTGAATCATGAATCGAATCATGAATTGAATCATTAATCATGAATTGAATCATGAATCATGAATTATGAATCATGAATTGAATCATCAATCATGAATCATGAATTGAATCATCAATCATGAATCATGAATTGAATCATGAATCATGAATTATGAATCATGAATTGAATCATGAATCATGAATCATGAATTGAATCATGAATCATGAATCATGAATTGAATCATGAATCATGAATCATAAATCGAATCATGAATAAATGAATCGAATCATGAATCATGAATTGAATCATGAATCATGAATCATGAATTGAATCATGAATCATGAATCATGAATTGAATCATGAATCATGAATCATGAATCATGAATTGAATCATGAATCATGAATCGAATCATGAATCATGAATTGAATCATGAGTTGAATCATGAATCATAAATTGAATCATGAATCATGAATCATGAATTGAATCATGAATCATGAATTATGAATCGAATCATGAATCATGAATTGAATCATGAGTTGAATCATGAATCATAAATTGAATCATGAATCATGAAATGAATCATGAATTGAATCATAAATCATGAAATGAATCATGAATTGAATCATGAATCATGAATCATGAATCATAAATTCAATCATGAATCATGATTTGAATCAGGAATCGAATCATGAATCATGAATTGAATCATGATTTTAATTATGAATCATGAATCATGAATTGAATCATGAATCATGAATCATGAATCATGAATTGAATTATGAATTGAATCATGAATCTTGAATCATGAATTGAATCATGAATCATGAATAGAATCATGAATCATGAATTGAATCATGAATCATGAATCATGAATCAAATCATGAATCATGAATCATGAATTGAATCATGAATCATGAATCATGAATTGAATCATGAATCATGAATCATAAATTGAATCATGAATCATGAATCATGAATTGAATCATGAATCATGAATCGAATCATGAATCATGAATTGAATCATGAATCATGAATCATGAATCGAAACAAGAATCATGAATTGAATCATGAATCATGAATTGAATCATGAATCATGAATCATGAATCGAATAATGAATCATGAATTGAATCATGAATCATGAATCATGAATCATGAATCAAGAATCATGAATCGAAACATGAATCATGAATTGAATCATGAATCATGAATCATGAATCATGATTTGAATCATGAATCATGAATCGAATCATGAATTGAATCATGAATCATGAATCGAATCATGAATCATGAATTGAATCATGAATCATGAATTGAATCATGAATCGAAACATGAATCATGAATTGAATCATGAATCATGAATTGAATCATGAATCATGAATTGAATCATGAATCATGAATCATGAATTGAATCATGAATCATGAATCGAATCATGAATCATGAATTGAATCATGAATCATGAATCATGAATCAAATAATGAATCATGAATTGAATCATGAATCATGAATCATGAATCATGAATCAAGAATCATGAATCGAAACATGAATCATGAATTGAATCATGAATCATGAATCATGAATCATGAATCATGAATCATGAATCGAATAATGAATCATGAATCATGAATCATGAATTGAATCATGAATCATGAATTGAATCATGAATCATGAATCGAATCATGAATTGAATCATGAATCATGAATCGAATCATGAATAATGAATTGAATCATGAATCATGAATCATGAATCATAAATTGAATCATAAATCATGAATCATGAATTGAATCATGAATCATGAATCGAATCATGAATCATGAATCATGAATTGAATCATGAATTGAATCATGAATCATGAATCGAATCATGAATTGAATCATGAATTGAATCATGAATCATGAATCATAAATCCAATCATGAATCATGAATTGAATCATGAATTGAATCATTAATCATGAATTGAATCATGAATCATGAATTATGAATCATGAATTGAATCATCAATCATGAATCATGAATTGAATCATCAATCATGAATCATGAATTGAATCATGAATCATGAATTATGAATCATGAATTGAATCATGAATCATGAATCATGAATTGAATCATGAATCATGAATTGAATCATGAATCATGAATCATGAATCATAAATCGAATCATGAATCATGAATCGAATCATGAATCATGAATCGAATCATGAATCATGAATTGAATCATGAATCATGAATCATGAATTGAATCATGAATCATGAATCATGAATTGAATCATGAATCATGAATCATGAATCATGAATTGAATCATGAATCATGAATCGAATCATGAATCATGAATTGAATCATGAGTTGAATCATGAATCATAAATTGAATCATGAATCATGAATCATGAATTGAATCATGAATCATGAATTATGAATCGAATCATGAATCATGAATTGAATCATGAGTTGAATCATGAATCATAAATTGAATCATGAATCATGAAATGAATCATGAATTGAATCATAAATCATGAAATGAATCATGAATTGAATCATGAATCATGAATCAAGAATCATGAATTCAATCATGAATCATGATTTCAATCAGGAATCGAATCATGAATCATGAATTGAATCATGATTTTAATTATGAATCATGAATCATGAATTGAATCATGAATCATGAATCATGAATTGAATTATGAATTGAATCATGAATCTTGAATCATGAATTGAATCATGAATCATGAATCATGAATAGAATCATGAATCATGAATTGAATCATGAATCATGAATCATGAATCAAATCATGAATCATGAATCATGAATTGAATCATGAATCATGAATCATGAATTGAATCATGAATCATGAATCATGAATTGAATCATGAATCATGAATCATGAATTGAATCATGAATCATGAATCGAATCATGAATCATGAATTGAATCATGAATCATGAATCATGAATCGAAACATGAATCATGAATTGAATCATGAATCATGAATTGAATCATGAATCATGAATCATGAATCGAATAATGAATCATGAATTGAATCATGAATCATGAATCATGAATCATGAATCAAGAATCATGAATCGAAACATGAATCATGAATTGAATCATGAATCATGAATCATGAATAATGAATTGAATCATGAATCATGAATCGAATCATGAATTGCATCATGAATCATGAATCGAATCATGAATCATGAATTGAATCATGAATCATGAATCATGAATCATAAATTGAATCATAAATCATGAATCATGAATTGAATCATGAATCATGAATCAAATCATGAATCATGAATCATGAATTGAATCATGAATTGAATCATGAATCATGAATCGAATCATGAATCATGAATTGAATCATGAATTGAATCATGAATCATGAATCATAAATCCAATCAGGAATCATGAATTGAATCATGAATCGAATCATGAATTGAATCATTAATCATGAATCATGAATTGAATCATGAATCATGAATCATGAATTGAATCATGAATCATGAATTATGAATCATGAATTGAATCATGAATCATGAATCATGAATTGAATCATAAATCATGAATCATGAATCATGAATTGAATCATGAATCATGAATCATGAATCATAAATCGAATCATGAATCATGAATCGAATCATGAATCATGAATTGAATCATGAATCATGAATCATGAATTGAATTATGAATCATGAATCATGAATTGAATCATGAATCATGAATCATGAATCATGAATTGAATCATGAATCATGAATCGAATCATGAATCATGAATTGAATCATGAGTTGAATCATGAATCATAAATTGAATCATGAATCATGAATCATGAATCATGAATTGAATCATGAATCATGAATTATGAGTTGAATCATGAATCATGAATTGAATCATGAGTTGAATCATGAATCATAAATTGAATCATGAATCATGAAATGAATCATGAATTGAATCATAAATCATGAAATGAATCATGAATTGAATCATGAATCATGAATTGAATCATGAATCATGAATCATGAATTGAATCATGAATCATGAATCATGAATCATGAATCGAATCATGAATCATGAATTGAATCATAAATCATGAATCATGAATTGAATCATGAATAATGAATCATGAATCATGAATCGAATCATGAATCATGAATCATTATTCATGAATTGAATCATGAATCATAAATCGAATCATGAATCATGAATCAAGAATCATGAATCGAAACATGAATCATGAATTGAATCATGAATCATGAATCATGAATCGAATCATGAATCATGAATTGAATCATGAATCATGAATTAATGAATTGAATCATGAATCATGAATCATGAATCGAATCATGAATCATGAATCATGAATTGAATCATGAATCATGAATCGAATCATGAATCATGAATTGAATCATGAATCATGAATCGAATCATGAATCATGAATTAATGAATTGAATCATGAATCATGAATCGAATCATGAATCATGAATCATGAATTGAATCATGAATCAGGAATCGAATCATGAATTGAATTATGAATCATGAAAAGAATCATGAGTCATGAATAATGAATTAAATCATGAATCATGAATCATGAATCATGAATCATGAATTGAATCATGAATCATGAATCATTAATTTGAATCATGAATCATGAATCATGAATCATGAATTGAATCATGAATCATGAATTGTATCATGAATCATGAATCATGAATTGAATCATGAATCATGAATCATGAATTGAATCATGAATCATGAATCATGAATCGAATCATGAATCATGAATCGAATCATGAATCATGAATTGAATCATGAATCATGAATCATGAATCGAATCATGAATCATGAATCGAATCATGAATTGAATCATGAATCATGAATCATGAATCGAATCATGAATCATGAATTGAATCATGAATCATGAATTGTATCATGAATCATGAATCATGAATTGAATCATGAATCATGACTCATGAATTGAATCATGAATCATGAATCATGAATTGAATCATGAATCATGAATTGAATCATGAATCATGAATCATGAATCATGAATCGAATAATGAATCATGAATCATGAATTGAATCATGAATCATGAATCATGAATTGAATCATGAATCATGAATTGAATCATGAATCATGAATCATGAATTGAATCATGAATCATGAATCGAATCATGAATCATGAATTGAATCATGAATCATGAATCATGAATCGAAACATGAATCATGAATTGAATCATGAATCATGAATTGAATCATGAATCATGAATCATGAATCGAATAATGAATCATGAATTGAATCATGAATCATGAATTATGAATCATGAATCAAGAATCATGAATCGAAACATGAATCATGAATTGAATCATGAATCATGAATCATGAATCATGAATCATGAATCATGAATCGAATAATGAATCATGAATCATGAATCATGAATTGAATCATGAATCATGAATTGAATCATGAATCATGAATCGAATCATGAATTGAATCATGAATCATGAATCGAATCATGAATCATCAATTGAATCATGAATCATGAATCATGAATCATAAATTGAATCATAAATCATGAATCATGAATTGAATCATGAATCATGAATCGAATCATGAATCATGAATCATGAATTGAATCATGAATTGAATCATGAATCATGAATCGAATCATGAATCATGAATTGAATTATGAATTGAATCATGAATCATGAATCATAAATCCAATCATGAATCATGAATTGAATCATGAATCGAATCATTAATCATGAATTGAATCATGAATCATGAATTATGAATCATGAATTGAATCATCAATCATGAATCATGAATTGAATCATCAATCATGAATCATGAATTGAATCATGAATCATGAATCATGAATCATGAATTGAATCATGAATCATGAATCATGAATTGAATCATGAATCATGAATCATGAATCATGAATTGAATCATGAATCATGAATCATAAATCATAAATCGAATCATGAATCATGAATTGAATCATGAATCATTAATCGAATCATGAATCATGAATCATGAATTGAATCATGAATCATGAATCATGAATTGAATCATGAATCATGAATCATGAATCATGAATTGAATCATGAATCATGAATCGAATCATGAATCATGAATTGAATCATGAGTTGAATCATGAATCATAAATTGAATCATGAATCATGAATCATGAATTGAATCATGAATCATGAATTATGAATCGAATCATGAATCATGAATTGAATCATGAGTTGAATCATGAATCATAAATTGAATCATGAATCATGAAATGAATCATGAATTGAATCATAAATCATGAAATGAATCATGAATTGAATCATGAATCATGAATCATGAATCATGAATTCAATCATGAATCATGATTTGAATCAGGAATCGAATCATGAATCATGAATTGAATCATGATTTTAATTATGAATCATGAATCATGAATTGAATCATGAATCATGAATCATGAATTGAATTATGAATTGAATCATGAATCTTGAATCATGAATTGAATCATGAATCATGAATCATGAATTGAATCATGATTTTAATTATGAATCATGAATCATGAATTGAATCATGAATCATGAATCATGAATCATGAATTGAATTATGAATTGAATCATGAATCTTGAATCATGAATTGAATCATGAATCATGAATCATGAATTGAATCATGAATCATGAATTGAATCATGAATCATGAATCATGAATCATGAATCAAATCATGAATCATGAATCATGAATTGAATCATGAATCATGAATCATGAATTGAATCATTAATCATGAATCATGAATTGAATCATGAATCATGAATCATGAATTGAATCATGAATCATGAATCGAATCATGAATCATGAATTGAATCATGAATCATGAATCATGAATCAAAACATGAATCATGAATTGAATCATGAATCATGAATTGAATCATGAATCATGAATCATGAATCGAATAATGAATCATGAATTGAATCATGAATCATGAATCATGAATCATGAATCATGAATCAAGAATCATGAATCGAAACATGAATCATGAATTGAATCATGAATCATGAATTGAATCATGAATCATGAATCGAATCATGAATTGAATCATGAATCATGAAACGAATCATGAATCATGAATTGAATCATGAATCATGAATCATGAATCATAAATTGAATCATAAATCATGAATCATGAATTGAATCATGAATCATGAATTGATTCATGAATCATGAATCATGAATTGAATCATGAATCATGAATCGAATCATGAATCATGAATTGAATCATGAATTGAATCATGAATCATGAATCATAAATCCAATCATGAATCATGAATTGAATCATGAATCGAATCATGAATTGAATCATGAATCGAATCATGAATTGAATCATTAATCATGAATTGAATCATGAATCATGAATTATGAATCATGAATTGAATCATCAATCATGAATCATGAATTGAATCATGAATCATGAATTATGAATCATGAATTGAATCATGAATCATGAATCATGAATTGAATCATGAATCATGAATCATGAATCATGAATTGAATCATGAATCATGAATCATGAATCATAAATCGAATCATGAATCATGAATCGAATCATGAATCATGAATTGAATCATGAATCATGAATCATGAATTGAATCATGAATCATGAATTGAATCATGAATCATGAATCATAAATCCAATCATGAATCATGAATTGAATCATGAATCGAATCATGAATTGAATCATGAATCGAATCATGAATTGAATCATTAATCATGAATTGAATCATGAATCATGAATTATGAATCATGAATTGAATCATCAATCATGAATCATGAATTGAATCATGAATCATGAATTATGAATCATGAATTGAATCATGAATCATGAATCATGAATTGAATCATGAATCATGAATCATGAATCATGAATTGAATCATGAATCATGAATCATGAATCATAAATCGAATCATGAATCATGAATCGAATCATGAATCATGAATTGAATCATGAATCATGAATCATGAATTGAATCATGAATCATGAATTGAATCATGAATCATGAATCATGAATCATGAATTGAATCATGAATCATGAATCGAATCATGAATCATGAATTGAATCATGAGTTGAATCATGAATCATAAATTGAATCATGAATCATGAATTATGAATCGAATCATGAATCATGAATTGAATCATGAGTTGAATCATGAATCATAAATTGAATCATGAATCATGAAATGAATCATGAATTGAATCATAAATCATGAAATGAATCATGAATTGAATCATGAATCATGAATCATGAATTCAATCATGAATCATGATTTGAATCAGGAATCGAATCATGAATTGAATCATAATTTTAATTATGAATCATGAATCATGAATTGAATCATGAATCATGAATCATGAATCATGAATTGAATTATGAATTGAATCATAAATATTGAATCATGAATTGAATAATGAATCATGAATCATAAATCATGAATCATGAATCATGAATCATGAATCATGAATCATGAATCATGAATTGAATCATGAATCATGAATTGAATCATGAATCATGAATTGAATCATGAATCATAAATCGAGAATTGAATCATGAATCATGAATCAAAACATGAATCATGAATCGAATCATGAATCATGAATTGTATCATGAATCATGAATTGAATCATGAATCATGAATCATGAATTGAATCATGAATCATGAATCATGAATCGAATCATGAATCATGAATCATGAATCATGAATTGAATCATGAATCATGAATTATGAATCATGAATTGAATCATGAATCATGAATTGAATCATGAATCATGAATCATGAATTGAATCATGAATCATGAATCATGAATTGAATCATGAATCATGAATCATGAATCATGAATCGAATCATGAATCATGAATCATGAATCGAATCATGAATCATGAATCATGAATCGAATCATGAATCATAAATTGATTCATGAATCATGAATCATGAATTGAATCATGAATCATGAATCATGAATTGAATCATGAATCATGAATCATGAATCATGAATCGAATCATGAATCATGAATCATGAATCATGAATTGAATCATGAATCATGAATCGAATCATGAATCATGAATCAAGAATCATGAATCGAAACATGAATCATGAATTGAATCATGAATCATGAATTGAATCATGAATCATGAATCATGAATCGAATAATGAATCATGAATCATGAATCATGAATTGAATCATGAATCATGAATCAAGAATCATGAATCGAAACATGAATCATGAATTGAATCATGAATCATGAATCATGAATCATGAATTGAATCATGAATTATGAATCATGAATCGAATAATGAATCATGAATCATGAATCATGAATTGAATCATGAATCATGAATTGAATCATGAATCATGAATTGAATCATGAATTGAATCATGAATCAAGAATTGAATCATGAATCATGAATTGAATCAAGAATCATGAATCATGAATCATAAATTGAATCATGAATCATGAATCATGAATTGAATCATGAATCATGAATCGAATCATGAATCATGAATCATAAATTGAATCATGAATCATGAATCGAATCATGAATAATGAATCATGAATCATGAATCGAATCATGAATAATGAATCATGAATCATGAATTGAATCATGAATCGAATCATGAATCATGAATTAAATCATGAATTGAATCATGAATTAAATCATTAATCATGAATTGAATCATGAATTGAATCATGAATCATGAATTATGAATCATGAATTGAATCATGAATCATGAATCGAATCATGAATCATGAATTGAATCATGAATCGAATCATAAATCATGAATTGAATCATGAATTGAATCATGAATCATGAATCGAATCATGAATCATGAATTAAATAATAAATTGAATCATGAATCATGAATCGAATCATGAATTGAATCAGGAATCATGTATTGAATCATGAATCATGAATCGAATCATGAATCATGAATCATGAATCGAATCATGAATCATGAATTGAATCATGAATCATGAATCATGAATTGAATCATGAATCATGAATTGAATCATGAATCATGAATCATGAATCAAATCATGAATCATGAATCATGAATCGAATCATGAATCATGAATTGAATCATGAATCATGAATTATGAATTGATCCATGAATCATGAATCATGAATTGAATCATGAATCATGAATCATGAATCGAATCATGAATCATGAATCATGAATTGAATCATGAATCATGAATCGAATCATGAATCATGAATTGAATCATGAATCATGAATCGAATCATAAATCATGAATCATGAATCATGAATTCAATCATGAATCATGAATTGAATCATGAATCATGAATTGAATCATGAATTGAATCATGAATCAAGAATTGAATCATGAATCATGAATTGAATCAAGAATCATGAATCATGAATCATAAATTGAATCATGAATCATGAATCATGAATTGAATCATGAATCATGAATCGAATCATGAATCATGAATCATAAATTGAATCATGAATCATGAATCGAATCATGAATAATGAATCATGAATCATGAATCGAATCATGAATAATGACTCATGAATCATGAATTGAATCATGAATCGAATCATGAATCATGAATTAAATCATGAATTGAATCATGAATTAAATCATTAATCATGAATTGAATCATGAATTGAATCATGAATCATGAATTATGAATCATGAATTGAATCATGAATCATGAATCGAATCATGAATCATGAATTGAATCATGAATCGAATCATAAATCATGAATTGAATCATGAATTGAATCATGAATCATGAATCGAATCATGAATCATGAATTAAATAATAAATTGAATCATGAATCATGAATCAAATCATGAATTGAATCAGGAATCATGTATTGAATCATGAATCATGAATCGAATCATGAATCATGAATCATGAATCGAATCATGAATCATGAATTGAATCATGAATCATGAATCATGAATTGAATCATGAATCATGAATTGAATCATGAATCATGAATCATGAATCAAATCATGAATCATGAATCATGAATCGAATCATGAATCATGAATTGAATCATGAATCATGAATTATGAATTGATCCATGAATCATGAATCATGAATTGAATCATGAATCATGAATCATGAATCGAATCATGAATCATGAATCATGAATTGAATCATGAATCATGAATCGAATCATGAATCATGAATTGAATCATGAATCATGAATCGAATCATAAATCATGAATCATGAATCATGATTCATGAAATGAATCATGAATCATGAATCATGAATTGAATCATGAATCATGAATCAAGAATCATGAATCGAAACATGAATCATGAATTAAATCATGAATCATGAATCATGAATCATGAATTGAATCATGAATCATGAATTGAATCATGAATCATGAATCATGAATCATGAATCAAATAATGAATCATGAATCATGAATTGAATCATGAATCATGAATTGAATCATGAATCATGAATCATGAATTGAATCATGAATCATGAATCATGAATTGAATCATGAATCATGAATCGAATCATGAATCATGAATTGAATCATGAATCATGAATCATGAATCGAAACATGAATCATGAATTGAATCATGAATCATGAATTGAATCATGAATCATGAATCATGAATCGAATAATGAATCATGAATTGAATCATGAATCATGAATTATGAATCATGAATCAAGAATCATGAATCGAAACATGAATCATGAATTGAATCATGAATCATGAATCATGAATCATGAATCGAATCATGAATCATGAATCGAATCATGAATCATAAATTGATTCATGAATCATGAATCATGAATTGAATCATGAGTCATGAATCATGAATTGAATCATGAGTCATGAATCATGAATTGAATCATGAATCATGAATCATGAATCATGAATCGAATCATGAATCATGAATCATGAATCATGAATTGAATCATGAATCATGAATCGAATCATGAATCATGAATCAAGAATCATGAATCGAAACATGAATCATGAATTGAATCATGAATCATGAATCATGAATCATGAATTGAATCATGAATCATGAATCATGAATCGAATAATGAATCATGAATCATGAATCATGAATTGAATCATGAATCATGAATCAAGAATCATGAATCGAAACCTGAATCATGAATTGAATCATGAATCATGAATCATGAATCATGAATTGAATCATGAATTATGAATCATGAATCGAATAATGAATCATGAATCATGAATCATGAATTGAATCATGAATCATGAATTGAATCATGAATCATGAATTGAATCATGAATTGAATCATGAATCAAGAATCGAATCATGAATCATGAATTGAATCAAGAATCATGAATCATGAATCATAAATTGAATCATGAATCATGAATCATGAATTGAATCATGAATCATGAATCGAATCATGAATCATGAATCATGAATTGAATCATAAATTGAATCATGAATCATGAATCGAATCATGAATAATGAATCATGAATCATGAATTGAATCATGAATCGAATCATGAATCATGAATTGAATCATGAATTGAATCATGAATTGAATCATTAATCATGAATTGAATCATGAATTGAATCATGAATCATGAATTATGAATCATGAATTGAATCATGAATCATGAATCGAATCATGAATCATGAATTGAATCATGAATCGAATCATAAATCATGAATTGAATCATGAATTGAATCATGAATCATGAATCGAATCATGAATCATGAATTAAATAATAAATTGAATCATGAATCATGAATCGAATCATGAATTGAATCAGGAATCATGTATTGAATCATGAATCATGAATTGAATCATGAATCATGAATCATGAATCATGAATCGAATCATGAATCATGAATCATGAATCGAATCATGAATCATGAATTGAATCATGAATCATGAATCATGAATTGAATCATGAATCATGAATCATGAATTGAATCATGAATCATGAATCATGAATCAAATCATGAATCATGAATCATGAATCGAATCATGAATCATGAATTGAATCATGAATCATGAATTATGAATTGATCCATGAATCATGAATCATGAATTGAATCATGAATCATGAATCATGAATCGAATCATGAATCATGAATCATGAATTGAATCATGAATCATGAATCGAATCATGAATCATGAATTGAATCATGAATCATGAATCGAATCATAAATCATGAATCATGAATCATGATTCATGAAATGAATCATGAATCATGAATTGAATCATGAATCATGAATCAAGAATCATGAATCGAAACATGAATCATGAATTAAATCATAATTCATGAATCATGAATCATGAATTGAATCATGAATCATGAATTGAATCATGAATCATGAATCATGAATCATGAATCGAATAATGAATCATGAATCATGAATTGAATCATGAATCATGAATTGAATCATGAATCATGAATTGAATCATGAATCATGAATCATGAATTGAATCATGAATCATGAATCATGAATTGAATCATGAATCATGAATCGAATCATGAATCATGAATTGAATCATGAATCATGAATCATGAATCGAAACATGAATCATGAATTGAATCATGAATCATGAATTGAATCATGAATCATGAATTGAATCATGAATCATGAATCATGAATCGAATAATGAATCATGAATTGAATCATGAATCATGAATTATGAATCATGAATCAAGAATCATGAATCGAAACATGAATCATGAATTGAATCATGAATCATTAATCATGAATCATGAATCATGAATCATGAATCGAATAATGAATCATGAATCATGAATCATGAATTGAATCATGAATCATGAATTGAATCATGAATCATGAATCGAATCATGAATTGAATCATGAATCATGAATCGAATCATGAATCATGAATTGAATCATGAATCATGAATCATGAATCATAAATTGAATCATAAATCATGAATCATGAATTGAATCATGAATCATGAATCGAATCATGAATTGAATCATGAATTGAATCATGAATCATGAATCGAATCATGAATCATGAATTGAATTATGAATTGAATCATGAATCATGAATCATAAATCCAATCATGAATCATGAATTGAATCATGAATCGAATCATGAATTGAATCATGAATCATGAATTGAATCATGAATCATGAATTATGAATCATGAATTGAATCATCAATCATGAATCATGAATTGAATCATCAATCATGAATCATGAATTGAATCATCAATCATGAATTATGAATCATGAATTGAATCATGAATCATGAATCATGAATTGAATCATGAATCATGAATCATGAATCATGAATTGAATCATGAATCATGAATCATGAATCATAAATCGAATCATGAATCATGAATCGAATCATGAATCATTAATCGAATCATGAATCATGAATCATGAATTGAATCATGAATCATGAATCATGAATTGAATCATGAATCATGAATCATGAATCATGAATTTAATCATGAATCATGAATCGAATCATGAATCATGAATTGAATCATGAGTTGAATCATGAATCATAAATTGAATCATGAATCATGAATCATGAATTGAATCATGAATCATGAATTATGAATCAAATCATGAATCATGAATTGAATCATGAGTTGAATCATGAATCATAAATTGAATCATGAAATGAATCATGAATTGAATCATAAATCATGAAATGAATCATGAATTGAATCATGAATCATGAATCATGAATCATGAATTCAATCATGAATCATGATTTGAATCAGGAATCGAATCATGAATCATGAATTGAATCATGATTTTAATTATGAATCATGAATCATGAATTGAATCATGAATCATGAATCATGAATCATGAATTGAATCATGAATCATGAATTGAATCATGAATCATGAATCGAATCATGAATCATGAATTGAATCATGAATCATGAATTGAATCATGAATCATGAATCATGAATTGAATCATGAATCATGAATCAAATCATGAATCATGAATCATGAATCGAATCATGAATCATGAATTGAATCATGAATCATGAATTATGAATTGATCCATGAATCATGAATCATGAATTGAATCATGAATCATGAATCATGAATCGAATCATGAATCATGAATCATGAATTGAATCATGAATCATGAATTGAATCATGAATCATGAATCGAATCATAAATCATGAATCATGAATCATGATTCATGAAATGAATCATGAATCATGAATTGAATCATGAATCATGAATCAAGAATCATGAATCGAAACATGAATCATGAATTAAATCATAATTCATGAATCATGAATCATGAATTGAATCATGAATCATGAATTGAATCATGAATCATGAATCATGAATCATGAATCGAATAATGAATCATGAATCATGAATTGAATCATGAATCATGAATTGAATCATGAATCATGAATCATGAATTGAATCATGAATCATGAATCATGAATTGAATCATGAATCATGAATCGAATCATGAATCATGAATTGAATCATGAATCATGAATCATGAATCGAAACATGAATCATGAATTGAATCATGAATCATGAATTGAATCATGAATCATGAATTGAATCATGAATCATGAATCATGAATCGAATAATGAATCATGAATTGAATCATGAATCATGAATTATGAATCATGAATCAAGAATCATGAATCGAAACATGAATCATGAATTGAATCATGAATCATGAATCATGAATCATGAATCATGAATCATGAATCGAATAATGAATCATGAATCATGAATCATGAATTGAATCATGAATCATGAATTGAATCATGAATCATGAATCGAATCATGAATTGAATCATGAATCATGAATCGAATCATGAATCATGAATTGAATCATGAATCATGAATCATGAATCATAAATTGAATCATAAATCATGAATCATGAATTGAATCATGAATCATGAATCGAATCATGAATCATGAATCATGAATTGAATCGTGAATTGAATCATGAATCATGAATCGAATCATGAATCATGAATTGAATTATGAATTGAATCATGAATCATGAATCATAAATCCAATCATGAATCATGAATTGAATCATGAATCGAATCATGAATTGAATCATGAATCATGAATTGAATCATGAATCATGAATTATGAATCATGAATTGAATCATCAATCATGAATCATGAATTGAATCATCAATCATGAATCATGAATTGAATCATCAATCATGAATTATGAATCATGAATTGAATCATGAATCATGAATCATGAATTGAATCATGAATCATGAATCATGAATCATGAATTGAATCATGAATCATGAATCATGAATCATAAATCGAATCATGAATCATGAATCGAATCATGAATCATTAATCGAATCATGAATCATGAATCATGAATTGAATCATGAATCATGAATCATGAATTGAATCATGAATCATGAATCATGAATCATGAATTTAATCATGAATCATGAATCGAATCATGAATCATGAATTGAATCATGAGTTGAATCATGAATCATAAATTGAATCATGAATCATGAATCATGAATTGAATCATGAATCATGAATTATGAATCAAATCATGAATCATGAATTGAATCATGAGTTGAATCATGAATCATAAATTGAATCATGAAATGAATCATGAATTGAATCATAAATCATGAAATGAATCATGAATTGAATCATGAATCATGAATCATGAATCATGAATTCAATCATGAATCATGATTTGAATCAGGAATCGAATCATGAATCATGAATTGAATCATGATTTTAATTATGAATCATGAATCATGAATTGAATCATGAATCATGAATCATGAATCATGAATTGAATCATGAATCATGAATTGAATCATGAATCATGAATCGAATCATGAATCATGAATTGAATCATGAATCATGAATTGAATCATGAATCATGAATCATGAATTGAATCATGAATCATGAATCATGAATCAAATCATGAATCATGAATCATGAATCGAATCATGAATCATGAATTGAATCATGAATCATGAATTATGAATTGATCCATGAATCATGAATCATGAATTGAATCATGAATCATGAATCATGAATCGAATCATGAATCATGAATCATGAATTGAATCATGAATCATGAATTGAATCATGAATCATGAATCGAATCATAAATCATGAATCATGAATCATGATTCATGAAATGAATCATGAATCATGAATTGAATCATGAATCATGAATCAAGAATCATGAATCGAAACATGAATCATGAATTAAATCATAATTCATGAATCATGAATCATGAATTGAATCATGAATCATGAATTGAATCATGAATCATGAATCATGAATCATGAATCGAATAATGAATCATGAATCATGAATTGAATCATGAATCATGAATTGAATCATGAATCATGAATTGAATCATGAATCATGAATCATGAATTGAATCATGAATCATGAATCGAATCATGAATCATGAATTGAATCATGAATCATGAATCATGAATCGAAACATGAATCATGAATTGAATCATGAATCATGAATTGAATCATGAATCATGAATTGAATCATGAATCATGAATCATGAATCGAATAATGAATCATGAATTGAATCATGAATCATGAATTATGAATCATGAATCAAGAATCATGAATCGAAACATGAATCATGAATTGAATCATGAATCATGAATCATGAATCATGAATCATGAATCATGAATCGAATAATGAATCATGAATCATGAATCATGAATTGAATCATGAATCATGAATTGAATCATGAATCATGAATCGAATCATGAATTGAATCATGAATCATGAATCGAATCATGAATCATGAATTGAATCATGAATCATGAATCATGAATCATAAATTGAATCATAAATCATGAATCATGAATTGAATCATGAATCATGAATCGAATCATGAATCATGAATCATGAATTGAATCATGAATTGAATCATGAATCATGAATCGAATCATGAATCATGAATTGAATTATGAATTGAATCATGAATCATGAATCATAAATCCAATCATGAATCATGAATTGAATCATGAATCGAATCATGAATTGAATCATGAATCATGAATTGAATCATGAATCATGAATTATGAATCATGAATTGAATCATCAATCATGAATCATGAATTGAATCATCAATCATGAATCATGAATTGAATCATCAATCATGAATTATGAATCATGAATTGAATCATGAATCATGAATCATGAATTGAATCATGAATCATGAATCATGAATCATGAATTGAATCATGAATCATGAATCATGAATCATAAATCGAATCATGAATCATGAATCGAATCATGAATCATTAATCGAATCATGAATCATGAATCATGAATTGAATCATGAATCATGAATCATGAATTGAATCATGAATCATGAATCATGAATCATGAATTTAATCATGAATCATGAATCGAATCATGAATCATGAATTGAATCATGAGTTGAATCATGAATCATAAATTGAATCATGAATCATGAATCATGAATTGAATCATGAATCATGAATTATGAATCAAATCATGAATCATGAATTGAATCATGAGTTGAATCATGAATCATAAATTGAATCATGAATCATGAAATGAATCATGAATTGAATCATAAATCATGAAATGAATCATGAATTGAATCATGAATCATGAATCATGAATCATGAATTCAATCATGAATCATGATTTGAATCAGGAATCGAATCATGAATCATGAATTGAACCATGATTTTAATTATGAATCATGAATCATGAATTGAATCATGAATCATGAATCATGAATCATGAATTGAATCATGAATCATGAATCATGAATTGAATCATGAATCATGAATCGAATTATGAATCATGAATTGAATCATGAATCATGAATCGAATCATAAATCATGAATCATGAATCATGATTCATGAAATGAATCATGAATCATGAATCATGAATCATGAATCATGAATTGAATCATGATTCATGAATCAAGAATCATGAATCGAAACATGAATCATGAATTAAATCATGAATCATGAATCATGAATCATGAATTGAATCATGAATCATGAATTGAATCATGAATCATGAATCATGAATCATGAATCGAATAATGAATCATGAATCATGAATTGAATCATGAATCATGAATTGAATCATGAATCATGAATTGAATCATGAATCATGAATCATGAATTGAATCATGAATCATGAATCATGAATTGAATCATGAATCATGAATCGAAACATGAATCATGAATTGAATCATGAATCATGAATTGAATCATGAATCATGATTTGAATCAGGAATCGAATCATGAATCATGAATTGAATCATGATTTTAATTATGAATCATGAATCATGAATTGAATCATGAATCATGAATCATGAATCATGAATTGAATCATGAATTGAATCATGAATCATGAATCATGAATCGAATCATGAATCATGAATCATGAATTGAATCATGAATCATGAATCGAATCATGAATCATGAATTGAATCATGAATCATGAATCGAATCATAAATCATGAATCATGAATCATGATTCATGAAATGAATCATGAATCATGAATCATGAATTGAATCATGAATCATGAATCAAGAATCATGAATCGAAACATGAATCATGAATTAAATCATGAATCATGAATCATGAATCATGAATTGAATCATGAATCATGAATTGAATCATGAATCATGAATCATGAATCATGAATCGAATAATGAATCATGAATCATGAATCATGAATTGAATCATGAATCATGAATTGAATCATGAATCATGAATCATGAATCATGAATCGAATAATGAATCATGAATCATGAATTGAATCATGAATCATGAATTGAATCATGAATCATGAATTGAATCATGAATCATGAATCATGAATTGAATCATGAATCATGAATCATGAATTGAATCATGAATCATGAATCGAATCATGAATCATGAATTGAATCATGAATCATGAATCATGAATCGAAACATGAATCATGAATTGAATCATGAATCATGAATTGAATCATGAATCATGAATTGAATCATGAATCATGAATCATGAATCGAATAATGAATCATGAATTGAATCATGAATCATGAATTATGAATCATGAATCAAGAATCATGAATCGAAACATGAATCATGAATTGAATCATGAATCATGAATCATGAATCATGAATCATGAATCATGAATCGAATAATGAATCATGAATCATGAATCATGAATTGAATCATGAATCATGAATTGAATCATGAATCATGAATCGAATCATGAATTGAATCATGAATCATGAATCGAATCATGAATCATGAATTGAATCATGAATCATGAATCATGAATCATAAATTGAATCATAAATCATGAATCATGAATTGAATCATGAATCATGAATCGAATCATGAATCATGAATCATGAATTGAATCATGAATTGAATCATGAATCATGAATCGAATCATGAATCATGAATTGAATTATGAATTGAATCATGAATCATGAATCATAAATCCAATCATGAATCATGAATTGAATCATGAATCGAATCATGAATTGAATCATGAATCATGAATTGAATCATGAATCATGAATTATGAATCATGAATTGAATCATCAATCATGAATCATGAATTGAATCATCAATCATGAATCATGAATTGAATCATCAATCATGAATTATGAATCATGAATTGAATCATGAATCATGAATCATGAATTGAATCATGAATCATGAATCATGAATCATGAATTGAATCATGAATCATGAATCATGAATCATAAATCGAATCATGAATTATGAATCGAATCATGAATCATTAATCGAATCATGAATCATGAATCATGAATTGAATCATGAATCATGAATCATGAATTGAATCATGAATCATGAATCATGAATCATGAATTTAATCATGAATCATGAATCGAATCATGAATCATGAATTGAATCATGAGTTGAATCATGAATCATAAATTGAATCATGAATCATGAATCATGAATTGAATCATGAATCATGAATTATGAATCAAATCATGAATCATGAATTGAATCATGAGTTGAATCATGAATCATAAATTGAATCATGAATCATGAAATGAATCATGAATTGAATCATAAATCATGAAATGAATCATGAATTGAATCATGAATCATGAATCATGAATCATGAATTCAATCATGAATCATGATTTGAATCAGGAATCGAATCATGAATCATGAATTGAATCATGATTTTAATTATGAATCATGAATCATGAATTGAATCATGAATCATGAATCATGAATCATGAATTGAATCATGAATCATGAATCATGAATTGAATCATGAATCATGAATCGAATTATGAATCAAGAATTGAATCATGAATCATGAATCGAATCATAAATCATGAATCATGAATCATGATTCATGAAATGAATCATGAATCATGAATCATGAATTGAATCATGATTCATGAATCAAGAATCATGAATCGAAACATGAATCATGAATTAAATCATGAATCATGAATCATGAATCATGAATTGAATCATGAATCATGAATTGAATCATGAATCATGAATCATGAATCGAATAATGAATCATGAATCATGAATTGAATCATGAATCATGAATTGAATCATGAATCATGAATTGAATCATGAATCATGAATCATGAATTGAATCATGAATCATGAATCGAAACATGAATCATGAATTGAATCATGAATCATGAATTGAATCATGAATCATGATTTGAATCAGGAATCGAATCATGAATCATGAATTGAATCATGATTTTAATTATGAATCATGAATCATGAATTGAATCATGAATCATGAATCATGAATCATGAATTGAATCATGAATTGAATCATGAATCATGAATCATGAATCGAATCATGAATCATGAATCATGAATTGAATCATGAATCATGAATCGAATCATGAATCATGAATTGAATCATGAATCATGAATCGAATCATAAATCATGAATCATGAATCATGAATTGAATCATGAATCATGAATCAAGAATCATGAATCGAAACATGAATCATGAATTAAATCATGAATCATGAATCATGAATCATGAATTGAATCATGAATCATGAATTGAATCATGAATCATGAATCATGAATCATGAATCGAATAATGAATCATGAATCATGAATTGAATCATGAATCATGAATTGAATCATGAATCATGAATCATGAATAGAATCATGAATCATGAATCATGAATTGAATCATGAATCATGAATCGAATCATGAATCATGAATTGAATCATGAATCATGAATCATGAATCGAAACATGAATCATGAATTGAATCATGAATCATGAATTGAATCATGAATCATGAATCAAATAATGAATCATGAATTGAATCATGAATCATGAATTATGAATCATGAATCAAGAATCATGAATCGAAACATGAATCATGAATTGAATCATGAATCATGAATCATGAATCATGAATCGAATCATGAATCATGAATCATGAATCGAATCATGAATCATGAATCATGAATCGAATCATGAATCATGAATCATGAATCATGAATTGAATCATGAATCATGAATCGAATCATGAATCATGAATCAAGAATCATGAATCGAAACATGAATCATGAATTGAATCATGAATCATGAATCATGAATCATGAATTGAATCATGAATCATGAATCATGAATCGAATAATGAATCATGAATCATGAATCATGAATTGAATCATGAATCATGAATCAAGAATCATGAATCGAAACATGAATCATGAATTGAATCATGAATCATGAATCATGAATTGAATCATGAATTATGAAACATGAATCTAATAATGAATCATGAATCATGAATCATGAATTGAATCATGAATCATGAATTGAATCATGAATCATGAATTGAATCATGAATTGAATCATGAATCAAGAATCGAATCATGAATCATGAATTGAATCAAGAATCATGAATCATGAATCATAAATTGAATCATGAATCATGAATCATGAATTGAATCATGAATCATGAATCGAATCATGAATCATGAATCATGAATTGAATCATAAATTGAATCATGAATCATGAATCGAATCATGAATAATGAATCATGAATCATGAATTGAATCATGAATCGAATCATGAATCATGAATTGAATCATGAATTGAATCATGAATTGAATCATTAATCATGAATTGAATCATGAATTGAATCATGAATCATGAATTATGAATCATGAATTGAATCATGAATCATGAATCGAATCATGAATCATGAATTGAATCATGAATCGAATCATAAATCATGAATTGAATCATGAATTGAATCATGAATCATGAATCGAATCATGAATCATGAATTAAATAATAAATTGAATCATGAATCATGAATCGAATCATGAATTGAATCAGGAATCATGTATTGAATCATGAATCATGAATTGAATCATGAATCATGAATCATGAATCGAATCATGAATCGAATCATGAATCATGAATTGAATCATGAATCATGAATCATGAATTGAATCATGAATCATGAATCATGAATTGAATCATGAATCATGAATCATGAATCAAATCATGAATCATGAATCATGAATCGAATCATGAATCATGAATTGAATCATGAATCATGAATTATGAATTGATCCATGAATCATGAATCATGAATTGAATCATGAATCATGAATCATGAATCGAATCATGAATCATGAATCATGAATTGAATCATGAATCATGAATCGAATCATGAATCATGAATTGAATCATGAATCATGAATCGAATCATAAATCATGAATCATGAATCATGATTCATGAAATGAATCATGAATCATGAATCATGAATTGAATCATGAATCATGAATCAAGAATCATGAATCGAAACATGAATCATGAATTAAATCATGAATCATGAATCATGAATCATGAATTGAATCATGAATCATGAATTGAATCATGAATCATGAATCATGAATCGAATAATGAATCATGAATCATGAATTGAATCATGAATCATGAATTGAATCATGAATCATGAATTGAATCATGAATCATGAATCATGAATTGAATCATGAATCATGAATCATGAATTGAATCATGAATCATGAATCGAATCATGAATCATGAATTGAATCATGAATCATGAATCATGAATCGAAACATGAATCATGAATTGAATCATGAATCATGAATTGAATCATGAATCATGAATCATGAATCGAATAATGAATCATGAATTGAATCATGAATCATGAATTATGAATCATGAATCAAGAATCATGAATCGAAACATGAATCATGAATTGAATCATGAATCATGAATCATGAATCATGAATCATGAATCATGAATCGAATAATGAATCATGAATCATGAACCATGAATTGAATCATGAATCATGAATTGAATCATGAATCATGAATCGAATCATGAATTGAATCATGAATCATGAATCGAATCATGAATCATGAATTGAATCATGAATCATGAATCATGAATCATAAATTGAATCATAAATCATGAATCATGAATTGAATCATGAATCATGAATCGAATCATGAATCATGAATCATGAATTGAATCATGAATTGAATCATGAATCATGAATCGAATCATGAATCATGAATTGAATTATGAATTGAATCATGAATCATAAATCCAATCATGAATCATGAATTGAATCATGAATCGAATCATGAATTGAATCATTAATCATGAATTGAATCATGAATCATGAATTATGAATCATGAATTGAATCATCAATCATGAATCATGAATTGAATCATCAATCATGAATCATGAATTGAATCATCAATCATGAATTATGAATCATGAATTGAATCATGAATCATGAATCATGAATTGAATCATGAATCATGAATCATGAATCATGAATTGAATCATGAATCATGAATCATGAATCATAAATCGAATCATGAATCATGAATCGAATCATGAATCATTAATCGAATCATGAATCATGAATCATAAATTGAATCATGAATCATGAATCATGAATTGAATCATGAATCATGAATCATGAATCATGAATTGAATCATGAATCATGAATCGAATCATGAATCATGAATTGAATCATGAGTTGAATCATGAATCATAAATTGAATCATGAATCATGAATCATGAATTGAATCATGAATCATGAATTATGAATCGAATCATGAATCATGAATTGAATCATGAGTTGAATCATGAATCATAAATTGAATCATGAATCATGAAATGAATCATGAATTGAATCATAAATCATGAAATGAATCATGAATTGAATCATGAATCATGAATCATGAATCATGAATTCAATCATGAATCATGATTTGAATCAGGAATCGAATCATGAATCATGAATTGAATCATGATTTTAATTATGAATCATGAATCATGAATTAAATCATGAATCATGAATCATGAATCATGAATTGAATCATGAATCATGAATTGAATCATGAATCATGAATCATGAATCATGAATCGAATAATGAATCATGAATCATGAATTGAGTCATGAATCATGAATTGAATCATGAATCATAAATTGAATCATGAATCATGAATCATGAATTGAATCATGAATCATGAATCATGAATTGAATCATGAATCATGAATCGAATCATGAATCATAAATTGAATCATGAATCATGAATCATGAATCGAAACATGAATCATTAATTGAATCATGAATCATGAATTGAATCATGAATCATGAATCGAATAATGAATCATGAATTGAATCATGAATCATGAATTATGAATCATGAATCAAGAATCATGAATCGAAACATGAATCATGAATTGAATCATGAATCATGAATCATGAATCATGAATCATGAATCATGAATCGAATAATGAATCATGAATCATGAATCATGAATTGAATCATGAATCATGAATTGAATCATGAATCATGAATCGAATCATGAATTGAATCATGAATCATGAATCGAATCATGAATCATGAATTGAATCATGAATCATGAATCATGAATCATAAATTGAATCATAAATCATGAATCATGAATTGAATCATGAATCATGAATCGAATCATGAATCATGAATCATGAATTGAATCATAAATTGAATCATGAATCATGAATCGAATCATGAATCATGAATTGAATCATGAATTGAATCATGAATCATGAATCGAATCATGAATCATGAATTGAATTATGAATTGAATCATGAATCATGAATCATAAATCCAATCATGAATCATGAATTGAATCATGAATCGAATCATGAATTGAATCATTAATCATGAATTGAATCATGAATCATGAATTATGAATCATGAATTGAATCATCAATCATGAATCATGAATTGAATCATCAATCATGAATCATGAATTGAATCATGAATCATGAATTATGAATCATGAATTGAATCATGAATCATGAATCATGAATTGAATCATGAATCATGAATCATGAATCATGAATTGAATCATGAATCATGAATCATGAATCATAAATCGAATCATGAATCATGAATCGAATCATGAATCATTAATCGAATCATGAATCATGAATCATGAATTGAATCATGAATCATGAATCATGAATTGAATCATGAATCATGAATCATGAATCATGAATTGAATCATGAATCATGAATCGAATCATGAATCATGAATTGAATCATGAGTTGAATCATGAATCATAAATTGAATCATGAATCATTAATCATGAATTGAATCATGAATCATGAATTATGAATCGAATCATGAATCATGAATTGAATCATGAATCATTAATCGAATCATGAATCATGAATCATGAATTGAATCATGAATCATGAATCATGAATTGAATCATGAATCATGAATCATGAATCATGAATTGAATCATGAATCATGAATCGAATCATGAATCATGAATTGAATCATGAGTTGAATCATGAATCATAAATTGAATCATGAATCATGAATCATAAATTGAATCATGAATCATGAAATGAATCATGAATTGAATCATAAATCATGAAATGAATCATGAATTGAATCATGAATCATGAATCATGAATCATGAATTCAATCATGAATCATGATTTGAATCAGGAATCGAATCATGAATCATGAATTGAATCATGATTTTAATTATGAATCATGAATTGAATCATGAATCATGAATCATGAATCATGAATTGAATTATGAATTGAATCATGAATCATGAATCATGAATCATGAATTGAATCATGAATCATGAATCATAAATCGAATCATGAATCATGAATCGAATCATGAATCATTAATCGAATCATGAATCATGAATCATGAATTGAATCATGAATCATGAATCATGAATTGAATCATGAATCATGAATCATGAATCATGAATTGAATCATGAATCATGAATCGAATCATGAATCATGAATTGAATCATGAGTTGAATCATGAATCATAAATTGAATCATGAATCATGAATCATAAATTGAATCATGAATCATGAAATGAATCATGAATTGAATCATAAATCATGAAATGAATCATGAATTGAATCATGAATCATGAATCATGAATCATGAATTCAATCATGAATCATGATTTGAATCAGGAATCGAATCATGAATCAAGAATTGAATCATGATTTTAATTATGAATCATGAATTGAATCATGAATCATGAATCATGAATCATGAATTGAATTATGAATTGAATCATGAATCTTGAATCATGAATTGAATCATGAATCATGAATCATGAATTGAATCATGAATCATGAATTGAATCATGAATCATGAATCATGAATCATGAATCAAATCATGAATCATGAATCATGAATTGAATCATGAATCATGAATCATGAATTGAATCATGAATCATGAATTGAATCATTAATCATGAATCATGAATTGAATCATGAATCATGAATCATGAATTGAATCATGAATCATGAATTGAATCATGAATCATGAATCATGAATCAAAACATGAATCATGAATTGAATCATGAATCATGAATTGAATCATGAATCATGAATCATGAATCGAATAATGAATCATGAATTGAATCATGAATCATGAATCAAGAATCATGAATCGAAACATGAATCATGAATAGAATCATGAATCATGAATCATGAATCATGAATCATGAATTGAATCATGAATTGAATCATGAATCATGAATCATAAATCCAATCATGAATCATGAATTGAATCATGAATCATGAATCGAATCATGAATCATGAATTGAATCATGAATTGAATCATGAATCATGAATCATAAATCCAATCATGAATCATGAATTGAATCATCAATCATGAATTATGAATCATGAATTGAATCATGAATCATGAATCATGAATTGAATCATGAATCATGAATCATGAATTGAATCATGAATCATGAATCATGAATCATAAATCGAATCATGAATCATGAATCGAATCATGAATCATTAATCGAATCATGAATCATGAATCATGAATTGAATCATGAATCATGAATCATGAATTGAATCATGAATCATGAATCATGAATCATGAATTGAATCATGAATCATGAATCGAATCATGAATCATGAATTGAATCATGAGTTGAATCATGAATCATAAATTGAATCATGAATCATGAATCATGAATTGAATCATGAATCATGAATTATGAATCGAATCATGAATCATGAATTGAATCATGAGTTGAATCATGAATCATAAATTGAATCATGAATCATGAAATGAATCATGAATTGAATCATAAATCATGAAATGAATCATGAATTGAATCATGAATCATGAATCATGAATCATGAATTCAATCGTGAATCATGATTTGAATCAGGAATCGAATCATGAATCATGAATTGAATCATGATTTTAATTATGAATCATGAATCATGAATTAAATCATGAATCATGAATCATGAATCATGAATTGAATCATGAATCATGAATTGAATCATGAATCATGAATCATGAATCATGAATCGAATAATGAATCATGAATCATGAATTGAATCATGAATCATGAATTGAATCATGAATCATGAATCATGAATTGAATCATGAATCATGAATCGAATCATGAATCATGAATTGAATCATGAATCATGAATCATGAATCGAAACATGAATCATGAATTGAATCATGAATCATGAATTGAATCATGAATCATGAATCATGAATCGAATAATGAATCATGAATTGAATCATGAATCATGAATTATGAATCATGAATCAAGAATCATGAATCGAAACATGAATCATGAATTGAATCATGAATCATGAATCATGAATCATGAATCATGAATCATGAATCATGAATCGAATAATGAATCATGAATCATGAATCATGAATTGAATCATGAATCATGAATTGAATCATGAATCATGAATCGAATCATGAATTGAATCATGAATCATGAATCGAATCATGAATCATGAATTGAATCATTAATCATGAATCATGAATCATAAATTGAATCATAAATCATGAATCATGAATTGAATCATGAATCATGAATTGAATCATGAATCATGAATCGAATCATGAATCATGAATCATGAATTGAATCATGAATTGAATCATGAATCATGAATCGAATCATGAATCATGAATTGAATCATGAATTGAATCATGAATCATGAATCGAATCATGAATCATGAATTGAATTATGAATTGAATCATGAATCATGAATCATAAATCCAATAATGAATCATGAATTGAATCATGAATCGAATCATGAATTGAATCATTAATCATGAATTGAATCATGAATCATGAATTATGAATCATGAATTGAATCATCAATCATGAATCATGAATTGAATCATCAATCATGAATCATGAATTGAATCATGAATCATGAATTATGAATCATGAATTGAATCATGAATCATGAATCATGAATTGAATCATGAATCATGAATCATGAATCATGAATTGAATCATGAATCATGAATCATGAATCATAAATCGAATCATGAATCATGAATCGAATCATGAATCATTAATCGAATCATGAATCATGAATCATGAATTGAATCATGAATCATGAATCATGAATTGAATCATGAATCATGAATCATGAATCATGAATTGAATCATGAATCATGAATCGAATCATGAATCATGAATTGAATCATGAGTTGAATCATGAATCATAAATTGAATCATGAATCATGAATCATGAATTGAATCATGAATCATGAATTATGAATCGAATCATGAATCATGAAATGAATCATGAATTGAATCATGAATCATAAATTGAATCATGAATCATGAAATGAATCATGAATTGAATCATAAATCATGAAATGAATCATGAATTGAATCATGAATCATGAATCATGAATCATGAATTCAATCATGAATCATGATTTGAATCAGGAATCGAATCATGAATCATGAATTGAATCATGATTTTAATTATGAATCATGAATTGAATCATGAATCATGAATTGAATTATGAATTGAATCATGAATCTTGAATCATGAATTGAATCATGAATCATGAATCATGAATTGAATCATGAATCATGAATTGAATCATGAATCATGAATCATGAATCATGAATCAAATCATGAATCATGAATCATGAATTGAATCATGAATCATGAATCATGAATTGAATCATGAATCATGAATTGAATCATTAATCATGAATCATGAATTGAATCATGAATCATGAATCATGAATTGAATCATGAATCATGAATTGAATCATGAATCATGAATCATGAATCAAAACATGAATCATGAATTGAATCATGAATCATGAATTGAATCATGAATCATGAATCATGAATCGAATAATGAATCATGAATTGAATCATGAATCATGAATCATGAATCAAGAATCATGAATCGAAACATGAATCATGAATAGAATCATGAATCATGAATCATGAATCATGAATTGAATCATGAATTGAATCATGAATCATGAATCATAAATCCAATCATGAATCATGAATTGAATCATGAATCATGAATCGAATCATGAATCATGAATTGAATCATGAATTGAATCATGAATCATGAATCATAAATCCAATCATGAATCATGAATTGAATCATGAATCGAATCATGAATTGAATCATGAATCGAATCATGAATTGAATCATTAATCATGAATTGAATCATGCATCATGAATTATGAATCATGAATTGAATCATCAATCATGAATCATGAATTGAATCATGAATCATGAATTATGAATCATGAATTGAATCATGAATCATGAATCATGAATTGAATCATGAATCATGAATCATGAATCATGAATTGAATCATGAATCATGAATCATGAATCATAAATCGAATCATGAATCATGAATCGAATCATGAATCATGAATTGAATCATGAATCATGAATCATGAATTGAATCATGAATCATGAATTGAATCATGAATCATGAATCATGAATCATGAATTGAATCATGAATCATGAATCGAATCATGAATCATGAATTGAATCATGAGTTGAATCATGAATCATAAATTGAATCATGAATCATGAATCATGAATTGAATCATGAATCATGAATTATGAATCGAATCATGAATCATGAATTGAATCATGAGTTGAATCTTGAATCATAAATTGAATCATGAATCATGAAATGAATCATGAATTGAATCATAAATCATGAAATGAATCATGAATTGAATCATGAATCATGAATCATGAATTCAATCATGAATCATGATTTGAATCAGGAATTGAATAATGAATCATGAATCATGAATCATGAATCATGAATCATGAATCATGAATTGAATTATGAATTGAATCATGAATCATGAATTGAATCATGAATCATGAATCATGAATTGAATCATGAATCATAAATCATGAATTGAATCATGAATCATGAATCAAAACATGAATCATGAATCGAATCATGAATCATGAATTGTATCATGAATCATGAATCATGAATTGAATCATGAATCATGAATCATGAATTGAATCATGAATCATGAATCATGAATCATGAATCGAATCATGAATCATGAATCATGAATCATGAATTGAATCATGAATCATGAATTGAATCATGAATCATGAATTATGAATCATGAATTGAATCATGAATCATGAATTGAATCATGAATCATGAATTGAATCATGAATCATGAATCATGAATTGAATCATGAATCATGAATTATGAATCATGAATTGAATCATGCATCATGAATCATGAATTGAATCATGAATCATGAATCATGAATCATGAATTGAATCATGAATCATGAATCATGAATCATAAATCGAATCATGAATCATGAATCGAATCATGAATCATTAATCGAATCATGAATCATGAATCATGAATTGAATCATGAATCATGAATCATGAATTGAATCATGAATCATGAATCATGAATCATGAATTGAATCATGAATCATGAATCGAATCATGAATCATGAATTGAATCATGAGTTGAATCATGAATCATAAATTGAATCATGAATCATGAATCATGAATTGAATCATGAATCATGAATTATGAATCGAATCATGAATCGAATCATGAATTGAATCATGAATCATGAATCATGAATCAAATCATGAATCATGAATCATGAATTGAATCATGAATCATGAATCATGAATTGAATCATGAATCATGAATTGAATCATTAATCATGAATCATGAATTGAATCATGAATCATGAATTATGAATCATGAATTGAATCATGAATCATGAATCATGAATTGAATCATGAATCATGAATCATGAATCATGAATTGAATCATGAATCATGAATCATGAATCATAAATCGAATCATGAATCATGAATCGAATCATGAATCATTAATCGAATCATGAATCATGAATCATGAATTGAATCATGAATCATGAATCATGAATTGAATCATGAATCATGAATCATGAATCATGAATTGAATCATGAATCATGAATCGAATCATGAATCATGAATTGAATCATGAGTTGAATCATGAATCATAAATTGAATCATGAATCATGAATCATGAATTGAATCATGAATCATGAATTATGAATCGAATCATGAATCATGAAATGAATCATGAATTGAATCATGAATCATAAATTGAATCATGAATCATGAAATGAATCATGAATTGAATCATAAATCATGAAATGAATCATGAATTGAATCATGAATCATGAATCATGAATCATGAATTCAATCATGAATCATGATTTGAATCAGGAATCGAATCATGAATCATGAATTGAATCATGATTTTAATTATGAATCATGAATTGAATCATGAATCATGAATCATGAATCATGAATTGAATTATGAATTGAATCATGAATCTTGAATCATGAATTGAATCATGAATCATGAATCATGAATTGAATCATGAATCATGAATTGAATCATGAATCATGAATCATGAATCAAATCATGAATCATGAATCATGAATTGAATCATGAATCATGAATCATGAATTGAATCATGAATCATGAATTGAATCATTAATCATGAATCATGAATTGAATCATGAATCATGAATCATGAATTGAATCATGAATCATGAATTGAATCATGAATCATGAATCATGAATCAAAACATGAATCATGAATTGAATCATGAATCATGAATTGAATCATGAATCATGAATCATGAATCGAATAATGAATCATGAATTGAATCATGAATCATGAATCATGAATCAAGAATCATGAATCGAAACATGAATCATGAATAGAATCATGAATCATGAATCATGAATCATGAATTGAATCATGAATTGAATCATGAATCATGAATCATAAATCCAATCATGAATCATGAATTGAATCATGAATCATGAATCGAATCATGAATCATGAATTGAATCATGAATTGAATCATGAATCATGAATCATAAATCCAATCATGAATCATGAATTGAATCATGAATCGAATCATGAATTGAATCATTAATCATGAATTGAATCATGCATCATGAATTATGAATCATGAATTGAATCATGAATTATGAATCATGAATTGAATCATGAATCATGAATTAGGAATCATGAATTGAATCATGAATCATGAATCATGAATTGAATCATGAATCATGAATCATGAATTGAATCATGAATCATGAATCATGAATCATAAATCGAATCATGAATCATGAATCGAATCATGAATCATGAATTGAATCATGAATCATGAATCATGAATTGAATCATGAATCATGAATTGAATCATGAATCATGAATCATGAATCATGAATTGAATCATGAATCATGAATCGAATCATGAATCATGAATTGAATCATGAGTTGAATCATGAATCATAAATTGAATCATGAATCATGAATCATGAATTGAATCATGAATCATGAATTATGAATCGAATCATGAATCATGAATTGAATCATGAGTTGAATCTTGAATCATAAATTGAATCATGAATCATGAAATGAATCATGAATTGAATCATAAATCATGAAATGAATCATGAATTGAATCATGAATCATGAATCATGAATTCAATCATGAATCATGATTTGAATCAGGAATCGAATCATGAATCATGAATTGAATCATGAATTGAATAATGAATCATGAATCATAAATCATGAATCATGAATCATGAATCATGAATTGAATTATGAATTGAATCATGAATCATGAATTGAATCATGAATCATGAATCATGAATTGAATCATGAATCATAAATCATGAATTGAATCATGAATCATGAATCAAAACATGAATCATGAATCGAATCATGAATCATGAATTGTATCATGAATCATGAATCATGAATTGAATCATGAATCATGAATCATGAATTGAATCATGAATCATGAATCATGAATCATGAATCGAATCATGAATCATGAATCATGAATCATGAATTGAATCATGAATCATGAATTGAATCATGAATCATGAATTATGAATCATGAATTGAATCATGAATCATGAATTGAATCATGAATCATGAATCATGAATTGAATCATGAATCATGAATCATGAATTGAATCATGAATCATGAATCATGAATCATGAATCGAATCATGAATCATGAATCATGAATCGAATCATGAATCATAAATTGATTCATGAATCATCAATCATGAATTGAATCATGAATCATGAATCATGAATTGAATCATGAATCATGAATCATGAATCATGAATCGAATCATGAATCATGAATCATGAATCATGAATTGAATCATGAATCATGAATCGAATCATGAATCATGAATCAAGAATCATGAATCGAAACATGAATCATGAATTGAATCATGAATCATGAATCATGAATCATGAATTGAATCATGAATCATGAATTGAATCATGAATCATGAATCATGAATCATGAATCGAATCATGAATCATGAATCATGAATCATGAATTGAATCATGAATCATGAATTGAATCATGAATCATGAATTATGAATCATGAATTGAATCATGAATCATGAATTGAATCATGAATCATGAATTGAATCATGAATCATGAATCATGAATTGAATCATGAATCATGAATTATGAATCATGAATTGAATCATGCATCATGAATCATGAATTGAATCATGAATCATGAATCATGAATCATGAATTGAATCATGAATCATGAATCATGAATCATAAATCGAATCATGAATCATGAATCGAATCATGAATCATTAATCGAATCATGAATCATGAATCATGAATTGAATCATGAATCATGAATCATGAATTGAATCATGAATCATGAATCATGAATCATGAATTGAATCATGAATCATGAATCGAATCATGAATCATGAATTGAATCATGAGTTGAATCATGAATCATAAATTGAATCATGAATCATGAATCATGAATTGAATCATGAATCATGAATTATGAATCGAATCATGAATCGAATCATGAATTGAATCATGAATCATGAATCATGAATCAAATCATGAATCATGAATCATGAATTGAATCATGAATCATGAATCATGAATTGAATCATGAATCATGAATTGAATCATTAATCATGAATCATGAATTGAATCATGAATCATGAATTATGAATCATGAATTGAATCATGAATCATGAATCATGAATTGAAGCATGAATCATGAATCATGAATCATGAATTGAATCATGAATCATGAATCATGAATCATAAATCGAATCATGAATCATGAATCGAATCATGAATCATTAATCGAATCATGAATCATGAATCATGAATTGAATCATGAATCATGAATCATGAATTGAATCATGAATCATGAATCATGAATCATGAATTGAATCATGAATCATGAATCGAATCATGAATCATGAATTGAATCATGAGTTGAATCATGAATCATAAATTGAATCATGAATCATGAATCATGAATTGAATCATGAATCATGAATTATGAATCGAATCATGAATCATGAAATGAATCATGAATTGAATCATGAATCATAAATTGAATCATGAATCATGAAATGAATCATGAATTGAATCATAAATCATGAAATGAATCATGAATTGAATCATGAATCATGAATCATGAATCATGAATTCAATCATGAATCATGATTTGAATCAGGAATCGAATCATGAATCATGAATTGAATCATGATTTTAATTATGAATCATGAATTGAATCATGAATCATGAATCATGAATCATGAATTGAATTATGAATTGAATCATGAATCTTGAATCATGAATTGAATCATGAATCATGAATCATGAATTGAATCATGAATCATGAATTGAATCATGAATCATGAATCATGAATCAAATCATGAATCATGAATCATGAATTGAATCATGAATCATGAATCATGAATTGAATCATGAATCATGAATTGAATCATTAATCATGAATCATGAATTGAATCATGAATCATGAATTGAATCATGAATCATGAATTGAATCATGAATCATGAATCATGAATCAAAACATGAATCATGAATTGAATCATGAATCATGAATTGAATCATGAATCATGAATCATGAATCGAATAATGAATCATGAATTGAATCATGAATCATGAATCATGAATCAAGAATCATGAATCGAAACATGAATCATGAATAGAATCATGAATCATGAATCATGAATCATGAATTGAATCATGAATTGAATCATGAATCATGAATCATAAATCCAATCATGAATCATGAATTGAATCATGAATCATGAATCGAATCATGAATCATGAATTGAATCATGAATTGAATCATGAATCATGAATCATAAATCCAATCATGAATCATGAATTGAATCATGAATCGAATCATGAATTGAATCATGAATCGAATCATGAATTGAATCATTAATCATGAATTGAATCATGCATCATGAATTATGAATCATGAATTGAATCATGAATTATGAATCATGAATTGAATCATGAATCATGAATTAGGAATCATGAATTGAATCATGAATCATGAATCATGAATTGAATCATGAATCATGAATCATGAATCATGAATTGAATCATGAATCATGAATCATGAATCATAAATCGAATCATGAATCATGAATCGAATCATGAATCATGAATTGAATCATGAATCATGAATCATGAATTGAATCATGAATCATGAATTGAATCATGAATCATGAATCATGAATCATGAATTGAATCATGAATCATGAATCGAATCATGAATCATGAATTGAATCATGAGTTGAATCATGAATCATAAATTGAATCATGAATCATGAATCATGAATTGAATCATGAATCATGAATTATGAATCGAATCATGAATCATGAATTGAATCATGAGTTGAATCTTGAATCATAAATTGAATCATGAATCATGAAATGAATCATGAATTGAATCATAAATCATGAAATGAATCATGAATTGAATCATGAATCATGAATCATGAATCATGAATTCAATCATGAATCATGATTTGAATCAGGAATCGAATCATGAATCATGAATTGAATCATGAATTGAATAATGAATCATGAATCATAAATCATGAATCATGAATCATGAATCATGAATTGAATTATGAATTGAATCATGAATCATGAATTGAATCATGAATCATGAATCATGAATTGAATCATGAATCATAAATCATGAATTGAATCATGAATCATGAATCAAAACATGAATCATGAATCGAATCATGAATCATGAATTGTATCATGAATCATGAATCATGAATTGAATCATGAATCATGAATCATGAATTGAATCATGAATCATGAATCATGAATCATGAATCGAATCATGAATCATGAATCATGAATCATGAATTGAATCATGAATCATGAATTGAATCATGAATCATGAATTATGAATCATGAATTGAATCATGAATCATGAATTGAATCATGAATCATGAATCATGAATTGAATCATGAATCATGAATCATGAATTGAATCATGAATCATGAATCATGAATCATGAATCGAATCATGAATCATGAATCATGAATCGAATCATGAATCATAAATTGATTCATGAATCATCAATCATGAATTGAATCATGAATCATGAATCATGAATTGAATCATGAATCATGAATCATGAATCATGAATCGAATCATGAATCATGAATCATGAATCATGAATTGAATCATGAATCATGAATCGAATCATGAATCATGAATCAAGAATCATGAATCGAAACATGAATCATGAATTGAATCATGAATCATGAATCATGAATCATGAATTGAATCATGAATCATGAATCATGAATCGAATAATGAATCATGAATCATGAATCATGAATTGAATCATGAATCATGAATCAAGAATCATGAATCGAAACATGAATCATGAATTGAATCATGAATCATGAATCATGAATCATGAATTGAATCATGAATTATGAATCATGAATCGAATAATGAATCATGAATCATGAATCATGAATTGAATCATGAATCATGAATTGAATCATGAATCATGAATTGAATCATGAATTGAATCATGAAT
This sequence comes from Mixophyes australis, assembly GCA_036250195.1. NCBI lineage: Eukaryota > Metazoa > Chordata > Amphibia > Anura > Limnodynastidae > Mixophyes > Mixophyes australis. The sequence goes on from JAVHZZ010000027.1 coordinate 102,929, forward strand.
CAAGAATCGAATCATGAATCATGAATTGAATCAAGAATCATGAATCATGAATCATAAATTGAATCATGAATCATGAATCATGAATTGAATCATGAATCATGAATCGAATCATGAATCATGAATCATGAATTGAATCATAAATTGAATCATGAATCATGAATCGAATCATGAATAATGAATCATGAATCATGAATTGAATCATGAATCGAATCATGAATCATGAATTGAATCATGAATTGAATCATGAATTGAATCATTAATCATGAATTGAATCATGAATTGAATCATGAATCATGAATTATGAATCATGAATTGAATCATGAATCATGAATCGAATCATGAATCATGAATTAAATCATGAATCGAATCATAAATCATGAATTGAATCATGAATTGAATCATGAATCATGAATCGAATCATGAATCATGAATTAAATAATAAATTGAATCATGAATCATGAATCGAATCATGAATTGAATCAGGAATCATGTATTGAATCATGAATCATGAATTGAATCATGAATCATGAATCATGAATCATGAATCATGAATCATGAATCGAATCATGAATCATGAATCATGAATCGAATCATGAATCATGAATTGAATCATGAATCATGAATCATGAATTGAATCATGAATCATGAATCATGAATTGAATCATGAATCATGAATCATGAATCAAATCATGAATCATGAATCATGAATCGAATCATGAATCATGAATTGAATCATGAATCATGAATTATGAATTGATCCATGAATCATGAATCATGAATTGAATCATGAATCATGAATCATGAATCGAATCATGAATCATGAATCATGAATTGAATCATGAATCATGAATCGAATCATGAATCATGAATTGAATCATGAATCATGAATCGAATCATAAATCATGAATCATGAATCATGATTCATGAAATGAATCATGAATCATGAATCATGAATTGAATCATGAATCATGAATCAAGAATCATGAATCGAAACATGAATCATGAATTAAATCATGAATCATGAATCATGAATCATGAATTGAATCATGAATCATGAATCATGAATCGAATAATGAATCATGAATCATGAATCATGAATTGAATCATGAATCATGAATTGAATCATGAATTGAATCATGAATCAAGAATCGAATCATGAATCATGAATTGAATCAAGAATCATGAATCATGAATCATAAATTGAATCATAAATCATGAATCATGAATTGAATCATGAATCATGAATCGAATCATGAATCATGAATCATGAATCGAATCATGAATCATAAATTGATTCATGAATCATGAATCATAAATTGATTCATGAATCATGAATCATGAATTGAATCATGAATCATGAATCATGAATTGAATCATGAATCATGAATCATGAATCATGAATCGAATCATGAATCATGAATCATGAATTGAATCATGAATCATGAATCGAATCATGAATCATGAATTGAATCATGAATCATGAATCATGAATCATGAATTGAATCATGAATCATGAATCATGAATCGAAACATGAATCATGAATTGAATCATGAATCATGAATCATGAATCATGAATTGAATCATGAATCATGAATCATGAATCGAATAATGAATCATGAATCATGAATCATGAATTGAATCATGAATCATGAATAAAGAATCATGAATCGAAACATGAATCATGAATTGAATCATGAATCATGAATCATGAATCATGAATTGAATCATGAATTATGAATCATGAATCGAATAATGAATCATGAATCATGAATCATGAATTGAATCATGAATCATGAATTGAATCATGAATTGAATCATGAATTGAATCATGAATCAAGAATCGAATCATGAATCATGAATTGAATCAAGAATCATGAATCATGAATCATAAATTGAATCATGAATCATGAATCATGAATTGAATCATGAATCATGAATCGAATCATGAATCATGAATCATGAATTGAATCATAAATTGAATCATGAATCATGAATCGAATCATGAATAATGAATCATGAATCATGAATTGAATCATGAATTGAATCATGAATTGAATCATTAATCATGAATTGAATCATGAATTGAATCATGAATCATGAATTATGAATCATGAATTGAATCATGAATCATGAATCGAATCATGAATCATGAATTGAATCATGAATCGAATCATAAATCATGAATTGAATCATGAATTGAATCATGAATCATGAATCGAATCATGAATCATGAATTAAATAATAAATTGAATCATGAATCATGAATCGAATCATGAATTGAATCAGGAATCATGTATTGAATAATGAATCATGAATTGAATCATGAATCATGAATCATGAATCATGAATCGAATCATGAATCATGAATCGAATCATGAATTGAATCATGAATCATGAATCATGAATTGAATCATGAATCATGAATTGAATCATGAATCATGAATCATGAATCAAATCATGAATCATGAATCATGAATCGAATCATGAATCATGAATTGAATCATGAATCATGAATTATGAATTGATCCATGAATCATGAATCATGAATTGAATCATGAATCATGAATCATGAATCGAATCATGAATCATGAATCATGAATTGAATCATGAATCATGAATCGAATCATGAATCATGAATTGAATCATGAATCATGAATCGAATCATAAATCATGAATCATGAATCATGATTCATGAAATGAATCATGAATCATGAATCATGAATTGAATCATGAATCATGAATCAAGAATCATGAATCGAAACATGAATCATGAATTAAATCATGAATCATGAATCATGAATTGAATCATGAATTGAATCATGAATCAAGAATCGAATCATGAATCATGAATTGAATCAAGAATCATGAATCATGAATCATAAATTGAATCATAAATCATGAATCATGAATTGAATCATGAATCATGAATCGAATCATAAATCATGAATCATGAATTGAATCATGAATTGAATTATGAATCGAATCATGAATCATGAATCATGAATTGAATCATGAATCGAATCATGAATCATGAATTGAATCATGAATTGAATGATTAATCATGAATTGAATCATGAATTATGAATTATGAATCATGAATAGAATCATGAATCATGAATCGAATCATGAATCATGAATCATGAATTGAATCATGAATCATGAATTAAATAATAAATTGAATCATGAATCATGAATCGAATCATGAATTGAATCATGAATCATGAATCGAATCATGAATTGAATCAGGAATCATGAATTGAATAATGAATTGAATAATGAATCATGAATCATGAATCGAATAATGAATCATGAATCATGAATCGAATCATGAATTGAATCATGAATCATGAATTGAATCATGAATCATGAATCATGAATTGAATCATAAATCATGAATCATGAATCATGAATCGAATCATGAATCATGAATCATAAATCATGAATTGAATCATGAATCAAGAATTGAATAATGAATCATGAATCAAGATTCATGAATCAAAACATGAATCATGAATTGAATCATGAATCATGAATCATGAATTGAATCATGAATCATGAATCATGAATCGAATAATGAATCATGAATCATGAATCATGAATTGAATCATGAATCATGAATTGAATCATGAATCATGAATTGAATCATGAATTGAATCATGAATCAAGAATCGAATCATGAATCATGAATTGAATCAAGAATCATGAATCATGAATCATAAATTGAATCATAAATCATAAATCATGAATCATGAATCAAATCATAAATCATGAATCATGAATTGAATCATGAATTAAATTATGAATCGAATCATGAATCATGAATCATGAATCATAATTTGAATCATGAATCGAATCATGAATCATGAATTGAATCATGAATTGAATCATGAATTGAATCATTAATCATGAATTGAATCATGAATTGAATCATGAATCATGAATTGAATCATGAATCATGAATTATGAATCATGAATAGAATCATGAATCATGAATCGAATCATGAATCATGAATCATGAATCGAATCATGAATCATGAATTAAATAATAAATTGAATCATGAATCATGAATCGAATCATGAATTGAATCAGGAATCATGAATTGAATCATGAATCATGAATCATGAATCGAATAATGAACCATGAATCATGAATCGAATCATGAATCATGAATCATGAATCAAATCATGAATCATGAATCATGAATTGAATCATGAATCATGAATTGAATCATGAATCATGAATCATGAATTGAATTATGAATCATGAATCATGAATCATGAATCGAATCATGAATCATGAATCATAAATCATGAATTGAATCATGAATCGTGAATTGAATCATGAATCATGAATCATGAATCGAATAATGAATCATGAATCATGAATTGAATCATGAATCATGAATCAAGAATCATGAATCGAAAAATGAATCATAAATTGAATCATGAATCATGAATCATGAATTGAATCATGAATCATGAATCGAATAATGAATCATGAATCATGAATCATAAATTGAATCATGAATCATGAATTGAATCATGAATTGAATCATGAATCAAGAATCGAATCATGAATCATGAATTGAATCAAGAATCATGAATCATGAATCATAAATTGAATCATAAATCATGAATCATGAATTGAATCATGAATCATGAATCATGAATCATGAATCGAATCATGAATCATGAATCATGAATTGAATCATGAATTGAATCATGAATCATGAATTGAATCATGAATTGAATCATGAATCATGAATTGAATCATGAATCATGAATCATAAATCGAATCATGAATCATGAATCATGAATCATGAATCGAATCATGAATCATGAATTGAATCATGAATCATGAATTATGAATCATGAATCGAATCATGAATCATGAATTAAATCATGAATCATGAATCATGAATTGAATCATGAATCATGAATCATGAATTGAATCATGAATCATGAATCATGAATCATGAATCGAATCATGAATCATGAATCATGAATCGAATCATGAATCATGAATTGAATCATGTATCATGAATCATGAATTGAATCATGAATCATGAATCATGAATTGAATCATGAATCATGAATCATGAATCATGAATCATGAATCATGAATCGAATAATGAATCATGAATCATGAATCATGAATTGAATCATGAATCATGAATTGAATCATGAATCATGAATCGAATCATGAATTGAATCATGAATCATGAATCGAATCATGAATCATGAATTGAATCATGAATCATGAATCATGAATCATAAATTGAATCATAAATCATAAATCATGAATTGAATCATGAATCATGAATCAAATCATGAATCATGAATCATGAATTGAATCATGAATTGAATCATGAATCATGAATCGAATCATGAATCATGAATTGAATCATGAATTGAATCATGAATCATGAATCGAATCATGAATCATGAATTGAATTATGAATTGAATCATGAATCATGAATCATAAATCCAATCATGAATCATGAATTGAATCATGAATCGAATCATGAATTGAATCATTAATCATGAATTGAATCATGAATCATGAATTATGAATCATGAATTGAATCATCAATCATGAATCATGAATTGAATCATCAATCATGAATCATGAATTGAATCATGAATCATGAATTATGAATCATGAATTGAATCATGAATCATGAATCATGAATTGAATCATGAATCATGAATCATGAATCATGAATTGAATCATGAATCATGAATCATGAATCATAAATCGAATCATGAATCATGAATCGAATCATGAATCATGAATCATGAATTGAATCATGAATCATGAATCATGAATTGAATCATGAATCATGAATCATGAATCATGAATTGAATCATGAATCATGAATCGAATCATGAATCATGAATTGAATCATGAGTTGAATCATGAATCATAAATTGAATCATGAATCATGAATCATGAATTGAATCATGAATCATGAATTATGAATCGAATCATGAATCATGAATTGAATCATGAGTTGAATCATGAATCATAAATTGAATCATGAATCATGAAATGAATCATGAATTGAATCATAAATCATGAAATGAATCATGAATTAAATCATGAATCATGAATCATGAATCATGAATTCAATCATGAATCATGATTTGAATCAGGAATCGAATCATGAATCATGAATTGAATCATGATTTTAATTATGAATCATGAATCATGAATTGAATCATGAATCATGAATCATGAATCATGAATTGAATTATGAATTGAATCATGAATCTTGAATCATGAATTGAATCATGAATCATGAATTGAATCATGAATCATGAATTGAATCATGAATCATGAATCATGAATCATGAATCAAATCATGAATCATGAATCATGAATTGAATCATGAATCATGAATCATGAATTGAATCATGAATCATGAATTGAATCATTAATCATGAATCATGAATTGAATCATGAATCATGAATCATGAATTGAATCATGAATCATGAATTGAATCATGAATCATGAATCATGAATCAAAACATGAATCATGAATTGAATCATGAATCATGAATTGAATCATGAATCATGAATCATGAATCGAATAATGAATCATGAATTGAATCATGAATCATGAATCATGAATCATGAATCAAGAATCATGAATCGAAACATGAATCATGAATTGAATCATGAATCATGAATCATGAATCATGAATCATGAATTGAATCATGAATTGAATCATGAATCATGAATCATAAATCCAATCATGAATCATGAATTGAATCATGAATCATGAATCGAATCATGAATCATGAATTGAATCATGAATTGAATCATGAATCATAAATCCAATCATGAATCATGAATTGAATCATGAATCGAATCATGAATTGAATCATGAATCGAATCATGAATTGAATCATTAATCATGAATTGAATCATGCATCATGAATTATGAATCATGAATTGAATCATCAATCATGAATCATGAATTGAATCATGAATCATGAATTATGAATCATGAATTGAATCATGAATCATGAATTGAATCATGAATCATGAATCATGAATCATGAATTGAATCATGAATCATGAATCATAAATCGAATCATGAATCATGAATCGAATCATGAATCATGAATTGAATCATGAATCATGAATCGAATCATGAATCATGAATTGAATCATGAGTTGAATCATGAATCATAAATTGAATCATGAATCATGAATCATGAATCATGAATTGAATCATGAATCATGAATTATGAATCGAATCATGAATCAAGAATTGAATCATGAGTTGAATCTTGAATCATAAATTGAATCATGAATCATGAAATGAATCATGAATTGAATCATAAATCATGAAATGAATCATGAATTGAATCATGAATCATGAATCATGAATCATGAATTCAATCATGAATCATGATTTGAATCAGGAATCGAATCATGAATCATGAATTGAATCATGAATTGAATAATGAATCATGAATCATAAATCATGAATCATGAATCATGAATCATGAATTGAATTATGAATTGAATCATGAATCATGAATCGAAACATGAATCATGAATTGAATCATGAATCATGAATCATGAATCATGAATTGAATCATGAATCATGAATCATGAATTGAATCATGAATCATGAATCATGAATCGAAACATGAATCATGAATTGAATCATGAATCATGAATTGAATCATGAATCATGAATCATGAATCGAATAATGAATCATGAATCATGAATCATAAATTGAATCATGAATCATGAATTGAATCATGAATAATGAATTGAATCATGAATTGAATCATGAATCAAGAATCGAATCATGAATCATAAATTGAATCATAAATCATGAATCATGAATTGAATCATGAATTGAATCATGAATCATGAATCGAATCATGAAACATGAATTGAATCATGAATTGAATCATGAATTGAATCATGAATCATGAATTGAATCATGAATCATGAATTGAATCATGAATCATGAATCATAAATCGAATCATGAATCATGAATTGAATCATGAATCGAATCATGAATTGAATCATTAATCATGAATTGAATCATGAATTAAATCATGAATCATGAATTATAAATCATGAATTGAAACATGAATCATGAATCATGAATTGAATCATGAATCATGAATCATGAATTGAATCATGAATCATGAATCATGAATTGAATCATGAATCATGAATTGAATCATGAATCATGAATCATGAATTGAATCATGAATCATGAATCATGAATCAAATCATGAATCGAAACATGAATCATGAATCATGAATCATGAATTGAATCATGAACCATGAATCATGAATCGAATCATGAATCATGAATCATGAATTGAATCATGAATCATGAATCGAATCATGAATCATGAATTGAATTGAGAATCATGAATCATGAATTGAATCATGAATGATGAGTCATGAATTGAATCATGAATCATGAATCATGAATCATGAATCGAATTATGAATCATGAATCATGAATCATGAATTGAATCATGAATCATGAATCGAATCATGAATCATGAATTGAATCATGAATCGAATCATGAATTGAATCATTAATCATGAATTGAATCATGAATTAAATCATTAATCATGAATTATAAATCATGAATTGAAACATGAATCATGAATCATGAATTGAATCATGAATCATGAATCATGAATTGAATCATGAATCATGAATCATGAATTGAATCATGAATCATGAATTGAATCATGAATCATGAATCATGAATTGAATCATGAATCATGAATCATGAATCAAATCATGAATCGAAACATGAATCATGAATCATGAATCATGAATTGAATCATGAATCATGAATCATGAATTGAATCATGAATCATGAATCATGAATTGAATCATGAATCATGAACCATGAATCATGAATCGAATCATGAATCATGAATCATGAATTGAATCATGAATCATGAATCGAATCATGAATCATGAATTGAATTGAGAATCATGAATCATGAATTGAATCATGAATCATGAGTCATGAATTGAATCATGAATCATGAATCATGAATCATGAATCGAATCATGAATCATGAATCATGAATCATGAATTGAATCATGAATCATGAATCGAATCATGAATCATGAATTAAATCATGAGTTGAATCATGAATCATAAATTGAATCATGAATCATGAGTCATGAATTGAATCATGAATCATGAATCATGAAATGAATCATGAATCATGAATCATGAATTGAATCATGAATCATGAATCATGAATCCTGAGTTGAATCATGAATCATAAATTGAATCATGAATCATGAAATGAATCATGAATTGAATCATGAATTGAATCATGATTCATGAATCATGAATTGAATCATGAATCATGAATCATGAATCATGAATCATGAATTCAATCATGAATCATGATTTAAATCAGGAATCGAATCATGAATCATGAATTGAATCATGATTTTAATTATGAATCATGAATCATGAATTGAATCATGAATCATGAATCATGAATCATGAATTGAATTATGAATTGAATCATGAATCTTGAATCATGAATTAAATCATAAATCATGAATCATAAATCATGAATCATGAATTGAATTATGAATTGAATCATGAATCATGAATTGAATCATGAATCATGAATCATGAATTGAATCATGAATCATGAATCATGAATCGAATCATGAATCATGAATCGAATCATGAATCATGAATCGAATCATGAATCATGAATCGAATCATGAATCATGAATCATGAATTGAATCATGAATCATGAATCATGAATTGAATCATGAATCATGAATCGAATCATGAATCATGAATCGAATCATGAATCATGAATTGTATCATGAATCATGAATCATGAATTGAATCATGAATCATGAATCATGAATTGAATCATGAATCATGAATCATGAAACATGAATCGAATCATGAATCATGAATCATGAATCATGAATCGAATCATGAATCATGAATTGAATCATGAATCATGAATTATGAATCATGAATTGAATCATGAATCATGAATCCTGAATTGAATCATGAATCATGAATCATGAATCGAATCATGAATCATGAATCATGAATCATGAATTGAATCATGAATCATGAATCATGAATCGAATCATGAATCATGAATTGAATCATGAATCATAAATCATGAATTGAATCATGAATCATGAATCATGAATTGAATCATGAATCATGAATCATAAATTGAATCATGAATCATGAATCGAATCATGAATCATGAATCATGAATTGAATCATGAATTGAATCATGAATCATGAATCGAATCATGAATCATGAATCGAATCATGAATCATGAATCATATATCATGAATTGAATCATGAATCGAATCATGAATCATGAATTGAATCATGAATTGAATCATGAATTGAATCATTAATCATGAATTGAATCATGAATTGAATCATGAATCATGAATTATGAATCATGAATAGAATCATGAATCATGAATCGAATCATGAATCATGAATTGAATCATGAATCGAATCATAAATCATGAATTGAATAATGAATTGAATCATGAATCATGAATCGAATCATGAATCATGAATTAAATAATAAATTGAATCATGAATCATGAATCGAATCATGAATTGAATCAGTAATCATGAATTGAATCATGAATCATGAATTTAATCATGAATCATGAATCATGAATCATGAATCGAATCATGAATCATGAATCATGAATCAAATCATGAATCATGAATCATGAATCGAATCATGAATCATGAATTGAATCATGAATCATGAATCATGAATTGAATCATGAATCATGAATCATGAATCGAATCATGAATCATGAATCATAAATCATGAATTGAATCATGAATCATGAATTGAATCATGAATCATGAATCATGAATCATGAATTGAATCATGAATCATGAATCATGAATCGAATAATGAATCATGAATCATGAATCATGAATTGAATCATGAATCATGAATCAAGAATCATGAATCGAAACATGAATCATGAATTGAATCATGAATAATGAATCATGAATCATGAATTGAATCATGAATCATGAATCATGAATCGAATAATGAATCATGAATCATAAATTGAATCATGAATCATGAATTGAATCATGAATCATGAATTGAATCATGAATTGAATCATGAATCAAGAATCGAATCATGAATCATGAATTGAATCAAGAATCATGAATCATGAATCATAAATTGAATCATGAATCATGAATCATGAATTGAATCATGAATCATGAATCGAATCATGAATCATGAATCATGAATTGAATCATAAATTGAATCATGAATCATGAATCGAATCATGAATAATGAATCATGAATCATGAATTGAATCATGAATTGAATCATGAATTGAATCATTAATCATGAATTGAATCATGAATTGAATCATGAATCATGAATTATGAATCATGAATTGAATCATGAATCATGAATCGAATCATGAATCATGAATTGAATCATGAATCGAATCATAAATCATGAATTGAATCATGAATTGAATCATGAATCATGAATCGAATCATGAATCATGAATTAAATAATAAATTGAATCATGAATCATGAATCGAATCATGAATTGAATCAGGAATCATGTATTGAATAATGAATCATGAATTGAATCATGAATCATGAATCATGAATCATGAATCGAATCATGAATCATGAATCGAATCATGAATTGAATCATGAATCATGAATCATGAATTGAATCATGAATCATGAATTGAATCATGAATCATGAATCATGAATCAAATCATGAATCATGAATCATGAATCGAATCATGAATCATGAATTGAATCATGAATCATGAATTATGAATTGATCCATGAATCATGAATCATGAATTGAATCATGAATCATGAATCATGAATCGAATCATGAATCATGAATCATGAATTGAATCATGAATCATGAATCGAATCATGAATCATGAATTGAATCATGAATCATGAATCGAATCATAAATCATGAATCATGAATCATGATTCATGAAATGAATCATGAATCATGAATCATGAATTGAATCATGAATCATGAATCAAGAATCATGAATCGAAACATGAATCATGAATTAAATCATGAATCATGAATCATGAATTGAATCATGAATTGAATCATGAATCAAGAATCGAATCATGAATCATGAATTGAATCAAGAATCATGAATCATGAATCATAAATTGAATCATAAATCATGAATCATGAATTGAATCATGAATCATGAATCGAATCATAAATCATGAATCATGAATTGAATCATGAATTGAATTATGAATCGAATCATGAATCATGAATCATGAATTGAATCATGAATCGAATCATGAATCATGAATTGAATCATGAATTGAATGATTAATCATGAATTGAATCATGAATTATGAATTATGAATCATGAATAGAATCATGAATCATGAATCGAATCATGAATCATGAATCATGAATTGAATCATGAATCATGAATTAAATAATAAATTGAATCATGAATCATGAATCGAATCATGAATTGAATCATGAATCATGAATCGAATCATGAATTGAATCAGGAATCATGAATTGAATAATGAATTGAATAATGAATCATGAATCATGAATCGAATAATGAATCATGAATCATGAATCGAATCATGAATTGAATCATGAATCATGAATTGAATCATGAATCATGAATCATGAATTGAATCATAAATCATGAATCATGAATCATGAATCGAATCATGAATCATGAATCATAAATCATGAATTGAATCATGAATCAAGAATTGAATAATGAATCATGAATCAAGATTCATGAATCAAAACATGAATCATGAATTGAATCATGAATCATGAATCATGAATTGAATCATGAATCATGAATCATGAATCGAATAATGAATCATGAATCATGAATCATGAATTGAATCATGAATCATGAATTGAATCATGAATCATGAATTGAATCATGAATTGAATCATGAATCAAGAATCGAATCATGAATCATGAATTGAATCAAGAATCATGAATCATGAATCATAAATTGAATCATAAATCATAAATCATGAATCATGAATCAAATCATAAATCATGAATCATGAATTGAATCATGAATTAAATTATGAATCGAATCATGAATCATGAATCATGAATCATAATTTGAATCATGAATCGAATCATGAATCATGAATTGAATCATGAATTGAATCATGAATTGAATCATTAATCATGAATTGAATCATGAATTGAATCATGAATCATGAATTGAATCATGAATCATGAATTATGAATCATGAATAGAATCATGAATCATGAATCGAATCATGAATCATGAATCATGAATCGAATCATGAATCATGAATTAAATAATAAATTGAATCATGAATCATGAATCGAATCATGAATTGAATCAGGAATCATGAATTGAATCATGAATCATGAATCATGAATCGAATAATGAACCATGAATCATGAATCGAATCATGAATCATGAATCATGAATCAAATCATGAATCATGAATCATGAATTGAATCATGAATCATGAATTGAATCATGAATCATGAATCATGAATTGAATTATGAATCATGAATCATGAATCATGAATCGAATCATGAATCATGAATCATAAATCATGAATTGAATCATGAATCGTGAATTGAATCATGAATCATGAATCATGAATCGAATAATGAATCATGAATCATGAATTGAATCATGAATCATGAATCAAGAATCATGAATCGAAAAATGAATCATAAATTGAATCATGAATCATGAATCATGAATTGAATCATGAATCATGAATCGAATAATGAATCATGAATCATGAATCATAAATTGAATCATGAATCATGAATTGAATCATGAATTGAATCATGAATCAAGAATCGAATCATGAATCATGAATTGAATCAAGAATCATGAATCATGAATCATAAATTGAATCATAAATCATGAATCATGAATTGAATCATGAATCATGAATCATGAATCATGAATCGAATCATGAATCATGAATCATGAATTGAATCATGAATTGAATCATGAATCATGAATTGAATCATGAATTGAATCATGAATCATGAATTGAATCATGAATCATGAATCATAAATCGAATCATGAATCATGAATCATGAATCATGAATCGAATCATGAATCATGAATTGAATCATGAATCATGAATTATGAATCATGAATCGAATCATGAATCATGAATTAAATCATGAATCATGAATCATGAATTGAATCATGAATCATGAATCATGAATTGAATCATGAATCATGAATCATGAATCATGAATCGAATCATGAATCATGAATCATGAATCGAATCATGAATCATGAATTGAATCATGTATCATGAATCATGAATTGAATCATGAATCATGAATCATGAATTGAATCATGAATCATGAATCATGAATCATGAATCATGAATCATGAATCGAATAATGAATCATGAATCATGAATCATGAATTGAATCATGAATCATGAATTGAATCATGAATCATGAATCGAATCATGAATTGAATCATGAATCATGAATCGAATCATGAATCATGAATTGAATCATGAATCATGAATCATGAATCATAAATTGAATCATAAATCATAAATCATGAATTGAATCATGAATCATGAATCAAATCATGAATCATGAATCATGAATTGAATCATGAATTGAATCATGAATCATGAATCGAATCATGAATCATGAATTGAATCATGAATTGAATCATGAATCATGAATCGAATCATGAATCATGAATTGAATTATGAATTGAATCATGAATCATGAATCATAAATCCAATCATGAATCATGAATTGAATCATGAATCGAATCATGAATTGAATCATTAATCATGAATTGAATCATGAATCATGAATTATGAATCATGAATTGAATCATCAATCATGAATCATGAATTGAATCATCAATCATGAATCATGAATTGAATCATGAATCATGAATTATGAATCATGAATTGAATCATGAATCATGAATCATGAATTGAATCATGAATCATGAATCATGAATCATGAATTGAATCATGAATCATGAATCATGAATCATAAATCGAATCATGAATCATGAATCGAATCATGAATCATGAATCATGAATTGAATCATGAATCATGAATCATGAATTGAATCATGAATCATGAATCATGAATCATGAATTGAATCATGAATCATGAATCGAATCATGAATCATGAATTGAATCATGAGTTGAATCATGAATCATAAATTGAATCATGAATCATGAATCATGAATTGAATCATGAATCATGAATTATGAATCGAATCATGAATCATGAATTGAATCATGAGTTGAATCATGAATCATAAATTGAATCATGAATCATGAAATGAATCATGAATTGAATCATAAATCATGAAATGAATCATGAATTAAATCATGAATCATGAATCATGAATCATGAATTCAATCATGAATCATGATTTGAATCAGGAATCGAATCATGAATCATGAATTGAATCATGATTTTAATTATGAATCATGAATCATGAATTGAATCATGAATCATGAATCATGAATCATGAATTGAATTATGAATTGAATCATGAATCTTGAATCATGAATTGAATCATGAATCATGAATTGAATCATGAATCATGAATTGAATCATGAATCATGAATCATGAATCATGAATCAAATCATGAATCATGAATCATGAATTGAATCATGAATCATGAATCATGAATTGAATCATGAATCATGAATTGAATCATTAATCATGAATCATGAATTGAATCATGAATCATGAATCATGAATTGAATCATGAATCATGAATTGAATCATGAATCATGAATCATGAATCAAAACATGAATCATGAATTGAATCATGAATCATGAATTGAATCATGAATCATGAATCATGAATCGAATAATGAATCATGAATTGAATCATGAATCATGAATCATGAATCATGAATCAAGAATCATGAATCGAAACATGAATCATGAATTGAATCATGAATCATGAATCATGAATCATGAATCATGAATTGAATCATGAATTGAATCATGAATCATGAATCATAAATCCAATCATGAATCATGAATTGAATCATGAATCATGAATCGAATCATGAATCATGAATTGAATCATGAATTGAATCATGAATCATAAATCCAATCATGAATCATGAATTGAATCATGAATCGAATCATGAATTGAATCATGAATCGAATCATGAATTGAATCATTAATCATGAATTGAATCATGCATCATGAATTATGAATCATGAATTGAATCATCAATCATGAATCATGAATTGAATCATGAATCATGAATTATGAATCATGAATTGAATCATGAATCATGAATTGAATCATGAATCATGAATCATGAATCATGAATTGAATCATGAATCATGAATCATAAATCGAATCATGAATCATGAATCGAATCATGAATCATGAATTGAATCATGAATCATGAATCGAATCATGAATCATGAATTGAATCATGAGTTGAATCATGAATCATAAATTGAATCATGAATCATGAATCATGAATCATGAATTGAATCATGAATCATGAATTATGAATCGAATCATGAATCAAGAATTGAATCATGAGTTGAATCTTGAATCATAAATTGAATCATGAATCATGAAATGAATCATGAATTGAATCATAAATCATGAAATGAATCATGAATTGAATCATGAATCATGAATCATGAATCATGAATTCAATCATGAATCATGATTTGAATCAGGAATCGAATCATGAATCATGAATTGAATCATGAATTGAATAATGAATCATGAATCATAAATCATGAATCATGAATCATGAATCATGAATTGAATTATGAATTGAATCATGAATCATGAATCGAAACATGAATCATGAATTGAATCATGAATCATGAATCATGAATCATGAATTGAATCATGAATCATGAATCATGAATTGAATCATGAATCATGAATCATGAATCGAAACATGAATCATGAATTGAATCATGAATCATGAATTGAATCATGAATCATGAATCATGAATCGAATAATGAATCATGAATCATGAATCATAAATTGAATCATGAATCATGAATTGAATCATGAATAATGAATTGAATCATGAATTGAATCATGAATCAAGAATCGAATCATGAATCATAAATTGAATCATAAATCATGAATCATGAATTGAATCATGAATTGAATCATGAATCATGAATCGAATCATGAAACATGAATTGAATCATGAATTGAATCATGAATTGAATCATGAATCATGAATTGAATCATGAATCATGAATTGAATCATGAATCATGAATCATAAATCGAATCATGAATCATGAATTGAATCATGAATCGAATCATGAATTGAATCATTAATCATGAATTGAATCATGAATTAAATCATGAATCATGAATTATAAATCATGAATTGAAACATGAATCATGAATCATGAATTGAATCATGAATCATGAATCATGAATTGAATCATGAATCATGAATCATGAATTGAATCATGAATCATGAATTGAATCATGAATCATGAATCATGAATTGAATCATGAATCATGAATCATGAATCAAATCATGAATCGAAACATGAATCATGAATCATGAATCATGAATTGAATCATGAACCATGAATCATGAATCGAATCATGAATCATGAATCATGAATTGAATCATGAATCATGAATCGAATCATGAATCATGAATTGAATTGAGAATCATGAATCATGAATTGAATCATGAATGATGAGTCATGAATTGAATCATGAATCATGAATCATGAATCATGAATCGAATTATGAATCATGAATCATGAATCATGAATTGAATCATGAATCATGAATCGAATCATGAATCATGAATTGAATCATGAATCGAATCATGAATTGAATCATTAATCATGAATTGAATCATGAATTAAATCATTAATCATGAATTATAAATCATGAATTGAAACATGAATCATGAATCATGAATTGAATCATGAATCATGAATCATGAATTGAATCATGAATCATGAATCATGAATTGAATCATGAATCATGAATTGAATCATGAATCATGAATCATGAATTGAATCATGAATCATGAATCATGAATCAAATCATGAATCGAAACATGAATCATGAATCATGAATCATGAATTGAATCATGAATCATGAATCATGAATTGAATCATGAATCATGAATCATGAATTGAATCATGAATCATGAACCATGAATCATGAATCGAATCATGAATCATGAATCATGAATTGAATCATGAATCATGAATCGAATCATGAATCATGAATTGAATTGAGAATCATGAATCATGAATTGAATCATGAATCATGAGTCATGAATTGAATCATGAATCATGAATCATGAATCATGAATCGAATCATGAATCATGAATCATGAATCATGAATTGAATCATGAATCATGAATCGAATCATGAATCATGAATTAAATCATGAGTTGAATCATGAATCATAAATTGAATCATGAATCATGAGTCATGAATTGAATCATGAATCATGAATCATGAAATGAATCATGAATCATGAATCATGAATTGAATCATGAATCATGAATCATGAATCCTGAGTTGAATCATGAATCATAAATTGAATCATGAATCATGAAATGAATCATGAATTGAATCATGAATTGAATCATGATTCATGAATCATGAATTGAATCATGAATCATGAATCATGAATCATGAATCATGAATTCAATCATGAATCATGATTTAAATCAGGAATCGAATCATGAATCATGAATTGAATCATGATTTTAATTATGAATCATGAATCATGAATTGAATCATGAATCATGAATCATGAATCATGAATTGAATTATGAATTGAATCATGAATCTTGAATCATGAATTAAATCATAAATCATGAATCATAAATCATGAATCATGAATTGAATTATGAATTGAATCATGAATCATGAATTGAATCATGAATCATGAATCATGAATTGAATCATGAATCATGAATCATGAATCGAATCATGAATCATGAATCGAATCATGAATCATGAATCGAATCATGAATCATGAATCGAATCATGAATCATGAATCATGAATTGAATCATGAATCATGAATCATGAATTGAATCATGAATCATGAATCGAATCATGAATCATGAATCGAATCATGAATCATGAATTGTATCATGAATCATGAATCATGAATTGAATCATGAATCATGAATCATGAATTGAATCATGAATCATGAATCATGAAACATGAATCGAATCATGAATCATGAATCATGAATCATGAATCGAATCATGAATCATGAATTGAATCATGAATCATGAATTATGAATCATGAATTGAATCATGAATCATGAATCCTGAATTGAATCATGAATCATGAATCATGAATCGAATCATGAATCATGAATCATGAATCATGAATTGAATCATGAATCATGAATCATGAATCGAATCATGAATCATGAATTGAATCATGAATCATAAATCATGAATTGAATCATGAATCATGAATCATGAATTGAATCATGAATCATGAATCATAAATTGAATCATGAATCATGAATCGAATCATGAATCATGAATCATGAATTGAATCATGAATTGAATCATGAATCATGAATCGAATCATGAATCATGAATCGAATCATGAATCATGAATCATATATCATGAATTGAATCATGAATCGAATCATGAATCATGAATTGAATCATGAATTGAATCATGAATTGAATCATTAATCATGAATTGAATCATGAATTGAATCATGAATCATGAATTATGAATCATGAATAGAATCATGAATCATGAATCGAATCATGAATCATGAATTGAATCATGAATCGAATCATAAATCATGAATTGAATAATGAATTGAATCATGAATCATGAATCGAATCATGAATCATGAATTAAATAATAAATTGAATCATGAATCATGAATCGAATCATGAATTGAATCAGTAATCATGAATTGAATCATGAATCATGAATTTAATCATGAATCATGAATCATGAATCATGAATCGAATCATGAATCATGAATCATGAATCAAATCATGAATCATGAATCATGAATCGAATCATGAATCATGAATTGAATCATGAATCATGAATCATGAATTGAATCATGAATCATGAATCATGAATCGAATCATGAATCATGAATCATAAATCATGAATTGAATCATGAATCATGAATTGAATCATGAATCATGAATCATGAATCATGAATTGAATCATGAATCATGAATCATGAATCGAATAATGAATCATGAATCATGAATCATGAATTGAATCATGAATCATGAATCAAGAATCATGAATCGAAACATGAATCATGAATTGAATCATGAATAATGAATCATGAATCATGAATTGAATCATGAATCATGAATCATGAATCGAATAATGAATCATGAATCATAAATTGAATCATGAATCATGAATTGAATCATGAATCATGAATTGAATCATGAATTGAATCATGAATCAAGAATCGAATCATGAATCATGAATTGAATCAAGAATCATGAATCATGAATCATAAATTGAATCATAAATCATGAATCATGAATTGAATCATGAATCATGAATCGAATCATGAATCATGAATCGAATCATGAATCATGAATCATGAATTGAATCATGAATCATGAATCATGAATTGAATCATGAATCATGAATCATGAATCGAATCATGAATCGAAACATGAATCATGAATAGAATCATGAATCATGAATCATGAATTGAATCATGAATCATGAATCATGAATTAAATCATGAATCATGAACCATGAATCATGAATCGAATCATGAATCATGAATCATGAATTGAATCATGAATCATGAATTGAATCATGAATCATGAATCATGAATCGAATCATGAATCATGAATCATGAATTGAATCATGAATCATGAATCATGAATTGAATCATGAATCATGAATCATGAATCGAATCATGAATCGAAACATGAATCATGAATCATGAATTAAATCATGAATCATGAATCATGAATTGAATCATGAATCATGAATCATGAATCGAATCATGAATCATGAACCATGAATCATGAATCGAATCATGAATCATGAATCATGAATTGAATCATGAATCATGAATCGAATCATGAATCATGAATTGAATTGAGAATCATGAATCATGAATTGAATCATGAATCATGAGTCATGAATTGAATCATGAATCATGAATCATGAATCATGAATCGAATCATGAATCATGAATTAAATAATAAATTGAATCATGAATCATGAATCGAATCATGAATCATGAATCATGAATCATGAATCGAATCATGAATCATGAATCATGAATCAAATCATGAATCATGAATCATGTATCGAATCATGAATCATGAATTGAATCATGAATCATGAATCATGAATTGAATCATGAATCATGAATCATGAATTGAATCATGAATCATGAATCATGAATCATGAATCGAATCATGAATCATGAATCATAAATCATGAATTGAATCATGAATCATGAATTGAATCATGAATCATGAATCAAGATTCATGAATCGAAACATGAATCATGAATTGAATCATGAATCATGAATCATGAATCATGAATTGAATCATGAATCATGAATCATGAATCGAATAATGAATCATGAATCATGAATCGAAACATGAATCATGAATTGAATCATGAATCATGAATTGAATCATGAATCATGAATCGAATAATGAATCATGAATCATGAATCATAAATTGAATCATGAATCATGAATTGAATCATGAATAATGAATTGAATCATGAATTGAATCATGAATCAAGAATCGAATCATGAATCATAAATTGAATCATAAATCATGAATCATGAATTGAATCATGAATTGAATCATGAATCATGAATCGAATCATGAAACATGAATTGAATCATGAATTGAATCATGAATTGAATCATGAATCATGAATTGAATCATGAATCATGAATTGAATCATGAATCATGAATCATAAATCGAATCATGAATCATGAATTCAATCATGAATCGAATCATGAATTGAATCATTAATCATGAATTGAATCATGAATTAAATCATGAATCATGAATTATAAATCATGAATTGAAACATGAATCATGAATCATGAATTGAATCATGAATCATGAATCATGAATTGAATCATGAATCATGAATCATGAATTGAATCATGAATCATGAATTGAATCATGAATCATGAATCATGAATTGAATCATGAATCATGAATCATGAATCAAATCATGAATCGAAACATGAATCATGAATCATGAATCATGAATTGAATCATGAATCATGAATCATGAATTGAATCATGAATCATGAATCATGAATTGAATCATGAATCATGAACCATGAATCATGAATCGAATCATGAATCATGAATCATGAATTGAATCATGAATCATGAATCGAATCATGAATCATGAATTGAATTGAGAATCATGAATCATGAATTGAATCATGAATCATGAGTCATGAATTGAATCATGAATCATGAATCATGAATCATGAATCGAATCATGAATCATGAATCATGAATCAAGAATTGAATCATGAATCATGAATCGAATCATGAATCATGAATTAAATCATGAGTTGAATCATGAATCATAAATTGAATCATGAATCATGAGTCATGAATTGAATCATGAATCATGATTCATGAATTGAATCATGAATCATGAATCATGAATTGAATCATGAATCATGAATCATGAATCATGAGTTGAATCATGAATCATAAATTGAATCATGACTCATGAAATGAATCATGAACTGAATCATGAATTGAATCATGATGCATGAATCATAAATTGAATCATGACTCATGAAATGAATCATGAACTGAATCATGAATTGAATCATGATTCATGAATCATGAATTGAATCATGAATCATGAATCATGAATCATGAATCATGAATTCAATCATGAATCATGATTTAAATCAGGAATCGAATCATGAATCATGAATTGAATCATGATTTTAATTATGAATCATGAATCATGAATTGAATCATGAATCATAAATCATGAATCATGAATTGAATTATGAATTGAATCATGAATCATGAATTGAATCATGAATCATGAATCATGAATTGAATCATGAATCATGAATCATGAATTGAATCATGAATCATGAATCGAATCATGAATCATGAATCGAATCATGAATCATGAATCGAATCATGAATCATGAATTGAATCATGAATCATGAATCATGAATTGAATCATGAATCATGAATCATGAATTGAATCATGAATCATGAATCGAATCATGAATCATGAATCGAATCATGAATCATGAATTGTATCATGAATCATGAATCATGAATTGAATCATGAATCATGAATCATGAATTGAATCATGAATCATGAATCATGAAACATGAATCGAATCATGAATCATGAATCATGAATCATGAATCGAATCATGAATCATGAATTGAATCATGAATCATGAATTATGAATCATGAATTGAATCATGAATCATGAATCATGAATTGAATCATGAATCATGAATCGAATCATGAATCATGAATCATGAATCATGAATCGAATCATGAATCATGAATCATGAATCGAATCATGAATCATGAATTGAATTATGAATCATAAATCATGAATTGAATCATGAATCATGAATCATGAATTGAATCATGAATCATGAATCATGAATTGAATCATGAATCATGAATCGAATCATGAATCATGAATCATATATCATGAATTGAATCATGAATTGAATCATGAATCATGAATCGAATCATGAATCATGAATCATATATCATGAATTGAATCATGAATCGAATCATGAATCATGAATTGAATCATGAATTGAATCATGAATTGAATCATTAATCATGAATTGAATCATGAATTGAATCATGAATCATGAATTATGAATCATGAATAGAATCATGAATCATGAATCGAATCATGAATCATGAATTGAATCATGAATCGAATCATAAATAATGAATTGAATAATGAATTGAATCATGAATCATGAATCGAATCATGAATCATGAATTAAATAATAAATTGAATCATGAATCATGAATCGAATCATGAATTGAATCAGGAATCATGAATTGAATCATGAATCATGAATTTAATCATGAATCATGAATCATGAATCATGAATCGAATCATGAATCATGAATCATGAATCAAATCATGAATCATGAATCATGAATCGAATCATGAATCATGAATTGAATCATGAATCATGAATCATGAATTGAATCATGAATCATGAATCATGAATTGAATCATGAATCATGAATCATGAATCATGAATCATGAATCGAATCATGAATCATGAATCATAAATCATGAATTGAATCATGAATCATGAATTGAATCATGAATCATGAATCAAGATTCATGAATCGAAACACGAATCATGAATTGAATCATGAATCATGAATCATGAATTGAATCATGAATCATGAATCATGAATCGAATAATGAATCATGAATCATGAATCATGAATTGAATCATGAATCATGAATCAAGAATCATGAATCGAAACATGAATCATGAATTGAATCATGAATAATGAATCATGAATCATGAATTGAATCATGAATCATGAATCATGAATCGAATAATGAATCATGAATCATAAATTGAATCATGAATCATGAATTGAATCATGAATTGAATCATGAATTGAATCAATAATCATGAATCATGAATCATAAATTGAATCATAAATCATGAATCATGAATTGAATCATGAATCATGAATCGAATCATGAATCATGAATCATGAATCGAATCATGAATCATGAATCATGAATTGAATCATGAATCATGAATCATGAATTGAATCATGAATCATGAATCATGAATTGAATCATGAATCATGAATCATGAATCGAATCATGAATCGAAACATGAATCATGAATTGAATCATGAATCATGAATCATGAATCGAATCATGAATCATGAATCATGAATTGAATCATGAATCATGAATTGAATTGAGAATCATGAATCATGAATTGAATCATGAATCATGAGTCATGAATTGAATCATGAATCATGAATCATGAATCATGAATCGAATCATGAATCATGAATCATGAATCATGAATTGAATCATGAATCATGAATCGAATCATGAATCATGAATTAAATCATGAGTTGAATCATGAATCATAAATTGAATCATGAATCATGAGTCATGAATTGAATCATGAATCATGAATCATGAATCATGAATTGAATCATGAATCATGAATCATGAATTGAATCATGAATCGAATCATAATTCATTTATTGAATCATGAGTTGAATCATGAATCATAAATTGATTCATGAATCATGAATCATGAATCATGAATTGAATCATGAATCATGAATCGAATCATAAATCATGAATCATGAATCATGATTCATGAGTTGAATCATGAATCATAAATTGAATCATGAATCATGAAATGAATCATGAATTGAATCATGAATTGAATCATGATTCATAAATCATGAATTGAATCATGAATCATGAATCATGAATCATGAATCATGAATCATGAATTCAATCATGAATCATGATTTAAATCAGGAATCGAATCATGAATCATGAATTGAATCATGATTTTAATTATGAATCATGAATCATGAATTGAATCATGAATCATGAATCATGCATCATGAATTGAATTATGAATTGAATCATGAATCTTGAATCATGAATTAAATCATAAATCATGAATCATAAATCATGAATCATGACTTGAATTATGAATTGAATCATGAATCATGAATCATGAATTGAATCATGAATCATGAATCATGAATTGAATCATGAATCATGAATCATGAATTGAATCATGAATCATGAATCGAATCATGAATCATGAATCGAATCATGAATCATGAATTGAATCATGAATCATGAATCATGAATTGAATCATGAATCATGAATCATGAATTGAATCATGAATCATGAATCATGAATCGAATCATGAATCATGAATCGAATCATGAATCATGAATTGTATCATGAATCATGAATCATGAATTGAATCATGAATCATGAATCATGAATTGAATCATGAATCATGAATCATGAATCATGAATCGAATCATGAATCATGAATTGAATCATGAATCATGAATTATGAATCATGAATTGAATCATGAATCATGAATCATGAATCGAATCATGAATCATGAATCATGAATCGAATCATGAATTGAATCATGAATCATGAATCGAATCATGAATCATGAATCATGAATCATGAAATGAATCATGAATCGAATCATGAATCATGAATTGAATCATGAATTGAATCATGAATTGAATCATTAATCATGAATTGAATCATGAATTAAATCATGAATCATGAATTATGAATCATGAATAGAATCATGAATCATGAATCGAATCATGAATCATGAATTAAATCATGAATCGAATCATAAATCATGAATTGAATAATGAATTGAATCATGAATTATGAATCGAATCATGAATCATGAATTAAATAATAAATTGAATCATGAATCATGAATCATGAATCGAATCATGAATCATGAATCATGAATCGAATCATGAATTGAATCAGGAATCATGAATTGAATCATGAATCATGAATTTAATCATGAATCATGAATCATGAATCATGAATCGAATCATGAATCATGAATCATGAATCATGAATCGAATCATGAATCATGAATTTAATCATGAATCATGAATCATAAATTGAATCATGAATCATGAATCATGAATTGAATCATGAATCATGAATCATGAATCAAAAATTGAATCATGAATCATGAATCATGAATTGAATCATGAATCATGAATCATGAATCATGAATCATGAATCGAATCATGAATCATGAATCAAGATTCATGAATCGAAACACGAATCATGAATTGAATCATGAATCATGAATCATGAATCATGAATTGAATCATGAATCATGAATCATGAATCGAATAATGAATCATGAATCCTGAATCATGAATTTAATCATGAATCATGAATCAAGAATCATGAATCGAAACATGAATCATGAATTGAATCATGAATCATGAATCATGAATCATGAATTGAATCATGAATCATGAATCATGAATCGAATAATGAATCATGAATCATAAATTGAATCATGAATCATGAATTGAATCATGAATCATGAATTGAATCATGAATTGAATCATGAATCAAGAATCGAATCATGAATCATGAATTGAATCAAGAATCATGAATCATGAATCATAAATTGAATCATAAATCATGAATCATGAATTGAATCATGAATCATGAATCGAATCATGAATCATGAATCATGAATCGAATCATGAATCATGAATCATGAATTGAATCATGAATTGAATCATGAATCATGAATTGAATTATGAAACATGAATTGAATCATGAATTGAATCATGAATTGAATCATGAATCATGAATTGAATCATGAATCATGAATTGAATCATGAATCATGAATTGAATCATGAATCGAATCATGAATTGAATCATTAATCATAAATTGAATCATGAATTGAATCATGAATCATGAATTATAAATCATGATATGAAACATGAATCATGAATCATGAATTGAATCATGAATCATGAATCATGAATTGAATCATAAATCATGAATCATGAATTGAATCATGAATCATGAATCATGAATCATGAATCGAATCATTAATCATGAATCATGAATTGAATCATGAATCATGAATCGAATCATGAATCATGAATCAAGAATCATGAATCGAAACATGAATCATGAATTGAATCATGAATCATGAATCATGAATCATGAATTGAATCATGAATCATGAATCGAATCATGAATCATGAATTGAATCATGAATTGAATCATGAATCATGAATCGAATCATGAATCATGAATTGAATCATGAATTGAATCATGAATTGAATCATGAATCATCAATCGAATCATGAATCATGAATCATGAATCATGAATTGAATCATTAATCGAATCATGAATCATGAATTGAATCATGAATTGAATCATGAATTGAATCATTAATCATGAATTGAATCATGAATTGAATCATGAATCATGAACTATAAATCATGAATAGAATCATGAATCATGAATTGAATCATGAATTGAATCATAAATTGAATCATAAATCATGAATCATGAATTGAATCATGAATCATGAATCGAATCATGAATCATGAATTGAATCATGAATTGAATCATGAATCATCAATCGAATCATGAATCATGAATCATGAATCATGAATTGAATCATTAATCGAATCATAAATCATGAATTGAATCATGAATTGAATCATGAATTGAATCATTAATCATGAATTGAATCATGAATCATGAATCATGAATTGAATCATGAATCATGAATTGAATCATGAATCATGAATCATGAATCATGAATCATGAATCGAATCATGAATCATGAATCATAAATCATGAATTGAATCATGAATCATGAATTGAATCATGAATCATGAATCAAGATTCATGAATCGAAACACGAATCATGAATTGAATCATGAATCATGAATCATGAATCATGAATTGAATCATGAATCATGAATCATGAATCGAATAATGAATCATGAATCATGAATCATGAATTGAATCATGAATCATGAATCAAGAATCATGAATCGAAACATGAATCATGAATTGAATCATGAATAATGAATCATGAATCATGAATTGAATCATGAATCATGAATCATGAATCGAATAATGAATCATGAATCATAAATTGAATCATGAATCATGAATTGAATCATGAATTGAATCATGAATTGAATCAAGAATCATGAATCATGAATCATAAATTGAATCATAAATCATGAATCATGAATTGAATCATGAATCATGAATCGAATCATGAATCATGAATCATGAATCGAATCATGAATCATGAATCATGAATTGAATCATGAATCATGAATCATGAATTGAATCATGAATCATGAATCATGAATCGAATCATGAATCGAAACATGAATCATGAATCATGAATTGAATCATGAATCATGAATCATGAATCGAATAATGAATCATGAATCATGAATTGAATCATGAATCATGAATTGAATTGAGAATCATGAATCATGAATCGAATCATGAATCATGAATCATGAATCATGAATTGAATCATGAATCATGAATCGAATCATGAATCATGAATTAAATCATGAGTTGAATCATGAATCATAAATTGAATCATGAATCATGAGTCATGAATTGAATCATGAATCATGAATCATGAATCATGAATTGAATCATGAATCATGAATCATGAATTGAATCATGAATCAAATCATAATTCATGAATTGAATCATGAGTTGAATCATGAATCATAAATTGATTCATGAATCATGAATCATGAATCATGAATTGAATCATGAATCATGAATCATGAATCATGAATCATGAATCATGAATTCAATCATGAATCATGATTTAAATCAGGAATCGAATCATGAATCATGAATTGAATCATGATTTTAATTATGAATCATGAATCATGAATTGAATCATGAATCATGAATCATGCATCATGAATTGAATTATGAATTGAATCATGAATCTTGAATCATGAATTAAATCATAAATCATGAATCATAAATCATGAATCATGACTTGAATTATGAATTGAATCATGAATCATGAATCATGAATTGAATCATGAATCATGAATCATGAATTGAATCATGAATCATGAATCATGAATTGAATCATGAATCATGAATCGAATCATGAATCATGAATCGAATCATGAATCATGAATTGAATCATGAATCATGAATCATGAATTGAATCATGAATCATGAATCATGAATTGAATCATGAATCATGAATCGAATCATGAATCATGAATCGAATCATGAATCATGAATCGAATCATGAATCATGAATTGTATCATGAATCATGAATCATGAATTGAATCATGAATCATGAATCATGAATTGAATCATGAATCATGAATTGAATCATGAATCATGAATTATGAATCATGAATTGAATCATGAATCATGAATCATGAATCGAATCATGAATCATGAATCATGAATCGAATCATGAATTGAATCATGAATCATGAATCGAATCATGAATCATGAATCATGAATCATGAAATGAATCATGAATCGAATCATGAATCATGAATTGAATCATGAATTGAATCATGAATTGAATCATTAATCATGAATTGAATCATGAATTAAATCATGAATCATGAATTATGAATCATGAATAGAATCATGAATCATGAAT
This sequence comes from Mixophyes australis, assembly GCA_036250195.1. Classification (NCBI taxonomy): domain Eukaryota; kingdom Metazoa; phylum Chordata; class Amphibia; order Anura; family Limnodynastidae; genus Mixophyes; species Mixophyes australis. The sequence goes on from JAVHZZ010000027.1 coordinate 133,281, forward strand.
CGAATCATGAATCATGAATTAAATCATGAATCGAATCATAAATCATGAATTGAATAATGAATTGAATCATGAATTATGAATCGAATCATGAATCATGAATTAAATAATAAATTGAATCATGAATCATGAATCGAATCATGAATTGAATCAGGAATCATGAATTGAATCATGAATCATGAATTTAATCATGAATCATGAATCATGAATCATGAATCGAATCATGAATCATGAATCATGAATCAAATCATGAATCATGAATCATGAATCGAATCATGAATCATGAATTTAATCATGAATCATGAATCATAAATTGAATCATGAATCATGAATCATGAATTGAATCATGAATCATGAATCATGAATCAAAAATTGAATCATGAATCATGAATCATGAATTGAATCATGAATCATGAATCATGAATCATGAATCATGAATCGAATCATGAATCATGAATCAAGATTCATGAATCGAAACACGAATCATGAATTGAATCATGAATCATGAATCATGAATCATGAATTGAATCATGAATCATGAATCATGAATCGAATAATGAATCATGAATCATGAATCATGAATTTAATCATGAATCATGAATCAAGAATCATGAATCGAAACATGAATCATGAATTGAATCATGAATCATGAATCATGAATCATGAATTGAATCATGAATCATGAATCATGAATCGAATAATGAATCATGAATCATAAATTGAATCATGAATCATGAATTGAATCATGAATCATGAATTGAATCATGAATTGAATCATGAATCAAGAATCGAATCATGAATCATGAATTGAATCAAGAATCATGAATCATGAATCATAAATTGAATCATAAATCATGAATCATGAATTGAATCATGAATCATGAATCGAATCATGAATCATGAATCATGAATCGAATCATGAATCATGAATCATGAATTGAATCATGAATTGAATCATGAATCATGAATTGAATTATGAAACATGAATTGAATCATGAATTGAATCATGAATTGAATCATGAATCATGAATTGAATCATGAATCATGAATTGAATCATGAATCATGAATTGAATCATGAATCGAATCATGAATTGAATCATTAATCATAAATTGAATCATGAATTGAATCATGAATCATGAATTATAAATCATGATATGAAACATGAATCATGAATCATGAATTGAATCATGAATCATGAATCATGAATTGAATCATAAATCATGAATCATGAATTGAATCATGAATCATGAATCATGAATCATGAATCGAATCATTAATCATGAATCATGAATCGAATCATGAATCATGAATTGAATCATGAATCATGAATCAAGAATCATGAATCGAAACATGAATCATGAATTGAATCATGAATCATGAATCATGAATCATGAATTGAATCATGAATCATGAATCGAATCATGAATCATGAATTGAATCATGAATTGAATCATGAATCATGAATCGAATCATGAATCATGAATCATGAATCATGAATTGAATCATGAATCATGAATCGAATCATGAATCATGAATTGAATCATGAATTGAATCATGAATTGAATCATGAATCATCAATCGAATCATGAATCATGAATCATGAATCATGAATTGAATCATTAATCGAATCATGAATCATGAATTGAATCATGAATTGAATCATGAATTGAATCATTAATCATGAATTGAATCATGAATTGAATCATGAATCATGAACTATAAATCATGAATAGAATCATGAATCATGAATTGAATCATGAATTGAATCATAAATTGAATCATAAATCATGAATCATGAATTGAATCATGAATCATGAATCGAATCATGAATCATGAATTGAATCATGAATTGAATCATGAATCATCAATCGAATCATGAATCATGAATCATGAATCATGAATTGAATCATTAATCGAATCATAAATCATGAATTGAATCATGAATTGAATCATGAATTGAATCATTAATCATGAATTGAATCATGAATTGAATCATGAATCATGAACTATGAATCATGAATTGAATCATGAATCGAATCATAAATCATGAATTGAATAATGAATTGAATCATGAATCATGAATCGAATCATGAATCATGAATTAAATAATAAATTGAATCATGAATCATGAATCGAATCATGAATTGAATCAGGTATCATGAATTGAATCATGAATCATGAATTGAATCATGAATCATGAATCATGAGTCGAATCATGAATCATGAATCATGAATCAAATCATGAATCATGAATCATGAATCGAATCATGAATCATGAATCGGAACATGAATCATGAATCATGAATTGAATCATGAATCATGAATTGAATCATGAATCATGAATCATGAATCATGAATCGAATCATGAATCATGAATCATAAATCATGAATTGAATCATGAATCATGAATCAAGATTCATGAATCGAAACATGAATCATGAATTGAATCATGAATCATGAATCATGAATTGAATCATGAATCATGAATCATGAATCGAATAATGAATCATGAATCATGAATCATGAATTGAATCATGAATCATGAATCAAGAATCATGAATCGAAACATGAATCATGAATTGAATCATGAATCATGAATCATGAATCGAATAATGAATCATGAATCATGAATCATAAATTGAATCATGAATCATGAATTGAATCATGAATTGAATCATGAATCAAGAATCGAATCATGAATCATAAATTGAATCATGAATCATGAATCATGAATTGAATCATGAATCATGAATCGAATCATGAATCATGAATTGAATCATGAATTTAATCATGAATCATGAATCGAATCATGAAACATGAATTGAATCATGAATTGAATCATGAATCATGAATTGAATCATGAATCATGAATCATAAATCGAATCATGAATCATGAATTGAATCATGAATCGAATCATGAATTGAATCATTAATCATGAATTGAATCATGAATTGAAACATGAATCATGAATCATGAATTGAATCATGAATCATGAATCATGAATTGAATCATGAATTGAATCATGAATCATGAATTGAATCATGAATCATGAATCATGAATTGAATCATGAATTATGAATCATGAATCGAATCATGAATCAAAACATGAATCATGAATTGAATCATGAATCATGAATCATGAATTGAATCATGAATCATGAACCATGAATCATGAATCGAATCATGAATCATGAATCATGAATTGAATCATGAATCATGAATCGAATCATGAATCATGAATTGAATCATGAATCATGAATCATGAATCATGAATCATGAATCATGAATCGAATCATGAATCATGAATTAAATCATGAGTTGAATCATGAATTGAATCATGAATCATGAGTCATGAATTGAATCATGAATCATGAATCATGAATCGAATCATGAATCATGAATCATGTATCATGAATTGAATCATGAATCGAATCATGAATCATGAATTAAATCATGAGTTGAATCATGAATCATAAATTGAATCATGAATCATGAGTCATGAATTGAATCATGAATCATGAATCATAAATCATGAATCGAATCATGAATCATGAATCATGAATTGAATCATGAATCATGAATCGAATCATGAATCATGAATTGAATCATGAGTTGAATCATGAATCATAAATTGAATCATGAATCATGAATCATGAATCATGAATTGAATCATGAATCATGAATCGAATCATAAATCATGAATCATGAAACATGATTCATGAATTGAATCATGAATCATGAATTAAGAATCGATTCATGAATCATGAATTGAATCATGAGTTGAATCATGAATCATAAATTGAATCATGAATCATGAAATGAATCATGAATTGAATCATGAATTGAATCATGATTCATGAATCATGAATTGAATCATGAATCATGAATCGAATAATGAATCATGAATCATAAATTGAATCATGAATCATGAATTGAATCATGAATCATGAATTGAATCATGAATTGAATCATGAATCAAGAATCGAATCATGAATCATGAATTGAATCAAGAATCATGAATCATAAATTGAATCATAAATCATGAATCATGAATTGAATCATGAATCATGAATCGAATCATGAATCATGAATCATGAATCGAATCATGAATAATGAATCATGAATTGAATCATGAATTGAATCATGAATCATGAATCGAATTATGAAACATGAATTGAATCATGAATTGAATCATGAATTGAATCATGAATCATGAATTGAATCATGAATCATGAATTGAATCATGAATCGAATCATGAATTGAATCATTAATCATAAATTGAATCATGAATTGAATCATGAATCATGAATTATAAATCATGATATGAAACATGAATCATGAATCATGAATTGAATCATGAATCATGAATCATGAATTGAATCATAAATCATGAATCATGAATTGAATCATGAATCATGAATCATGAATCATGAATCGAATCATGAATTATGAATCATGAATTGAATCATGAATCATGAATCGAATCATGAATCATGAATCAAGAATCATGAATCGAAACATGAATCATGAATTGAATCATGAATCATGAATCATGAATCATGAATTGAATCATGAATCATGAATCGAATCATGAATCATGAATTGAATCATGAATTGAATCATGAATCATGAATCGAATCATGAATCATGAATCATGAATCATGAATCGAATCATGAATTATGAATCATGAATTGAATCATGAATCATGAATCGAATCATGAATCATGAATCAAGAATCATGAATCGAAACATGAATCATGAATTGAATCATGAATCATGAATCATGAATCATGAATTGAATCATGAATCATGAATCGAATCATGAATCATGAATTGAATCATGAATTGAATCATGAATCATGAATCGAATCATGAATCATGAATCATGAATCATGAATTGAATCATGAATCATGAATCGAATCATGAATCATGAATTGAATCATGAATTGAATCATAAATTGAATCATAAATCATGAATCATGAATTGAATCATGAATCATGAATCGAATCATGAATCATGAATTGAATAATGAATTGAATCATGAATCATGAATCGAATCATGAATCATGAATTAAATAATAAATTGAATCATGAATCATGAATCAAATCATGAATTGAATCAGGAATCATGAATTGAATCATGAATCATGAATTGAATCATGAATCATGAATCATGAATCGAATCATGAATCATGAATCATGAATCCAATCATGAATCATGAATCGAATCATGAATCATGAATCGGAACATGAATCATGAATCATGAATTAAATCATGAATCATGAATCATGAATTGAATCATGAATCATGAATCATGAATCATGAATCGAATCATGAATCATGATTTATAAATCATGAATTGAATCATGAATCATGAATTGAATCATGAATCATGAATCAAGATTCATGAATCGAAACATGAATCATGAATTGAATCATGAATCATGAATCATGAATCATGAATTGAATCATGAATCATGAATCATGAATCGAATAATGAATCATGAATCATGAATCATGAATTGAATCATGAATCATGAATCAAGAATCATGAATCGAAACATGAATCATGAATTGAATCATGAATCATGAATCATGAATCATGAACTGAATCATGAATCATGAATCATGAATCGAATAATGAATCATGAATTATGAATCATAAATTGAATCATGAATCATGAATTAAATCATGAATTGAATCATGAATCAAGAATCGAACCATGAATCATAAATTGAATCATGAATCATGAATCGAATCATGAATCATGAATTGAATCATGAATCATGAATCATGAATCATGAATCGAATCATGAATCATGAATCATGAATCATGAATCATGAATCGAATCATGAATCATGAATTAAATCATGAGTTGAATCATGAATTGAATCATGAATCATGAGTCATGAATTGCATCATGAATCATGAATCATGAATCATGAATCATAAATCATGAATCATGAATCATGAATCATGAATCATGAATTGAATCATGAATCATGAATCGAATCATGAATCATGAATTGAATCATGAGTTGAATCATGAATCATAAATTGAATCATGAATCATGAATCATGAATCATGAATTGAATCATGAATCATGAATCGAATCATAAATCATGAATCATGAATCATGATTCATGAATTGAATCATGAATCATGAATTAAGAATCGATTCATGAATCATGAATTGAATCATGAGTTGAATCATGAATCATAAATTGAATCATGAATCATGAAATGAATCATGAATTGAATCATGAATTGAATCATGATTCATGAATCATGAATTGAATCATGAATCATGAATCGAATAATGAATCATGAATCATAAATTGAATCATGAATCATGAATTGAATCATGAATCATGAATTGAATCATGAATTGAATCATGAATCAAGAATCGAATCATGAATCATGAATTGAATCAAGAATCATGAATCATAAATCATAAATTGAATCATAAATCATGAATCATGAATTGAATCATGAATCATGAATCGAATCATGAATCATGAATCATGAATCGAATCATGAATCATGAATCATGAATTGAATCATGAATTGAATCATGAATCATGAATCGAATTATGAAACATGAATTGAATCATGAATTGAATCATGAATTGAATCATGAATCATGAATTGAATCATGAATCATGAATTTAATCATGAATCGAATCATGAATTGAATCATTAATCATAAATTGAATCATGAATTGAATCATGAATCATGAATTATAAATCATGATATGAAACATGAATCATGAATCATGAATTGAATCATGAATCATGAATCATGAATTGAATCATAAATCATGAATCATGAATTGAATCATGAATCATGAATCATGAATCATGAATCATGAATCGAATCATGAATCATGAATCATGAATTGAATCATGAATCATGAATCGAATCATGAATCATGAATCAAGAATCATGAATCGAAACATGAATCATGAATTGAATCATGAATCATGAATCATGAATCATGAATTGAATCATGAATCATGAATCGAATCATGAATCATGAATTGAATCATGAATTGAATCATGAATCATGAATCGAATCATGAATCATGAATCATGAATCATGAATTGAATCATGAATCATGAATCGAATCATGAATCATGAATTGAATCATGAATTGAATCATAAATTGAATCATAAATCATGAATCATGAATTGAATCATGAATCATGAATCGAATCATGAATCATGAATTGAATCATGAATTGAATCATGAATCATCAATCGAATCATGAATCATGAATCATGAATCATGAATTGAATCATTAATCGAATCATGAATCATGAATTGAATCATGAATTGAATCATGAATTGAATCATTAATCATGAATTGAATCATGAATTGAATCATGAATCATGAACTATGAATCATGAATAGAATCATGAATCATGAATCGAATCATGAATCATGAATCATGAATTGAATCATGAATCGAATCATAAATCATGAATTGAATAATGAATTGAATCATGAATCATGAATCGAATCATGAATCATGAATTAAATAATAAATTGAATCATGAATCATGAATCGAATCATGAATTGAATCACGAATCATGAATTGAATCATGAATCATGAATTGAATCATGAATTGAATCATGAATTGAATCATGAATCATGAATCATGAATCATGAATCATGAATCAAATCATGAATCATGAATCATGAATCGAATCATGAATCATGAATCATGAATTGAATCATGAATCATGAATCATGAATCATGAATCGAATCATGAATCATGAATCATAAATCATGAATTGAATCATGAATCATGAATTGAATCATGAATCATGAATCAAGATTCATGAATCGAAACATGAATCATGAATTGAATCATGAATCATGAATCATGAATCGAATAATGAATCATGAATCATGAATCATGAATTGAATCATGAATCATGAATCAAGAATCATGAATCGAAACATGAATCATGAATTGAATCATGAATCATGAATCATGAATCATGAATCATGAATCATGAATCATAAATTGAATCATAAATCATGAATCATGATTCATGAATTGAATCATGAATCATGAATTAAGAATCGATTCATGAATCATGAATTGAATCATGAGTTGAATCATGAATCATAAATTGAATCATGAATCATGAAATGAATCATGAATTGAATCATGAATTGAATCATGATTCATGAATCATGAATTGAATCATGAATCATGAATCGAATAATGAATCATGAATCATAAATTGAATCATGAATCATGAATTGAATCATGAATCATGAATTGAATCATGAATTGAATCATGAATCAAGAATCGAATCATGAATCATGAATTGAATCAAGAATCATGAATCATAAATCATAAATTGAATCATAAATCATGAATCATGAATTGAATCATGAATCATGAATCGAATCATGAATCATGAATCATGAATCGAATCATGAATCATGAATCATGAATTGAATCATGAATTGAATCATGAATCATGAATCGAATTATGAAACATGAATTGAATCATGAATTGAATCATGAATTGAATCATGAATCATGAATTGAATCATGAATCATGAATTGAATCATGAATCAAATCATGAATTGAATCATTAATCATAAATTGAATCATGAATTGAATCATGAATCATGAATTATAAATCATGATATGAAACATGAATCATGAATCATGAATTGAATCATGAATCATGAATCATGAATTGAATCATGAATCATGAATCATGAATTGAATCATAAATAATGAATCATGAATTGAATCATGAATCATGATTCATGAATTGAATCATGAATCATGAATTAAGAATCGATTCATGAATCATGAATTGAATCATGAGTTGAATCATGAATCATAAATTGAATCATGAATCATGAAATGAATCATGAATTGAATCATGAATTGAATCATGATTCATGAATCATGAATTGAATCATGAATCATGAATCGAATAATGAATCATGAATCATAAATTGAATCATGAATCATGAATTGAATCATGAATCATGAATTGAATCATGAATTGAATCATGAATCAAGAATCGAATCATGAATCATGAATTGAATCAAGAATCATGAATCATAAATCATAAATTGAATCATAAATCATGAATCATGAATTGAATCATGAATCATGAATCGAATCATGAATCATGAATCATGAATCGAATCATGAATCATGAATCATGAATTGAATCATGAATTGAATCATGAATCATGAATCGAATTATGAAACATGAATTGAATCATGAATTGAATCATGAATTGAATCATGAATCATGAATTGAATCATGAATCATGAATTGAATCATGAATCAAATCATGAATTGAATCATTAATCATAAATTGAATCATGAATTGAATCATGAATCATGAATTATAAATCATGATATGAAACATGAATCATGAATCATGAATTGAATCATGAATCATGAATCATGAATTGAATCATAAATCATGAATCATGAATTGAATCATGAATCATGAATCATGAATCATGAATCGAATCATGAATCATGAATCATGAATTGAATCATGAATCATGAATCGAATCATGAATCATGAATCAAGAATCATGAATCGAAACATGAATCATGAATTGAATCATGAATCATGAATCATGAATCATGAATCATGAATCATGAATTGAATCATGAATCATGAATCGAATCATGAATCATGAATTGAATCATGAATTGAATCATGAATCATGAATCGAATCATGAATCATGAATTGAATCATGAATTGAATCATAAATTGAATCATAAATCATGAATCATGAATTTAATCATGAATCATGAATCGAATCATGAATCATGAATTGAATCATGAATTGAATCATGAATCATCAATCGAATCATGAATCATGAATCATGAATCATGAATTGAATCATTAATCGAATCATGAATCATGAATTGAATCATGAATTGAATCATGAATTGAATCATTAATCATGAATTGAATCATGAATTGAATCATGAATCATGAACTATGAATCATGAATAGAATCATGAATCATGAATCGAATCATGAATCATGAATCATGAATTGAATCATGAATCGAATCATAAATCATGAATTGAATAATGAATTGAATCATGAATCATGAATCGAATCATGAATCATGAATTAAATAATAAATTGAATCATGAATCATGAATCGAATCATGAATTGAATCAGGAATCATGAATTGAATCATGAATCATGAATTGAATCATGAATTGAATCATGAATCATGAATAATGAATCATGAATCATGAATCAAATCATGAATCATGAATCATGAATCGAATCATGAATCATGAATCGGAACATGAATCATGAATCATGAATTGAATCATGAATCATGAATCATGAATTGAATCATGAATCATGAATCATGAATCGAATCATGAATCATGAATCATAAATCATGAATTGAATCATGAATCATGAATTGAATCATGAATCATGAATCAAGATTCATGAATCGAAACATGAATCATGAATTGAATCATGAATCATGAATCATGAATTGAATCATGAATCATGAATCATGAATCGAATAATGAATCATGAATCATGAATCATCAATTGAATCATGAATCATGAATCAAGAATCATGAATCGAAACATGAATCATGAATTGAATCATGAATCATGAATCATGAATCATGAATCATGAATCATGAACTGAATCATGAATCATGAATCATGAATCGAATAATGAATCATGAATCATGAATCATAAATTGAATCATGAATCATGAATTGAATCTTGAATTGAATCATGAATCAAGAATCGAATCATGAATCATAAATTGAATCAAGAATCATGAATCATGAATCATAAATTGAATCATAAATCATGAATCATGATTCATGAATTGAATCATGAATCATGAATTAAGAATCGATTCATGAATCATGAATTGAATCATGAGTTGAATCATGAATCATAAATTGAATCATGAATCATGAAATGAATCATGAATTGAATCATGAATTGAATCATGATTCATGAATCATGAATTGAATCATGAATCATGAATCGAATAATGAATCATGAATCATAAATTGAATCATGAATCATGAATTGAATCATGAATCATGAATTGAATCATGAATTGAATCATGAATCAAGAATCGAATCATGAATCATGAATTGAATCAAGAATCATGAATCATAAATCATAAATTGAATCATAAATCATGAATCATGAATTGAATCATGAATCATGAATCGAATCATGAATCATGAATCATGAATCGAATCATGAATCATGAATCATGAATTGAATCATGAATTGAATCATGAATCATGAATCGAATTATGAAACATGAATTGAATCATGAATTGAATCATGAATTGAATCATGAATCATGAATTGAATCATGAATCATGAATTGAATCATGAATCAAATCATGAATTGAATCATTAATCATAAATTGAATCATGAATTGAATCATGAATCATGAATTATAAATCATGATATGAAACATGAATCATGAATCATGAATTGAATCATGAATCATGAATCATGAATTGAATCATGAATCATGAATCATGAATTGAATCATAAATCATGAATCATGAATTGAATCATGAATCATGAATCATGAATCATGAATCGAATCATGAATCATGAATCATGAATTGAATCATGAATCATGAATCGAATCATGAATCATGAATCAAGAATCATGAATCGAAACATGAATCATGAATTGAATCATGAATCATGAATCATGAATTGAATCATGAATCATGAATCGAATCATGAATCATGAATTGAATCATGAATTGAATCATGAATCATGAATCGAATCATGAATCATGAATCATGAATCATGAATTGAATCATGAATCATGAATCGAATCATGAATCATGAATTGAATCATGAATTGAATCATAAATTGAATCATAAATCATGAATCATGAATTGAATCATGAATCATGAATCGAATCATGAATCATGAATTGAATCATGAATTGAATCATGAATCATCAATCGAATCATGAATCATGAATCATGAATCATGAATTGAATCATTAATCGAATCATGAATCATGAATTGAATCATGAATTGAATCATGAATTGAATCATTAATCATGAATTGAATCATGAATTGAATCATGAATCATGAACTATGAATCATGAATAGAATCATGAATCATGAATCGAATCATGAATCATGAATCATGAATTGAATCATGAATCGAATCATAAATCATGAATTGAATAATGAATTGAATCATGAATCATGAATCGAATCATGAATCATGAATTAAATAATAAATTGAATCATGAATCATGAATCGAATCATGAATTGAATCAGGAATCATGAATTGAATCATGAATCATGAATTGAATCATGAATCATGAATCATGAATCGAATCATGAATCATGAATCATGAATCAAATCATGAATCATGAATCATGAATCGAATCATGAATCATGAATTGGAACATGAATCATGAATCATGAATTGAATCATGAATCATGAATCATGAATCGAATCATGAATCATGAATCATAAATCATGAATTGAATCATGAATCATGAATTGAATCATGAATCATGAATCAAGATTCATGAATCGAAACATGAATCATGAATTGAATCATGAATCATGAATCATGAATCATGAATTGAATCATGAATCATGAATCATGAATCGAATAATGAATCATGAATCATGAATCATAAATTGAATCATGAATCATGAATTGAATCATGAATTGAATCATGAATCAAGAATCGAATCATGAATCATAAATTGAATCAAGAATCATGAATCATGAATCATAAATTGAATCATAAATCATGAATCATGAATTGAATCATGAATCATGAATCGAATCATGAATCATGAATCATGAATTTAATCATGAATCATGAATCGAATCATGAAACATGAATTGAATCATGAATTGAATCATGAATCATGAATTGAATCATGAATCATGAATCATAAATCGAATCATGAATCATGAATTGAATCATGAATCGAATCATGAATTGAATCATTAATCATGAATTGAATCATGAATTGAAACATGAATCATGAATTGAATCATGAATCATGAATCATGAATTGAATCATGAATCATGAATCATGAATTGAATCATGAATCATGAATTGAATCATGAATCATGAATCATGAATTGAATCATGAATCATGAATCATGAATCGAATCATGAATCAAAACATGAATCATGAATCATGAATCATGAATTGAATCATGAATCATGAATCATAAATTGAATCATGAATCATGAACCATGAATCATGAATCGAATCATGAATCATGAATCATGAATTGAATCATGAATCATGAATCGAATCATGAATCATGAATTGAATCATGAATCATGAATCATGAATCATGAATCATGAATCGAATCATGAATCATGAATTAAATCATGAGTTGAATCATGAATTGAATCATGAATCATGAGTCATGAATTGAATCATGAATCATGAATCATGAATCATGAATCGAATCATGAATCATGAATCATGAATCATGAATTGAATCATGAATCATGAATCGAATCATGAATCATGAATTAAATCATGAGTTGAATCATGAATCATAAATTGAATCATGAATCATGAGTCATGAATTGAATCATGAATCATGAATCATAAATCATGAATCGAATCATGAATCATGAATCATGAATCATGAATTGAATCATGAATCATGAATCGAATCATGAATCATGAATTGAATCATGAGTTGAATCACGAATCATAAATTGAATCATGAATCATGAATCATGAATTGAATCATGAATCATGAATCGAATCATAAATCATGAATCATGAATCATGAATCATGAATTAAGAATCGATTCATGAATCATGAATTGAATCATGAGTTGAATCATGAATCATAAATTGAATCATGAATCATGAAATGAATCATGAATTGAATCATGAATTGAATCATGATTCATGAATCATGAATTGAATCATGAATCCTGAATCATGAATCATGAATTCAATCATGAATCATGATTTAAATCAGGAATCGAATCATGAATTGAATCATGATTTTAATTATGAATCATGAATCATGAATTGAATCATGAATCATGAATCATGAATCATGAATTGAATTATGAATTGAATCATGAATCTTGAATCATGAATTAAATCATGAATCATGAATCATAAATCATGAATCATGAATTGAATTATGAATTGAATCATGAATCATGAATTGAATCATGAATCATGAATCATGAATTGAATCATGAATCATGAATCATGAATTGAATCATGAATCATGAATCGAATCATGAATCATGAATCGAATTATGAATCATGAATTGTATCATGAATCATGAATCATGAATCATGAATCATGAATTGAATCATGAATCATGAATCATGAATTGAATCATGAATCATGAATCATGAATTGAATCATGAATCATGAATCATGAATCATGAATCGAATCATGAATAATGAATTGAATCATGAATCATGAATTATGAATCATGAATTGAATCATGAATCATGAATCATGAATCATGAATTGAATCATGAATCATGAATCATGAATCGAATCATGAATCATGAATCGAATCATGAATTATGAATTGAATCATGAATAAGGATTAATGAATCGAATCATGAATCATGAATCATGAATTGAATCATGAATCATGAATCATGAATTGAATCATGAATCATTAATCGAATCATGAATCATGAATCATGAATTGAATCATGAATTGAATCATGAATCATGAATCGAATCATGAATCATGAATCATGAATCATGAATTGAATCATGAATCGAATCATGAATCATGAATTGAATCATGAATTGAATCATGAATCATGAATCATGAATCATGAATTGAATCATGAATCGAATCATGAATCATGAATTGAATCATGAATTGAATCATGAATTGAATCATTTATCATGAATTGAATCATGAATTGAATCATGAATCATGAATTATGAATCATGAATAGAATCATGAATCATGAATCGAATCATGAATCATGAATTGAATCATGAATCGAATCATAAATCATGAATTGAATAATGAATTGAATCATGAATCATGAGTCGAATCATGAATCATGAATTAAATAATAAATTGAATCATGAATCATGAATCAAATCATGAATTGAATCAGGAATCATGAATTGAATCATGAATCATGAATTGAATCATGAATCATGAATCATGAATCGAATCATGAATCATGAATCAAATCATGAATCATGAATCATGAATCGAATCATGAATCATGAATCATGAATTGAATCATGAATCATGAATCATGAATTGAATCATGAATCATGAATCATGAATCATGAATAATGAATCGAATCATGAATCATAAATCATAAATCATGAATTGAATCATGAATCATGAATAAAGATTCATGAATCGAAACATGAATCATGAATTAAATCATGAATCATGAATCATGTATCATGAATTGAATCATGAATCATGAATCATGAATCGAATAATGAATCATGAATCGAATAATGAATCATGAATCATGAATCATGAATTGAATCATGAATCATGAATCAAGAATCATGAATCGAAACATGAATCATGAATTGAATCATGAATCATGAATCATGAATCATGAATTGAATCATGAATCATGAATCATGAATCGAATAATGAATCATGAATCATGAATCATAAATTGAATCATGAATCATGAATTTGAATCATGAATCATGAATTGAATCATGAATTGAATCATGAATCAAGAATCGAATCATGAATCATGAATTGAATCATGAATCATGAATCATGAATCATGAATTGAATCATGAATCATGAATCATAAATCGAATCATGAATCATGAATTGAATCATGAATCCAATCATGAATTGAATCATTAATCATGAATTGAATCATGAATTGAATCATGAATCATGAATTATAAATCATGAATTGAAACATGAATCATGAATCATGAATTGAATCATGAATCATGAATCATGAATTGAATCATAAATCATGAATCATGAATTGAATCATGAATCATAAATTGAATCATGAATCATGAATTGAATCATGAATCATGAATCATGAATCGAATCATGAATCGAAACATGAATCATTAATCATGAATCATGAATTGAATCATGAATCATGAATCATGAATTGAATCATGAATCATGAATTGAATCATGAATCATGAATCATGAATCGAATAATGAATCATGAATTGAATCATGAATCATGAATCATGAATCATGAATCATGAATCGAATAATGAATCATGAATCATGAATCATGAATTGAATCATGAATCATGAATTGAATCATGAATCATGAATCGAATCATGAATTGAATCATGAATCATGAATCGAATCATGAATTGAATCATGAATCATGAATCGAATCATGAATCATGAATTGAATCATGAATCATGAATCATGAATCATAAATTGAATCATAAATCATGTATCATGAATTGAATCATGAATCATGAATCGAATCATGAATCATGAATCGAATCATGAATCATGAATCATGAATCATGAATCGAATCATGAATAATGAATTGAATCATGAATCATGAATTATGAATCATGAATTGAATCATGAATCATGAATCATGAATTGAATCATGAATCATGAATCATGAATTGAATCATGAATCATGAATCATGAATTGAATCATGAATCATGAATCATGAATCGAATCATGAATCATGAATCATGAATCGAATCATGAATCATGAATTGAATCATGTATCATGAATCATGAATTGAATCATGAATCATGAATCATGAATTGAATCATGAATCATGAATCATGAATTGAATCATGAATCATGAATCGAATCATGAATCATGAATCATGAATTGAATCATGAATTGAATCATGAATCATGAATCGAATCATGAATCATGAATCATGAATCATGAATTGAATCATGAATCGAATCATGAATCATGAATTGAATCATGAATTGAATCATGAATCATGAATCATGAATTGAATCATGAATCGAATCATAAATCATGAATTGAATCATGAATTGAATCATGAATTGAATCATTAATCATGAATTGAATCATGAATTGAATCATGAATCATGAATTATGAATCATGAATAGAATCATGAATCATGAATCGAATCATGAATCATGAATCGAATCATGAATCATAAATCATGAATTGAATCATGAATCGAATTATAAATCATGAATTGAATAATGAATTGAATCATGAATCATGAATCGAATCATGAATCATGAATTAAATAATAAATTGAATCATGAATCATGAATCGAATCATGAATCATGAATCATGAATCAAATCATGAATCATGAATCATGAATCGAATCATGAATCATGAATTGAATCATGAATCATGAATCATGAATTGAATCATAAATCATGAATCATGAATTGAATCATGAATCATGAATCATGAATAATGAATCGAATCATAAATCATGAATCATAAATCATGAATTGAATCATGAATCATGAATTGAATCATGAATCATGAATAAAGATTCATGAATCGAAACATGAATCATGAATTGAATCATGAATCATGAATCATGAATCATGAATTGAATCATGAATCATGAATCGAATAATGAATCATGAATCGAATAATGAATCATGAATCATGAATCATAAATTGAATTATGAATCATGAATCAAGAATCATGAATCGAAACATGAATCATGAATTGAATCATGAATCATGAATCATGAATCATGAATTGAATCATGAATCATGAATCATAAAGCGAATAATGAATCATGAATCATGAATCATAAATTGAATCATGAATCATGAATTGAATCATGAATCATGAATTGAATCATGAATTGAATCATGAATCAAGAATCGAATCATGAATCATGAATTGAATCATAAATCATGAATCATGAATCATGAATTGAATCATGAATCATGATTCATAAATCGAATCATGAATCATGAATTGAATCATGAATCGAATCATGAATTGAATCATTAATCATGAATTGAATCATGAATTGAATCATGAATCTCGAATCATGAATTGAATCATTAATCATGAATTGAATCATGAATCGAAACATGAATCATGAATCATGAATCATGAATTGAATTATGAATCATGAATCATGAATTGAATCATGAATCATGAATCATGAATCGAATAATGAATCATGAATTGAATCATGAATCATGAATCATGAATCATGAATCAAGAATCATGAATCGAAACATGAATCATGAATTGAATCATGAATCATGAATCATGAATCATGAATCATGAATCGAATAATGAATCATGAATCATGAATCATGAATTGAATCATGAATCATGAATTGAATCATGAATCATGAATCGAATCATGAATTGAATCATGAATCATGAATCGAATCATGAATCATGAATTGAATCATGAATCATGAATCATGAATCATAAATTGAATCATAAATCATGAATCATGAATTGAATCATGAATCATGAATCGAATCATGAATCATGAATCATGAATTGAATCATGAATTGAATCATGAATCATGAATCGAATCATGAATCATGAATTGAATCATGAATTGAATCATGAATCATGAATCATAAATCCAATCATGAATCATGAATTGAATCATGAATCGAATCATGAATTGAATCATTAATCATGAATTGAATCATGAATCATGAATTATGAATCATGAATTGAATCATGAATCATGAATCATGAATTGAATCATGAATCATGAATCATGAATTGAATCATGAATCATGAATTATGAATCATGAATCATGAATCATGAATCATGAATCATGAATTGAATCATGAATCATGAATCATGAATCATGAATCGAATCATGAATCATGAATTGAATCATGAATCATAAATCATGAATTGAATCATGAATCATGAATCATAAATTGAATCATGAATCATGAATCATGAATCATGAATTTAATCATGAATCACAAATCGAATCATGAATCATGAATTGAATCATGAGTTGAATCATGAATCATAAATTGAATCATGAATCATGAATCATGAATCATGAATTGAATCATGAATCATGAATTATGAATCGAATCATGAATCATGAATTGAATCATGAGTTGAATCATGAATCATGAATTGAATCATGAGTTGAATCATGAATCATGAATTGAATCATGAATCATGAATCGAATCATGAATTGAATCATGAATCATGAATCGAATCATGAATTGAATCATGAATCATGAATCGAATCATGAATCATGAATTGAATCATGAATCATGAATCATGAATCATAAATTGAATCATAAATCATGTATCATGAATTGAATCATGAATCATGAATCGAATCATGAATCATGAATCGAATCATGAATCATGAATCATGAATCATGAATCGAATCATGAATAATGAATTGAATCATGAATCATGAATTATGAATCATGAATTGAATCATGAATCATGAATCATGAATTGAATCATGAATCATGAATCATGAATTGAATCATGAATCATGAATCATGAATTGAATCATGAATCATGAATCATGAATCGAATCATGAATCATGAATCATGAATCGAATCATGAATCATGAATTGAATCATGTATCATGAATCATGAATTGAATCATGAATCATGAATCATGAATTGAATCATGAATCATGAATCATGAATTGAATCATGAATCATGAATCGAATCATGAATCATGAATCATGAATTGAATCATGAATTGAATCATGAATCATGAATCGAATCATGAATCATGAATCATGAATCATGAATTGAATCATGAATCGAATCATGAATCATGAATTGAATCATGAATTGAATCATGAATCATGAATCATGAATTGAATCATGAATCGAATCATAAATCATGAATTGAATCATGAATTGAATCATGAATTGAATCATTAATCATGAATTGAATCATGAATTGAATCATGAATCATGTATTATGAATCATGAATAGAATCATGAATCATGAATCGAATCATGAATCATGAATCGAATCATGAATCATAAATCATGAATTGAATCATGAATCGAATTATAAATCATGAATTGAATAATGAATTGAATCATGAATCATGAATCGAATCATGAATCATGAATTAAATAATAAATTGAATCATGAATCATGAATCGAATCATGAATCATGAATCATGAATCAAATCATGAATCATGAATCATGAATCGAATCATGAATCATGAATTGAATCATGAATCATGAATCATGAATTGAATCATAAATCATGAATCATGAATTGAATCATGAATCATGAATCATGAATAATGAATCGAATCATAAATCATGAATCATAAATCATGAATTGAATCATGAATCATGAATTGAATCATGAATCATGAATAAAGATTCATGAATCGAAACATGAATCATGAATTGAATCATGAATCATGAATCATGAATCATGAATTGAATCATGAATCATGAATCGAATAATGAATCATGAATCGAATAATGAATCATGAATCATGAATCATAAATTGAATTATGAATCATGAATCAAGAATCATGAATCGAAACATGAATCATGAATTGAATCATGAATCATGAATCATGAATCATGAATTGAATCATGAATCATGAATCATGAAGCGAATAATGAATCATGAATCATGAATCATAAATTGAATCATGAATCATGAATTGAATCATGAATCATGAATTGAATCATGAATTGAATCATGAATCAAGAATCGAATCATGAATCATGAATTGAATCATAAATCATGAATCATGAATCATGAATTGAATCATGAATCATGATTCATAAATCGAATCATGAATCATGAATTGAATCATGAATCGAATCATGAATTGAATCATTAATCATGAATTGAATCATGAATTGAATCATGAATCTCGAATCATGAATTGAATCATTAATCATGAATTGAATCATGAATCGAAACATGAATCATGAATCATGAATCATGAATTGAATTATGAATCATGAATCATGAATTGAATCATGAATCATGAATCATGAATCGAATAATGAATCATGAATTGAATCATGAATCATGAATCATGAATCATGAATCAAGAATCATGAATCGAAACATGAATCATGAATTGAATCATGAATCATGAATCATGAATCATGAATCATGAATCGAATAATGAATCATGAATCATGAATCATGAATTGAATCATGAATCATGAATTGAATCATGAATCATGAATCGAATCATGAATTGAATCATGAATCATGAATCGAATCATGAATCATGAATTGAATCATGAATCATGAATCATGAATCATAAATTGAATCATAAATCATGAATCATGAATTGAATCATGAATCATGAATCGAATCATGAATCATGAATCATGAATTGAATCATGAATTGAATCATGAATCATGAATCGAATCATGAATCATGAATTGAATCATGAATTGAATCATGAATCATGAATCATAAATCCAATCATGAATCATGAATTGAATCATGAATCGAATCATGAATTGAATCATTAATCATGAATTGAATCATGAATCATGAATTATGAATCATGAATTGAATCATGAATCATGAATTATGAATCATGAATTGAATCATGAATCATGAATCATGAATTGAATCATGAATCATGAATCATGAATTGAATCATGAATCATGAATTATGAATCATGAATCATGAATCATGAATCATGAATCATGAATCATGAATTGAATCATGAATCATGAATCATGAATCATGAATCGAATCATGAATCATGAATTGAATCATGAATCATAAATCATGAATTGAATCATGAATCATGAATCATAAATTGAATCATGAATCATGAATCATGAATCATGAATTTAATCATGAATCACAAATCGAATCATGAATCATGAATTGAATCATGAGTTGAATCATGAATCATAAATTGAATCATGAATCATGAATCATGAATCATGAATTGAATCATGAATCATGAATTATGAATCGAATCATGAATCATGAATTGAATCATGAGTTGAATCATGAATCATGAATTGAATCATGAGTTGAATCATGAATCATAAATTGAATCATGAATCATGAATCGAATCATGAATTGAATCATGAATCATGAATCGAATCATGAATCATGAATTGAATCATGAATCATGAATCATGAATCATAAATTGAATCATAAATCATGAATCATGAATTGAATCATGAATCATGAATCGAATCATGAATCATGAATCATGAATTGAATCATGAATTGTATCATGAATCATGAATCGAACCATGAATCATGAATTGAATCATGAATTGAATCATGAATCATGAATCATAAATCCAATCATGAATCATGAATTGAATCATGAATCGAATCATGAATTGAATCATTAATCATGAATTGAATCATGAATCATGAATTATGAATCATGAATTGAATCATGAATCATGAATCATGAATTGAATCATGAATCATGAATCATGAATCATGAATCATGAATCATGAATTGAATCATTAATCATGAATCATGAATCATGAATTGAATCATGAATCATGAATCATGAATCATAAATCGAATCATGAATCATGAATCGAATCATGAATCATGAATTGAATCATGAATCATGAATCATGAATTGAATCATGAATCATGAATCATGAATTGAATCATGAATCATGAATCATGAATCATGAATTGAATCATGAATCATGAATTGAATCATGAATTGAATCATGAATCATGAATCGAATCATGAATCATGAATTGAATCATGAATCATGAATTATGAATCATGAATTGAATCATGAATCATGAATCATGAATTGAATCACGAATCATGAATCATGAATTGAATCATGAATCATGAATCATGAATTGAATCATGAATCATGAATCATGAATTGAATCATGAATCATGAATCATGAATCATGAATTGAATCATGAATCATGAATCGAATCATGAATTGAATCATGAATCATGAATCGAATCATGAATCATGAATTGAATCATGAATCATGAATCATGAATCATAAATTGAATCATAAATCATGAATCATGAATTGAATCATGAATCATGAATCGAATCATGAATCATGAATCATGAATTAAATCATGAATTGAATCATGAATCATGAATCGAATCATGAATCATGAATCGAATCATGAATCATGAATTGAATCATGAATTGAATCATGAATCATGAATCATAAATCCAATCATGAATCATGAATTGAATCATGAATCGAATCATGAATTGAATCATTAATCATGAATTGAATCATGAATCATGAATTATGAATCATGAATTGAATCATCAATCATGAATCATGAATTGAATCATGAATCATGAATCATGAATTGAATCATGAATCATGAATTATGAATCATGAATCATGAATCATGAATCATGAATCATGAATTGAATCATGAATCATGAATCATGAATCATGAATTGAATCATGAATCATGAATCATGAATCATAAATCGAATCATGAATCATGAATCGAATCATGAATCATGAATTGAATCATGAATCATGAATCATGAATTGAATCATGAATCATGAATCATGAATTGAATCATGAATCATGAATCATGAATCATGAATTGAATCATGAATCACGAATCGAATCATGAATCATGAATTGAATCATGAGTTGAATCATGAATCATAAATTGAATCATGAATCATGAATCATGAATTGAATCATGAATCATGAATTATGAATCGAATCATGAATCATGAATTGAATCATGAGTTGAATCATGAATCATAAATTGAATCATGAATCATGAAATGAATCATGAATTGAATCATGAATCATGAATCATGAATTCAATCATGAATCATGATTTGAATCAGGAATCGAATCATGAATCATGAATTGAATCATGATTTTAATTATGAATCATGAATCATGAATTGAATCATGAATCATGAATCATGAATTGAATTATGAATTGAATCATGAATCTTGAATCATGAATTGAATAATTAATCATGAATCATAAATCATGAATCATGAATCATGAATTGAATTATGAATTGAATCATGAATCATGAATTGAATCATGAATCATGAATCATGAATTAAATCATGAATCATGAATCAAAACATGAATCATGAATCGAATCATGAATCATGAATCGAATCATAAATCATGAATCATGAATTGAATCATGAATTGAATTATGAATCGAATCATGAATCATGAATCATGAATCATGAATTGAATCATGAATCATGAATCATGAATTGAATCATGAATCATGAATCATGAATCGAATCATGAATCATGAATCATGAATCGAATCATGAATCATGAATTGAATCATGAATCATGAATCATGAATTGAATCAGGAATCATGAATCATGAATCGAATCATGAATCATGAATCATGAATCGAATCATGAATCATGAATTGAATCATGAATCATGAATCATGAATTGAATCAGGAATCATGAATCATGAATTGAATCATGAATCATGAATCGAATCATGAATCATGAATCATGAATTGAATCATGAATCATGAATCGAATCATGAATCATGAATCAAGAATCATGAATCGAAACATGAATCATGAATTGAATCATGAATCATGAATCATGAATTGAATCATGAATCATGAATCATGAATCATGAATCGAATAATGAATCATGAATCATGAATCATGAATTGAATCATGAATTGAATCATGAATCATGAATTGAATCATGAATTGAATCATGAATCAAGAATCGAATCATGAATCATGAATTGAATCATGAATCATGAATCATGAATCATAAATTGAATCATAAATCATGAATCATGAATTGAATCATGAATCATGAATCGAATCATGAATCTTGAATCATGAATTGAATCATGAATTGAATCATGAATCATGAATCGAATCATGAATCATGAATCATGAATTGAATCATGAATCAAATCATAAATCATGAATTGAATAATGAATTGAATCATGAATCATGAATCGAATCATGAATCATGAATTAAATAATAAATTGAATCATGAATCATGAATCGAATCATGAATTGAATCAGGAATCATGAATTGAATCATGAATCATGAATTGAATCATGAATCATGAATCATGAATCATGAATCGAATCATGAATCATGAATCATGAATCAAATCATGAATCATGAATCATGAATCGAATCATGAATCATGAATTGAATCATGAATCATGAATCATGAATTGAATCATGAATCATGAATCATGAATCGAATCATGAATCATGAATCATAAATCATGAATTGAATCATGAATCATGAATTGAATCATGAATCAAGATTCATAAATCGAAACATGAATCATGAATTGAATCATGAATCATGAATTGAATCATGAATCATGAATCGAATAATGAATCATGAATCATGAATCGAAACATGAATCATGAATTGAATCATGAATCATGAATTGAATCATGAATCATGAATCATGAATCGAATAATGAATCATGAATCATGAATCATATATTGAATCATGAATCATGAATTGAATCATGAATCATGAATTGAATCATGAATTGAATCATGAATCAAGAATCGAATCATGAATCATAAATTGAATCAAGAATCATGAATCATGAATCATAAATTGAATCATAGATCATGAATCATGAATTGAATCATGAATCATGAATCAAATCATGAAACATGAATTGAATCATGAATTGAATCATGAATTGAATCATGAATCATGAATTGAATCATGAATCATGAATTGAATCATGAATCATGAATAATAAATCGAATCATGAATCATGAATTGAATCATGAATCGAATCATGAATTGAATCATGAATCGAATCATGAATTGAATCATGAATCATGAATCGAATCATGAATTAAATCATGAATCATGAATTAAATCATGAATCATGAATTATAAATCATGAATTGAAACATGAATCATGAATTGAATCATGAATCATGAATCATGAATTGAATCATGAATCATGAATCATGAATTGAATCATGAATCATGAATTGAATCATGAATCATGAATCATGAATTGAATCATGAATCATGAATCATGAATCGAATCATGAATCGAAACATGAATCATGAATCATGAATCATGAATTGAATCATGAATCATGAATCATGAATTGAATCATGAATCATGAACCATTAATCATGAATCGAATCATGAATCATGAATCATGAATTGAATCATGAATCATGAATCAAATCATGAATCATGAATTGAATCATGAATCATGAATCATGAATTGAATCATGAATCATGAGTCATGAATTGAATCATGAATCATGAATCATGAATCATGAATCATGAATCATGAATCGAATCATGAATCATGAATCATGAATCATGAATTGAATCATGAATCGAATCATGAATCATGAATTAAATCATGAGTTGAATCATGAATCATAAATTGAATCATGAATCATGAGTCATGAATTGAATCATGAATCATGAATCGAATCATGAATCATGAATCATGAATCATGAATTGAATCATGAATCATGAATCGAATCATGAATCATGAATTGAATCATGAGTTGAATCATGAATCATAAATTGAATCATGAATCATGAATCATGAATCATGAATCATGATTCATGAGTTGAATCATGAATCATAAATTGAATCATGAATCATGAAATGAATCATGAATTGAATCATGAATTGAATCATGATTCATGAATCATGAAATTAATCATGAATCATTAATCATGAATCATGAATCATGAATCATGAATTCAATCATGAATCATGATTTAAATCAGGAATTGAATCATGAATCTTGAATTGAATCATGATTTTAATTATGAATCATGAATCATGAATTGAATCATGAATCATGAATCATGAATCATGAATTGAATTATGAATTGAATCATGAATCTTGAATCATGAATTAAATCATAAATCATGAATCATAAATCATGAATCATGAATTGAATTATGAATTGAATCATGAATCATGAATTGAATCATGAATCATGAATCATGAATTGAATCATGAATCATAAATCATGAATTGAATCATGAATCAAGAATCGAATCATGAATCATGAATTGAATCATGAATCATGAATCATGAATCATAAATTGAATCATAAATCATGAATCATGAATTGAATCATGAATCATGAATCGAATCATGAATCTTGAATCATGAATTGAATCATGAATTGAATCATGAATCATGAATCGAATCATGAATCATGAATCATGAATTGAATCATGAATCAAATCATAAATCATGAATTGAATAATGAATTGAATCATGAATCATGAATCGAATCATGAATCATGAATTAAATAATAAATTGAATCATGAATCATGAATCGAATCATGAATTGAATCAGGAATCATGAATTGAATCATGAATCATGAATTGAATCATGAATCATGAATCATGAATCATGAATCGAATCATGAATCATGAATCATGAATCAAATCATGAATCATGAATCATGAATCGAATCATGAATCATGAATTGAATCATGAATCATGAATCATGAATTGAATCATGAATCATGAATCATGAATCGAATCATGAATCATGAATCATAAATCATGAATTGAATCATGAATCATGAATTGAATCATGAATCAAGATTCATGAATCGAAACATGAATCATGAATTGAATCATGAATCATGAATTGAATCATGAATCATGAATCATGAATCGAATAATGAATCATGAATCGAAACATGAATCATGAATTGAATCATGAATCATGAATTGAATCATGAATCATGAATCATGAATCGAATAATGAATCATGAATCATGAATCATAAATTGAATCATGAATCATGAATTGAATCATGAATCATGAATTGAATCATGAATTGAATCATGAATCAAGAATCGAATCATGAATCATAAATTGAATCAAGAATCATGAATCATGAATCATAAATTGAATCATAGATCATGAATCATGAATTGAATCATGAATCATGAATCAAATCATGAAACATGAATTGAATCATGAATTGAATCATGAATTGAATCATGAATTATGAATTGAATCATGAATCATGAATTGAATCATGAATCATGAATAATAAATCGAATCATGAATCATGAATTGAATCATGAATCGAATCATGAATTGAATCATGAATCGAATCATGAATTGAATCATTAATCATGAATTGAATCATGAATTAAATCATGAATCATGAATTAAATCATGAATCATGAATTATAAATCATGAATTGAAACATGAATCATGAATCATGAATTGAATCATGAATCATGAATCATGAATTGAATCATGAATCATGAATCATGAATTGAATCATGAATCATGAATTGAATCATGAATCATGAATCATGAATTGAATCATAAATCATGAATCATGAATCGAATCATGAATCGAAACATGAATCATGATTCATGAGTTGAATCATGAATCATGATTCATGAGTTGAATCATGAATCATAAATTGAATCATGAATCATGAAATGAATCATGAATTGAATCATGAATTGAATCATGATTCATGAATCATGAAATGAATCATGAATCATTAATCATGAATCATGAATCATGAATTCAATCATGAATCATGATTTAAATCAGGAATTGAATCATGAATCTTGAATTGAATCATGATTTTAATTATGAATCATGAATCATGAATTGAATCATGAATCATGAATCATGAATCATGAATCATGAATTGAATTATGAATTGAATCATGAATCTTGAATCATGAATTAAATCATAAATCATGAATCATAAATCATGAATCATGAATTGAATTATGAATTGAATCATGAATCATGAATTGAATCATGAATCATGAATCATGAATTGAATCATGAATCATAAATCATGAATTGAATCATGAATCATGAATCGAATCATGAATCATGAATCGAATCATGAATCATGAATTGAATCATGAATCATGAATCATGAATCGAATCATGAATCATGAATCATGAATCATGAATCGAATCATGAATCATGAATCATGAATCATGAATCGAATCATGAATCATGAATTGAATCATGAATCATGAATTATGAATCAAATCATGAATCATGAATCATGAATTGAATCATGAATCATGAATCATGAATCATGAATCGAATCATGAATCATGAATCATGAATCATGAATCGAATCATGAATCATGAATCATGAATCAAATCATGAATCATGAATCATGAATTGAATCATGAATCATGAATCATGAATCGAATCATGAATCATGAATCATGAATCATGAATCGAATCATGAATCATGAATTGAATCATGAATCATGAATTATGAATCATGAATTGAATCATGAATCATGAATCATGAATCGAATCATGAATCATGAATCATGAATCAAATCATGAATCATGAATCGAATCATGAATCATGAATTGAATCATGAATCATGAATCATGAATTGAATCATGAATCATGAATCATGAATTGAATCATGAATCATGAATCATGAATCGAATCATGAATCATGAATCATAAACCATGAATTGAATCATGAATCATGAATTGAATCATGAATCATGAATTGAATCATGAATTGAATCATGAATTGAATCATGAATCATGAATTGAATCATGAATCATGAATCATGAATCGAATAATGAATCATGAATCATGAATCATGAATTGAATCATGAATCATGAATCAAGAATCATGAATCGAAACACGAATCATGAATTGAATCATGAATCATAAATCATGAATCATGAATTGAATCATGAATCATGAATCATGAATCGAATAATGAATCATGAATCATGAATCATGAATTGAATCATGAATCATGAATCAAGAATCATGAATCGAAACATGAATCATGAATTGAATCATGAATAATGAATCATGAATTGAATCATGAATCATGAATCATGAATCTAATAATGAATCATGAATCATAAATTGAATCATGAATCATGAATTGAATCATGAATCATGAATTGAATCATGAATTGAATCATGAATCAAGAATCGAATCATGAATCATGAATTGAATCAAGAATCATGAATCATGAATCATAAATTGAATCATAAATCATGAATCATGAATTGAATCATGAATCATGAATCGAATCATGAATCATGAATCATGAATCGAATCATGAATCATGAATCATGAATTGAATCATGAATTGAATAATGAATCATGAATCGAATCATGAAACATGAATTGAAGCATGAATTGAATCATGAATTGAATCATGAATCATGAATTGAATCATGAATCATGAATTAAGAATCGATTCATGAATCATGAATTGAATCATGAGTTGAATCATGAATCATGAATTGAATCATGAATCATGAATCGAATCATGAATCATGAATCGAATCATGAATCATGAATTGAATCATGAATCATGAATCATGAATTGAATCATGAATCATGAATCATGAATTGAATCATGAATCATGAATTGAATCATAAATCATGAATCATGAATTGAATCATGAATCATGAATCGAATCATGAATCATGAATCATGAATCGAATCATGAATCATGAATTGAATCATGAATCATGAATTGAATCATGAATCATGAATCATGAATTGAATCATGAATCATGAATCATGAATCGAATCATGAATCGAAACATGAATCATGAATCATGAATCATGAATTGAATCATGAATCATGAATCATGAATTGAATCATGAATCATGAACCATGAATCATGAATCGAATCATGAATCATGAATCATGAATTGAATCATGAATCATGAATCAAATCATGAATCATGAATTGAATCATGAATCATGAATCATGAATTGAATCATGAATCATGAGTCATGAATTGAATCATGAATCATGAATCATGAATCATGAATCATGAATCATGAATCGAATCATGAATCATGAATCATGAATTGAATCATGAATCATGAATCGAATCATGAATCATGAATTAAATCATGAGTTGAATCATGAATCATAAATTGAATCATGAATCATGAGTCATGAATTGAATCATGAATCATGAATCATGAATCATGAATCGAATCATGAATCATGAATCATGAATCATGAATTGAATCATGAATCATGAATCGAATCATGAATCATGAATTGAATCATGAGTTGAATCATGAATCATAAATTGAATCATGAATCATGAATCATGAATCATGAATCATGATTCATGAGTTGAATCATGAATCATAAATTGAATCATGAATCATGAAATGAATCATGAATTGAATCATGAATTGAATCATGATTCATGAATCATGAAATGAATCATGAATCATTAATCATGAATCATGAATCATGAATCATGAATTCAATCAAGAATCATGATTTAAATCAGGAATTGAATCATGAATCTTGAATTGAATCATGATTTTAATTATGAATCTTGAATCATGAATTGAATCATGAATCATGAATCATGAATCATGAATTGAATTATGAATTGAATCATGAATCTTGAATCATGAATTAAATCATAAATCATGAATCATAAATCATGAATCATGAATTGAATTATGAATTGAATCATAAATCATGAATTGAATCATGAATCATGAATCATGAATTGCATCATGAATCATAAATCATGAATTGAATCATGAATCATGAATCGAATCATGAATCATGAATCGAATCATGAATCATGAATTGAATCATGAATCATGAATCATGAATTGAATCATGAATCATGAATCATGAATCGAATCATGAATCATGAATCATGAATCATGAATCGAATCATGAATCATGAATTGAATCATGAATCATGAATTATGAATCAAATCATGAATCATGAATCATGAATTGAATCATGAATCATGAATCATGAATCATGAATCGAATCATGAATCATGAATCATGAATCATGAATCGAATCATGAATCATGAATCATGAATCAAATCATGAATCATGAATCATGAATTGAATCATGAATCATGAATCATGAATCGAATCATGAATCATGAATCATGAATCATGAATCGAATCATGAATCATGAATTGAATCATGAATCATGAATTATGAATCATGAATTGAATCATGAATCATGAATCATGAATCATGAATCATGAATCGAATCATGAATCATGAATCATGAATCAAATCATGAATCATGAATCGAATCATGAATCATGAATTGAATCATGAATCATGAATTATGAATTGAATTATGAATCATGAATCATGAATTGAATCATGAATCATGAATCATGAATCGAATCATGAATCATGAATCATAAACCATGAATTGAATCATGAATCATGAATTGAATCATGAATTGAATCATGAATTGAATCATGAATCATGAATTGAATCATGAATCATGAATCATGAATCGAATAATGAATCATGAATCATGAATCATGAATTGAATCATGAATCATGAATCAAGAATCATGAATCGAAACACGAATCATGAATTGAATCATGAATCATAAATCATGAATCATGAATTGAATCATGAATCATGAATCATGAATCGAATAATGAATCATGAATCATGAATCATGAATTGAATCATGAATCATGAATCAAGAATCATGAATCGAAACATGAATCATGAATTGAATCATGAATCATGAATCATGAATTGAATCATGAATCATGAATCATGAATCGAATAATGAATCATGAATCATAAATTGAATCATGAATCATGAATTGAATCATGAATCATGAATTGAATCATGAATTGAATCATGAATCAAGAATCGAATCATGAATCATGAATTGAATCAAGAATCATGAATCATGAATCATAAATTGAATCATAAATCATGAATCATGAATTGAATCATGAATCATGAATTAAGAATCGATTCATGAATCATGAATTGAATCATGAGTTGAATCATGAATCATAAATTGAATCATGAATCATGAAATGAATCATGAATTGAATCATGAATTGAATCATGATTCATGAATCATGAATTGAATCATGAATCATGAATCATGAATCATAAATCATGAATTCAATCATGAATCATGATTTAAATCAGGAATCGAATCATGAATCATGAATTGAATCATGATTTTAATTATGAATCTTGAATCATGAATTAAATCTTGAATCATAATTCATTAATCATGAATCATGAATTGAATTATGAATTGAATCATGAATCATGAATTGAATCATGAATCATGAATCATGAATTGAATCATGAATCATGAATTGAATCATGAATCATGAATCGAATCATGAATCATGAATCGAATCATGAATCATGATTTGTATCATGAATCATGAATCATGAATTGAATCATGAATCATGAATCATGAATTAAATCATGAATCATGAATCATGAATCATGAATCGAATCATGAATCATGAATCATGAATCATGAATCGAATCATGAATCATGAATTGAATCATGAATCATGAATTATGAATCATGAATTGAATCATGAATCATGAATCATGAATTGAATCATGAATCATGAATCATGAATTGAATCACGAATCATGAATCATGAATTGAATCATGAATCATGAATCATGAATCATGAATCGAATCATGAATCATGAATCATGAATCGAATCATGAATCATGAATCATGAATCGAATCATGAATCATGAATTGAATCATGAATCATGAATCATGAATTGAATCATGAATCATGAATCATGAATTGAATCATGAATCATGAATCGAATCATGAATCATGAATCATGAATTGAATCATGAATTGAATCATGAATCATGAATCGAATCATGAATCATGAATCATGAATCATGAATTGAATCATGAATCGAATCATGAATCATGAATTGAATCATGAATTGAATCATGAATTGAATCATTAATCATGAATTGAATCATGAATTGAATCATGAATCATGAATTATGAATCATGAATAGAATCATGAATCATGAATAGAATCATGAATCATGAATCATGAATTGAATCATGAATCGAATCATAAATCATGAATTGAATAATGAATTGAATCGTGAATCATGAATCGAATCATGAATCATGAATTAAATAATAAATTGAATCATGAATCATGAATCGAATCATGAATCATGAATTTAATAATAAATTGAATCATGAATCATGAATCGAATCATGAATTGAATCAGGAATCATGAGTTGAATCATGAATCATGAATTGAATCATGAATCATGAATCATGAATCATGAATCGAATCATAAATCGTGAATCATGAATCAAATTATGAATCATGAATCATGAATCGAATCATGAATCATGAATTGAATCATGAATCATGAATCATGAATTGAATCATGAATCATGAATCATGAATTGAATCATGAATCATGAATCATGAATCATGAATCGAATCATGAATCATGAATCGAATCATGAATCATGAATCATAAATCATGAATTGAATCATGAATCATGAATTGAATCATGAATCATGAATTGAATCATGAATCATGAATAAAGATTCATGAATCGAAACATGAATCATGAATTGAATCATGAATCATGAATCATGAATCATGAATTGAATCATGAATCATGAATCGAATAATGAATCATGAATCATGAATCATGAATCATGAATCATGAATCGAAACATGAATCATAAATTGAATTATGAATCATGAATCATGAATCATGAATTGAATCATGAATCATGAATCATGAATCGAATAATCAATCATGAATCATGAATCATAAATTGAATCATGAATCATGAATTGAATCATGAATCATGAATTGAATCATGAATTGAATCATGAATCAAGAATCGAATCATGAATCATGAATTGAATCAAGAATCATGAATCGAATCATGAATCATGAATCATGAATCATGAATCGAATCATGAATCATTAATCATGAATCATGAATCGAATCATGAATCATGAATTGAATCATGAATCATGAATTATGAATCATGAATTGAATCATGAATCATGAATCATGAATCGAATCATGAATCATGAATCATGAATCGAATCATGAATCATGAATTGAATCATGAATCATGAATCATGAATTGAATCATGAATCATGAATCATGAATTGAATCATGAATCATGAATCATGAATTGAATCATGAATCATGAATCGAATCATGAATCATGAATCATGAATTGAATCATGAATTGAATCATGAATTATGAATCGAATCATGAATCATGAATTGAATCATGAATCGAATCATGAATCATGAATTGAATCATAATTTGAATCATGAATTGAATCATTAATCATGAATTGAATCATGAATTGAATCATGAATCATGAATTATGAATCATGAGTAGAATCATGAATCATGAATCGAATCATGAATCATGAATCATGAATCGAATCATGAATCGAATCATAAATCATGAATTGAATAATGAATTGAATCATGAATCATGAATCGAATCATGAATCATGAATTAAATAATAAATTGAATCATGAATCATGAATCGAATCATGAATCATGAATTAAATAATAAATTGAATCATGAATCATGAATCGAATCATGAATTGAATCAGGAATCATGAGTTGAATCATGAATCATGAATTGAATCATGAATCATGAATCATGAATCGAATCATGAATCATGAATCATGAATCAAATCATGAATCATGAATCATGAATTGAATCATGAATCATGAATTAAATCATGAATCATGAATCATGAATTGAATCATGAATCATGAATCATGAATTGAATCATGAATCATGAATCATGAATCGAATCATGAATCATGAATCATAAATCATGAATTGAATCATGAATCATGAATTGAATCATGAATCATGAATAAAGATTCATGATTTGAAACATGAATCATGAATTGAATCATGAATCATGAATCATGAATCATGAATTGAATCATGAATCATGAATCATGAATCGAATAATGAATCATGAATCGAATAATGAATCATGAATCATGAATCATGAATTGAATCATGAATCATGAATCAAGAATCATGAATCGAAACATGAATCATAAATTGAATTATGAATCATGAATCATGAATCATGAATTGATTCATGAATCATGAATCATGAATCGAATAATGAATCATGAATCATGAATCATAAATTGAATCATGAATCATGAATTGAATCATGAATCATGAATTGAATCATGAATTGAATCATGAACCAAGAATCGAATCATGAATCATGAATTGAATCAAGAATCATGAATCATGAATCATAAATTGAATCATAAATCATGAATCATGAATTGAATCATGAATCATGAATCGAATCATGAATCATGAATCATGAATTGAATCATGAATTGAATCATGAATCATGAATCGAATCATGAAACATGAATTGAATCATGAATTGAATCATGAATCATGAATCGAATCATGAAACATGAATTGAATCATGAATTGAATCATGAATTGAATCATGAATCATGAATTGAATCATGAATTATGAATTGAATCATGAATCATGAATCATAAATCAAATCATGAATCATGAATTGAATCATGAATCGAATCATGAATTGAATCATTAATCATGAATTGAATCATGAATCATGAATCATGAATTGAATCATGAATCATGAATCATGAATCGAATCATGAATCGAAACATGAATCATGAATCATGAATCATGAATTGAATCATGAATCATGAATCATGAATTGAATCATGAATCATGAATCATGAATCGAATCATGAATCGAAACATGAATCATGAATCATGAATCATGAATTGAATCATGAATCATGAATCATGAATTGAATCATGAATCATGAATCATGAATTGAATCATGAATCATGAACCATGAATCATGAATCATGAATCATGAATTGAATCATGAATCATGAATTGAATCATGAATCATGAATCGAATCATGAATCATGAATTGAATCATGAGTTGAATCATGAATCATAAATTGAATCATGAATCATGAGTCATGAATTGAATCATGAATCATGAATCATGAATCATGAATCGAATCATGAATCATGAATCATGAATCATGAATTGAATCATGAATCATGAATCGAATCAAGAATCATGAATTGAATCATGAGTTGAATCATGAATCATAAATTGAATCATGAATCATGAATCATGAATCAAATCATAAATCATGAATCATGAATCATGATTCATGAATTGAATCATGAATCATGAATTAAGAATCGATTCATGAATCATGAATTGAATCATGAGTTGAATCATGAATCATAAATTGAATCATGAATCATGAAATGAATCATGAATTGAATCATGATTCATGAATCATGAATTCAATCATGAATCATGAATCATGAATCATGAATCATGAATTCACTCATGAATCATGATTTAAATCAGGAATCGAATCATGAATCATGAATTGAATCATGATTTTAATTATGAATCATGAATCATGAATTGAATCATGAATCATGAATCATGAATCATGAATTGAATTATGAATTGAATCATGAATCTTGAATCATGAATTAAATCCTGAATCATGAATCATAAATCATGAATCATGAATTGAATTATGAATTGAATCATGAATCATGAAATGAATCATGAATCATGAATTGAATCATGAATCATGAATCATGAATTGAATCATGAATCATGAATCGAATCATGAATTATGAATTGTATCATGAATCATGAATCATAAATTGAATCATGAATCATGAATCATGAATTGAATCATGAATCATGAATCATGAATCGAATCATGAATCATGAATCATGAATCATGAATCGAATCATGAATCATGAATTGAATCATGAATCATGAATTATGAATCATGAATTGAATCATGAATCATGAATCATGAATTGAATCATGAATCATGAATCATGAATTGAATCATGAATCATGAATCATGAATTGAATCATAAATCATGAATCATGAATTGAATCATGAATCATGAATCATGAATCATGAATCGAATCATGAATCATGAATCATGAATCGAATCATGAATCATGAATTGAATCATGAATCATGAATCATGAATTGAATCATGAATCATGAATCATGAATTGAATCATGAATCATGAATCATGAATTGAATCATGAATCATGAATCGAATCATGAATCATGAATTGAATCATGAATTGAATCATGAATCATGAATCGAATCATGAATCATGAATCATGAATCATGAATTGAATCATGAATCGAATCATGAATCATGAATTGAATCATGAATTGAATCATGAATTGAATCATGAATCATGAATTATGAATCATGAATAGAATCATGAATCATGAATCATGAATCGAATCATGAATCATGAATTGAATCATGAATCGAATCATAAATCATGAATTGAATCATGAATCATGAATCGAATCATGAATCATGAATTAAATAATAAATTGAATCATGAATCATGAATCGAATCATGAATTGAATCAGGAATCATGAATTGAATCATGAATCATGAATTGAATCATGAATCATGAATCATGAATCATGAATCGAATCATGAATCATGAATCATGAATCAAATCATGAATCATGAATCATGAATCGAATCATGAATCATGAATCATAAATCATGAATTGAATCATGAATCATGAATTGAATCATGAATCATGAATCAAGATTCATGAATCGAAACATGAATCATGAATTGAATCATGAATCATGAATCATGAATCATGAATTGAATCATGAATCATGAATCATGATTTGAATAATGAATCATGAATCGAATAATGAATCATGAATCATGAATCATAAATTGAATCATGAATCATGAATCAAGAATCGAAACATGAATCATGAATTGAATCATGAATCATGAATCATAAATCATGAATTGAATCATGAATCATGAATCGAATAATGAATCATGAATCATGAATCATAAATTGAATCATGAATCATGAATTGAATCATGAATCATGAATTGAATCATGAATTGAATCATGAATCAAGAATCGAATCATGAATCATGAATTGAATCAAGAATCATGAATCATGAATCATAAATTGAATCATAAATCATGAATCATGAATTGATTCATGAATCATGAATCGAATCATGAATCATGAATCATGAATTGAATCATGAATTGAATCATGAATCATGAATCAAATCATGAATCATGAATCATGAATCGAATCATGAATCATGAATTGAATCATGAATCATGAATTGAATCATGAATCATGAATCATGAATTGAATCATGAATCATGAATCATTAATCATGAATTGAATCATGAATCATGAATCATAAATCATGAATTGAATCATGAATCATGAATTGAATCATGAATCATGAATCAAGATTCATGAATCGAAACATGAATCATGAATTGAATCATGAATCATGAATCATGAATCATGAATTGAATCATGAATCATTAATCATGAATTGAATCATGAATCATGAATCATAAATCATGAATCATGAATCATGAATTGAATCATGAATCATGAATCAAGAATCATGAATCGAAACATGAATCATGAATTGAATCATGAATCATGAATCATGAATCATGAATTGAATCATGAATCATGAATCGAATAATGAATCATGAATCATGAATCATAAATTGAATCATGAATCATGAATTGAATCATGAATCATGAATTGAATCATGAATTGAATCAAGAATCATGAATCATGAATCATAAATTGAATCATAAATCATGAATCATGAATTGAATCATGAATCATGAATTGAATCATGAATCATGAATCATGAATCGAATAATGAATCATGAATCATGAATCATGAATTGAATCATGAATCATGAATTGAATCATGAATTGAATCATGAATCAAGAATCGAATCATGAATCATGAATTGAATCAAGAATCATGAATCATGAATCATAAATTGAATCATAAATCATGAATCATGAATTGAATCATGAATCATGAATCATGAATTGAATCATGAATCATGAATCGAATCATGAATCATGAATCATGAATCATGAATTAAATCATGAATCGAATCATGAATCATGAATTGAATCCTGAATTGAATCATGAATTGAATCATGAATCATGAATTGAATCATGAATTGAATCATGAATCATGAATTATGAATCATGAATTGAATCATGAATCATGAATCATGAATCGAATCATGAATCATGAATCATGAATCATGAATTGAATCATGAATCGAATCATGAATCATGAATTGAATCATGAATTGAATCATGAATCATGAATCGAATTATGAATCATGAATTAAATAATAAATTGAATCATGAATCATGAATCGAATCATGAATTGAATCAGGAATCATGAATTGAATCATGAATCATGAATCAAGAATTGAATCATGAATCATGAATCATGAATCATGAATCGAATCATGAATCATGAATCGAATCATGAATTGAATCAGGAATCATGAATTGAATCAGGAATCATGAATCATGAATTGAATCATGAATCATGAATCATGAATCGAATCATGAATCATGAATCATGAATCGAATCATGAATCATGAATCATGAATCGAATCATGAATCATGAATTGAATCATGAATCATGAATCATGAATTGAATCATGAATCATGAATCATGAATTGAATCATAAATCATGAATCATGAATTGAATCATGAATCATGAATCAAGATTCATGAATCGAAACATGAATCATGAATTGAATCATGAATCATGAATCATGAATTGAATCATGAATCATGAATCATGAATCGAATAATGAATCATGAATCATGAATCATGAATTGAATCATGAATCATGAATCATGAATTGAATCATGAATCATGAATCATGAATCGAATCATGAATCATGAATCATGAATCGAATCATGAATCATGAATTGAATCATTAATCATGAATCATGAATTGAATCAGGAATCATGAATCATGAATTGAATCATGAATCATGAATCATGAATCATGAATCGAATCATGAATCATGAATCAAGAATCATGAATCGAAACATGAATCATGAATTGAATCATGAATCATGAATCATGAATTGAATCATGAATCATGAATCATGAATCGAATAATGAATCATGAATCATGAATCATGAATTGAATCATGAATCATGAATTGAATCATGAATCATGAATTGAATCATGAATTGAATCATGAATCAAGAATCGAATCATGAATCATGAATTGAATCATGAATCATGAATCATGAATCATAAATTGAATCATAAATCATGAATCATGAATTGAATCATGAATCATGAATCGAATCATGAATCATGAATCATGAATTGAATCATGAATTGAATCATGAATCATGAATCGAATCATGATTAATGAATCATGAATTGAATCATGAATTGAATCATAAATCATGAATTGAATAATGAATTGAATCATGAATCATGAATCGAATCATGAATCATGAATTAAATAATAAATTGAATCATGAATCATGAATCGAATCATAAATCATGAATTGAATAATGAATTGAATCATGAATCATGAATTGAATCATGAATCATGAATCATGAATCATGAATCGAATCATGAATCATGAATCATGAATCAAATCATGAATCATGAATCATGAATCGAATCATGAATCATGAATTGAATCATGAATCATGAATTGAATCATGAATCATGAATCATGAATTGAATCATGAATCATGAATCATGAAATATGAATCAAATCATGAATCATGAATCATAAATCATGAATTGAATCATGAATCATGAATTGAATCATGAATCATGAATCATGAATCATGAATTGAATCATGAATCATTAA
Source organism: Mixophyes australis (assembly GCA_036250195.1). Lineage (NCBI taxonomy): Eukaryota > Metazoa > Chordata > Amphibia > Anura > Limnodynastidae > Mixophyes > Mixophyes australis. Next base: position 174,984 of record JAVHZZ010000027.1, read on the forward strand.
TCATGAATCGAATAATGAATCATGAATCATGAATCGAAACATGAATCATGAATTGAATCATGAATCATGAATTGAATCATGAATCATGAATCATGAATCGAATAATGAATCATGAATCATGAATCATAAATTGAATCATGAATCATGAATTGAATCATGAATCATGAATTGAATCATGAATTGAATCATGAATCAAGAATCGAATCATGAATCATAAATTGAATCAAGAATCATGAATCATGAATCATAAATTGAATCATAAATCATGAATCATGAATTGAATCATGAATTGAATCATGAATCATGAATCGAATCATGAAACATGAATTGAATCATGAATTGAATCATGAATCATGAATTGAATCATGAATCATGAATTGAATCATGAATAATGAATCATAAATCAAATCATGAATCATGAATTGAATCATGAATCGAATCATGAATTGAATCATGAATCGAATCATGAATTGAATCATTAATCATGAATTGAATCATGAATTAAATCATGAATCATGAATTATAAATCATGAATTGAAACATGAATCATGAATCATGAATTGAATCATGAATCATGAATCATGAATTGAATCATGAATCATGAATCATGAATTGAATCATGAATCATGAATTGAATCATGAATCATGAATCATGAATTGAATCATGAATCATGAATCATGAATCGAATCATGAATCGAAACATGAATCATGAATCATGAATCGAATCATGAATCATGAATTAAATCATGAGTTGAATCATGAATCGAAACATGAATCATGAATCATGAATCGAATCAATAATCATGAATTAAATCATGAGTTGAATCATGAATCATAAATTGAATCATGAATCATGAGTCATGAATTGAATCATGAATCATGAATCATGAATCATGAATCGAATCATGAATCATGAATCATGAATCATGAATTGAATCATGAATCATGAATCGAATCATGAATCATGAATTGAATCATGAGTTGAATCATGAATAATGAATTGAATCATGAATCATGAATCATGAATTGAATCATGAATCATGAATCGAATCATGAATCATAAATCGAATCATGAATCATGAATTGTATCATGAATCATGAATCATGAATTGAATCATGAATCATGAATCATGAATTGAATCATGAATCATGAATCATGAATCATGAATCGAATCATGAATCATGAATCATGAATCATGAATTGAATCATGAATCATGAATTATGAATCATGAATTGAATCATGAATCATGAATCATGAATTGAATCATGAATCATGAATTGAATCATGAATTGAATCATGAATCAAGAATCGAATCATGAATCATAAATTGAATCAAGAATCATGAATCATGAATCATGAATTGAATCATGAATCATGAATTGAATCATGAATTGAATCATGAATCAAGAATCGAATCATGAATCATAAATTGAATCAAGAATCATGAATCATGAATCATAAATTGAATCATAAATCATGAATCATGAATTGAATCATGAATTGAATCATGAATCATGAATCGAATCATGAAACATGAATTGAATCATGAATTGAATCATGAATCATGAATTGAATCATGAATCATGAATTGAATCATGAATAATGAATCATAAATCAAATCATGAATCATGAATTGAATCATGAATCGAATCATGAATTGAATCATGAATCGAATCATGAATTGAATCATTAATCATGAATTGAATCATGAATTAAATCATGAATCATGAATTATAAATCATGAATTGAAACATGAATCATGAATCATGAATTGAATCATGAATCATGAATCATGAATTGAATCATGAATCATGAATCATGAATTGAATCATGAATCATGAATTGAATCATGAATCATGAATCATGAATTGAATCATGAATCATGAATCATGAATCGAATCATGAATCGAAACATGAATCATGAATCATGGATCGAATCATGAATCATGAATTAAATCATGAGTTGAATCATGAATCGAAACATGAATCATGAATCATGAATCGAATCAATAATCATGAATTAAATCATGAGTTGAATCATGAATCATAAATTGAATCATGAATCATGAGTCATGAATTGAATCATGAATCATGAATCATGAATCATGAATCGAATCATGAATCATGAATCATGAATTGAATCATGAATCATGAATCGAATCATGAATCATGAATTGAATCATGAGTTGAATCATGAATAATGAATTGAATCATGAATCATGAATCATGAATTGAATCATGAATCATGAATCATGAATTGAATCATGAATCATGAATCGAATCATGAATCATGAATCGAATCATGAATCATGAATTGTATCATGAATCATGAATCATGAATTGAATCATGAATCATGAATCATGAATTGAATCATGAATCATGAATCATGAATCGAATCATGAATCATGAATCATGAATCATGAATTGAATCATGAATCATGAATTATGAATCATGAATTGAATCATGAATCATGAATCATGAATTGAATCATGAATCATGAATCGAATCATGAATCATGAATCATGAATCATGAATTGAATCATGAATCATGAATCATGAATCGAATCATGAATCATGAATTATGAATCATGAATCATGAATTATGAATCATGAATCATGAATTATGAATCATGAATAGAATCATGAATCATGAATCATGAATCATGAAATGAATCATAAATCGAATCATGAATCATGAATTAAATAATAAATTGAATCATGAATCATGAATCGAATCATGAATTGAATCAGGAATCATGAATTGAATCATGAATCATGAATTGAATCATGAATCATGAATCATGAATCATGAATCGAATCATGAATCATGAATCATGAATCAAATCATGAATCATGAATCATGAATCGAATCATGAATCATGAATTGAATCATGAATCATGAATCATGAATTGAATCATGAATCATGAATCATGAATTGAATCATGAATCATGAATCATGAATCATGAATCGAATCATGAATCATGAATCATAAATCATGAATTGAATCATGAATCATGAATCAAGATTCATGAATCGAAACACGAATCATGAATTGAATCATGAATCATGAATCATGAATCATGAATTGAATCATGAATCATGAATCATGAATCGAATAATGAATCATGAATCATGAATCATGAATTGAATCATGAATCATTAATCAAGAATCATGAATCGAAACATGAATCATGAATTGAATCATGAATCATGAATCATAAATCATGAATTGAATAATGAATCATGAATCATAAATTGAATCATGAATCATGAATTGAATCATGAATCATGAATTGAATCATGAATTGAATCATGAATCAAGAATCGAATCATGAATCATGAATTGAATCAAGAATCATGAATCATGAATCATAAATTGAATCATAAATCATGAATCATGAATCGAATCATGAATCATGAATCATGAATCGAATCATGAATCATGAATCATGAATCGAATCATGAATCATGAATCATGAATTGAATCATGAATTGAATCATGAATCATGAATCGAATCATGAAACATGAATTGAATAATGAATTGAATCATGAATTGAATCATGAATCATGAATTGAATTATGAATCATGAATTGAATCATGAATCGAATCATGAATTGAATCATTAATCATAAATTGAATCATGAATTGAATCATGAATCATGAATTATAAATCATGATATGAAACATGAATCATGAATCATGAATTGAATCATGAATCATGAATCATGATTTGAATCATAAATCATGAATCATGAATTGAATCATGAATCATGAATCATGAATCATGAATCGAATTATGAATCATGAATCATGAATTGAATCATGAATCATGAATCGAATCATGAATCATGAATCAAGAATCATGAATCGAAACATGAATCATGAATTGAATCATGAATCATGAATCATGAATTGAATCATGAATCATGAATCGAATCATGAATCATGAATTGAATCATGAATTGAATCATGAATCATGAATCGAATCATGAATCATGAATCATGAATCATGAATTGAATCATGAATCATGAATTGAATCATGAATCTTGAATTGAATCATGAATTGAATCATAAATTGAATCATAAATCATGAATCATGAATCGAATCATGAATCATGAATTGAATCATGAATTGAATCATGAATCATGAATCGAATCATGAATCATGAATCGAATCATGAATCATGAATCATGAATTGAATCATTAATCGAATCATGAATCATGAATTGAATCATGAATTGAATCATTAATCATGAATTGAATCATTAATCGAATCATGAATCATGAATTGAATCATGAATTGAATCATTAATCGAATCATGAATCATGAATTGAATCATGAATTGAATCATGAATCAAGAATCGAATCATGAATCATGAATTGAATCAAGAATCATGAATCATGAATCATAAATTGAATCATAAATCATGAATCATGAATTGAATCATGAATCATGAATCGAATCATGAATCATGAATCATGAATTGAATCATGAATTGAATCATGAATCATGAATCGAATCATGAAACATGAATTGAATCATGAATCATGAATTGAATCATGAATCATGAAGTGAATCATGAATCATGAATCATAAATCGAATCATGAATCATGAATTGAATCATGAATCGAATCATGAATTGAATCATGAATCATGAATTATAAATCATGAATTGAAACATGAATCATGAATCATGAATTGAATCATGAATCATGAATCATGAATTGAATCATAAATCATGAATCATGAATTGAATCATGAATCATAAATTGAATCATGAATCATGAATCATGAATTGAATCATGAATCATGAATCATGAATCGAATCATGAATCGAAACATGAATCATGAATCATGAATCATGAATTGAATCATGAATCGAATCATGAATCGAAACATGAATCATGAACCATGAAACATGAATCGAATCATGAATCATGAATCATGAATTGAATCATGAATCATGAATCGAATCATGAATCATGAATTGAATCATGAATCATGAATCATGAATTGAATCATGAATCATGAGTCATGAATTGAATCATGAATCATGAATCATGAATCATGAATCGAATCATGAATCATGAATCATGAATCATGAATCATGAATTGAATCATGAATCATGAATCTAATCATGAATCATGAATTGAATCATGAGTTGAATCATGAATCATAAATTGAATCATGAATCATGAGTCATGAATTGAATCATGAATCATGAATCATGAATCATGAATCGAATCATGAATCATGAATCATGAATTGAATCATGAATCATGAATCGAATCAAGAATCATGAATTGAATCATGAGTTGAATCATGAATCATAAATTGAATCATGAATCATGAATCATGAATCATGAATCGAATCATAAATCATGAATCATGAATCATGATTCATGAATTGAATCATGAATCATGAATCATGAATCATGATTCATGAATTGAATCATGAATCATGAATTAAGAATCGATTCATAAATCATGAAATGAATCTTGAATTGAATCATGAATTGAATCATGATTCATGAATCATGAATTGAATCATGAATCATGAATCATGAATCATGAATCATGAATCATGAATTCAATCATGAATCATGATTTGAATCATGAATCATGAATTGAATCATGAATCATGAATTGAATCATGAATCATGAATCATAAATCGAATCATGAATCATGAATTGAATCATGAATCGAATCATGAATTGAATCATTAATCATGAATTGAATCATGAATTGAATCATGAATCATGAATTATAAATCATGAATTGAAACATGAATCATGAATCATGAATTGAATCATGAATCATGAATTGAATCATGAATCATGAATCATGAATTGAATCATGAATCATGAATTGAATCATGAATCATGAATCATGAATTGAATCATGAATCATGAATCATGAATCGAATCATGAATCGAAACATGAATCATGAATCATGAATCATGAATTGAATCATGAATCATGAATCATGAATTGAATCATGAATCATGAACCATGAATCATGAATCGAATCATGAATCATGAATCATGAATTGAATCATGAATCATGAATCGAATCATGAATCATGAATTGAATCATGAATCATGAATCATAAATTGAATCATGAATCATGAGTCATGAATTGAATCATGAATCATGAATCATGAATCATGAATCGAATCATGAATCATGAATCTTGAATTATGAATTAAATCATGAATCATGAATCGAATCATGAATCATGAATTAAATCATGAGTTGAATCATGAATCATAAATTGAAGCATGAATCATGAGTCATGAATTGAATCATGAATCATGAATCATAAATCATGAATCGAATCATGAATCATGAATCATGAATCATGAATTGAATCATGAAATATGAATCGAATCATGAATCATGAATTGAATCATGAGTTGAATCATGAATCATAAATTGAATCATGAATCATGTATTGAATCATGAATCATGAATCAAATCATAAATCATGAATCATGAATCATGATTCATGAATTGAATCATGAATCAAGAATTAAGAATCGATTCATGAATCATGAATTGAATCATGAGTTGAATCATGAATCATAAATTGAATCATGAATCATGAAATGAATCATGAATTGAATCATGAATTTAATCATGATTCATGAATCATGAATTGAATCATGAATCATGAATCATGAATCATGAATCATGAATTCAATCATGAATCATGATTTAAATCAGGAATCGAATCATGAATCATGAATTGAATCATGATTTTAATTATGAATCTTGAATCATGAATTAAATCATGAATCATGAATCATAAATCATGAATCATGAATTGAATTATGAATTGAATCATGAATCATGAATTGAATCATGAATCATGAATCATGAATTGAATCATGAATCATGAATCATGAATTGAATCATGAATCATGAATCGAATCATGAATCATGAATCGAATCATGAATCATGAATTGTATCATGAATCGTGAATCATGAATTGAATCATGAATCATGAATCATGAATTGAATCATGAATCATGAATCATGAATCATGAATCGAATCATGAATCATGAATCATGTATCATGAATCATGAATCATGAATCGAATCATGAATCATGAATTGAATCATGAATCATGAATTATGAATCATGAATTGAATCATGAATCATGAATCATGAATTGAATCATGAATCATGAATCATGAATTGAATTATGAATTGAATCATGAATCATGAATCGAATCATGAATCATGAATTGAATCATGAATTGAATCATGAATCAAGAATCGAATCATGAATCATAAATTGAATCAAGAATCATGAATCATGAATCATAAATTGAATCATAAATCATGAATCATGAATTGAATCATGAATCATGAATCAAATCATGAATCATGAATCATGAATTGAATCATGAATTGAATCATGAATCATGAATCGAATCATGAAACATGAATTGAATCATGAATTGAATCATGAATCATGAATTGAATCATGAATCATGAATTGAATCATGAATCATGAATCATAAATCGAATCATGAATCATGAATTGAATCATGAATCGAATCATGAATTGAATCATTAATCATGAATTGAATCATGAATTGAATCATGAATCATGAATTATAAATCATGAATTGAAACATGAATCATGAATCATGAATTGAATCATGAATCATGAATCATGAATTGAATCATGAATCATGAATCATGAATTGAATCATGAATCATGAATTGAATCATGAATCATGAATCATGAATCGAATCATGAATCGAAACATGAATCATGAATCATGAATCATGAATTGAATCATGAATCATGAATCATGAATTGAATCATGAATCATGAACCATGAATCATGAATCGAATCATGAATCATGAATTGAATCATGAATCATGAATCGAATCATGAATCATGAATTGAATCATGAATCATGAATTATAAATCATGAATTGAAACATGAATCATGAATCATGAATTGAATCATGAATCATGAATCATGAATTGAATCATGAATCATGAATCATGAATTGAATCATGAATCATGAATTGAATCATGAATCATGAATCATGAATTGAATCATGAATCATGAATCATGAATCGAATCATGAATCGAAACATGAATCATGAATCATGAATCATGAATTGAATCATGAATCATGAATCATGAATTGAATCATATATCATGAACCATGAATCATGAATCGAATCATGAATCATGAATCATGAATTGAATCATGAATCATGAATCGAATCATGAATCATGAATTGAATCATGAATCATGAATCATGAATTGAATCATGAATCATGAGTCATGAATTGAATCATGAATCATGAATCATGAATAATGAATCGAATCATGAATCCTGAATCTTGAATTATGAATTAAATCATGAATCATGAATCGAATCATGAATCATGAATTAAATCATGAGTTGAATCATGAATCATAAATTGAAGCATGAATCATGAGTCATGAATTGAATCATGAATCATGAATCATAAATCATGAATCGAACCATGAATCATGAATCATGAATCATGAATTGAATCATGAATCATGAATCGAATCATGAATCATGAATTGAATCATGAGTTGAATCATGAATCATAAATTGAATCATGAATCATGAATTGAATCATGAATCATGAATCGAATCATAAATCATGAATCATGAATCATGATTCATGAATTGAATCATGAATCATGAATTAAGAATCGATTCATGAATCATGAATTGAATCATGAGTTGAATCATGAATCATAAATTGAATCATGAATCATGAAATGAATCATGAATTGAATCATGAATTGAATCATGATTAATGAATCATGAATCATGAATCATGAATCATGAATCATGAATTCAATCATGAATCATGATTTAAATCAGGAATCGAATCATGAATCATGAATTGAATCATGATTTTAATTATGAATCTTGAATCATGAATTAAATCATGAATCATGAATCATAAATCATGAATCATGAATTGAATTATGAATTGAATCATGAATCATGAATTGAATCATGAATCATGAATCATGAATTGAATCATGAATCATGAATCATGAATTGAATCATGAATCATGAATCGAATCATGAATCATGAATCGAATCATGAATCATGAATTGTATCATGAATCGTGAATCATGAATTGAATCATGAATCATGAATCATGAATTGAATCATGAATCATGAATCATGAATCATGAATCGAATCATGAATCATGAATCATGTATCATGAATCATGAATCATGAATCGAATCATGAATCATGAATTGAATCATGAATCATGAATTATGAATCATGAATTGAATCATGAATCATGAATCATGAATTGAATCATGAATCATGAATCATGAATTGAATTATGAATTGAATCATGAATCATGAATCGAATCATGAATCATGAATTGAATCATGAATTGAATCATGAATCAAGAATCGAATCATGAATCATAAATTGAATCAAGAATCATGAATCATGAATCATAAATTGAATCATAAATCATGAATCATGAATTGAATCATGAATCATGAATCAAATCATGAATCATGAATCATGAATTGAATCATGAATTGAATCATGAATCATGAATCGAATCATGAAACATGAATTGAATCATGAATTGAATCATGAATCATGAATTGAATCATGAATCATGAATTGAATCATGAATCATGAATCATAAATCGAATCATGAATCATGAATTGAATCATGAATCGAATCATGAATTGAATCATTAATCATGAATTGAATCATGAATTGAATCATGAATCATGAATTATAAATCATGAATTGAAACATGAATCATGAATCATGAATTGAATCATGAATCATGAATCATGAATTGAATCATGAATCATGAATCATGAATTGAATCATGAATCATGAATTGAATCATGAATCATGAATCATGAATCGAATCATGAATCGAAACATGAATCATGAATCATGAATCATGAATTGAATCATGAATCATGAATCATGAATTGAATCATGAATCATGAACCATGAATCATGAATCGAATCATGAATCATGAATTGAATCATGAATCATGAATCGAATCATGAATCATGAATTGAATCATGAATCATGAATTATAAATCATGAATTGAAACATGAATCATGAATCATGAATTGAATCATGAATCATGAATCATGAATTGAATCATGAATCATGAATCATGAATTGAATCATGAATCATGAATTGAATCATGAATCATGAATCATGAATTGAATCATGAATCATGAATCATGAATCGAATCATGAATCGAAACATGAATCATGAATCATGAATCATGAATTGAATCATGAATCATGAATCATGAATTGAATCATATATCATGAACCATGAATCATGAATCGAATCATGAATCATGAATCATGAATTGAATCATGAATCATGAATCGAATCATGAATCATGAATTGAATCATGAATCATGAATCATGAATTGAATCATGAATCATGAGTCATGAATTGAATCATGAATCATGAATCATGAATAATGAATCGAATCATGAATCCTGAATCTTGAATTATGAATTAAATCATGAATCATGAATCGAATCATGAATCATGAATTAAATCATGAGTTGAATCATGAATCATAAATTGAAGCATGAATCATGAGTCATGAATTGAATCATGAATCATGAATCATAAATCATGAATCGAATCATGAATCATGAATCATGAATCATGAATTGAATCATGAATCATGAATCGAATCATGAATCATGAATTGAATCATGAGTTGAATCATGAATCATAAATTGAATCATGAATCATGAATTGAATCATGAATCATGAATCGAATCATAAATCATGAATCATGAATCATGATTCATGAATTGAATCATGAATCATGAATTGAATCATGAATCATGAATCATGAATTGAATCATGAATCATGAATCGAATCATGAATCATGAATCGAATCATGAATCATGAATTGTATCATGAATCGTGAATCATGAATTGAATCATGAATCATGAATTGAATCATGAATCATGAATCATGAATCGAATCATGAATCATGAATCATGAATCATGAATCGAATCATGAATCATGAATTGAATCATGAATCATGAATTATGAATCATGAATTGAATCATGAATCATGAATTGAATCATGAATCATGAATCATGAATTGAATCATGAATTGAATCATGAATCATGAATCGAATCATGAATCATGAATTGAATCATGAATTGAATCATGAATCAAGAATCGAATCATGAATCATAAATTGAATCAAGAATCATGAATCATGAATCATAAATTGAATCATAAATCATGAATCATGAATTGAATCATGAATCATGAATCAAATCATGAATCATGAATCATGAATTGAATCATGAATTGAATCATGAATCATGAATCGAATCATGAATCATGAATTGAATCATGAATCATGAATTGAATCATGAATCATGAATCATAAATCGAATCATGAATCATGAATTGAATCATGAATCGAATCATGAATTGAATCATTAATCATGAATTGAATCATGAATTGAATCATGAATCATGAATTATAAATCATGAATTGAAACATGAATCATGAATCATGAATTGAATCATGAATCATGAATCATGAATTGAATCATGAATCATGAATCATGAATTGAATCATGAATCATGAATTGAATCATGAATCATGAATCATGAATCGAATCATGAATCGAAACATGAATCATGAATCATGAATTTAATCATGAATCATGAATCATGAATTGAATCATGAATCATGAACCATGAATCATGAATCGAATCATGAATCATGAATTGAATCATGAATCATGAATCGAATCATGAATCATGAATTGAATCATGAATCATGAATTATAAATCATGAATTGAAACATGAATCATGAATCATGAATTGAATCATGAATCATGAATCATGAATTGAATCATGAATCATGAATCATGAATTGAATCATGAATCATGAATTGAATCATGAATCATGAATCATGAATTGAATCATGAATCATGAATCATGAATCGAATCATGAATCGAAACATGAATCATGAATCATGAATCATGAATTGAATCATGAATCATGAATCATGAATTGAATCATATATCATGAACCATGAATCATGAATCGAATCATGAATCATGAATCATGAATTGAATCATGAATCATGAATCGAATCATGAATCATGAATTGAATCATGAATCATGAATCATGAATTGAATCATGAATCATGAGTCATGAATTGAATCATGAATCATGAATCATGAATCATGAATCGAATCATGAATCCTGAATCTTGAATTATGAATTAAATCATGAATCATGAATCGAATCATGAATCATGAATTAAATCATGAGTTGAATCATGAATCATAAATTGAAGCATGAATCATGAGTCATGAATTGAATCATGAATCATGAATCATAAATCATGAATCGAATCATGAATCATGAATCATGAATCATGAATTGAATCATGAATCATGAATCGAATCATGAATCATGAATTGAATCATGAGTTGAATCATGAATCATAAATTGAATCATGAATCATGAATTGAATCATGAATCATGAATCGAATCATAAATCATGAATCATGAATCATGATTCATGAATTGAATCATGAATCATGAATTAAGAATCGATTCATGAATCATGAATTGAATCATGAGTTGAATCATGAATCATGAATCGAATCATAAATCATGAATCATGAATCATGATTCATGAATTGAATCATGAATCATGAATTAAGAATCGATTCATGAATCATGAATTGAATCATGAGTTGAATCATGAATCATAAATTGAATCATGAATCATGAAATGAATCATGAATTGAATCATGAATTGAATCATGATTCATGAATCATGAATCATGAATCATGAATCATGAATCATGAATTCAATCATGAATCATGATTTAAATCAGGAATCGAATCATGAATCATGAATTGAATCATGATTTTAATTATGAATCTTGAATCATGAATTAAATCATGAATCATGAATCATAAATCATGAATCATGAATTGAATTATGAATTGAATCATGAATCATGAATTGAATCATGAATCATGAATCATGAATTGAATCATGAATCATGAATCATGAATTGAATCATGAATCATGAATCGAATCATGAATCATGAATCGAATCATGAATCATGAATTGTATCATGAATCGTGAATCATGAATTGAATCATGAATCATGAATTGAATCATGAATCATGAATCATGAATCGAATCATGAATCATGAATCATGAATCATGAATCGAATCATGAATCATGAATTGAATCATGAATCATGAATTATGAATCATGAATTGAATCATGAATCATGAATTGAATCATGAATCATGAATCATGAATTGAATCATGAATTGAATCATGAATCATGAATCGAATCATGAATCATGAATTGAATCATGAATTGAATCATGAATCAAGAATCGAATCATGAATCATAAATTGAATCAAGAATCATGAATCATGAATCATAAATTGAATCATAAATCATGAATCATGAATTGAATCATGAATCATGAATCGAATCATGAATCATGAATCATGAATTGAATCATGAATTGAATCATGAATCATGAATCGAATCATGAAACATGAATTGAATCATGAATTGAATCATGAATCATGAATTGAATCATGAATCATGAATTGAATCATGAATCATGAATCATAAATCGAATCATGAATTGAATCATGAATCGAATCATGAATTAAATCATTAATCATGAATTGAATCATGAATTGAATCATGAATCATGAATTATAAATCATGAATTGAAACATGAATCATGAATCATGAATTGAATCATGAATCATGAATCATGAATTGAATCATGAATCATGAATCATGAATTGAATCATGAATCATGAATCATGAATTGAATCATGAATCATGAATCATGAATTGAATCATGAATCATAAATCATGAATCGAATCATGAATCGAAACATGAATCATGAATCATGAATCATGAATTGAATCATGAATCATGAATCATGAATTGAATCATGAATCATGAATTGAATCATGAATCATGAACCATGAATCATGAATCGAATCATGAATCATGAATCATGAATTGAATCATGAATCATGAATCGAATCATGAATCATGAATTGAATCATGAATCATGAATCATGAATTGAATCATGAATCATGAGTCATGAATTGAATCATGAATCATGAATCATGAATCATGAATCGAATCATGAATCATGAATCTTGAATTATTAATTAAATCATGAATCATGAATCGAATCATGAATCATGAATTAAATCATGAGTTGAATCATGAATCATAAATTGAAGCATGAATCATGAGTCATGAATTGAATCATGAATCATGAATCATAAATCATGAATCGAATCATGAATCATGAATCATGAATCGAATCATGAATCATGAATTGAATCATGAGTTGAATCATGAATCATAAATTGAATCATGAATCATGAATCATGAATTGAATCATGAATCATGAATCGAATCATAAATCATGAATCATGAATCATGATTCATGAATTGAATCATGAATCATGAATTAAGAATCGATTCATGAATCATGAATTGAATCATGAATCATGAATCATGAATCATGAATTGAATCATGAATCATGAATCGAATCATGAATCATGAATTAAATCATGAATTGAATCATGAATCATGAATCGAATCATGAATCATGAATCATGAATCATGAATTGAATCATGAATCATGAATCGAATCATGAATCATGAATTGAATCATGAATTGAATCATAAATTGAATCATAAATCATGAATCATGAATTGAATCATGAATCATGAATCGAATCATTAATCATGAATTGAATCATGAATTGAATCATGAATCATGAATCGAATCATGAATCATGAATCATGAATTGAATCATTAATCGAATCATGAATCATGAATTGAATCATGAATTGAATCATTAATCATGAATTGAATCATGAATTGAATCATGAATCATGAATTATGAATCATGAATAGAATCATGAATCATGAATCGAATCATGAATCATGAATTGATTCATGAATCGAATCATAAATCATGAATTGAATAATGAATTGAATCATGAATCATGAATCGAAACATGAATCATGAATTAAATAATAAATTGAATCATGAATCATGAATCGAATCATGAATTGAATCAGGAATCATGAATTGAATCATGAATCATGAATTGAATCATGAATCATGAATCATGAATCGAATCATGAATCATGAATCATGAATCAAATCATGAATCATGAATCGAATCATGAATCATGAATCGAAACATGAATCATGAATCATGAATTGAATCATGAATCATGAATCATGAATTGAATCATGAATCATGAATCATGAATCATGAATCGAATCATGAATCATGAATCATAAATCATGAATTGAATCATGAATCATGAATTGAATCATGAATCATGAATCAAGATTCATGAATCGAAACATGAATCATGAATTGAATCATGAATCATGAATCATGAATTGAATCATGAATCATGAATCATGAATCGAATAATGAATCATGAATCATGAATCATGAATCGAATCATGAATCATGAATCATGAAT
Organism: Mixophyes australis; assembly: GCA_036250195.1. Taxonomy (NCBI): domain Eukaryota; kingdom Metazoa; phylum Chordata; class Amphibia; order Anura; family Limnodynastidae; genus Mixophyes; species Mixophyes australis. The sequence goes on from JAVHZZ010000027.1 coordinate 190,635, forward strand.
CATGAACTGAATCATGAATCATGAATCGAATAATGAATCATGAATCATAAATTGAATCAAGAATCATGAATCATGAATCATAAATTGAATCATAAATCATGAATCATGAATTGAATCATGAATCATGAATCGAATCATGAATCATGAATCATGAATTGAATCATGAATCATGAATCATGAATCATGAATCGAATCATGAATCATGAATCGAATCATGAAACATGAATTGAATCATGAATTGAATCATAAATCATGAATCATGAATTGAATCATGAATCATGAATCGAATCATGAATCATGAATCATGAATTGAATCATGAATCATGAATCATGAATCATGAATCGAATCATGAATCATGAATCGAATCATGAAACATGAATTGAATCATGAATTGAATCATGAATCATGAATTGAATCATGAATCATGAATTGAATCATGAATCATGAATTGAATCAAGAATCATGAATCATAAATCGAATCATGAATCATGAATTGAATCATGAATCGAATCATGAATTGAATCATTAATCATGAATTGAATCATGAATTGAATCATGAATCTTGAATTATAAATCATGAATTGAAACATGAATCATGAATCATGAATTGAATCATGAATCATGAATCATGAATTGAATCATGAATCATGAATTGAATCATGAATCATGAATCATGAATTGAATCATGAATCATGAATCATGAATTGAATCATGAATCATGAATCATGAATCGAATCATGAATCGAAACATGAATCATATATCATGAATCATGAATTGAATCATGAATCATGAATCATGAATTGAATCATGAATCATGATCCATGAATCATGAATCGAATCATGAATCATGAATCATGAATTGAATCATGAATCATGAATCGAATCATGAATCATGAATTGAATCATGAATCATGAATCATGAATTGAATCATGAATCATGAGTCATGAATTGAATCATGAATTATGAATCATGAATCATGAATCAAATCATGAATCATGAATCTTGAATTATGAATTAAATCATGAATCATGAATCGAATCATGAATCATGAATTAAATCATGAGTTGAATCATGAATCATAAATTGAAGCATGAATCATGAGTCATGAATTGAATCATGAATCATGAATCATAAATCATGAATCGAATCATGAATCATGAATCATGAATCATGAATTGAATCATGAATCGAATCATGAATCATGAATTGAATCATGAGTTGAATCATGAATCATAAATTGAATCATGAATCATGAATCATGAATTGAATCATGAATCATGAATCGAATCATAAATCATGAATCATGATTCATGAATTGAATCATGAATCATGAATTAAGAATCGATTCATGAATCATGAATTGAATCATGAGTTGAATCATGAATCATAAATTGAATCATGAATCATGAAATGAATCATGAATTGAATCATGAATTGAATCATGATTCATGAATCATGAATTGAATCATGAATCATGAATCATGAATCATGAATCATGAATCATGAATTCAATCATGAATCATGATTTAAATCAGGAATCGAATCATGAATCATGAATTGAATCATGATTTTAATTATTAATCTTGAATCATGAATTAAATCATGAATCATGAATCATAAATCATGAATCATGAATTGAATTATGAATTGAATCATGAATCATGAATGGAATCATGAATCATGAATTGAATCATGAATCATGAATCATGAATTGAATCATGAATCATGAATCGAATCATGAATCATGAATCGAATCATGAATCATGAATTGTATCATGAATCGTGAATCATGAATTGAATCATGAATCATGAATCATGAATTGAATCATGAATCATGAATCATGAATCATGAATCGAATCATGAATCATGAATCATGAATCGAATCATGAATCATGAATTGAATTATGAATCATGAATTATGAATCATGAATTGAATCATGAATCATGAATCATGAATTGAATCATGAATCATGAATCATGAATTGAATCATGAATTGAATTATGAATCATGAATTATGAATCATGAATTGAATCATGAATCATGAATCATGAATTGAATCATGAATCATGAATCATGAATCGAATCATGAATCATGAATTGAATCATGAATTGAATCATGAATCAAGAATCGAATCATGAATCATAAATTGAATCAAGAATCATGAATCATGAATCATAAATTGAATCATAAATCATGAATCATGAATTGAATCATGAATCATGAATCGAATCATGAATCATGAATCATGAATTGAATCATGAATTGAATCATGAATCATGAATCGAATCATGAATCATGAATCATGAATTGAATCATGAATCATGAATTGAATCATGAATCATGAATCATGAATTGAATCATGAATCATGAATCATGAATTGAATCATGAATCATGAATCATGAATCGAATCATGAATCGAAACATGAATCATATATCATGAATCATGAATTGAATCATGAATCATGAATCATGAATTGAATCATGAATCATGATCCATGAATCATGAATCGAATCATGAATCATGAATCATGAATTGAATCATGAATCATGAATCGAATCATGAATCATGAATTGAATCATGAATCATGAATCATGAATTGAATCATGAATCATGAGTCATGAATTGAATCATGAATTATGAATCATGAATCATGAATCAAATCATGAATCATGAATCTTGAATTATGAATTAAATCATGAATCATGAATCGAATCATGAATCATGAATTAAATCATGAGTTGAATCATGAATCATAAATTGAAGCATGAATCATGAGTCATGAATTGAATCATGAATCATGAATCATAAATCATGAATCGAATCATGAATCATGAATCATGAATCATGAATTGAATCATGAATCGAATCATGAATCATGAATTGAATCATGAGTTGAATCATGAATCATAAATTGAATCATGAATCATGAATCATGAATTGAATCATGAATCATGAATCGAATCATAAATCATGAATCATGATTCATGAATTGAATCATGAATCATGAATTAAGAATCGATTCATGAATCATGAATTGAATCATGAGTTGAATCATGAATCATAAATTGAATCATGAATCATGAAATGAATCATGAATTGAATCATGAATTGAATCATGATTCATGAATCATGAATTGAATCATGAATCATGAATCATGAATCATGAATCATGAATCATGAATTCAATCATGAATCATGATTTAAATCAGGAATCGAATCATGAATCATGAATTGAATCATGATTTTAATTATTAATCTTGAATCATGAATTAAATCATGAATCATGAATCATAAATCATGAATCATGAATTGAATTATGAATTGAATCATGAATCATGAATGGAATCATGAATCATGAATTGAATCATGAATCATGAATCATGAATTGAATCATGAATCATGAATCGAATCATGAATCATGAATCGAATCATGAATCATGAATTGTATCATGAATCGTGAATCATGAATTGAATCATGAATCATGAATCATGAATTGAATCATGAATCATGAATCATGAATCATGAATCGAATCATGAATCATGAATCATGAATCGAATCATGAATCATGAATTGAATTATGAATCATGAATTATGAATCATGAATTGAATCATGAATCATGAATCATGAATTGAATCATGAATCATGAATCATGAATTGAATCATGAATTGAATTATGAATCATGAATTATGAATCATGAATTGAATCATGAATCATGAATCATGAATTGAATCATGAATCATGAATCATGAATCGAATCATGAATCATGAATTGAATCATGAATTGAATCATGAATCAAGAATCGAATCATGAATCATAAATTGAATCAAGAATCATGAATCATGAATCATAAATTGAATCATAAATCATGAATCATGAATTGAATCATGAATCATGAATCGAATCATGAATCATGAATCATGAATTGAATCATGAATTGAATCATGAATCATGAATCGAATCATGAAACATGAATTGAATCATGAATCATGAATTATAAATCATGAATTGAATCATGAATCATGAATTGAATCATGAATCATGAATTGAATCATGAATCATGAATCATGAATTGAATCATGAATCGAATCATGAATTGAATCATTAATCATGAATTGAATCATGAATTGAATCATGAATCATGAATTATAAATCATGAATTGAAACATGAATCATGAATCATGAATTGAATCATGAATCATGAATCATGAATTGAATCATGAATCATGAATTGAATCATGAATCATGAATTGAATCATGAATCATGAATCATGAATTGAATCATGAATCATGAATCATGAATCGAATCATGAATCGAAACATGAATCATGAATCGAATCATGAATCATGAATCATGAATTGAATCATGAATCATGAATCGAATCATGAATCATGAATTGAATCATGAATCATGAATCATGAATTGAATCATGAATCATGAGTCATGAATTGAATCATGAATCATGAATCATGAATCATGAATCGAATCATGAATCATGAATCTTGAATTATGAATTAAATCATGAATCGAATCATGAATCATGAATTAAATCATGAGTTGAATCATGAATCATAAATTGAAGCATGAATCATGAGTCATGAATTGAATCATGAATCATAATTCATGAATCGAATCATGAATCATGAATTGAATCATGAGTTGAATCATGAATCATAAATTGAATCATGAATCATGAATCATGAATTGAATCATGAATCACAAATCGAATCATAAATCATGAATCATGAATCATGATTCATGAATTGAATCATGAATCATGAATTAAGAATCGATTCTTGAATCATGAATTGAATCATGAGTTGAATCATGAATCATAAATTGAATCATGAATCATGAAATGAATCATGAATTGAATCATGAATTGAATCATGATTCATGAATCATGAATTGAATCATGAATCATGATTCATGAATCATGAATTGAATCATGAATCATGAATCATGAATCATGAATCATGAATCATGAATTCAATCATGAATCATGATTTAAATCAGGAATCGAATCATGAATCATGAATTGAATCAAGATTTTAATTATGAATCTTGAATCATGAATTAAATCATGAATCATGAATCATAAATCATGAATCATGAATTGAATTATGAATTGAATCATGAATCATGAATCATGAATTGAATCATGAATCATGAATCATGAATTGAATCATGAATCATGAATCGAATCATGAATCATGAATCGAATCATGAATCATGAATTGTATCATGAATCGTGAATCATGAATTGAATCATGAATCATGAATCATGAATTGAATCATGAATCATGAATTGAATCATGAATCATGAATCATGAATCATGAATTGAATCATGAATCATGAATCATGAATTGAATCATGAATCATGAATCGAATCATGAATCATGAATTGAATCATGAATCATGAATTATGAATCATGAATTGAATCATGAATCATGAATCATGAATTGAATCATGAATCATGAATTGAATCATAATCATGAATCATGAATTGAATCATGAATCATGAATCATGAATCATGAATCGAATCATGAATCATGAATCATGAATCGAATCATGAATCATGAATTGAATCATGAATCATGAATCATGAATTGAATCATGAATCATGAATCATGAATTGAATCATGAATCATGAATCATGAATTGAATCATGAATCATGAATCGAATCATGAATCATGAATCATGAATTGAATCATGAATTGAATCATGAATCATGAATCGAATCATGAATCATGAATCATGAATTGAATCATGAATCATGAATTGAATCATGAATCATGAATCATGAATTGAATCATGAATCATGAATCATGAATTGAATCATGAATCATGAATCATGAATCGAATCATGAATCGAAACATGAATCATATATCATGAATCATGAATTGAATCATGAATCATGAATCATGAATTGAATCATGAATCATGATCCATGAATCATGAATCGAATCATGAATCATGAATCATGAATTGAATCATGAATCATGAATCGAATCATGAATCATGAATTGAATCATGAATCATGAATCATGAATTGAATCATGAATCATGAGTCATGAATTGAATCATGAATTATGAATCATGAATCATGAATCAAATCATGAATCATGAATCTTGAATTATGAATTAAATCATGAATCATGAATCGAATCATGAATCATGAATTAAATCATGAGTTGAATCATGAATCATAAATTGAAGCATGAATCATGAGTCATGAATTGAATCATGAATCATGAATCATAAATCATGAATCGAATCATGAATCATGAATCATGAATCATGAATTGAATCATGAATCGAATCATGAATCATGAATTGAATCATGAGTTGAATCATGAATCATAAATTGAATCATGAATCATGAATTGAATCATGAATCATGAATCGAATCATAAATCATGAATCATGATTCATGAATTGAATCATGAATCATGAATTAAGAATCGATTCATGAATCATGAATTGAATCATGAGTTGAATCATGAATCATAAATTGAATCATGAATCATGAAATGAATCATGAATTGAATCATGAATTGAATCATGATTCATGAATCATGAATTGAATCATGAATCATGAATCATGAATCATGAATCTTGAATCATGAATTCAATCATGAATCATGATTTAAATCAGGAATCGAATCATGAATCATGAATTGAATCATGATTTTAATTATTAATCTTGAATCATGAATTAAATCATGAATCATGAATCATAAATCATGAATCATGAATTGAATTATGAATTGAATCATGAATCATGAATGGAATCATGAATCATGAATTGAATCATGAATCATGAATCATGAATTGAATCATGAATCATGAATCGAATCATGAATCATGAATCGAATCATGAATCATGAATTGTATCATGAATCGTGAATCATGAATTGAATCATGAATCATGAATCATGAATTGAATCATGAATCATGAATCATGAATCATGAATCGAATCATGAATCATGAATCATGAATCGAATCATGAATCATGAATCATGAATCGAATCATGAATCATGAATTGAATTATGAATCATGAATTATGAATCATGAATTGAATCATGAATCATGAATCATGAATTGAATCATGAATCATGAATCATGAATTGAATCATGAATTGAATCATGAATCATGAATCGAATCATGAATCATGAATTGAATCATGAATTGAATCATGAATCAAGAATCGAATCATGAATCATAAATTGAATCAAGAATCATGAATCATGAATCATAAATTGAATCATAAATCATGAATCATGAATTGAATCATGAATCATGAATCGAATCATGAATCATGAATCATGAATTGAATCATGAATTGAATCATGAATCATGAATCGAATCATGAAACATGAATTGAATCATGAATCATGAATTATAAATCATGAATTGAATCATGAATCATGAATTGAATCATGAATCATGAATTGAATCATGAATCATGAATCATGAATTGAATCATGAATCGAATCATGAATTGAATCATTAATCATGAATTGAATCATGAATTGAATCATGAATCATGAATTATAAATCATGAATTGAAACATGAATCATGAATCATGAATTGAATCATGAATCATGAATCATGAATTGAATCATGAATCATGAATTGAATCATGAATCATGAATTGAATCATGAATCATGAATCATGAATTGAATCATGAATCATGAATCATGAATCGAATCATGAATCGAAACATGAATCATGAATCGAATCATGAATCATGAATCATGAATTGAATCATGAATCATGAATCGAATCATGAATCATGAATTGAATCATGAATCATGAATCATGAATTGAATCATGAATCATGAGTCATGAATTGAATCATGAATCATGAATCATGAATCATGAATCGAATCATGAATCATGAATCTTGAATTATGAATTAAATCATGAATCGAATCATGAATCATGAATTAAATCATGAGTTGAATCATGAATCATAAATTGAAGCATGAATCATGAGTCATGAATTGAATCATGAATCATGAATCATAATTCATGAATCGAATCATGAATCATGAATTGAATCATGAGTTGAATCATGAATCATAAATTGAATCATGAATCATGAATCATGAATTGAATCATGAATCACGAATCGAATCATAAATCATGAATCATGAATCATGATTCATGAATTGAATCATGAATCATGAATTAAGAATCGATTCTTGAATCATGAATTGAATCATGAGTTGAATCATGAATCATAAATTGAATCATGAATCATGAAATGAATCATGAATTGAATCATGAATTGAATCATGATTCATGAATCATGAATTGAATCATGAATCATGATTCATGAATCATGAATTGAATCATGAATCATGAATCATGAATCATGAATCATGAATCATGAATCATGAATTCAATCATGAATCATGATTTAAATCAGGAATCGAATCATGAATCATGAATTGAATCAAGATTTTAATTATGAATCTTGAATCATGAATTAAATCATGAATCATGAATCATAAATCATGAATCATGAATTGAATTATGAATTGAATCATGAATCATGAATCATGAATTGAATCATGAATCATGAATCATGAATTGAATCATGAATCATGAATCGAATCATGAATCATGAATCGAATCATGAATCATGAATTGTATCATGAATCGTGAATCATGAATTGAATCATGAATCATGAATTGAATCATGAATCATGAATTGAATCATGAATCATGAATCATGAATCATGAATTGAATCATGAATCATGAATCATGAATTGAATCATGAATCATGAATCGAATCATGAATCATGAATTGAATCATGAATCATGAATTATGAATCATGAATTGAATCATGAATCATGAATCATGAATTGAATCATGAATCATGAATTGAATCATAATCATGAATCATGAATTGAATCATGAATCATGAATCATGAATCATGAATCGAATCATGAATCATGAATCATGAATCGAATCATGAATCATGAATTGAATCATGAATCATGAATCATGAATTGAATCATGAATCATGAATCATGAATTGAATCATGAATCATGAATCATGAATTGAATCATGAATCATGAATCGAATCATGAATCATGAATCATGAATTGAATCATGAATTGAATCATGAATCATGAATCGAATCATGAATCATGAATCATGAATTGAATCATGAATCGAATCATGAATCATGAATTGAATCATGAATTGAATCATGAATTGAATCATTAATCATGAATTGAATCATGAATTGAATCATGAATCATGAATTATGAATCATGAATAGAATCATGAATCATGAATCGAATCATGAATCATGAATCATGAATTGAATCATGAATCGAATCATAAATCATGAATTGAATAATGAATTGAATCATGAATCATGAATCGAATTATGAATCATGAATTAAATAATAAATTGAATCATGAATCATGAATCGAATCATGAATTGAATCAGGAATCATGAATTGAATCATGAATCATGAATTGAATCATGAATCATGAATCATGAATCATGAATCGAATCATGAATCATGAATCATGAATCAAATCATGAATCATGAATCATGAATCATGAATCGAATAATGAATCATGAATTGAATCATGAATCATGAATCATGAATTGAATCATGAATCATGAATCATGAATTGAATCATGAATCATGAATCATGAATCGAATCATGAATTATGAATCATAAATCATGAATTGAATCATGAATCATGAATTGAATCATGAATCATGAATAAAGATTCATGAATCGAAACATGAATCATGAATTGAATCATGAATCATGAATCATGAATCATGAATTAAATCATGAATCATGAATCATGAATCGAATAATGAATCATGAATCGAATAATGAATCATGAATCATGAATCATGAATTGAATCATGAATCATGAATCAAGAATCATGAATCGAAACATGAATCATGAATTGAATCATGAATCATGAATCATGAATTGAATCATGAATCATGAATCATGAATCGAATAATGAATCATGAATCATGAATCATAAATTGAATCATGAATCATGAATTGAATCATGAATCATGAATTGAATCATGAATTGAATCATAAATCAAGAATCGAATCATGAATCATGAATTGAATCAAGAATCATGAATCATGAATCATAAATTGAATCATAAATCATGAATCATGAATTGAATCATGAATCATGAATCGAATCATGAATCATGAATCATGAATTGAATTATGAATTGAATCATGAATCATGAATCGAATCGTGAAACATGAATTGAATCATGAATTGAATCATGAATTGAATCATGAATTGAATCATGAATTGAATCATGAATCATGAATTGAATCATGAATCATGAATCATAAATCGAATCATGAATCATGAATTGAATCATGAATCGAATCATGAATTGAATCATTAATCATGAATTGAATCATGAATTGAATCATGAATCATGAATTATAAATCATGAATTGAAACATGAATCATGAATCATGAATTGAATCATGAATCATGAATCATGAATTGAATCATAAATCATGAATCATGAATTGAATCATGAATCATAAATTGAATCATGAATCATGAATTGAATCATGAATCATGAATCATGAATCGAATCATGAATCGAAACATGAATCATGAATCATGAATCATGAATTGAATCATGAATCATGAATCATGAATTGAATCATGAATCATGAACCATGAATCATGAATCGAATCATGAATCATGAATCATGAATTGAATCATGAATCATGAATAGAATCATGAATCATGAATCATGAATTGAATCATGAATCATGAGTCATGAATTGAATCATGAATCATGAATCATGAATCGAATCATGAATCATGAATCATGAATCATGAATCATGAATTGAATCATGAATCATGAATCGAATCATGAATCATGAATTGAATCATGAGTTGAATCATGAATCATAAATTGAATCATGAATCATGAATCATGAATCATGAATCATGAATCGAATCATGAATCATGAATCATTAATCATGAATTGAATCATGAATCATGAATCGAATCAAGAATCATGAATTGAATCATGAGTTGAATCATGAATCATAAATTGAATCATGAATCATGAATCATGAATCGAATCATGAATCATGAATTGAATCATGATTTTAATTATGAATCATGAATCATGAATTGAATCATGAATCATGAATCATGAATCATGAATTGAATTATGAATTGAATCATGAATCTTGAATCATGAATTAAATCATGAATCATGAATCATAAATCATGAATCATGAATTGAATTATGAATTGAATCATGAATCATGAATTGAATCATGAATCATGAATCATGAATTGAATCATGAATCATGAATCATGAATTGAATCATGAATCATGAATCGAATCATGAATCATGAATTGTATCATGAATCATGAATCATGAATTGAATCATGAATCATGAATCATGAATTGAATCATGAATCATGAATCATGAATCATGAATCGAATCATGAATCATGAATCATGAATCATGAATCGAATCATGAATCATGAATTGAATCATGAATCATGAATTATGAATCATGAATTGAATCATGAATCATGAATCATGAATTGAATCATGAATCATGAATCATGAATTGAATCATAAATCATGAATCATGAATTGAATCATGAATCATGAATCATGAATCATGAATCGAATCATGAATCATGAATCATGAATCATGAATCATGAATCGAATCATGAATCATGAATCATGAATCATGAATCGAATCATGAATCATGAATCATGAATCGAATCATGAATCATGAATTGAATCATGAATCATGAATCATGAATTGAATCATGAATCATGAATCATGAATTGAATCATGAATCATGAATCATGAATTGAATCATGAATCATGAATCGAATCATGAATCATGAATCATGAATTGAATCAGGAATTGAATCATGAATCATGAATCGAATCATGAATTGAATCATTAATCATGAATTGAATCATGAATCGAATCATGAATCATGAATTGAATCAGGAATTGAATCATGAATTGAATCATTAATCATGAATTGAATCATGAATTGAATCATGAATCATGAATTATGAATCATGAATCATGAATTATGAATCAAGAATCGAATCATGAATCATGAATCGAATCATGAATCATGAATCATGAATTGAATCATGAATCGAATCATAAATCATGAATTGAATAATGAATTGAATCATGAATCATGAATCGAATCATGAATCATGAATTAAATAATAAATTGAATCATGAATCATGAATCGAATCATGAATTGAATCAGGAATCATGAATTGAATCATGAATCATGAATTGAATCATGAATCATGAATCATGAATCATGAATCGAATCATGAATCATGAATCATGAATCAAATCATGAATCAGGAATCATGAATCGAATCATAAATCATGAATTGAATCATGAATCATGAATCATGAATTGAATCATGAATCATGAATCATGAATTGAATCATGAATTGAATCATGAATCATGAATCATGAATTGAATCATGAATCATGAATCATGAATCATGAATCGAATCATGAATCATAAATCATGAATTGAATCATGAATCATGAATTGAATCATGAATCATGAATCATAAATCATGAATTGAATCATGAATCATGAATTGAATCATGAATCATGAATCAAGATTCATGAATCGAAACATGAATCATGAATTGAATCATGATTCATGAATCATGAATCATGAATTGAATCATGAATCATGAATCATGAATCGAATAATGAATCATGAATCAAATAATGAATCATGAATCATGAATCATGAATTGAATCATGAATCATGAATCAAGAATCATGAATCGAAACATGAATCATGAATTGAATCATGAATCATGAATCATGAATCATGAATTGAATCATGAATCATGAATCATGAATCGAATAATGAATCATGAATCATGAATCATAAATTGAATCATGAATCATGAATTGAATCATGAATCATGAATTGAATCATGAATTGAATCATGAATCAAGAATCGAATCATGAATCATGAATTGAATCAAGAATCATGAATCATGAATCATAAATTGAATCATAAATCATGAATCATGAATTGAATCATGAATCATGAATCAAATCATGAATCATGAATCATGAATCAAATCATGAATCATGAATCATGAATTGAATCATGAATTGAATCATGAATCATGAATCGAATCATGAAACATGAATTGAATCATGAATTGAATCATGAATTGAATCATGAATCATGAATCATGAATTGAATCATGAATCATGAATCATAAATCGAATCATGAATCATGAATTGAATCATAAATCGAATCATTAATTGAATCATTAATCATGAATTGAATCATGAATTGAATCATGAATCATGAATTATAAATCATGAATTGAAACATGAATCATAAATCATAAATTGAATCATGAATCATGAATTGAATCATGAATCATGAATCATGAATCGAATCATGAATCGAAACATGAATCATGAATCATGAATCATGAATTGAATCATGAATCATGAATCATGAATTGAATCATGAATCATGAATCATGAATCGAATCATGAATCGAAACATGAATCATGAATCATGAATCATGAATTGAATCATGAATCATGAATCATGAATTGAATCATGAATCATGAACCATGAATCATGAATCGAATCATGAATCATGAATCATGAATTGAATCATGAATCATGAATCGAATCATGAATCATGAATTGAATCATGAATCATGAATCATGAATTGAATCATGAATCATGAGTCATGAATTGAATCATGAATCATGAATCATGAATCATGAATCGAATCATGAATCATGAATCATGAATCATGAATTGAATCATGAATCATGAATCGAATCATGAATCATGAATTGAATCATGAGTTGAATCATGAATCATAAATTGAATCATGAATCATGAGTCATGAATTGAATCATGAATCATAAATCATGAATCATGAATCGAATCATGAATCATGAATCATGAATTGAATCATGAATCATGAGTCATGAATTGAATCATGAATCATAAATCATGAATCATGAATCGAATCATGAATCATGATTCATGAATTGAATCATGATTCATGAATTGAATCATGAATCATGAATCATGATTCATGAATTGAATCATGAATCATGAATTAAGAATCGATTCATGAATCATGAATTGAATCATGAGTTGAATCATGAATCATAAATTGAATCATGAATCATGAAATGAATCATGAATTGAATCATGAATTGAATCATGATTCATGAATCATGAATTGAATCATGAATCATGAATCATGAATCATGATTAATGAATTCAATCATGAATCATGATTTAAATCAGGAATCGAATCATGAATCATGAATTGAATCATGATTTTAATTATGAATCATGAATCATGAATTGAATCATGAATCATGAATCATGAATCATGAATTGAATTATGAATTGAATCATGAATCTTGAATCATGAATTAAATCATGAATCATGAATCATGAATTGAATTATGAATTGAATCATGAATCATGAATTGAATCATGAATCATGAATCATGAATTGAATCATGAATCATGAATCATGAATTGAATCATGAATCATGAATCGAATCATGAATCATGAATCGAATCATGAATCATGAATTGTATCATGAATCATGAATCATGAATTGAATCATGAATCATGAATCATGAATTGAATCATGAATCATGAATCATGAATCATGAATCGAATCATGAATCATGAATCATGAATCATGAATCGAATCATGAATCATGAATTGAATCATGAATCATGAATTATGAATCATGAATTGAATCATGAATCATGAATCATTAATTGAATCATGAATCATGAATCATGAATTGAATCATGAATCATGAATCATGAATTGAATCATGAATCATGAATCATGAATCATGAATCGAATCATGAATCATGAATCATGAATCGAATCATGAATCATGAATTGAATCATGAATCATGAATCATTAATTGAATCATGAATCATGAATCATGAATTGAATCATGAATCATGAATCATGAATCGAATCATGAATCATGAATCATGAATCATGAATCGAATCATGAATCATGAATCATGAATCATGAATTGAATCATGAATCATGAATCATGAATCGAATAATGAATCATGAATCATGAATCATGAATTGAATCATGAATCATGAATCAAGAATCATGAATTGAAACATGAATCATGAATTGAATCATGAATCATGAATCATGAATCATGAATTGAATCATGAATCATGAATCATGAATTGAATAATGAATCATGAATCATGAATCATGAATTGAATCATGAATCATGAATTGAATCATGAATTGAATCATGAATCAAGAATCGAATCATGAATCATGAATTGAATCAAGAATCATGAATCATGAATCATAAATTGAATCATAAATCATGAATCATGAATTGAATCATGAATCATGAATCATGAATTGAATCATGAATCATGAATTGAATCATGAATCATGAATCATGAATCATGAATTAAATCATGAATCGAATCATGAATCATGAATTGAATCATGAATTGAATCATGAATTGAATCATGAATCATGAATTGAATCATGAATTGAATCATGAATCATGAATTATGAATCATGAATTGAATCATGAATCATGAATCGAATCATGAATCATGAATCATGAATTGAATCATGAATCGAATCATGAATCATGAATTGAATCATGAATTGAATCATGAATCATGAATCAAATTATGAATCATGAATTAAATAATAAATTGAATCATGAATCATGAATCGAATCAGGAATCATGAATTGAATCATGAATCATGAATCATGAATCGAATCATGAATCATGAATCGAATCATGAATTGAATCAGGAATCATGAATTGAATCATGAATCATGAATCATGAATTGAATCATGAATCATGAATCATTAATCATGAATCGAATCATGAATCATGAATCATGAATCGAATCATGAATCATGAATCATGAATCGAATCATGAATCATGAATTGAATCATGAATCATGAATCATGAATTAAATCATGAATCATGAATCATGAATTGAATCATAAATCATGAATCAAGATTCATGAATCAAAACATGAATCATGAATTGAATCATGAATCATGAATCATGAATTGAATCATGAATCATGAATCATGAATCGAATAATGAATCATGAATCATGAATCATGAATTGACTCATGAATCATGAATCAAGAATCATGAATCGAAACATGAATCATGAATTGAATCATGAATCATGAATCATGAATCATGAATGGAATCATGAATCATGAATTATGAATCGAATAATGAATCATGAATCATGAATTGAATCATGAATCATGAATCCTGAATCGAATCATGAATAATGTATCATGAATTGAATCATGAATTGAATCATGAATCATGAATCATGAATTGAATCATGAATCAAGAATTGAATCATGAATCATGAATCATAAATCGAATCATGAATCATGAATTGAATCATGACTCATGAATTATGAATCATGAATTGAATCATGAATCATGAATTATGAATCATGAATTGAATCATGAATCATGAATTGAATCATGAATCATGAATTATGAATCATGAATTGAATCATGAATCATGAATCATGAATTGAATCATGAATTGAATCATGAATCATGAATTGAATCATGAATCATGAATCATGAATCATAAATTGAATCATCAATCATGAATCAAGAACTGAATCATGAATTGAATCATAAATCATGAATCATGAATTGAATCATGAATCGTGAATCATGTATTGAATCATGAATCATGAATCATAAATCATGAATTGAATCATAAATCATGAATTGAATCATGAATCATGAATCGAATCATGAATCATGAATTGAATCATGAATCATGAATCATGAATCGAATCATGAATCATGAATCAAGAATCATGATTCGAATCATGAATTGAATCATGAATCATGAATCATGAATCATAAATTGAATCATGAATCATGAATCGAATCATGAATCATGAATCATGAATCATGAATTGAATCATGAATCGAATCATGAATCATGAATTGAATCATGAATTGAATCATGAATTGAATCATGAATCATGAATCGAATCATGAATCATGAATTAAATAATAAATTGAATCATGAATCATGAATCGAATCATGAATTGAATCAGGAATCATGAATTGAATCATGAATCATGAATTATGAATTGAATCATGAATCATGAATCATAAATCAATCCATGAATCATGAATTGAATCGGGAATCGAATCATGAATTGAATCATGAATCATGAATCATGAATCATGAATCGAAACATAAATTATGAATCATGTTTCATGAATTGAATCATGAATCATGAATCCTGAATCGAAACATGAATCATGAATCATGAATTGAATCATGAATTGAATCATGAATCATGAATCATGAATTGAATCATGAATCATGAATTGAATCATGAATCATGAATCATAAATCGAATCATGAATCATGAATTGAATCATGAATTATGAATTAAATCATGACTCATGAATTATGAATCATGAATTGAATCATGAATCATGAAGTATGAATCATGAATTGAATCATGAATCATGAATTATGTATCATGAGTTATGAATTGAATCATGAATTGAATCATGAATCATGAATTGAATCATGAATTGAATCATGAATCATGAATCAAATTATGAATCATGAATTAAATAATAAATTGAATCATGAATCATGAATCGAATCATGAATTGAATCAGGAATCATGAATTGAATCATGAATCATGAATCATGAATTGAATCATGAATCATGAATCATGAATCATGAATCGAATCATGAATCATGAATCGAATCATGAATTGAATCAGGAATCATGAATTGAATCATGAATCATGAATCATGAATTGAATCATGAATCATGAATCATTAATCATGAATCGAATCATGAATCATGAATCATGAATCGAATCATGAATCATGAATCATGAATCGAATCATGAATCATGAATTGAATCATGAATCATGAATCATGAATTAAATCATGAATCATGAATCATGAATTGAATCATAAATCATGAATCAAGATTCATGAATCAAAACATGAATCATGAATTGAATCATGAATCATGAATCATGAATTGAATCATGAATCATGAATCATGAATCGAATAATGAATCATGAATCATGAATCATGAATTGAATCATGAATCATGAATCATGAATCGAATAATGAATCATGAATCATGAATCATGAATTGACTCATGAATCATGAATCAAGAATCATGAATCGAAACATGAATCATGAATTGAATCATGAATCATGAATCATGAATCATGAATGGAATCATGAATCATGAATTATGAATCGAATAATGAATCATGAATCATGAATCATGAATTGAATCATGAATCATGAATCCTGAATCGAATCATGAATAATGTATCATGAATTGAATCATGAATTGAATCATGAATCACGAATCATGAATTGAATCATGAATCAAGAATTGAATCATGAATCATGAATCATAAATCGAATCATGAATCATGAATTGAATCATGACTCATGAATTATGAATCATGAATTGAATCATGAATCATGAATTATGAATCATGAATTGAATCATGAATCATGAATCATGAATTGAATCATGAATTGAATCATGAATCATGAATTGAATCATGAATCATGAATCATGAATCATAAATTGAATCATCAATCATGAATCAAGAACTGAATCATGAATTGAATCATAAATCATGAATCATGAATTGAATCATGAATCATGAATCATGTATTGAATCATGAATCATGAATCATAAATCATGAATTGAATCATAAATCATGAATTGAATCATGAATCATGAATCGAATCATGAATCATGAATTGAATCATGAATCATGAATCATGAATCGAATCATGAATCATGAATCAAGAATCATGATTCGAATCATGAATTGAATCATGAATCATGAATCATGAATCATAAATTGAATCATGAATCATGAATCGAATCATGAATCATGAATCATGAATCATGAATTGAATCATGAATCGAATCATGAATCATGAATTGAATCATGAATTGAATCATGAATTGAATCATGAATCATGAATCGAATCATGAATCATGAATTAAATAATAAATTGAATCATGAATCATGAATCGAATCATGAATTGAATCAGGAATCATGAATTGAATCATGAATCATGAATTATGAATTGAATCATGAATCATGAATCATAAATCAATCCATGAATCATGAATTGAATCGGGAATCGAATCATGAATTGAATCATGAATCATGAATCATGAATCATGAATCGAAACATAAATTATGAATCATGTTTCATGAATTGAATCATGAATCATGAATCCTGAATCGAAACATGAATCATGAATCATGAATTGAATCATGAATTGAATCATGAATCATGAATCATGAATTGAATCATGAATCATGAATTGAATCATGAATCATGAATCATAAATCGAATCATGAATCATGAATTGAATCATGAATTATGAATTAAATCATGACTCATAAATTATGAATCATGAATTGAATCATGAATCATGAAGTATGAATCATGAATTGAATCATGAATCATGAATTATGAATCATGAGTTATGAATTGAATCATGAATTGAATCATGAATCATGAATTGAATCATGAATCATGAATCATGAATCATGATTTATAAATTGAATCATCAATCATGAATCATGAATTGAATCATGAATTGAATCATGAATCATGAATCGAATCATGAATTGAATAATGAATAATGAATCATGAATCATAAATCATGAATTGAATCATTAATCATGAAATATAAAACATGAATTATGAATCATGAATTGAATCATGAATCATGAATCATGAATTGAATCATGAATCATGAATCATGAATTGAATCATGAATCATGAATCATGAATCGAATCATGAATCATGAATCATGAATCGAATCATGAATCATGAATTGAATCATGAATCATGAATCATGAATTGAATCAGGAATCATGAATCATGAATCATGAATCGAATCATGAATCATGAATCGAGAATCATGAATCAAATCATGAATTGAATCATGAATCATGAATTGAATCATGAATCATGAATTGAATCATGAATCATGAATTGAATCATGAATCATGAATCCTGAATCGAATCATGAATAATGTATCATGAATTGAATCATGAATTGAATCATGAATCATGAATCATGAATTGAATCATGAATCAAGAATTGAATCATGAATCATGAATCATAAATCGAATCATGAATCATGAATTGAATCATGACTCATGAATTATGAATCATGAATTAAATCATGAATCATGAATTATGAATCATGAATTGAATCATGAATCATGAATTGAATTATGAATTGAATCATGAATCATGAATTGAATCATGAATCATGAATCATGAATCATAAATTGAATCATCAATCATGAATCATGAACTGAATCATGAATTGAATCATAAATCATGAATCATAAATTGAATCATGAATCATGAATCATGTATTGAATCATGAATCATTAATCATGAATTGAATCATGAATCATGAATCGAATCATGAATCATGAATTGAATCATGAATCATGAATCATGTATTGAATCATAAATCATGAATCATAAATCATGAATTAAATCATGAATCATGAATCATGAATCGAATCATGAATCATGAATCAAGAATCATGAATCGAATCATGAATTGAATCATGAATCATGAATCATGAATCATAAATTGAATCATGAATCATGAATCGAATCATGAATCATGAATCATGAATCATGAATTGAATCATGAATCATGAACCATGAATCATGAATCGAATCATGAATCATGAATTGAATCATGAATCATGAATCGAATCATGAATCATGAATTGAATCATCAATCATGAATTGAATCATGAATCATGAGTCATGAATTGAATCATGAATCATGAATCATGAATCGAATCATGAATCATGAATCATGAATCATGAATCATGAATTGAATCATGAATCATGAATCGAATCATGAATCATGAATTGAATCATGAGTTGAATCATGAATCATAAATTGAATCATGAATCATGAATTGAATCATGAGTTGAATCATGAATCATAAATCATGAATCATGAATCGAATCATGAATCATGAATCATGAATCATGAATCATGAATCGAATCAAGAATCATGAATTGAATCATGAGTTGAATCATGAATCATAAATTGAATCATGAATCATGAATCATGAATCATGAATCGAATCATAAATCATGAATCATGAATCATGATTCATGAATTGAATCATGAATCATGAATCATGAATCAAGATTCATGAATTGAATCATGAATCATGAATTAAGAATCGATTCATGAATCATGAATTGAATCATGAGTTGAATCATGAATCATAAATTGAATCATGAATCATGAAATGAATCATGAATTGAATCATGAATTGAATCATGATTCATGAATCATGAATTGAATCATGAATCATGAATCATGAATCATGAATCATGAATTCAATCATGAATCATGATTTAAATCAGGAATCGAATCATGAATCATGAATTGAATCATGATTTTAATTATGAATCATGAATCATGAATTAAATCATGAAATATGAATCATGAATCATGAATTGAATTATGAATTGAATCATGAATTTTGAATCATGAATCATGAATCATGAATTGAATCATGAATCATGAATCATGAATTGAATCATGAATCATGAATTGAATCATGAATCATGAATCATGAATTGAATCATGAATCATGAATCATGAATTGAATCATGAATCATGAATCGAATCATGAATCATGAATCGAATCATGAATCATGAATCATGAATCATGAATCGAATCATGAATCATGAATTGAATCATGAATCATGAATTATGAATCATGAATTGAATCATGAATCATGAATCATGAATTGAATCATGAATCATGAATCATGAATTGAATCATGAATCATGAATCATGAATTGAATCATGATTTTAATTATGAATCATGAATTGAATCATGAATCATGAATCATGAATCATGAATTGAATTATGAATTGAATCATGAATCTTGAATCATGAATTAAATCATGAATCATGAATCATAAATCATGAATCATGAATTGAATTATGAATTGAATCATGAATCATGAATTGAATCATGAATCATGAATCATGAATTGAATCATGAATCATGAATCATGAATTGAATCATGAATCATGAATCGAATCATGAATCATGAATTGTATCATGAATCATGAATCATGAATTGAATCATGAATCATGAATCATGAATTGAATCATGAATCATGAATCATGAATCATGAATCGAATCATGAATCATGAATCATGAATCATGAATCGAATCATGAATCATGAATTGAATCATGAATCATGAATTATGAATCATGAATTGAATCATGAATCATGAATCATGAATTGAATCATGAATCATGAATCGAATCATGAATCATGAATTGAATCATGAATCATGAATTATGAATCATGAATTGAATCATGAATCATGAATCATGAATTGAATCATGAATCATGAATCATGAATTGAATCATAAATCTTGAATCATGAATCGAATCATGAATCATGAATCATGAATCGAATCATGAATCATGAATTGAATCATGAATCATGAATCATGAATTGAATCATGAATCATGAATCATGAATTGAATCATGAATCATGAATCATGAATTGAATCATGAATCATGAATCGAATCATGAATCATGAATTGAATCATGAATTGAATCATGAATCATGAATCGAATCATGAATTGAATCATTAATCATGAATTGAATCATGAATCGAATCATGAATCATGAATTGAATCATGAATTGAATCATGAATTGAATCATTAATCATGAATTGAATCATGAATTGAATCATGAATCATGAATTATGAATCATGAATAGAATCATGAATCATGAATCGAATCATGAATCATGAATCATGAATTGAATCATGAATCGAATCATAAATCATGAATTGAATAATGAATTGAATCATGAATCATGAATCGAATCATGAATCATGAATTAAATAATAAATTGAATCATGAATCATGAATCGAATCATGAATTGAATCAGGAATTATGAATTGAATCATGAATCATGAATTGAATCATGAATCATGAATCATGAATCATGAATCGAATCATGAATCATGAATCATGAATCAAATCATGAATCATGAATCATGAATCGAATCATGAATCATGAATTGAATCATGAATCATGAATCATGAATTGAATCATGAATCATGAATCATGAATTGAATCATGAATCATGAATCATGAATTGAATCATGAATCATGAATCATGAATCGAATCATGAATCATGAATCATAAATCATGAATTGAATCATGAATCATGAATTGAATCATGAATCATGAATCATAAATCATGAATTGAATCATGAATCATGAATTGAATCATGAATCATGAATCAAGATTCATGAATCGAAACTTGAATCATGAATTGAATCATGAATCATGAATCATTAATCATGAATTGAATCATGAATCATGAATCATGAATCGAATAATGAATCATGAATCAAATAATGAATCATGAATCATGAATCATGAATTGAATCATGAATCATGAATCAAGAATCATGAATCGAAACATGAATCATGAATTGAATCATGAATCATGAATCATGAATCATGAATTGAATCATGAATCATGAATCATGAATCGAATAATGAATCATGAATCATGAATCATAAATTGAATCATGAATCATGAATTGAATCATGAATCATGAATTGAATCATGAATTGAATCATGAATCAAGAATCGAATCATGAATCATGAATTGAATCAAGAATCATGAATCATGAATCATAAATTGAATCATAAATCATGAATCATGAATTGAATCATGAATCATGAATCGAATCATGAATCATGAATCATGAATTGAATCATGAATTGAATCATGAATCATGAATCGAATCATGAAACATGAATTGAATCATGAATTGAATCATGAATTGAATCATGAATCATGAATTGAATCATGAATCATGAATTGAATCATGAATCATGAATCATAAATCGAATCATGAATCATGAATTAAATCATGAATCGAATCATGAATTGAATCATTAATCATGAATTGAATCATGAATTGAATCATGAATCATGAATTATAAATCATGAATTGAAACATGAATCATGAATCATGAATTGAATCATGAATCATGAATCATGAATTGAATCATAAATCATGAATCATGAATTGAATCATGAATCATAAATTGAATCATGAATCCTGAATTGAATCATGAATCATGAATCATGAATCGAATCATGAATCGAAACATGAATCATAAATCATGAATCATGAATTGAATCATGAATCATGAATTGAATCATGAATCATGAATCATGAATCATGAATTGAATCATGAATCATGAATCATGAATTGAATCATGAATCATGAATCGAATCATGAATCATGAATTGAATCATGAATCATGAATCATGAATTGAATCATGAATCATGAGTCATGAATTGAATCATGAATCATGAATCATGAATCATGAATCGAATCATGAATCATGAATCATGAATTGAATCATGAATCATGAATCGAATCATGAATCATGAATTGAATCATGAGTTGAATCATGAATCATAAATTGAATCATGAATCATGAGTCATGAATTGAATCATGAATCATAAATCATGAATCATGAATCAAATCATGAATCATGAATTGAATCATGAATCATGAATCGAATCAAGAATCATGAATTGAATCATGAGTTGAATCATGAATCATAAATTGAATCATGAATCATGAATCATGAATCATGAATCGAATCATAAATCATGAATCATGAAACATAATTCACGAATTGAATCATGAATCATGAATCATGAATCATGATTCATGAATTGAATCATGAATCATGAATTAAGAATCGATTCATGAATCATGAATTGAATCATGAGTTGAATCATGAATCATGAATTGAATCATGAATCATGAATCATGAATCGAATAATGAATCATGAATCATGAATCATGAATTGAATCATGAATCATGAATCATGAATCGAATAATGAATCATGAATCATGAATCATGAATTGACTCATGAATCATGAATCAAGAATCATGAATCGAAACATGAATCATGAATTGAATCATGAATCATGAATCATGAATCATGAATGGAATCATGAATCATGAATTATGAATCGAATAATGAATCATGAATCATGAATCATGAATTGAATCATGAATCATGAATCCTGAATCGAATCATGAATAATGTATCATGAATTGAATCATGAATTGAATCATGAATCATGAATCATGAATTGAATCATGAATCAAGAATTGAATCATGAATCATGAATCATAAATCGAATCATGAATCATGAATTGAATCATGACTCATGAATTATGAATCATGAATTGAATCATGAATCATGAATTATGAATCATGAATTGAATCATGAATCATGAATCATGAATTGAATCATGAATTGAATCATGAATCATGAATTGAATCATGAATCATGAATCATGAATCATAAATTGAATCATCAATCATGAATCAAGAACTGAATCATGAATTGAATCATAAATCATGAATCATGAATTGAATCATGAATCATGAATCATGTATTGAATCATGAATCATGAATCATAAATCATGAATTGAATCATAAATCATGAATTGAATCATGAATCATGAATCGAATCATGAATCATGAATTGAATCATGAATCATGAATCATGAATCGAATCATGAATCATGAATCAAGAATCATGATTCGAATCATGAATTGAATCATGAATCATGAATCATGAATCATAAATTGAATCATGAATCATGAATCGAATCATGAATCATGAATCATGAATCATGAATTGAATCATGAATCGAATCATGAATCATGAATTGAATCATGAATTGAATCATGAATTGAATCATGAATCATGAATCGAATCATGAATCATGAATTAAATAATAAATTGAATCATGAATCATGAATCGAATCATGAATTGAATCAGGAATCATGAATTGAATCATGAATCATGAATTATGAATTGAATCATGAATCATGAATCATAAATCAATCCATGAATCATGAATTGAATCGGGAATCGAATCATGAATTGAATCATGAATCATGAATCATGAATCATGAATCGAAACATAAATTATGAATCATGTTTCATGAATTGAATCATGAATCATGAATCCTGAATCGAAACATGAATCATGAATCATGAATTGAATCATGAATTGAATCATGAATCATGAATCATGAATTGAATCATGAATCATGAATTGAATCATGAATCATGAATCATAAATCGAATCATGAATCATGAATTGAATCATGAATTATGAATTAAATCATGACTCATAAATTATGAATCATGAATTGAATCATGAATCATGAAGTATGAATCATGAATTGAATCATGAATCATGAATTATGAATCATGAGTTATGAATTGAATCATGAATTGAATCATGAATCATGAATTGAATCATGAATCATGAATCATGAATCATGATTTATAAATTGAATCATCAATCATGAATCATGAATTGAATCATGAATTGAATCATGAATCATGAATCGAATCATGAATTGAATAATGAATCATGAATCATGAATCATAAATCATGAATTGAATCATTAATCATGAAATATAAAACATGAATTATGAATCATGAATTGAATCATGAATCATGAATCATGAATTGAATCATGAATCATGAATCATGAATTGAATCATGAATCATGAATCATGAATCGAATCATGAATCATGAATCATGAATCGAATCATGAATCATGAATTGAATCATGAATCATGAATCATGAATTGAATCAGGAATCATGAATCATGAATCATGAATCGAATCATGAATCATGAATCGAGAATCATGAATCAAATCATGAATTGAATCATGAATCATGAATTGAATCATGAATCATGAATTGAATCATGAATCATGAATTGAATCATGAATCATGAATCCTGAATCGAATCATGAATAATGTATCATGAATTGAATCATGAATTGAATCATGAATCATGAATCATGAATTGAATCATGAATCAAGAATTGAATCATGAATCATGAATCATAAATCGAATCATGAATCATGAATTGAATCATGACTCATGAATTATGAATCATGAATTAAATCATGAATCATGAATTATGAATCATGAATTGAATCATGAATCATGAATTGAATTATGAATTGAATCATGAATCATGAATTGAATCATGAATCATGAATCATGAATCATAAATTGAATCATCAATCATGAATCATGAACTGAATCATGAATTGAATCATAAATCATGAATCATAAATTGAATCATGAATCATGAATCATGTATTGAATCATGAATCATTAATCATGAATTGAATCATGAATCATGAATCGAATCATGAATCATGAATTGAATCATGAATCATGAATCATGTATTGAATCATAAATCATGAATCATAAATCATGAATTAAATCATGAATCATGAATCATGAATCGAATCATGAATCATGAATCAAGAATCATGAATCGAATCATGAATTGAATCATGAATCATGAATCATGAATCATAAATTGAATCATGAATCATGAATCGAATCATGAATCATGAATCATGAATCATGAATTGAATCATGAATCATGAACCATGAATCATGAATCGAATCATGAATCATGAATTGAATCATGAATCATGAATCGAATCATGAATCATGAATTGAATCATCAATCATGAATTGAATCATGAATCATGAGTCATGAATTGAATCATGAATCATGAATCATGAATCGAATCATGAATCATGAATCATGAATCATGAATCATGAATTGAATCATGAATCATGAATCGAATCATGAATCATGAATTGAATCATGAGTTGAATCATGAATCATAAATTGAATCATGAATCATGAATTGAATCATGAGTTGAATCATGAATCATAAATCATGAATCATGAATCGAATCATGAATCATGAATCATGAATCATGAATCATGAATCGAATCAAGAATCATGAATTGAATCATGAGTTGAATCATGAATCATAAATTGAATCATGAATCATGAATCATGAATCATGAATCGAATCATAAATCATGAATCATGAATCATGATTCATGAATTGAATCATGAATCATGAATCATGAATCAAGATTCATGAATTGAATCATGAATCATGAATTAAGAATCGATTCATGAATCATGAATTGAATCATGAGTTGAATCATGAATCATAAATTGAATCATGAATCATGAAATGAATCATGAATTGAATCATGAATTGAATCATGATTCATGAATCATGAATTGAATCATGAATCATGAATCATGAATCATGAATCATGAATTCAATCATGAATCATGATTTAAATCAGGAATCGAATCATGAATCATGAATTGAATCATGATTTTAATTATGAATCATGAATCATGAATTAAATCATGAAATATGAATCATGAATCATGAATTGAATTATGAATTGAATCATGAATTTTGAATCATGAATCATGAATCATGAATTGAATCATGAATCATGAATCATGAATTGAATCATGAATCATGAATTGAATCATGAATCATGAATCATGAATTGAATCATGAATCATGAATCATGAATTGAATCATGAATCATGAATCGAATCATGAATCATGAATCGAATCATGAATCATGAATCATGAATCATGAATCGAATCATGAATCATGAATTGAATCATGAATCATGAATTATGAATCATGAATTGAATCATGAATCATGAATCATGAATTGAATCATGAATCATGAATCATGAATTGAATCATGAATCATGAATCATGAATTGAATCATGATTTTAATTATGAATCATGAATTGAATCATGAATCATGAATCATGAATCATGAATTGAATTATGAATTGAATCATGAATCTTGAATCATGAATTAAATCATGAATCATGAATCATAAATCATGAATCATGAATTGAATTATGAATTGAATCATGAATCATGAATTGAATCATGAATCATGAATCATGAATTGAATCATGAATCATGAATCATGAATTGAATCATGAATCATGAATCGAATCATGAATCATGAATTGTATCATGAATCATGAATCATGAATTGAATCATGAATCATGAATCATGAATTGAATCATGAATCATGAATCATGAATCATGAATCGAATCATGAATCATGAATCATGAATCATGAATCGAATCATGAATCATGAATTGAATCATGAATCATGAATTATGAATCATGAATTGAATCATGAATCATGAATCATGAATTGAATCATGAATCATGAATCGAATCATGAATCATGAATTGAATCATGAATCATGAATTATGAATCATGAATTGAATCATGAATCATGAATCATGAATTGAATCATGAATCATGAATCATGAATTGAATCATAAATCATGAATCATGAATCGAATCATGAATCATGAATCATGAATCGAATCATGAATCATGAATTGAATCATGAATCATGAATCATGAATTGAATCATGAATCATGAATCATGAATTGAATCATGAATCATGAATCATGAATTGAATCATGAATCATGAATCGAATCATGAATCATGAATTGAATCATGAATTGAATCATGAATCATGAATCGAATCATGAATTGAATCATTAATCATGAATTGAATCATGAATCGAATCATGAATCATGAATTGAATCATGAATTGAATCATGAATTGAATCATTAATCATGAATTGAATCATGAATTGAATCATGAATCATGAATTATGAATCATGAATAGAATCATGAATCATGAATCGAATCATGAATCATGAATCATGAATTGAATCATGAATCGAATCATAAATCATGAATTGAATAATGAATTGAATCATGAATCATGAATCGAATCATGAATCATGAATTAAATAATAAATTGAATCATGAATCATGAATCGAATCATGAATTGAATCAGGAATTATGAATTGAATCATGAATCATGAATTGAATCATGAATCATGAATCATGAATCATGAATCGAATCATGAATCATGAATCATGAATCAAATCATGAATCATGAATCATGAATCGAATCATGAATCATGAATTGAATCATGAATCATGAATCATGAATTGAATCATGAATCATGAATCATGAATTGAATCATGAATCATGAATCATGAATTGAATCATGAATCATGAATCATGAATCGAATCATGAATCATGAATCATAAATCATGAATTGAATCATGAATCATGAATTGAATCATGAATCATGAATCATAAATCATGAATTGAATCATGAATCATGAATTGAATCATGAATCATGAATCAAGATTCATGAATCGAAACTTGAATCATGAATTGAATCATGAATCATGAATCATTAATCATGAATTGAATCATGAATCATGAATCATGAATCGAATAATGAATCATGAATCAAATAATGAATCATGAATCATGAATCATGAATTGAATCATGAATCATGAATCAAGAATCATGAATCGAAACATGAATCATGAATTGAATCATGAATCATGAATCATGAATCATGAATTGAATCATGAATCATGAATCATGAATCGAATAATGAATCATGAATCATGAATCATAAATTGAATCATGAATCATGAATTGAATCATGAATCATGAATTGAATCATGAATTGAATCATGAATCAAGAATCGAATCATGAATCATGAATTGAATCAAGAATCATGAATCATGAATCATAAATTGAATCATAAATCATGAATCATGAATTGAATCATGAATCATGAATCGAATCATGAATCATGAATCATGAATTGAATCATGAATTGAATCATGAATCATGAATCGAATCATGAAACATGAATTGAATCATGAATTGAATCATGAATTGAATCATGAATCATGAATTGAATCATGAATCATGAATTGAATCATGAATCATGAATCATAAATCGAATCATGAATCATGAATTAAATCATGAATCGAATCATGAATTGAATCATTAATCATGAATTGAATCATGAATTGAATCATGAATCATGAATTATAAATCATGAATTGAAACATGAATCATGAATCATGAATTGAATCATGAATCATGAATCATGAATTGAATCATAAATCATGAATCATGAATTGAATCATGAATCATAAATTGAATCATGAATCCTGAATTGAATCATGAATCATGAATCATGAATCGAATCATGAATCGAAACATGAATCATAAATCATGAATCATGAATTGAATCATGAATCATGAATTGAATCATGAATCATGAATCATGAATCATGAATTGAATCATGAATCATGAATTGAATCATGAATCATGAATCGAATCATGAATCATGAATTGAATCATGAATCATGAATCATGAATTGAATCATGAATCATGAGTCATGAATTGAATCATGAATCATGAATCATGAATCATGAATCGAATCATGAATCATGAATCATGAATTGAATCATGAATCATGAATCGAATCATGAATCATGAATTGAATCATGAGTTGAATCATGAATCATAAATTGAATCATGAATCATGAGTCATGAATTGAATCATGAATCATAAATCATGAATCATGAATCAAATCATGAATCATGAATTGAATCATGAATCATGAATCGAATCAAGAATCATGAATTGAATCATGAGTTGAATCATGAATCATAAATTGAATCATGAATCATGAATCATGAATCATGAATCGAATCATAAATCATGAATCATGAAACATGATTCACGAATTGAATCATGAATCATGAATCATGAATCATGATTCATGAATTGAATCATGAATCATGAATTAAGAATCGATTCATGAATCATGAATTGAATCATGAGTTGAATCATGAATCATAAATTGAATCATGAATCATGAAATGAATCATGAATTGAATCATGAATTGAATCATGATTCATGAATCATGAATTGAATCATGAATCATGAATCATGAATCATGAATCATAAATTGAATCATGAATCATGAATTGAATCATGAATCAAGAATCGAATCATGAATCATGAATTGAATCAAGAATCATGAATCATGAATCATAAATTGAATCATAAATCATGAATCATGAATTGAATCATGAATCGAATCATGAATCATGAATCATGAATTGAATCATGAATTGAATCATGAATCATGAATCGAATCATGAAACATGAATTGAATCATGAATTGAATCATGAATTGAATCATGAATCATGAATTGAATCATGAATCATGAATTGAATCATGAATCATGAATCATAAATCGAATCATGAATCATGAATTGAATCATGAATCGAATCATTAATTGAATCATTAATCATGAATTGAATCATGAATTGAATCATGAATCATGAATTATAAATCATGAATTGAAACATGAATCATGAATCATGAATTGAATCATGAATCATGAATCATGAATTGAATCATAAATCATGAATCATGAATTGAATCATGAATCATAAATTGAATCATGAATCATGAATTGAATCATGAATCATGAATCATGAATCGAATCATGAATCGAAACATGAATCATGAATCATGAATCATGAATTGAATCATGAATCATGAATCATGAATTGAATCATGAATCATGAATCATGAATTGAATCATGAATCATGAATCGAATCATGAATCATGAATTGAATCATGAATCATGAATCATGAATTGAATCATGAATCATGAGTCATGAATTGAATCATGAATCATGAATCATGAATCATGAATCGAATCATGAATCATGAATCATGAATCATGAATTGAATCATGAATCATGAATCGAATCATGAATCATGAATTGAATCATGAGTTGAATCATGAATCATAAATTGAATCATGAATCATGAGTCATGAATTGAATCATGAATCATAAATCATGAATCATGAATCGAATCATGAATCATGAATCATGAATCATGAATTGAATAATGAATCATGAATCGAATCAAGAATCATGAATTGAATCATGAGTTGAATCATGAATCATAAATTGAATCATGAATCATGAATCATGAATCATGAATCGAATCATAAATCATGAATCATGAATCATGATTCATGAATTGAATCATGAATCATGAATCATGATTCATGAATTGAATCATGAATCATGAATTAAGAATCGATTCATGAATCATGAATTGAATCATGAGTTGAATCATGAATCATAAATTGAATCATGAATCATGAAATGAATCATGAATTGAATCATGAATTGAATCATAATTCATGAATCATGAATTGAATCATAATTCATGAATCATGAATCATGATTAATGAATTCAATCATGAATCATGATTTAAATCAGGAATCGAATCATGAATCATGAATTGAATCATGATTTTAATTATGAATCATGAATCATGAATTGAATCATGAATCATGAATCATGAATCATGAATTGAATTATGAATTGAATCATGAATCTTGAATCATGAATTAAATCATGAATCATGAATCATGAATTGAATTATGAATTGAATCATGAATCATGAATTGAATCATGAATCATGAATCATGAATTGAATCATGAATCATGAATCATGAATTGAATCATGAATCATGAATCGAATCATGAATCATGAATCGAATCATGAATCATGAATTGTATCATGAATCATGAATCATGAATTGAATCATGAATCATGAATCATGAATTGAATCATGAATCATGAATCATGAATCGAATCATGAATCATGAATCATGAATCATGAATCGAATCATGAATCATGAATTGAATCATGAATCATGAATTATGAATCATGAATTGAATCATGAATCATGAATCATGAATTGAATCATGAATCATGAATCATGAATTGAATCATGAATCATGAATCATGAATTGAATCATGAATCATGAATCATGAATCATGAATCGAATCATGAATCATGAATCATGAATCGAATCATGAATCATGAATTGAATCATGAATCATGAATCATGAATTGAATCATGAATCATGAATCATGAATCATGAATCGAATCATGAATCATGAATCATGAATCATGAATCGAATCATGAATCATGAATCATGAATCATGAATCATGAATTGAATCATGAATCATGAATCATGAATCGAATAATGAATCATGAATCATGAATCATGAATTGAATCATGAATCATGATTTAAGAATCATGAATCGAAACATGAATCATGAATTGAATCATGAATCATGAATTGAATCATGAATCATGAATCATGAATCGAATAATGAATCATGAATCATGAATCATGAATTGAATCATGAATCATGAATTGAATCATGAATTGAATCATGAATCAAGAATCGAATCATGAATCATGAATTGAATCAAGAATCATGAATCATAAATTGAATCATAAATCATGAATCATGAATTGAATCATGAATCATGAATCATGAATTGAATCATGAATCATGAATTGAATCATGAATCATGAATCATGAATCATGAATTAAATCATGAATCGAATCATGAATCATGAATTGAATCATGAATCATGAATTGAATCATGAATCATGAATCATGAATCGAATCATGAATCATGAATCGAATCATGAATTGAATCAGGAATCATGAATTGAATCATGAATCATGAATCATGAATTGAATCATGAATCATGAATCATTAATCATGAATCGAATCATGAATCATGAATCGAATCATGAATCATGAATCATGAATCGAATCATGAATCATGAATTGAATCATGAATCATGAATCATGAATTAAATCATGAATCATGAATCATGAATTGAATCATGAATCATGAATCATGAATCATGAATCATGTATCGAATCATGAATCATGAATCATAAATCATGAATTAAATCATGAATCATGAATTGAATCATGAATCATGAATCAAGATTCATGAATCAAAACATGAATCATGAATTGAATCATGAATCATGAATTGAATCATGAATCATGAATCATGAATCGAATAATGAATCATGAATCATGAATTGAATCATGAATCATGAATCAAGAATCATGAATCGAAACATGAATCATGAATTGAATCATGAATCATGAATCATGAATCATGAATGGAATCATGAATCATGAATGGAATCATGAATCATGAATGGAATCATGAATCATGAATTATGAATCGAATAATGAATCATGAATCATGAATCATGAATTGAATCATGAATCATGAATCCTGAATCGAATCATGAATAATGTATCATGAATTGAATCATGAATTGAATCATGAATCATGAATCATGAATTGAATCATGAATCAAGAATTGAATCATGAATCATGAATCATAAATCGAATCATGAATCATGAATTGAATCATGAATCATGAATTGAATCATGAATTGAATCATGAATCATGAATTGAATCATGAATCATGAATCATGAATCATAAATTGAATCATCAATCATGAATCATGAACTGAATCATGAATTGAATCATAAATCATGAATCATGAATTGAATCATGAATCATGAATCATGTATTGAATCATGAATCATGAATCATAAATCATGAATTGAATCATGAATCATGAATCGAATCATGAATCATGAATTGAATCATGAATCATGAATCATGTATTGAATCATAAATCATGAATCATAAATCATGAATTGAATCATGAATCATGAATCATGAATCGAATCATGAATCATGAATCAAGAATCATGAATCGAATCATGAATTGAATCATGAATCATGAATCATGAATCATAAATTGAATCATGAATCATGAATCGAATCATGAATCATGAATCATGAATCATGAATTGAATCATGAATCGAATCACGAATCATGAATCGAATGAGGAATCATGAATTAAATAATAAATTGAATCATGAATCATGAATCGAATCATGAATTGAATCAGGAATCATGAATTGAATCATGAATCATGAATTATGAATTGAATCATGAATCATGAATCATAAATCGATCCATGAATCATGAATTGAATCGGGAATCGAATCATGAATTGAATCATGAATCATGAATCATGAATCGAAACATAAATTATGAATCATGTTTCATGAATTGAATCATGAATCATGAATCCTGAATCGAAACATGAATCATGAATCATGAATTGAATCATGAATTGAATCATGAATCATGAATCATGAATTGAATCATGAATCATGAATTGAATCATGAATCATGAATCATAAATCGAATCATGAATCATGAATTGAATCATGAATTATGAATTGAATCATGACTCATGAATTATGAATCATGAATTGAATCATGAATCATGAATTATGAATCATGAATTGAATCATGAATCATGAATTATGAATCATGAGTTATGAATTGAATCATGAATTGAATCATGAATTGAATCATGAATCATGAATCATGAATCATGAATCATAAATTGAAACATCAATCATGAATCATGAATTGAATCATGAATTGAATTATGAATCATGAATCATGAATCGAATCATGAATTGAATAATGAATCATGAATCATGAATCATAAATCATGAATTGAATCATTAATCATGAAATATGAAACATGAATTATGAATCATGAATTGAATCATGAATCATGAATCATGAATTGAATCATGAATCATGAATCATGAATCGAATCATGAATCATGAATCATGAATCGAATCATGAATCATGAATTGAATCATGAATCATGAATCATGAATCGAATCATGAATCATGAATCGAATCATGAATTGAATCAGGAATCATGAATTGAATCATGAATCATGAATCATGAATTGAATCATAAATCATTAATCATGAATCGAATCATGAATCATGAATCATGAATCGAATCATGAATCATGAATCATGAATCGAATCATGAATCATGAATTGAATCATGAATCATGAATCATGAATTAAATCATGAATCATGAATCATGAATTGAATCATGAATCATGAATCATGAATCATGAATCGAATCATGAATCATGAATCATAAATCATGAATTAAATCATGAATCATGAATTGAATCATGAATCATGAATCAAGATTCATGAATCAAAACATGAATCATGAATTGAATCATGAATCATGAATCATGAATTGAATCATAAATCATGAATCATGAATCGAATAATGAATCATGAATCATGAATCATGAATTGAATCATGAATCATGAATCAAGAATCATGAATCGAAACATGAATCATTAATTGAATCATGAATCATGAATCATGAATCATGAATGGAATCATGAATCATGAATTATGAATCGAATAATGAATCATGAATCATGAATCATGAATTGAATCATGAATCATGAATCCTGAATCGAATCATGAATAATGTATCATGAATTGAATCATGAATTGAATCATGAATCATGAATCATGAATTGAATCATGAATCAAGAATTGAATCATGAATCATGAATCATAAATCGAATCATGAATCATGAATTGAATCATGACTCATGAATTATGAATCATGAATTGAATCATGAATCATGAATCATGAATTGAATCATGAATTGAATCATGAATCATGAATTGAATCATGAATCATGAATCATGAATCATAAATTGAATCATCAATCATGAATCATGAACTGAATCATGAATTGAATCATACATCATGAATCATGAATTGAA
The DNA here is from genome assembly GCA_036250195.1 of Mixophyes australis. Lineage (NCBI taxonomy): Eukaryota > Metazoa > Chordata > Amphibia > Anura > Limnodynastidae > Mixophyes > Mixophyes australis. The sequence continues at coordinate 228,405 of JAVHZZ010000027.1, forward strand.
TCATGAATCATGAATCATGTATTGAATCATGAATCATGAATCATAAATCATGAATTGAATCATGAATCATGAATCGAATCATGAATCATGAATTGAATCATGAATCATGAATCATGTATTGAATCATAAATCATGAATCATAAATCATGAATTGAATCATGAATCATGAATCATGAATCGAATCATGAATCATGAATCAAGAATCATGAATCGAATCATGAATTGAATCATGAATCATGAATCATGAATCATAAATTGAATCATGAATCATGAATCGAATCATGAATCATGAATCATGAATCATGAATTGAATCATGAATCGAATCATGAATCATGAATTGAATCATGAATTGAATCACGAATCATGAATCGAATGATGAATCATGAATTAAATAATAAATTGAATCATGAATCATGAATCGAATCATGAATTGAATCAGGAATCATGAATTGAATCATGAATCATGAATTATGAATTGAATCATGAATCATGAATCATAAATCGATCCATGAATCATGAATCATGTTTCATGAATTGAATCATGAATCATGAATCATGAATCATGAATCGAAACATAAATTATGAATCATGTTTCATGAATTGAATCATGAATCATGAATCCTGAATCGAAACATGAATCATGAATCATGAATTGAATCATGAATTGAATCATGAATTGAATCATGAATCATGAATTGAATCATGAATCATGAATCATAAATCGAATCATGAATCATGAATTGAATCATGAATTATGAATTGAATCATGACTCATGAATTATGAATCATGAATTGAATCATGAATCATGAATTATGAATCATGAATTGAATCATGAATCATGAATTATGAATCATGAGTTATGAATTGAATCATGAATTGAATCATGAATCATGAATTGAATCATGAATCATGAATCATGAATCATGAATCATAAATTGAAACATCAATCATGAATCATGAATTGAATCATGAATTGAATCATGAATCATGAATCATGAATCGAATCATGAATTGAATAATGAATCATGAATCATGAATCATAAATCATGAATTGAATCATTTATCATGAAATATGAAACATGAATTATGAATCATGAATTGAATCATGAATCATGAATCATGAATTGAATCATGAATCATGAATCATGAATTGAATCATGAATCATGAATCATGAATCGAATCATGAATCATGAATCATGAATCGAATCATGAATCATGAATTGAATCATGAATCATGAATCATGAATTGAATCAGGAATCATGAATCATGAATCATGAATCGAATCATGAATCATGAATCAAGAATCATGAATCAAATCATGAATTGAATCATGAATCATGAATTGAATCATGAATCATGAATTGAATCATGAATCATGAATTGAATCATGAATCATGAATCCTGAATCGAATCATGAATAATGTATCATGAATTGAATCATGAATTGAATCATGAATCATGAATCATGAATTGAATCATGAATCAAGAATTGAATCATGAATCATGAATCATAAATCGAATCATGAATCATGAATTGAATCATGACTCATGAATTATGAATCATGAATTAAATCATGAATCATGAATTATGAATCATGAATTGAATCATGAATCATGAATTGAATCATGAATTGAATCATGAATCATGAATTGAATCATGAATCATGAATCATGAATCGAATCATGAATCATGAATCGAATCATGAATTGAATCAGGAATCATGAATTGAATCATGAATCATGAATCATGAATTGAATCATAAATCATTAATCATGAATCGAATCATGAATCATGAATCGAATCATGAATCATGAATCATGAATTGAATCATGAATCATGAATCATGAATTAAATCATGAATCATGAATCATGAATTGAATCATGAATCATGAATCATGAATCATGAATCGAATCATGAATCATGAATCATAAATCATGAATTAAATCATGAATCATGAATTGAATCATGAATCATGAATCAAGATTCATGAATCAAAACATGAATCATGAATTGAATCATGAATCATGAATCATGAATTGAATCATGAATCATGAATCATGAATCGAATAATGAATCATGAATCATGAATCATGAATTGAATCATGAATCATGAATCAAGAATCATGAATCGAAACATGAATCATTAATTGAATCATGAATCATGAATCATGAATCATGAATGGAATCATGAATCATGAATTATGAATCGAATAATGAATCATGAATCATGAATCATGAATTGAATCATGAATCATGAATCCTGAATCGAATCATGAATAATGTATCATGAATTGAATCATGAATTGAATCATGAATCATGAATCATGAATTGAATCATGAATCAAGAATTGAATCATGAATCATGAATCATAAATCGAATCATGAATCATGAATTGAATCATGACTCATGAATTATGAATCATGAATTGAATCATGAATCATGAATCATGAATTGAATCATGAATTGAATCATGAATCATGAATTGAATCATGAATCATGAATCATGAATCATAAATTGAATCATCAATCATGAATCATGAACTGAATCATGAATTGAATCATACATCATGAATCATGAATTGAATCATGAATCATGAATCATGTATTGAATCATGAATCATGAATCATAAATCATGAATTGAATCATGAATCATGAATCGAATCATGAATCATGAATTGAATCATGAATCATGAATCATGTATTGAATCATAAATCATGAATCATAAATCATGAATTGAATCATGAATCATGAATCATGAATCGAATCATGAATCATGAATCAAGAATCATGAATCGAATCATGAATTGAATCATGAATCATGAATCATGAATCATAAATTGAATCATGAATCATGAATCGAATCATGAATCATGAATCATGAATCATGAATTGAATCATGAATCGAATCATGAATCATGAATTGAATCATGAATTGAATCACGAATCATGAATCGAATGATGAATCATGAATTAAATAATAAATTGAATCATGAATCATGAATCGAATCATGAATTGAATCAGGAATCATGAATTGAATCATGAATCATGAATTATGAATTGAATCATGAATCATGAATCATAAATCGATCCATGAATCATGAATCATGTTTCATGAATTGAATCATGAATCATGAATCATGAATCATGAATCGAAACATAAATTATGAATCATGTTTCATGAATTGAATCATGAATCATGAATCCTGAATCGAAACATGAATCATGAATCATGAATTGAATCATGAATTGAATCATGAATTGAATCATGAATCATGAATTGAATCATGAATCATGAATCATAAATCGAATCATGAATCATGAATTGAATCATGAATTATGAATTGAATCATGACTCATGAATTATGAATCATGAATTGATTCATGAATCATGAATTATGAATCATGAATTGAATCATGAATCATGAATTATGAATCATGAGTTATGAATTGAATCATGAATTGAATCATGAATCATGAATTGAATCATGAATCATGAATCATGAATCATAAATTGAAACATCAATCATGAATCATGAATTGAATCATGAATTGAATCATGAATCATGAATCATGAATCGAATCATGAATTGAATAATGAATCATGAATCATGAATCATAAATCATGAATTGAATCATTTATCATGAAATATGAAACATGAATTATGAATCATGAATTGAATCATGAATCATGAATCATGAATTGAATCATGAATCATGAATCATGAATTGAATCATGAATCATGAATCATGAATTGAATCATGAATCATGAATCATGAATCGAATCATGAATCATGAATCATGAATCGAATCATGAATCATGAATTGAATCATGAATCATGAATCATGAATTGAATCAGGAATCATGAATCATGAATCATGAATCGAATCATGAATCATGAATCAAGAATCATGAATCAAATCATGAATTGAATCATGAATCATGAATTGAATCATGAATCATGAATTGAATCATGAATCATGAATTGAATCATGAATCATGAATCCTGAATCGAATCATGAATAATGTATCATGAATTGAATCATGAATTGAATCATGAATCATGAATCATGAATTGAATCATGAATCAAGAATTGAATCATGAATCATGAATCATAAATCGAATCATGAATCATGAATTGAATCATGACTCATGAATTATGAATCATGAATTAAATCATGAATCATGAATTATGAATCATGAATTGAATCATGAATCATGAATTGAATCATGAATTGAATCATGAATCATGAATTGAATCATGAATCATGAATCATGAATCATAAATTGAATCATCAATCATGAATCATGAACTGAATCATGAATTGAATCTTAAATCATGAATCATAAATTGAATCATGAATCATGAATCATGTATTGAATCATGAATCATAAATCATGAATTGAATCATGAATCATGAATCGAATCATGAATCATGACTTGAATCATGAATCATGAATCATGTATTGAATCATAAATCATGAATCATAAATCATGAATTGAATCATGAATCATGAATCGAATCATGAATCATGAATCAAGAATCATGAATCGAATCATGAATTGAATCATGAATCATGAATCATGAATCATAAATTGAATCATGAATCATGAATCGAATCATGAATCATGAATCATGAATCATGAATTGAATCATGAATCATGAACCATGAATCATGAATCGAATCATGAATCATGAATCATGAATTGAATCATGAATCATGAATCGAATCATGAATCATGAATTGAATCATGAATCATGAATCATGAATTGAATCATTAATCATGAGTCATGAATTGAATCATGAATCATGAATCATGAATCATGAATCGAATCATGAATCATGAATCATGAATCATGAATTGAATCATGAATCATGAATCGAATCATGAATCATGAATTGAATCATGAGTTGAATCATGAATCATAAATTGAATCATGAATCATGAGTCATGAATTGAATCATGAATCATAAATCATGAATCATGAATCATGAATCGAATCATGAATCATGAATCATGAATCATGAATTGAATCATGAATCATGAATCGAATCAAGAATCATGAATTGAATCATGAGTTGAATCATGAATCATAAATTGAATCATGAATCATGAATCATGAATCATGAATCGAATCATAAATCATGAATCATGAATCATGATTCATGAATTGAATCATGAATCATTAATCATGAATCATGATTCATGAATTGAATCATGAATCATGAATTAAGAATCGATTCATGAATCATGAATTGAATCATGAGTTGAATCATGAATCATAAATTGAATCATGAATCATGAAATGAATCATGAATTGAATCATGAATTGAATCATGATTCATGAATCATGAATTGAATCATGAATCATGAATCATGAATCATGAATTCAATCATGAATCATGATTTAAATCAGGAATCGAATCATGAATCATGAATTGAATCATGATTTTAATTATGAATCATGAATCATGAATTTAATCATGAATCATGAATCATGAATTGAATTATGAATTAGATCATGAATCTTGAATCATGAATTAAATCATGAATCATGAATCATGAATTGAATTATGAATTGAATCATGAATCATGAATTGAATCATGAATCATGAATTGAATCATGAATCATGAATCATGAATTGAATCATGAATCATGAATCGAATCATGAATCATGAATTGTATCATGAATCATGAATCATGAATTGAATCATGAATCATGAATTGAATCATGAATCATGAATCATGAATCATGAATCATGAATCGAATCATGAATCATGAATCATGAATCATGAATCGAATCATGAATCATGAATTGAATCATGAATCATGAATTATGAATCATGAATTGAATCATGAATCATGAATCATGAATTGAATCATGAATCATGAATCATGAATTGAATCATGAATCATGAATCATGAATCATGAATCGAATCATGAATCATGAATCATGAATCGAATCATGAATCATGAATTGAATCATGAATCATAAATCATGAATTGAATCATGAATCATGAATCATGAATTGAATCATGAATCATGAATCATGAATCATGAATCGAATCATGAATCATGAATCATGAATCATGAATCATGACTCATGAATTGAATCATGAATCATGAATCATGAATCGAATAATGAATCATGAATCATGAATCATGAATTGAATCATGAATCATGAATCAAGAATCATGAATCGAAACATGAATCATGAATTGAATCATGAATCATGAATCATGAATCATGAATCATGAATTGAATCATGAATCATGAATCATGAATCGAATAATGAATCATGAATCATGAATCATGAATTGAATCATGAATCATGAATTGAATCATGAATTGAATCATGAATCAAGAATCGAATCATGAATCATGAATTGAATCAAGAATCATGAATCATGAATCATAAATTGAATCATAAATCATGAATCATGAATTGAATCATTAATAATGAATCATGAATTGAATCATGAATCATGAATTGAATCATGAATCATGAATCATGAATCATGAATTAAATCATGAATCGAATCATGAATCATGAATTGAATCATGAATTGAATCATGAATTGAATCATGAATAATGAATTGAATCATGAATTAAATCATGAATCATGAATTATGAATCATGAATTGAATCATGAATCATGAATCGAATCATGAATCATGAATCATGAATTGAATCATGAATCGAATCATGAATCGTGAATTGAATCATGAATTGAATCATGAATCATGAATCGAATTATGAATCATGAATTAAATAATAAATTGAATCATGAATCATGAATCGAATCATGAATTGAATCATGAATCATGAATTGAATCATGAATCATGAATTGAATCATGAATCATGAATCCTGAATCGAATCATGAATAATGTATCATGAATTGAATCATGAATTGAATCATGAATCATGAATTGAATCATGAATCAAGAATTGAATCATGAATCATGAATCATAAATCGAATCATGAATCATGAATTGAATCATGACTCATGAATTATGAATCATGAATTAAATCATGAATCATGAATTATGAATCATGAATTGAATCATGAATCATGAATTGAATCATGAATTGAATCATGAATCATGAATTGAATCATGAATCATGAATCATGAATCGAATCATGAATCATGAATCGAATCATGAATTGAATCAGGAATCATGAATTGAATCATGAATCATGAATCATGAATTGAATCATAAATCATTAATCATGAATCGAATCATGAATCATGAATCATGAATCGAATCATGAATCATGAATCATGAATTGAATCATGAATCATGAATCATGAATTAAATCATGAATCATGAATCATGAATTGAATCATGAATCATGAATCATGAATCATGAATCGAATCATGAATCATGAATCATAAATCATGAATTAAATCATGAATCATGAATTGAATCATGAATCATGAATCAAGATTCATGAATCAAAACATGAATCATGAATTGAATCATGAATCATGAATCATGAATTGAATCATGAATCATGAATCATGAATCGAATAATGAATCATGAATCATGAATCATGAATTGAATCATGAATCATGAATCAAGAATCATGAATCGAAACATGAATCATTAATTGAATCATGAATCATGAATCATAAATCATGAATGGAATCATGAATCATGAATTATGAATCGAATAATGAATCATGAATCATGAATCATGAATTGAATCATGAATCATGAATCCTGAATCGAATCATGAATAATGTATCATGAATTGAATCATGAATTGAATCATGAATCATGAATCATGAATTGAATCATGAATCAAGAATTGAATCATGAATCATGAATCATAAATCGAATCATGAATCATGAATTGAATCATGACTCATGAATTATGAATCATGAATTGAATCATGAATCATGAATCATGAATTGAATCATGAATTGAATCATGAATCATGAATTGAATCATGAATCATGAATCATGAATCATAAATTGAATCATCAATCATGAATCATGAACTGAATCATGAATTGAATCATACATCATGAATCATGAATTGAATCATGAATCATGAATCATGTATTGAATCATGAATCATGAATCATAAATCATGAATTGAATCATGAATCATGAATCGAATCATGAATCATGAATTGAATCATGAATCATGAATCATGTATTGAATCATAAATCATGAATCATAAATCATGAATTGAATCATGAATCATGAATCATGAATCGAATCATGAATCATGAATCAAGAATCATGAATCGAATCATGAATTGAATCATGAATCATGAATCATGAATCATAAATTGAATCATGAATCATGAATCGAATCATGAATCATGAATCATGAATCATGAATTGAATCATGAATCGAATCATGAATCATGAATTGAATCATGAATTGAATCACGAATCATGAATCGAATGATGAATCATGAATTAAATAATAAATTGAATCATGAATCATGAATCGAATCATGAATTGAATCAGGAATCATGAATTGAATCATGAATCATGAATTATGAATTGAATCATGAATCATGAATCATAAATCGATCCATGAATCATGAATCATGTTTCATGAATTGAATCATGAATCATGAATCATGAATCATGAATCGAAACATAAATTATGAATCATGTTTCATGAATTGAATCATGAATCATGAATCCTGAATCGAAACATGAATCATGAATCATGAATTGAATCATGAATTGAATCATGAATTGAATCATGAATCATGAATTGAATCATGAATCATGAATCATAAATCGAATCATGAATCATGAATTGAATCATGAATTATGAATTGAATCATGACTCATGAATTATGAATCATGAATTGATTCATGAATCATGAATTATGAATCATGAATTGAATCATGAATCATGAATTATGAATCATGAGTTATGAATTGAATCATGAATTGAATCATGAATCATGAATTGAATCATGAATCATGAATCATGAATCATGAATCATAAATTGAAACATCAATCATGAATCATGAATTGAATCATGAATTGAATCATGAATCATGAATCATGAATCGAATCATGAATTGAATAATGAATCATGAATCATGAATCATAAATCATGAATTGAATCATTTATCATGAAATATGAAACATGAATTATGAATCATGAATTGAATCATGAATCATGAATCATGAATTGAATCATGAATCATGAATCATGAATTGAATCATGAATCATGAATCATGAATCGAATCATGAATCATGAATCATGAATCGAATCATGAATCATGAATTGAATCATGAATCATGAATCATGAATTGAATCAGGAATCATGAATCATGAATCATGAATCGAATCATGAATCATGAATCAAGAATCATGAATCAAATCATGAATTGAATCATGAATCATGAATTGAATCATGAATCATGAATTGAATCATGAATCATGAATTGAATCATGAATCATGAATCCTGAATCGAATCATGAATAATGTATCATGAATTGAATCATGAATTGAATCATGAATCATGAATCATGAATTGAATCATGAATCAAGAATTGAATCATGAATCATGAATCATAAATCGAATCATGAATCATGAATTGAATCATGACTCATGAATTATGAATCATGAATTAAATCATGAATCATGAATTATGAATCATGAATTGAATCATGAATCATGAATTGAATCATGAATTGAATCATGAATCATGAATTGAATCATGAATCATGAATCATGAATCATAAATTGAATCATCAATCATGAATCATGAACTGAATCATGAATTGAATCTTAAATCATGAATCATAAATTGAATCATGAATCATGAATCATGTATTGAATCATGAATCATAAATCATGAATTGAATCATGAATCATGAATCGAATCATGAATCATGACTTGAATCATGAATCATGAATCATGTATTGAATCATAAATCATGAATCATAAATCATGAATTGAATCATGAATCATGAATCGAATCATGAATCATGAATCAAGAATCATGAATCGAATCATGAATTGAATCATGAATCATGAATCATGAATCATAAATTGAATCATGAATCATGAATCGAATCATGAATCATGAATCATGAATTGAATCATGAATCATGAACCATGAATCATGAATCGAATCATGAATCATGAATCATGAATTGAATCATGAATCATGAATCGAATCATGAATCATGAATTGAATCATGAATCATGAATCATGAATTGAATCATTAATCATGAGTCATGAATTGAATCATGAATCATGAATTATGAATCATGAATCGAATCATGAATCATGAATCATGAATCATGAATTGAATCATGAATCATGAATCGAATCATGAATCATGAATTGAATCATGAGTTGAATCATGAATCATAAATTGAATCATGAATCATGAGTCATGAATTGAATCATGAATCATAAATCATGAATCATGAATCGAATCATGAATCATGAATCATGAATCATGAATTGAATCATGAATCATGAATCGAATCAAGAATCATGAATTGAATCATGAGTTGAATCATGAATCATAAATTGAATCATGAATCATGAATCATGAATCATGAATCGAATCATAAATCATGAATCATGAATCATGATTCATGAATTGAATCATGAATCATTAATCATGAATCATGATTCATGAATTGAATCATGAATCATGAATTAAGAATCGATTCATGAATCATGAATTGAATCATGAGTTGAATCATGAATCATAAATTGAATCATGAATCATGAAATGAATCATGAATTGAATCATGAATTGAATCATGATTCATGAATCATGAATTGAATCATGAATCATGAATCATGAATCATGAATTCAATCATGAATCATGATTTAAATCAGGAATCGAATCATGAATCATGAATTGAATCATGATTTTAATTATGAATCATGAATCATGAATTGAATCATGAATCATGAATCATGAATTGAATTATGAATTAGATCATGAATCTTGAATCATGAATTAAATCATGAATCATGAATCATGAATTGAATTATGAATTGAATCATGAATCATGAATTGAATCATGAATCATGAATTGAATCATGAATCATGAATCATGAATTGAATCATGAATCATGAATCGAATCATGAATCATGAATTGTATCATGAATCATGAATCATGAATTGAATCATGAATCATGAATTGAATCATGAATCATGAATCATGAATCATGAATCATGAATCGAATCATGAATCATGAATCATGAATCGAATCATGAATCATGAATTGAATCATGAATCATGAATTATGAATCATGAATTGAATCATGAATCATGAATCATGAATTGAATCATGAATCATGAATCATGAATTGAATCATGAATCATGAATCATGAATCATGAATCGAATCATGAATCATGAATCATGAATCATGAATCATGACTCATGAATTGAATCATGAATCATGAATCATGAATCGAATAATGAATCATGAATCATGAATCATGAATTGAATCATGAATCATGAATCAAGAATCATGAATCGAAACATGAATCATGAATTGAATCATGAATCATGAATCATGAATCATGAATTGAATCATGAATCATGAATCATGAATCGAATAATGAATCATGAATCATGAATCATGAATTGAATCATGAATCATGAATTGAATCATGAATTGAATCATGAATCATGAATCATGAATCATGAATTGAATCATGAATCATGAATCGAATCATGAATCATGAATTGAATCATGAGTTGAATCATGAATCATAAATTGAATCATGAATCATGAGTCATGAATTGAATCATGAATCATAAATCATGAATCATGAATCGAATCATGAATCATGAATCATGAATCATGAATTGAATCATGAATCATGAATCGAATCAAGAATCATGAATTGAATCATGAGTTGAATCATGAATCATGAATCATGAATTGAATCATGAATCATGAATCATGAATCATGAATCGAATCATAAATCATGAATCATGAATCATGATTCATGAATTGAATCATGAATCATTAATCATGAATCATGATTCATGAATTGAATCATGAATCATGAATTAAGAATCGATTCATGAATCATGAATTGAATCATGAGTTGAATCATGAATCATAAATTGAATCATGAATCATGAAATGAATCATGAATTGAATCATGAATTGAATCATGATTCATGAATCATGAATTGAATCATGAATCATGAATCATGAATCATGAATTCAATCATGAATCATGATTTAAATCAGGAATCGAATCATGAATCATGAATTGAATCATGATTTTAATTATGAATCATGAATCATGAATTGAATCATGAATCATGAATCATGAATTGAATTATGAATTAGATCATGAATCTTGAATCATGAATTAAATCATGAATCATGAATCATGAATTGAATTATGAATTGAATCATGAATCATGAATTGAATCATGAATCATGAATTGAATCATGAATCATGAATCATGAATTGAATCATGAATCATGAATCGAATCATGAATCATGAATTGTATCATGAATCATGAATCATGAATTGAATCATGAATCATGAATTGAATCATGAATCATGAATCATGAATCATGAATCATGAATCGAATCATGAATCATGAATCATGAATCGAATCATGAATCATGAATTGAATCATGAATCATGAATTATGAATCATGAATTGAATCATGAATCATGAATCATGAATTGAATCATGAATCATGAATCATGAATTGAATCATGAATCATGAATCATGAATCATGAATCGAATCATGAATCATGAATCATGAATCATGAATCATGACTCATGAATTGAATCATGAATCATGAATCATGAATCGAATAATGAATCATGAATCATGAATCATGAATTGAATCATGAATCATGAATCAAGAATCATGAATCGAAACATGAATCATGAATTGAATCATGAATCATGAATCATGAATCATGAATTGAATCATGAATCATGAATCATGAATCGAATAATGAATCATGAATCATGAATCATGAATTGAATCATGAATCATGAATTGAATCATGAATTGAATCATGAATCAAGAATCGAATCATGAATCATGAATTGAATCAAGAATCATGAATCATGAATCATAAATTGAATCATAAATCATGAATCATGAATTGAATCATTAATAATGAATCATGAATTGAATCATGAATCATGAATTGAATCATGAATCATGAATCATGAATCATGAATTAAATCATGAATCGAATCATGAATCATGAATTGAATCATGAATTGAATCATGAATTGAATCATGAATAATGAATTGAATCATGAATTAAATCATGAATCATGAATTATGAATCATGAATTGAATCATGAATCATGAATCGAATCATGAATCATGAATCATGAATTGAATCATGAATCGAATCATGAATCGTGAATTGAATCATGAATTGAATCATGAATCATGAATCGAATTATGAATCATGAATTAAATAATAAATTGAATCATGAATCATGAATCGAATCATGAATTGAATCAGGAATCATGAATTGAATCATGAATCATGAATCATGAATTGAATCATGAATCATGAATCATGAATCATGAATCGAATCATGAATCATGAATCGAATCATGAATTGAATCAGGAATCATGAATTGAATCATGAATCATGAATCATGAATTGAATCATGAATCATGAATCATTAATCATGAATCGAATCATGAATCATGAATCATGAATCGAATCATGAATCATGAATCATGAATCATGAATTGAATCATGAATCATGAATCATGAATTGAATCATGAATCATGAATCATGAATTGAATCATGAATCATGAATCATGAATTGAATCATGAATCATGAATCAAGATTCATGAATCGAAACATGAATCATGAATTGAATCATGAATCATGAATCATGAATTGAATCATGAATCATGAATCATGAATCGAATAATGAATCATGAATCATGAATCATGAATTGAATCATGAATCATGAATCAAGAATCATGAATCGAAACATGAATCATGAATTGAATCATGAATCATGAATCATGAATCATGAATGGAATGATGAATCATGAATTATGAATCGAATAATGAATCATGAATCATGAATCATGAATTGAATCATGAATCATGAATCCTGAATCGAATCATGAATAATGTATCATGAATTGAATCATGAATTGAATCATGAATCATGAATCATGAATTGAATCATGAATCATGAATCAAGAATTGGATCATATATCATGAATCATAAATCGAATCATGAATCATGAATTGAATCATGACTCATGAATTATGAATCATGAATTGAATCATGAATCATGAATTATGAATCATGAATTGAATCATGAATCATGAATCATGAATTGAATCATGAATTGAATCATGAATCATGAATTGAATCATGAATCATGAATCATGAATCATAAATTGAATCATCAATCATGAATCATGAACTGAATCATGAATTGAATCATAAATCATGAATCATGAATTGAATCATGAATCATGAATCATGTATTGAATCATGAATCATGAATCATAAATCATGAATTGAATCATGAATCGAATCATGAATCATGAACTGAATCATGAATCATGAATCATGTATTGAATCATAAATCATGAATCATAAATCATGAATTAAATCATGAATCATGAATCATGAATCGAATCATGAATCACGAATCAAGAATCATGAATCGAATCATGAATTGAATCATGAATCATGAATCATAAATCATAAATTGAATCATGAATCATGAATCGAATCATGAATCATGAATCATGAATCATGAATTGAATCATGAATCGAATCATGAATCATGAATTGAATCATGAATTGAATCATGAATCATGAATCGAATCATGAATCATGAATTAAATAATAAATTGAATCATGAATCATGAATCGAATCATGAATTGAATCAGGAATCATGAATTGAATCATGAATCATGAATTATGAATTGAATCATGAATCATGAATCATAAATCGATCCATGAATCATGAATTGAATCGGGAATCGAATCATGAATTGAATCATGAATCATGAATCATGAATCGAAACATAAATTATGAATCATGTTTCATGAATTGAATCATGAATCATGAATCCTGAATCGAAACATGAATCATGAATTGAATCATGAATTGAATCATGAATCATGAATCGAATCATGAATCATGAATTGAATCATGAATTATGAATTGAATCATGACTCATAAATTATGAATCATGAATTGAATCATGAATCATGAATTATGAATCATGAATTGAATCATGAATCATGAATTATGAATCATGAGTTATGAATTGAATCATGAATTGAATCATGAATCATGAATTGAATCATGAATCATGAATCATGAATCATGAATCATAAATTGAATCATCAATCATGAATCATGAATTGAATCATGAATTGAATCATGAATCATGAATCGAATCATGAATTAAATAATAAATCATGAATCATGAATCATAAATCATGAATTGAATCATTAATCATGAAATATGTAACATGAATTATGAATCATGAATTGAATCATGAATCATGAATCATGAATTGAATCATGAATCATGAATCATGAATTGAATCATGAATCATGAATCATGAATCGAATCATGAATCATGAATCATGAATCGAATCATGAATCATGAATTGAATCATGAATCATGAATCATGAATTGAATCAGGAATCATGAATCATGAATCATGAATCGAATCATGAATCATGAATCAAGAATCATGAATCAAATCATGAATTGAATCATGAATCATGAATTGAATCATGAATCATGAATCATGATTTGAATCATGAATCATGAATTCAATCATGAATCATGAATTGAATCATGAATCATGAATCATGATTTGAATCATGAATCATGAATTCAATCATGAATCAGGAATCGAATCATGAATTCAATCATGAATCATAAATCGAATCATGAATTATGAATTGAATCAGGAATCGAATCATGAATTGAATCATGAATCATGAATTGAATCATGATTTTAATTATGAATCATGAATCATGAATTGAATCATGAATCATGAATCATGAATCATGAATTGAATCATGAATCATGAATCATGAATCATGAATTGAATTATGAATTGAATCACGAATCTTGAATCATGAATTGAATCATGAATCATGAATCATAAATCATGAATCATGAATCATGAATTGAATTATGAATCATGAATTGAATCATGAATCGAATCATGAATCATGAATCGAATCATGAATCATGAATTGTATCATGAATCACGAATCATGAATTGAATCATGAATCATGAATCATGAATCATGAATTGAATCATGATTTTAATTATGAATCATGAATCATGAATTGAATCATGAATCATGAATCATGAATCATGAATTGAATCATGAATCATGAATCATGAATCATGAATTGAATTATGAATTGAATCACGAATCTTGAATCATGAATTGAATCATGAATCATGAATCATAAATCATGAATCATGAATCATGAATTGAATTATGAATCATGAATTGAATCATGAATCGAATCATGAATCATGAATCGAATCATGAATCATGAATTGTATCATGAATCATGAATCATGAATTGAATCATGAATCATGAATTGAATCATGATTTTAATTATGAATCATGAATCATGAATTGAATCATGAATCATGAATCATGAATCATGAATTGAATCATGAATTGAATCATGAATCATGAATTGAATCATGAATCATGAATCATGAAATGAATCATGAATCATGAATCATGAATCATGAATTGAATTATGAATCATGAATTGAATCATGAATCGAATCATGAATCATGAATCGAATCATGAATCATGAATTGTATCATGAATCATGAATCATGAATTAAATCATGAATCATAAATCATGAATTGAATCATGAATCATGAATCATGAATTGAATCATGAATCATGAATCATGAATCGAATCATGAATCAAGAATTGAATCATGAATCATGAATTATGAATCATGAATTGAATCATGAATCATGAATCATGAATTGAATCATGAATCATGAATCATGAATTGAATCATGAATCATGAATCATGAATTGAATCATGAATCATGAATCATGAATCATGAATCATGAATCGAATCATGAATCATGAATCATGAATCGAATCATGAATCATGAATTGAATCATGAATCGTGAATCATGAATTGAATCATGAATCATGAATCACGATTGAATCATGAATCATGAATCATGAATCATGAATCGAATCATGAATCATGAATTGAATCATGAATCATGAATCATGAATTGAATCATGAATCATGAATCATGAATTGAATCATGAAGCATGAATCATGAATCATAAATTGAATCATAAATCATGAATCATGAATTGTATCATGAATCATGAATCGAATCATGAATCATGAATCATGAATTGAATCATGAATTGAATCATGAATCATGAATCGAATCATGAATCATGAATTGAATCATGAATCATGAATCATAAATCGAATCATGAATTATGAATTGAATCATGAAGCGAATCATGAATTGAATCATTAATCATGAATTGAATCATGAATCATGAATTGAATCATGAATCATGAATTATGAATCATGAATTGAATCATGAATCATGAATCATGAATTGAATCATGAATCATGAATCATGAATCGAATCATGAATCATGAATCGAATCATGAATCATGAATTAATTCATGAATCATGAATCATGAATTAAATCATGAATCATGAATTAATGAATTGAATCATGAATTATGAATCATGAATTGAATCATGAATCATGAATCATGAATTGAATCATGAATCATGAATCATAAATCGAATCATGAATTATGAATTGAATCATGAATCATAAATCATGAATCATGAATCGAATCAAGAATCATGAATTGAATCATGAGTTGAATCATGAATCATAAATTGAATCATGAATCATGAATCATGAATCATGAATCGAATCATAAATCATGAATCATGAATCATGATTCATGAATTGAATCATGAATCATTAATCATGAATCATGATTCATGAATTGAATCATGAATCATGAATTAAGAATCGATTCATGAATCATGAATTGAATCATGAGTTGAATCATGAATCATAAATTGAATCATGAATCATGAAATGAATCATGAATTGAATCATGAATTGAATCATGATTCATGAATCATGAATTGAATCATGAATCATGAATCATGAATTCAATCATGAATCATGATTTAAATCAGGAATCGAATCATGAATCATGAATTGAATCATGATTTTAATTATGAATCATGAATCATGAATTGAATCATGAATCATGAATCATGAATTGAATTATGAATTAGATCATGAATCTTGAATCATGAATTAAATCATGAATCATGAATCATGAATTGAATTATGAATTGAATCATGAATCATGAATTGAATCATGAATCATGAATTGAATCATGAATCATGAATCATGAATTGAATCATGAATCATGAATCGAATCATGAATCATGAATTGTATCATGAATCATGAATCATGAATTGAATCATGAATCATGAATTGAATCATGAATCATGAATCATGAATCATGAATCATGAATCGAATCATGAATCATGAATCATGAATCATGAATCGAATCATGAATCATGAATTGAATCATGAATCATGAATTATGAATCATGAATTGAATCATGAATCATGAATCATGAATTGAATCATGAATCATGAATCATGAATTGAATCATGAATCATGAATCATGAATCATGAATCGAATCATGAATCATGAATCATGAATCGAATCATGAATCATGAATTGAATCATGAATCATAAATCATGAATTGAATCATGAATCATGAATCATGAATTGAATCATGAATCATGAATCATGAATCATGAATCGAATCATGAATCATGAATCATGAATCATGAATCATGACTCATGAATTGAATCATGAATCATGAATCATGAATCGAATAATGAATCATGAATCATGAATCATGAATTGAATCATGAATCATGAATCAAGAATCATGAATCGAAACATGAATCATGAATTGAATCATGAATCATGAATCATGAATCATGAATTGAATCGTGAATCATGAATCATGAATCGAATAATGAATCATGAATCATGAATCATGAATTGAATCATGAATCATGAATTGAATCATGAATTGAATCATGAATCAAGAATCAAATCATGAATCATGAATTGAATCAAGAATCATGAATCATGAATCATAAATTGAATCATAAATCATGAATCATGAATTGAATCATTAATAATGAATCATGAATTGAATCATGAATCATGAATTGAATCATGAATCATGAATCATGAATCATGAATTAAATCATGAATCGAATCATGAATCATGAATTGAATCATGAATTGAATCATGAATTGAATCATGAATAATGAATTGAATCATGAATTAAATCATGAATCATGAATTATGAATCATGAATTGAATCATGAATCATGAATCGAATCATGAATCATGAATCATGAATTGAATCATGAATCGAATCATGAATCGTGAATTGAATCATGAATTGAATCATGAATCATGAATCGAATTATGAATCATGAATTAAATAATAAATTGAATCATGAATCATGAATCGAATCATGAATTGAATCAGGAATCATGAATTGAATCATGAATCATGAATCATGAATTGAATCATGAATCATGAATCATGAATCATGAATCGAATCATGAATCATGAATCGAATCATGAATTGAATCAGGAATCATGAATTGAATCATGAATCATGAATCATGAATTGAATCATGAATCATGAATCATTAATCATGAATCGAATCATGAATCATGAATCATGAATCGAATCATGAATCATGAATCATGAATCATGAATTGAATCATGAATCATGAATCATGAATTGAATCATGAATCATGAATCATGAATTGAATCATGAATCATGAATCATGAATTGAATCATGAATCATGAATCATGAATTGAATCATGAATCATGAATCAAGATTCATGAATCGAAACATGAATCATGAATTGAATCATGAATCATGAATCATGAATTGAATCATGAATCATGAATCATGAATCGAATAATGAATCATGAATCATGAATCATGAATTGAATCATGAATCAAGAATCATGAATCGAAACATGAATCATGAATTGAATCATGAATCATGAATCATGAATCATGAATGGAATGATGAATCATGAATTATGAATCGAATAATGAATCATGAATCATGAATCATGAATTGAATCATGAATCATGAATCCTGAATCGAATCATGAATAATGTATCATGAATTGAATCATGAATTGAATCATGAATCATGAATCATGAATTGAATCATGAATCATGAATCAAGAATTGGATCATATATCATGAATCATAAATCGAATCATGAATCATGAATTGAATCATGATTCATGAATTATGAATCATGAATTGAATCATGAATCATGAATTATGAATCATGAATTGAATCATGAATCATGAATCATGAATTGAATCATGAATTGAATCATGAATCATGAATTGAATCATGAATCATGAATCATGAATCATAAATTGAATCATCAATCATGAATCATGAACTGAATCATGAATTGAATCATAAATCATGAATCATGAATTGAATCATGAATCATGAATCATGTATTGAATCATGAATCATGAATCATAAATCATGAATTGAATCATGAATCGAATCATGAATCATGAACTGAATCATGAATCATGAATCATGTATTGAATCATAAATCATGAATCATAAATCATGAATTAAATCATGAATCATGAATCATGAATCGAATCATGAATCACGAATCAAGAATCATGAATCGAATCATGAATTGAATCATGAATCATGAATCATAAATCATAAATTGAATCATGAATCATGAATCGAATCATGAATCATGAATCATGAATCATGAATTGAATCATGAATCGAATCATGAATCATGAATTGAATCATGAATTGAATCATGAATCATGAATCGAATCATGAATCATGAATTAAATAATAAATTGAATCATGAATCATGAATCGAATCATGAATTGAATCAGGAATCATGAATTGAATCATGAATCATGAATTATGAATTGAATCATGAATCATGAATCATAAATCGATCCATGAATCATGAATTGAATCGGGAATCGAATCATGAATTGAATCATGAATCATGAATCATGAATCGAAACATAAATTATGAATCATGTTTCATGAATTGAATCATGAATCATGAATCCTGAATCGAAACATGAATCATGAATTGAATCATGAATTGAATCATGAATCATGAATCGAATCATGAATCATGAATTGAATCATGAATTATGAATTGAATCATGACTCATAAATTATGAATCATGAATTGAATCATGAATCATGAATTATGAATCATGAATTGAATCATGAATCATGAATTATGAATCATGAGTTATGAATTGAATCATGAATTGAATCATGAATCATGAATTGAATCATGAATCATGAATCATGAATCATGAATCATAAATTGAATCATCAATCATGAATCATGAATTGAATCATGAATTGAATCATGAATCATGAATCGAATCATGAATTAAATAATAAATCATGAATCATGAATCATAAATCATGAATTGAATCATTAATCATGAAATATGTAACATGAATTATGAATCATGAATTGAATCATGAATCATGAATCATGAATTGAATCATGAATCATGAATCATGAATTGAATCATGAATCATGAATCATGAATCGAATCATGAATCATGAATCATGAATCGAATCATGAATCATGAATTGAATCATGAATCATGAATCATGAATTGAATCAGGAATCATGAATCATGAATCATGAATCGAATCATGAATCATGAATCAAGAATCATGAATCAAATCATGAATTGAATCATGAATCATGATTTGAATCATGAATCATGAATTCAATCATGAATCATGAATTGAATCATGAATCATGAATCATGATTTGAATCATGAATCATGAATTCAATCATGAATTCAATCATGAATCAGGAATCGAATCATGAATTCAATCATGAATCATAAATCGAATCATGAATTCAATCATGAATCATAAATCGAATCATGAATTATGAATTGAATCAGGAATCGAATCATGAATTGAATCATGAATCATGAATTGAATCATGATTTTAATTATGAATCATGAATCATGAATTGAATCATGAATCATGAATCATGAATCATGAATTGAATCATGAATCATGAATCATGAATCATGAATTGAATTATGAATTGAATCACGAATCTTGAATCATGAATTGAATCATGAATCATGAATCATAAATCATGAATCATGAATCATGAATTGAATTATGAATCATGAATTGAATCATGAATCGAATCATGAATCATGAATCGAATCATGAATCATGAATTGTATCATGAATCACGAATCATGAATTGAATCATGAATCATGAATCATGAATCATGAATTGAATCATGATTTTAATTATGAATCATGAATCATGAATTGAATCATGAATCATGAATCATGAATCATGAATTGAATCATGAATCATGAATCATGAATCATGAATTGAATTATGAATTGAATCACGAATCTTGAATCATGAATTGAATCATGAATCATGAATCATAAATCATGAATCATGAATCATGAATTGAATTATGAATCATGAATTGAATCATGAATCGAATCATGAATCATGAATCGAATCATGAATCATGAATTGTATCATGAATCATGAATCATGAATTGAATCATGAATCATGAATTGAATCATGATTTTAATTATGAATCATGAATCATGAATTGAATCATGAATCATGAATCATGAATCATGAATTGAATCATGAATTGAATCATGAATCATGAATTGAATCATGAATCATGAATCATGAAATGAATCATGAATCATGAATCATGAATCATGAATTGAATTATGAATCATGAATTGAATCATGAATCGAATCATGAATCATGAATCGAATCATGAATCATGAATTGTATCATGAATCATGAATCATGAATTGAATCATGAATCATAAATCATGAATTGAATCATGAATCATGAATCATGAATCATGAATCATGAATTGAATCATGAATTATGAATCATGAATTGAATCATGAATCATGAATCATGAATTGAATCATGAATCATGAATCATGAATCATGAATTGAATCATGAATCATGAATCATGAATTGAATCATGAATCATGAATCATGAATCATGAATCATGAATCGAATCATGAATCATGAATCATGAATCGAATCATGAATCATGAATTGAATCATGAATCGTGAATCATGAATTGAATCATGAATCATGAATCATGAATCGAATCATGAATCAAGAATTGAATCATGAATCATGAATCATGAATCATGAATTGAATCATGAAGCATGAATCATGAATCATAAATTGAATCATAAATCATGAATCATGAATTGTATCATGAATCATGAATCGAATCATGAATCATGAATCATGAATTGAATCATGAATTGAATCATGAATCATGAATCGAATCATGAATCATGAATTGAATCATGAATCATGAATCATAAATCGAATCATGAATTATGAATTGAATCATGAAGCGAATCATGAATTGAATCATTAATCATGAATTGAATCATGAATCATGAATTGAATCATGAATCATGAATTATGAATCATGAATTGAATCATGAATCATGAATCATGAATTGAATCATGAATCATGAATCATGAATCGAATCATGAATCATGAATCGAATCATGAATCATGAATTAATTCATGAATCATGAATCATGAATTAAATCATGAATCATGAATTAATGAATTGAATCATGAATTATGAATCATGAATTGAATCATGAATCATGAATCATGAATTGAATCATGAATCATGAATCATAAATCGAATCATGAATTATGAATTGAATCATGAATCGAATCATGAATTGAATCATTAATCATGAATTGAATCATGAATCATGAATCGAATCATGAATTGAATCATGAATCATGAATCATGAATTGAATCATGAATCATGAATCATGAATTGAATCATGAATCATGAATCATGAATCGAATCATGAATCATGAATCATGAATTGAATCATGAATCATGAATCGAATCATGAATCATGAATTGAAACATTAATTGAATCATGTATCATGAATTGAATCAGGAATCGAATCATGTATCATGAATTGAATCAGGAATCGAATCATGAATTGAATTATGAATCATGAAATGAATCATGAGTCATGAATAATGAATTGAATCATGAATCATGAATCATGAATTGAATCATGAATCATGAATCATGAATCGAATCATGAATCATGAATCGAATCATGAATCATGAATTGAATCATGAGTTGAATCATGAATCATAAATTGAATCATGAATCATGAATCATGAATCATGAATTGAATCATGAATCATGAATTGTATCATGAATCATGAATCATGAATTGAATCATGAATCATGAATCATGAATCATGAATCGAATCATGAATCATGAATCGAGTCATGAATTGAATCATGAATCATGAATCATGAATTGAATCATGAATCATGAATCATGAATTGAATCATGAATCATGAATCATGAATTGAATCATGAATTGAATCATGAATCATGAATCATGAATCGAATCATGAATCATGAATCATGAATCATGAATCGAATCATGAATCATGAATTGAATCATGAATCATGAATCATGAATCGAAACATGAATCATGAATTGAATCATGAATTGAATCATGAATCATGAATCATGAATCGAATAATGAATCATGAATTAAATCATGAATCATGAATCATGAATCAAGAATCATGAATCGAAACATGAATCATGAATTGAATCATGAATCATGAATCATGAATTGAATCATGAATCATGAATCATGAATCGAATAATGAATCATGAATCATGAATCATGAATTGAATCATGAATCATGAATTGAATCATGAATCATGGATCGAATCATGAATTGAATTATGAATCATGAATCGAATCATGAATCATGAATTGAATCATGAACCATGAATCATGAATCATAAGTTGAATCATAATACATGAATCATGAATCATGAATCGAATCATGAATCATGAATCATGAATTGAATCATGAATCATGAATCGAATCATGAATCATGAATCGAATCATGAATCATGAATCGAATCATGAATCATGAATTGAAACATGAATCATGAATCATGAATTGAATCATGAATTGAATCATTAATCATGAATTGAATCATAAATCATGAATTGTGAATCATGAATTGAATCATGAATAATGAATCATGAATTGAATCATGAATCATGAATCATGAATTGAATCATGAATCATGAATCATGAATTGAATCATGAATCATGAATCATAAATCGAATCATGAATCATGAATCATGAATTGAATCATGAATCATGAATCATGAATCGAATCATGAATCATGAATCGAGTCATGAATCATGAATCGAATCATGAATCATGAATTGAATCATGAATCATGAATCATGAATTGAATCATGAATCATGAATCATGAATTGAATCATGAATCATGAATCATGAATTGAATCATGAATCATGAATCATGAATTGAATCATGAATCATGAATCATAAATTGAATCATGAATCGAATCATGAATCATGAATCGAATCATGAAACATTAATTGAATCATGTATCATGAATTGAATCAGGAATCGAATCATGTATCATGAATTGAATCAGGAATCGAATCATGAATTGAATTATGAATCATGAAATGAATCATGAATTATGAATCATGAATTGAATCACGAATCATGAATCATGAATTGAATCATGAATCATGAATCATGAATTGAATCATGAATCATGAATCATGAATTGAATCATGAATCGAATCATGAATCATGAATCGAATCATGAATCATGAATTGAATCATGAATCATGAATCATGAATTGAATCATGAATCATGAATCATGAATTGAATCATGAATCATGAATCATGAATTGAATCATGAATCATGAATCATGAATCGAATCATGAATCATGAATTGAATCATGAATCATGAATCATGAATTGAATCAGGAATCATGAATCATAAATCATGAATCGAATCATGAATCATGAATCAAGAATCATGAATCAAATCATGAATTGAATCATGAATCATGAATTGAATCATGAATCATGAATTGAATCATGAATCATGATTTGAATCATGAATCATGAATTCAATCATGAATTCAATCATGAATCAGGAATCGAATCATGAATTCAATCATGAATCATAAATCGAATCATGAATTATGAATTGAATCAGGAATCGAATCATGAATTGAATCATGAATCATGAATTGAATCATGATTTTAATTATGAATCTAGAATCATGAATTGAATCATGAATTATGAATCATGAATCATGAATTGAATCATGAATCATGAATCATGAATCATGAATTGAATTATGAATTGAATCACGAATCTTGAATCATGAATTGAATCATGAATCATGAATCATGAATCATAAATCATGAATCATGAATCATGATTCATGAATCATGAATCATAAATTGAATTATGAATTGAATCATGAATCATGAATTGAATCAAGAATCATGAATCATGAAATGAATCATGAATCATGAATCATGAATCATGAATTGAATTATGAATCATGAATTGAATCATGAATCGAATCATGAATCATGAATCGAATCATGAATCATGATTTGTATCATGAATCATGAATCATGAATTGAATCATGAATCATGAATCATGAATTGAATCATGAATCATGAATCATGAATCATGAATCATGAATTGAATGATGAATCATGAATCATGAATCGAATCATGAATCAAGAATTGAATCATGAATCATGAATTATGAATCATGAATTGAATCATGAATCATGAATTGAATCATGAATCATGAATCATGAATTGAATCATGAATCATGAATTGAATCATGAATCATGAATCATGAATCATGAATCATGAATCGATTCATGAATCATGAATCATGAATTGAATCATGAATCATGAATCATGAATCATGAATCATGAATCGAATCATGAATCATGAATCATGAATTGAATCATGAATCATGAATTGAATCATGAATCGTGAATCATGAATTGAATCATGAATCATGAATCACGATTGAATCATGAATCATGAATCATGAATCATGAATCGAATCATGAATCATGAATTGAATCATGAATCATGAATCATGAATTGAATCATGAATCATGAATCATGAATTGAATCATGAAGCATGAATCATGAATCATAAATTGAATAATAAATCATGAATCATGAATTGTATCATGAATCATGAATCGAATCATGAATCATGAATCATGAATTGAATCATGAATTGAATCATGAATCATGAATCGAATCATGAATCATGAATTGAATCATGAATCATGAATCATAAATCGAATCATGAATTATGAATTGAATCATGAATCGAATCATGAATTGAATCATTAATCATGAATTTAATCATGAATCATGAATTGAATCATGAATCATGAATTATGAATCATGAAATGAATCATGAATCATGAATCATGAATTGAATCATGAATCATGAATCATGAATCGAATCATGAATCATGAATCGAATCATGAATCATGAATTGAATCATGAATTATGAATCATGAATTAAATCATGAATCATGAATTAATGAATTGAATCATGAATTATGAATCATGAATTGAATCATGAGTCATGAATCATGAATTGAATCATGAATCATGAATCATAAATCGAATCATGAATTATGAATTGAATCATGAATCGAATCATGAATTGAATCATTAATCATGAATTGAATCATGAATCATGAATTGAATCATGAATCATGAATTATGAATCATGAATTGAATCATGAATCATGAATCATGAATTGAATCATGAATCATGAATCATGAATCGAATCATGAATCATGAATCGAGTCATGAATCATGAATCGAATCATGAATCATGAATTGAATCATGAATCATGAATCATGAATTGAATCATGAATCATGAATCATGAATTGAATCATGAATCATGAATCATGAATTGAATCATGAATCATGAATCATGAATCGAATCATGAATCATGAATTGAATCATGAATCATGAATCGAATCATGAATCATGAATTGAAACATTAATTGAATCATGTATCATGAATTGAATCAGGAATCGAATCATGTATCATGAATTGAATCAGGAATCGAATCATGAATTGAATTATGAATCATGAAATGAATCATGAGTCATGAATAATGAATTGAATCATGAATCATGAATCATGAATCATGAATTGAATCATGAATCATGAATCATGAATCGAATCATGAATCATGAATCGAATCATGAATCATGAATTGAATCATGAGTTGAATCATGAATCATAAATTGAATCATGAATCATGAATCATGAATCATGAATTGAATCATGAATCATGAATTGTATCATGAATCATGAATCATGAATTGAATCATGAATCATGAATCATGAATCGAATCATGAATCATGAATCGAGTCATGAATCATGAATCGAATCATGAATCATGAATTGAATCATGAATCATGAATCATGAATTGAATCATGAATCATGAATCATGAATTGAATCATGAATCATGAATCATGAATTGAATCATGAATCATGAATCATGAATCGAATCATGAATCATGAATCATGAATCATGAATCGAATCATGAATCATGAATTGAATCATGAATCATGAATCATGAATCGAAACATGAATCATGAATTGAATCATGAATTGAATCATGAATCATGAATCATGAATTGAATCATGAATCATGAATCATGAATCGAATAATGAATCATGAATTAAATCATGAATCATGAATCATGAATCATGAATCAAGAATCAAGAATCGAAACATGAATCATGAATTGAATCATGAATCATGAATCATGAATTGAATCATGAATCATGAATCATGAATCGAATCATGAATCATGAATTAAATCATGAATCATGAATTGAATCATGAATCATGAATTATGAATCATGAATTGAATCATGAATAATGAATCATGAATTGAATCATGAATCATGAATCATGAATTGAATCATGAATTATGAATCATGAATTGAATCATGAATCATGAATCATGAATTGAATCATGAATCATGAATCATGAATCATAAATCGAATCATGAATCATGAATCGAATCATGAATCATGAATTGAATCATGAATCATGAATCATGAATTGAATCATGAATCATGAATCATGAATTGAATCATGAATCGAATCATGAATCATGAATCGAATCATGAATCATGAATTGAATCATGAATCATGATTCATGAATTGAATCATGAATCGAATCATGAATCATGAATCATGAATCATGAATCATGAATCGAATCATGAATCATGAATCATGAATTGAATCATGAATCATGAATCAAATCATGAATCATGAATTGAATCATGAGTTGAATCATGAATCATGAATCATGAATCATGAATTGAATCATGAATCATGAATCGAATCTTAAATCATGAATCATGAATCATGATTCATGAATTGAATCATGAATCATGAATTATGAATCGAATCATGAATCATGAATTAAATCATGAGTTGAATCATGAATCATAAATTGAATCATGAATCATGAAATGAATCATGAATTGAATCATGAATTGAATCATGATTCATGAATCATGAATTGAATCATGAATCATGAATCATGAATTCAATCATGAATCATGATTTGAATCAGGAATCGAATCATGAATCATGAATTGAATCATGATTTTAATTATGAATCATGAATCATGAATTGAATCATGAATCATGAATCATGAATCATGAATTGAATTATGAATTGAATCATGAATC
The DNA here is from genome assembly GCA_036250195.1 of Mixophyes australis. Taxonomy (NCBI): domain Eukaryota; kingdom Metazoa; phylum Chordata; class Amphibia; order Anura; family Limnodynastidae; genus Mixophyes; species Mixophyes australis. Next base: position 258,372 of record JAVHZZ010000027.1, read on the forward strand.
TTGAATCATGAATTGAATCATGAATCATGAATCATAAATCATGAATCATGAATCATGAATTGAATTATGAATTGAATCATGAATCATGAATTGAATCATGAATCATGAATCATGAAATGAATCATGAATCATGAATCATGAATTGAATCATGAATCATGAATCGAATCATGAATCATGAATCGAATCATGAATCATGAATTGTATCATGAATCATGAATCATGAATTGAATCATGAATCATGAATCATGAATTGAATCATGAATCATGAATCATGAATCGAATCATAATTCATGAATCATGAATCATGAATTGAATCATGAATTATGAATCATGAATTGAATCATGAATCATGAATCATGAATTGAATCATGAATCATGAATCATGAATCATAAATCGAATCATGAATCATGAATCGAATCATGAATCATGAATTGAATCATGAATCATGAATCAAGAATTGAATCATGAATCATGAATCATGAATTGAATCATGAATCATGAATCATGAATCATGAATCATGAATCGAATCATGAATCATGAATCATGAATCATGAATTGAATCATGAATCATGAATCGAATCATGAATTGAATCATGAGTTGAATCATGAATCATAAATTGAATCATGAATCATGAATCATGAATTGAATCATGAATCATGAATCGAATCATAAATCATGAATCATGAATCATGATTCATGAATTGAATCATGAATCATGAATTATGAATTGAATCATGAATCATGAATTAAATCATGAGTTGAATCATGAATCATAAATTGAATCATGAATCATGAAATGAATCATGAATTGAATCATGAATTGAATCATGATTCATGAATCATGAATTGAATCATGAATCATGAATCATGAATCATGAATTCAATCATGAATCATGATTTGAATCAGGAATCGAATCATGAATCATGAATTGAATCATGATTTTAATTATGAATCATGAATCATGAATTGAATCATGAATCATGAATCATGAATCATGAATTGAATTATGAATTGAATCATGAATCTTGAATCATGAATTGAATCATGAATCATGAATCATAAATCATGAATCATGAATCATGAATTGAATTATGAATTGAATCATGAATCATGAATTGAATCATGAATCATGAATTGAATCATGAATCATGAATCATGAATTGAATCATGAATCATGAATCATGAATTGAATCATGAATCATGAATCGAATCATGAATCATGAATCGAATCATGAATCATAAATTGTATCATGAATCATGAATCATGAATTGAATCATGAATTGAATCATGAATCATGAATTGAATCATGAATCATGAATTGAATCATGAATCATGAATCATGAATTGAATCATGAATCATGAATCATGAATTGAATCATGAATCATGAATTGAATCATGAATCAAGAATCGAATCATGAATCATGAATTGAATCAAGAATCATGAATCATGAATCATAAATTGAATCATAAATCATGAATCATGAATTGAATCATGAATCATGAATCGAATCATGTATCATGAATCATGAATTGAATCATGAATCATGAATTGAATTATGAATTGAATCATGAATCATGAATTGAATCATGAATCATGAATTGAATCATGAATCATGAATCATGAATTGAATCATGAATCATGAATCATGAATTGAATCATGAATCATGAATCCTGAATCGAATCATGAATCATGAATCATGAATTGAATCATGAATCATGAATTGAATCATGAATCATGAATTATGAATCATGAATTGAATCATGAATCATGAATCATGAATTGAATCATGAATCATGAATCATGAATTGAATCATGAATCATGAATCATGAATTGAATCATGAATTATGAATAATGAATCATGAATCGAATCATGAATCATGAATCATGAATCGAATCATGAATCATGAATTAAATCATGAATCATGAATCATGAATTGAATCATGAATCATGAATTGAATCATAAATCATGAATTGAATCATGAATTGAATCATGAATCAAGAATCGAATCATGAATCATGAATTGAATCAAGAATCATGAATCATGAATCATTAATTGAATCATAAATCATGAATCATGAATTGAATCATGAATCATGAATCGAATCATGTATCATGAATCATGAATTGAATCATGAATCATGAATCGAATCATGAATCATGAATCATGAATCATGAATTGAATCATGAATCATGAATTGAATCAGGAATCGAATCATGAATTCAATCATGAATCATAAATCGAATCATGAATTGAATCAGAAATCGAATCATGAATTGAATCATGAATCATGAATCATGAATCATGAATTGAATTATGAATTGAATCATGAATCTTGAATCATGAATTGAATCATGAATCATGAATCATAAATCATGAATCATGAATCATGAATCATGATTCATGAATCATGAATTGAATTATGAATTGAATCATGAATCATGAATTGAATCATGAATCATGAATCATGAATTGAATTATGAATCATGAATTGTATCATGAATCATGAATCATGAATTGAATCATGAATCATGAATTGAATCATGAATCATGAATCATGAATCATGAATCGAATCATGAATCATGAATCATGAATCGAATCATGAATCATGAATTGAATCATGAATCATGAATCATGAATTGAATCATGAATCATGAATTAATGAATTGAATCATGAATCATAAATCATGAATCGAATCATGAATCATGAATCATGAATTGAATCATGAATCATGAATCGAATCATGAATCATGAATTGAATCATAAATCATGAATCATGAATTGAATCATGAATCATGAATTAATGAATTGAATCATGAATCATGAATCATGAATCGAATCATGAATCATGAATCATGAATTGAATCATGAATCATGAATCTAATCATGAATCATGAATTGAAACATTATTTGAATCATGTATCATGAATTGAATAAGGAATCGAATCATGAATTGAATTATGAATCATGAAATGAATCATGAGTCATGAATAATGAATTGAATCATGAATCATGAATCATGAATCATGAATTGAATCATGAATCATGAATCGAATCATGTATCATGAATCATGAATTGAATCATGAATCTAGAATCGAATCATGAATCATGAATCATGAATCATGAATTGAATCATGAATCATGAATTGAATCAGGAATCGAATCATGAATTCAATCATGAATCATAAATCGAATCATGAATCATGAATTGAATCAGAAATCGAATCATGAATTCAATCATGAATCATGAATTGAATCATGATTTTAATTATGAATCATGAATCATGAATTGAATCATGAATCATGAATCATGAATCATGAATTGAATTATGAATTGAATCATGAATCTTGAATCATGAATTGAATCATGAATCATGAATCATAAATCATGAATCATGAATCATGAATCATAAATCATGAATCATGAATCATGATTCATGAATCATGAATCATGAATTGAATTATGAATTGAATCATGAATCATGAATTGAATCATGAATCATGAATCATGAAATGAATCATGAATCATGAATCATGAACTGAATTATGAATCATGAATTGTATCATGAATCATGAATCATGAATTGAATCATGAATCATGAATCATGAATCATGAATCATGAATCGAATCATGAATCATGAATCATGAATCGAATCATGAATCATGAATTGAATCATGAATCATGAATCATGAATTGAATCATGAATCATGAATTGAATCATGAATCATGAATTAATGAATTGAATCATGAATCATGAGTCATGAATCGAATCATGAATCATGAATCATGAATTGAATCATGAATCATGAATCGAATCATGAATCGTAAATTGAATCATGAATCATGAATCATGAATTGAATCATGAATCATGAATTAATGAATTGAATCATGAATCATGAATCATGAATCGAATCATGAATCATGAATCATGAATTGAATCATGAATCATGAATCGAATCATGTATCATGAATTGAAACATTATTTGAATCATGTATCATGAATTGAATAAGGAATCGAATCATGAATTGAATTATGAATCATGAAATGAATCATGAGTCATGAATAATGAATTGAATCATGAATCATGAATCATGAATCATGAATTGAATCATGAATCATGAATCATGAATCGAATCATGAATCATGAATTGAATCATGAATCATGAATCGAATCATGAATCATGAATTGAATCATGAATCATGAATCATGAATTGAATCATGAATCATGAATCATGAATTGAATCATGAATCATGAATTAATGAATTAAATCATGAATCATGAATCATGAATCGAATCATGAATCATGAATTGAATCATGAATCATGAATCGAATCATGAATCATGAATTGAAACATTATTTGAATCATGTATCATGAATTGAATCATGAATTATGAATCATGAATCATGAATCGAATCATGAATCATGAATCATGAATCGAATCATGAATCATGAATTAAATCATGAATCATGAATCATGAATTGAATCATGAATCATGAATCATGAATTGAATCATGAATCATGAATCATGAATCATGAATCATGAATCGAATCATGAATCATGAATCGAATCATGAATCATGAATTGAATCATGAATCATGAATCGAACCATGAATCATGAATTGAATCATGAATCATGAATCATGAATTGAATCATGAATCATGAATTAATGAATTAAATAATGAATCATGAATCGAATCATGAATCAAGAATTAATGAATTAAATCATGAATCATGAATCATGAATCGAATCATGAATCATGAATCATGAATTGAATCATGAATCATGAATTGAAACATTATTTGAATCATGTATCATGAATTGAATCATGAATTATGAATCATGAATCATGAATCGAATCATGAATCATGAATCATGAATCGAATCATGAATCATGAATTAAATCATAAATCATGAATCATGAATTGAATCATGAATCATGAATCATTAATCATGAATCATGAATCATGAATCATGAATCGAATCATGAATCATGAATCATGAATCGAATCATGAATCATGAATCGAATCATGAATCATGAATTGAATCATGAATCATGAATCAAGAATCATGAATCGAAACATGAATCATGAATTGAATCATGAATCATGAATCATGAATCATGAATTGAATCATGAATCATGAATCATGAATCGAATAATGAATAATGAATCATGAATCATGAATTGAATCATGAATCATGAATCAAGAATCATGAATCGAAACATGAATCATGAATTGAATCATGAATCATGAATCATGAATCATGAATTGAATCATGAATCATGAATTAAATCATGAATCATGAATTGAATCATGAATTGAATCATGAATCAAGAATCAAATCATGAATCATGAATTGAATCAAGAATCATGAATTCAATTATGAATTGAATCATGAATCATGAATCATGAATCATGAATTGAATTATGAATTGAATCATGAATCTTGAATCATGAATTGAATCATGAATCATGAATCATAAATCATGAATCATGAATCATGAATCATGAATCATAAATCATGAATCATGAATCATGATTCATGAATCATGAATCATGAATTGAATTATGAATTGAATCATGAATCATGAATTGAATCATGAATCATGAATCATGAATCATTAATCATGAATCATGAATTGAATTATGAATTGAATCATGAATCATGAATTGAATCATGAATCATGAATCATGAAATGAATCATGAATCATGAATTGAATTATGAATCATGAATTGTATCATGAATCATGAATCATGAATTGAATCATGAATCATGAATCATGAATTGAATCATGAATCATGAATCATGAATCATGAATCGAATCATGAATCATGAATCATGAATCGAATCATGAATCATGAATTGAATCATGAATCATGAATCATGAATTGAATCATGAATCATGAATTAATGAATTGAATCATGAATTAATGAATCATGAATCGAATCATGAATCATGAATTGAATCATGAATCATGAATCGAATCATGAATCATGAATTGAATCATGAATCATGAATCATGAATTGAATCATGAATCATGAATTAATGAATTAAATCATGAATCATGAATCATGAATCGAATCATGAATCATGAATCATGAATTGAATCATGAATCATGAATCGAATCATGAATCATGAATTGAAACATTATTTGAATCATGTATCATGAATTGAATCATGAATTATGAATCATGAATCATGAATCGAATCATGAATCATGAATCATGAATCGAATCATGAATCATAAATTAAATCATGAATCATGAATCATGAATTGAATCATGAATCATGAATCATTAATCATGAATCATGAATCATGAATCATGGATCGAATCATGAATCATGAATCATGAATCATGAATCGAATCATAAATCATGAATCGAATCATGAATCATGAATTGAATCATGAATCATGAATCAAGAATCATGAATCGAAACATGAATCATGAATTGAATCATGAATCATGAATCATGAATTGAATCATGAATCATGAATCATGAATCGAATAATGAATAATGAATCATGAATCATGAATTGAATCATGAATCATGAATCAAGAATCATGAATCGAAACATGAATCATGAATTGAATCATGAATCATGAATCATGAATCATGAATTGAATCATGAATCATGAATTAAATCATGAATCATGAATTGAATCATGAATTGAATCATGAATCAAGAATCGAATCATGAATCATGAATTGAATCAAGAATCATGAATCATGAATCATAAATAGAATCATAAATCATGAATCATGAATTGAATCATGAATCATGAATCGAATCATGTATCATGAATCATGAATTGAATCATGAATCATGAATCGAATCATGAATCATGAATCATGAATCATGAATTGAATCATGAATCGAATCATGAATCATAAATTGAATCATGAATCATGAATTGAATCAGGAATCGAATCATGAATTGAATCATGAATCATAAATCGAATCATGAATCATGAATTGAATCAGGAATCGAATCATGAATTGAATCTTGAATCATGAATTGAATCATGATTTTAATTATGAATCATGAATCATGAATTGAATCATGAATCATGAATCATGAATCATGAATTGAATTATGAATCATGAATCATAAATCATGAATCATGAATCATGAATTGAATTATGAATTGAATCATGAATCATGAATTGAATCATGAATCATGAATCATGAAATGAATCATGAATCATGAATTGAATTATGAATCATGAATCGAATCATGAATCGAATCATGAATCATGAATCGAATCATGAATCATGAATTGAATCATGAATCATGAATCGAATCATGAATCATGAATCGAATCATGAATCATGAATCGAATCATGAATCATGAATTGTATCATGAATCATGAATCATGAATTGAATCATGAATCATGAATCATGAATTGAATCATGAATCATGAATCATGAATCGAATCATGAATCATGAATCATGAATCATGAATCGAATCATGAATCATGAATTGAATCATGAATCATGAATTATGAATCATGAATTGAATCATGAATCATGAATTATGAATCATGAATTGAATCATGAATCATGAATCATGAATTGAATCATGAATCATGAATCAAATCATGAATCATGAATCATGAATCGAATCATGAATCATGAATTGAATCATGAATCATGAATCATGAATTGAATCATGAATCATGAATCATGAATTGAATCATGAATCATGAATCATGAATCGAATCATGAATCATGAATCATGAATCATGAATTGAATCATGAATAATGAATCGAATCATGAATCATGAATTGAATCATAAGTTGAATCATGAATCATAAATTGAATCATGAATCATGAATCATGAATTGAATCATGAATCATGAATCATGAATTATGAATCGAATCATGAATCATGAATTAAATCATGAGTTGAATCATGAATCATAAATTGAATCATGAATCATGAAATGAATCATGAATTGAATCATGAATTGAATCATGATTCATGAATCATGAATTGAATCATGAATCATGAATCATGAATCATGAATCATGAATTGAATCATGAATCATGATTTGAATCAGGAATCGAATCATGAATCATGAATTCAATCATGATTTTAATTATGAATCATGAATCATGAATTGAATCATGAATCATGAATTGAATTATGAATTGAATCATGAATCTTGAATCATGAATTATGAATCATGAATTGAATCATGAATCATGAATTATGAATCATGAATTGAATCATGAATCATGAATTATGAATCATGAGTTATGAATTGAATCATGAATTGAATCATGAATCATGAATTGAATCATGAATCATGAATCATGAATCATGAATCATAAATTGAATCATCAATCATGAATCATGAATTGAATCATGAATCATGAATCATGAATCGAATCATGAATTGAATAATAAATCATGAATCATGAATCATAAATCATGAATTGAATCATTAATCATGAAATATGTAACATGAATTATGAATCATGAATTGAATCATGAATCATGAATCATGAATTGAATCATGAATCATGAATCATGAATTGAATCATGAATCATGAATCGAATCATGAATCATGAATCATGAATCGAATCATGAATCATGAATTGAATCATGAATCATGAATTGAATCAGGAATCATGAATCATGAATCAAGAATCGAATCATGAATCATGAATCAAGAATCATGAATCAAATCATGAATTGAATCATGAATCATGAATTGAATCATGAATCATGAATTGAATCATGAATCATGAATCATGATTTGAATCATGAATCATGAATTCAATCATGAATTCAATCATGAATCAGGAATCGGATCATGAATTCAATCATGAATCATAAATCGAATCATGAATTATGAATTGAATCAGGAATCGAATCATGAATTGAATCATGAATCATGAATTGAATCATGATTTTAATTATGAATCATGAATCATGAATTGAATCATGAATCATGAATCATGAATCATGAATTGAATCATGAATCATGAATCATGAATCATGAATTGAATTATGAATTGAATCACGAATCTTGAATCATGAATTGAATCATGAATCATGAATCATAAATCATGAATCATGAATCATGATTCATGAATCATGAATCATAAATTGAATTATGAATTGAATCATGAATCATGAATTGAATCATGAATCATAAATCATGAAATGAATCATGAATCATGAATCATGAATCATGAATTGAATTATGAATCATGAATTGAATCATGAATCGAATCATGAATCATGAATCGAATCATGAATCATGAATTGTATCATGAATCATGAATCGTGAATTGAATCATGAATCATGAATCATGAATTGAATCATGAATCATGAATTGAATCATGAATCATGAATCATGAATTGAATCATGAATCATGAATCATGAATCATGAATCATGAATCGAATCATGAATCATGAATCATGAATCGAATCATGAATCATGAATTGAATCATGAATCGTGAATCATGAATTGAATCATGAATCATGAATCACGATTGAATCATGAATCATGAATCATGAATCATGAATCGAATCATGAATCATGAATTGAATCATGAATCATGAATCATGAATTGAATCATGAATCATGAATCATGAATTGAATCATGAAGCATGAATCATGAATCATAAATTGAATCATAAATCATGAATCATGAATTGTATCATGAATCATGAATCGAATCATGAATCATGAATCATGAATTGAATCATGAATTGAATCATGAATCATGAATCGAATCATGAATCATGAATTGAATCATGAATCATGAATCATAAATCGAATCATGAATTATGAATTGAATCATGAATCGAATCATGAATTGAATCATTAATCATGAATTGAATCATGAATCATGAATTGAATCATGAATCATGAATTATGAATCATGAATTGAATCATGAATCATGAATCATGAATTGAATCATGAATCATGAATCATGAATCGAATCATGAATCATGAATCGAATCATGAATCATGAATTGAATCATGAATCATGAATCATGAATTAAATCATGAATCATGAATTAATGAATTGAATCATGAATTATGAATCATGAATTGAATCATGAATCATGAATCATGAATCATGAATCATGAATCATAAATCGAATCATGAATTATGAATTGAATCATGAATCGAATCATGAATTGAATCATTAATCATGAATTGAATCATGAATCATGAATTGAATCATGAATCATGAATTATGAATCATGAATTGAATCATGAACCATGAATCATGAATTGAATCATGAATCATGAATCATGAATCGAATCATGAATCATGAATCGAGTCATGAATCATGAATCGAATCATGAATCATGAATTGAATCATGAATCATGAATCATGAATTGAATCATGAATCATGAATCATGAATTGAATCATGAATCATGAATCATGAATTGAATCATGAATCATGAATCATGAATCGAATCATGAATCATGAATCATAAATTGAATCATGAATCATGAATCGAATCATGAATCATGAATTGAAACATTAATTGAATCATGTATCATGAATTGAATCAGGAATCGAATCATGTATCATGAATTGAATCAGGAATCGAATCATGAATTGAATTATGAATCATGAAATGATTCATGAGTCATGAATTGAATCATGAGTTGAATCATGAATCATAAATTGAATCATGAATCATGAATCATGAATCATGAATTGAATCATGAATCATGAATTGTATCATGAATCATGAATCATGAATTGAATCATGAATCATGAATCATGAATCATGAATCGAATCATGAATCATAAATCGAGTCATGAATCATGAATCGAATCATGAATCATGAATCATGAATCATGAATTGAATCATGAATCATGAATCGAATCATAAATCATGAATCGAATCATGAATCATGAATTGAATCATGAGTTGAATCATGAATCATAAATTGTATCATGAATCATGAATCATGAATTGAATCATGAATCATGAATCATGAATCATGAATCGAATCATGAATCATAAATCGAGTCATGAATCATGAATCGAATCATGAATCATGAATTGAATCATGAATCATGAATCATGAATTGAATCATGAATCATGAATCATGAATTCAAATCGAGTCATGAATCATGAATCGAATCATGAATCATGAATCATGAATCATGAATTGAATCATGAATCATGAATCGAATCATAAATCATGAATCGAATCATGAATCATGAATTGAATCATGAGTTGAATCATGAATCATAAATTGTATCATGAATCATGAATCATGAATTGAATCATGAATCATGAATCATGAATCATGAATCGAATCATGAATCATAAATCGAGTCATGAATCATGAATCGAATCATGAATCATGAATTGAATCATGAATCATGAATCATGAATTGAATCATGAATCATGAATCATGAATTCAATCATGAATTGAATCATGAATCATGAATCATGAATCGAATCATGAATCATGAATCATGAATCATGAATCGAATCATGAATCATGAATTGAATCATGAATCATGAATCATGAATCGAAACATGAATCATGAATTGAATCATGAATTGAATCATGAATCATGAATCATGAATCATGAATCGAATAATGAATCATGAATTGAATCATGAATCATGAATCATGAATCATGAATCAAGAATCATGAATCGAAACATGAATCATGAATTGAATCATGAATCATGAATCATGAATTGAATCATGAATCATGAATTATGAATCGAATAATGAATCATGAATCATGAATCATGAATCGAATCATGAATCGAATCATGAATCATGAATTGAATCATGAATTGAATCATGAATTGAATCATTAATCATGAATTGAATCATGAATTGAATCATGAATCATGAATTATGAATCATGAATTGAATCATGAATCATGAATCGAATCATGAATCATGAATCATGAATCATGAATCATGAATTGAATCATGAATCGAATCATAAATCATGAATTGAATCATGAATTGAATCATGAATCATGAATCGAATCATGAATCATGAATTAAATAATAAATTGAATCATGAATTATGAATCGAATCATGAATTGAATCAGGAATCATGTATTGAATCATGAATCATGAATTGAATCATGAATCATGAATCATGAATCATGAATCGAATCATGAATCATGAATCAAATCATGAATCATGAATCATTAATCGAATCATGAATCATGAATTGAATCATGAATCATGATCCATGAATTGAATCATGAATCATGAATCATGAATCATGAATTGAATCATGAATCATGAATCAAATCATGAATCATGAATCATGAATCGAATCACGAATCATGAATTGAATCATGAATCATGAATCATGAATTGAATCATGAATCATGAATCATGAATTGAATCATGAATCATGAATCATGAATCGAATCATGAATCATGAATCATGAATCATGAATTGAATCATGAATCATGAATCATGAATCGAATCATGAATCATGAATCATGAATCATGAATTGAATCATGAATCATGAATCGAATCATGAATCATGAATTGAATCATGATTCATGAAATGAATCATGAATCATGAATAATGAATTGAATCATGAATCATGAATCAAGAATCATGAATCGAAACATGAATCATGAATTGAATCATGAATCATGAATTGAATCATGAATCATGAATCATGAATCGAATAATGAATCATGAATCATGAATCATGAATTGAATCATGAATCATGAATTGAATCATGAATCATGAATTGAATCATGAATTGAATCATGAATCAAGAATCGAATCATGAATCATTAATTGAATCAAGAATCATGAATCATGAATCATAAATTGAATCATAAATCATGAATCATGAATTGAATCATGAATCATGAATCGAATCAAGAATCATGATTTATGAATTGAATCATGAATCGAATCATGAATCATGAATTGAATCATGAATTGAATCATGAATTGAATCTTTAATCATGAATTGAATCATGAATTGAATCATGAATCATGAATTATGAATCATGAATCGAATCATAAATCATGAATCGAATCATGAATCATGAATTGAATCATGAATCGAATCATAAATCATGAATTGAATAATGAATTGAATCATGAATCATGAATCGAATCATGAATCATGAATTAAATAATAAATTGAATCATGAATCATGAATCGAATCATGAATTGAATAAGGAATCATGAATTGAATCATGAATCATGAATCATGAATCGAATAATGAATCATGAATCATGAATCATGAATCGAATCATGAATCATGAATCGAATCATGAATCATGAATCATGAATCGAATCATGAATCATGAATCATGAATCAAATCATGAATTGAATCAGGAATCATGAATTGAATCATGAATCATGAATTGAATCATGAATCATGAATCATGAATCGAATCATGAATCATGAATCATGAATCAAATCATGAATCATGAATCAAATCATGAATCATGAATCATGAATCGAATCATGAATCATGAATTGAATCATGAATCATGAATCATGAATTGAATCATGAATCATGAATCATGAATTGAATCATGAATCATGAATCATGAATCATGAATCGAATCATGAATCATGAATCATAAATCATGAATTGAATCATGAATCATGAATTGAATCATGAATCATGAATTGAATCATGAATCATGAATCAAGATTCATGAATCGAAACATGAATCATGAATCATGAATCATGAATTGAATCATGAATCATGAATGGAATCATGAATCATGAATCAAGATTCATGAATCGAAACATGAATCATGAATCATGAATCATGAATGGAATCATGAATCATGAATCGAATCATGAATCATGAATCATGAATTGAATCATGAATCATGAATTAATGAATTGAATCATGAATCATGAATCATGAATCGAATCATGAATCATGAATCATGAATTGAATCATGAATCATGAATTGAATCATGAATCATGAATTGAATCATGAATCATGAATTAAATAATAAATTGAATCATGAATCATGAATCGAATCATGAATTGAATCAGGAATCATGTATTGAATCATGAATCATGAATTGAATCATGAATCATGAATCATGAATCATGAATCGAATCATGAATCATGAATCATGAATCAAATCATGAATAATGAATCATGAATCGAATCATGAATCATGAATTGAATCATGAATCATGAATCATGAATTGAATCATGAATCATGAATCATGAATCATGAATTGAATCATGAATCATGAATCATGAATCAAATCATGAATCATAAATCATGAATCGAATCACGAATCATGAATTGAATCATGAATCATGAATCATGAATTGAATCATGAATCATGAATCATGAATTGAATCATGAATCATGAATCATGAATCGAATCATGAATCATGAATTGAATCATGAATCATGAATCGAATCATGAATCATGAATTGAATCATGAGTTGAATCATGAATCATAAATTGAATCATGAATCATGAATCGAATCATAAATCATGAATCATGAATCATGAATCATGAATTGAATCATGAATCATGAATCATGAATCGAATAATGAATCATGAATCATGAATCATGAATTGAATCATGAATCATGAATTGAATCATGAATCATGAATCATGAATCGAATAATGAATCATGAATCATGAATCATGAATTGAATCATGAATCATGAATTGAATCATGAATCATGAATTGAATCATGAATTGAATCATGAATCAAGAATCGAATCATGAATCATGAATTGAATCATGAATCATGAATCATAAATTGAATCATAAATCATGAATCATGAATTGAATCATGAATCATGAATCGAATCATGAATCATGAATCATGAATTGAATCATGAATTGAATCATGAATTGAATCTTTAATCATGAATTGAATCATGAATTGAATCATGAATTGAATCATGAATCATGAATTAAATAATAAATTGAATCATGAATCATGAATCGAATCATGAATTGAATAAGGAATCATGAATTGAATCATGAATCATGAATCGAATAATGAATCATGAATCATGAATCATGAATCGAATCATGAATCATGAATCATGAATCGAATCATGAATCATGAATCATGAATCAAATCATGAATCATGAATCATGAATCGAATCATGAATCATGAATTGAATCATGAATCATGAATCATGAATTGAATCATGAATCATGAATCATGAATCGAATCATGAATCATGAATCATGAATCGAATCATGAATCATGAATTGAATCATGAATCATGAATCATGAATTGAATCATGAATCATGAATCATGAATTGAATCATGAATCATGAATCATGAATCATGAATTGAATCATGAATCATGAATCATGAATCGAATCATGAATCATGAATCATGAATCATGAATCATGAATCAAGAATCATGAATCGAAACATGAATCATGAATTGAATCATGAATCATGAATCATGAATCATGAATTGAATCATGAATCATGAATCATGAATCAAATAATGAATCATGAATCATGAATCATGAATTGAATCATGAATCATGAATTAAATCATGAATCATGAATTGAATCATGAATTGAATCATGAATCAAGAATCGAATCATGAATCATGAATTGAATCATGAATCATGAATCATAAATTGAATCATAAATTATGAATCATGAATTAAATCATGAATCATGAATTAAATCATGAATCATGAATCGAATCATGAATCATGAATCATGAATTGAATCATGAATTGAATCATGAATCATGAATCGAATCATGAATCATGAATTGAATCATGAATTGAATCATGAATTGAATCATGAATTGAATCATTAATCATGAATTGAATCATGAATTATGAATCATGAATAGAATCATGAATCATGAATCGAATCATGAATCATGAATCATGAATTGAATCATGAATCGAATCATAAATCATGAATTGAATCATGAATTGAATCATGAATCATGAATCGAATCATGAATCATGAATTAAATAATAAATTGAATCATGAATCATGAATCGAATCATGAATTGAATCAGGAATCATGAATTGAATCATGAATCATGAATTGAATCATGAATCATGAATCATGAATCGAATCATGATTCATGAATCATGAATCAAATCATGAATCATGAATCATGAATTGAATCATGAATCATGAATTGAATCATGAATCATGACTCATGAATTGAATCATGAATCATGAATCATGAATTGAATCATGAATCATGAATCATGAATCATGAATCGAATCATGAATCATGAATCATAAATCATGAATTGAATCATGAATCATGAATTGAATCATGAATCATGAATTGAATCATGAATCATGAATCAAGATTTCATGAATCGAAACATGAATCATGAATCATGAATCATGAATTGAATCATGAATCATGAATCGAATCATGAATCATGAATCATGAATTGAATCATGAATCATGAATTGAATCATGAATCATGAATTGAATCATGAATCATGAATTAAATAATAAATTGAATCATGAATCATGAATCGAATCATGAATTGAATCAGGAATCATGTATTGAATCATGAATCATGAATTGAATCATGAATCATGAATCATGAATCATGAATCGAATCATGAATCATGAATCATGAATCAAATCATGAATAATGAATCATGAATCGAATCATGAATCATGAATTGAATCATGAATCATGAATCATGAATTGAATCATGAATCATGAATCATGAATCATGAATTGAATCATGAATCATGAATCATGAATCAAATCATGAATCATAAATCATGAATCGAATCACGAATCATGAATTGAATCATGAATCATGAATCATGAATTGAATCATGAATCATGAATCATGAATTGAATCATGAATCATGAATCATGAATCGAATCATGAATCATGAATTGAATCATGAATCATGAATCGAATCATGAATCATGAATTGAATCATGAGTTGAATCATGAATCATAAATTGAATCATGAATCATGAATCGAATCATAAATCATGAATCATGAATCATGAATCATGAATTGAATCATGAATCATGAATCATGAATCGAATAATGAATCATGAATCATGAATCATGAATTGAATCATGAATCATGAATTGAATCATGAATCATGAATTGAATCATGAATCATGAATCATGAATCGAATAATGAATCATGAATCATGAATCATGAATTGAATCATGAATCATGAATTGAATCATGAATCATGAATTGAATCATGAATTGAATCATGAATCAAGAATCGAATCATGAATCATGAATTGAATCATGAATCATGAATCATAAATTGAATCATAAATCATGAATCATGAATTGAATCATGAATCATGAATCGAATCATGAATCATGAATCATGAATTGAATCATGAATTGAATCATGAATTGAATCTTTAATCATGAATTGAATCATGAATTGAATCATGAATTGAATCATGAATCATGAATTAAATAATAAATTGAATCATGAATCATGAATCGAATCATGAATTGAATAAGGAATCATGAATTGAATCATGAATCATGAATCATGAATCGAATAATGAATCATGAATCATGAATCATGAATCGAATCATGAATCATGAATCATGAATCGAATCATGAATCATGAATCATGAATCAAATCATGAATCATGAATCATGAATCGAATCATGAATCATGAATTGAATCATGAATCATGAATCATGAATTGAATCATGAATCATGAATCATGAATCGAATCATGAATCATGAATCATGAATCGAATCATGAATCATGAATTGAATCATGAATCATGAATCATGAATTGAATCATGAATCATGAATCATGAATTGAATCATGAATCATGAATCATGAATTGAATCATGAATCATGAATCATGAATCATGAATTGAATCATGAATCATGAATCATGAATCGAATCATGAATCATGAATCATGAATCATGAATCATGAATCAAGAATCATGAATCGAAACATGAATCATGAATTGAATCATGAATCATGAATCATGAATCATGAATTGAATCATGAATCATGAATCATGAATCAAATAATGAATCATGAATCATGAATCATGAATTGAATCATGAATCATGAATTAAATCATGAATCATGAATTGAATCATGAATTGAATCATGAATCAAGAATCGAATCATGAATCATGAATTGAATCATGAATCATGAATCATAAATTGAATCATAAATTATGAATCATGAATTAAATCATGAATCATGAATTAAATCATGAATCATGAATCGAATCATGAATCATGAATCATGAATTGAATCATGAATTGAATCATGAATCATGAATCGAATCATGAATCATGAATTGAATCATGAATTGAATCATGAATTGAATCATGAATTGAATCATTAATCATGAATTGAATCATGAATTATGAATCATGAATAGAATCATGAATCATGAATCGAATCATGAATCATGAATCATGAATTGAATCATGAATCGAATCATAAATCATGAATTGAATCATGAATTGAATCATGAATCATGAATCGAATCATGAATCATGAATTAAATAATAAATTGAATCATGAATCATGAATCGAATCATGAATTGAATCAGGAATCATGAATTGAATCATGAATCATGAATTGAATCATGAATCATGAATCATGAATCGAATCATGATTCATGAATCATGAATCAAATCATGAATCATGAATCATGAATTGAATCATGAATCATGAATTGAATCATGAATCATGACTCATGAATTGAATCATGAATCATGAATCATGAATTGAATCATGAATCATGAATCATGAATCATGAATCGAATCATGAATCATGAATCATAAATCATGAATTGAATCATGAATCATGAATTGAATCATGAATCATGAATTGAATCATGAATCATGAATCAAGATTTATGAATCGAAACATGAATCATGAATCATGAATCATGAATTGAATCATGAATCATGAATCGAATCATGAATCATGAATCAAGATTCATGAATCGAAACATGAATCATGAATCATGAATCATGAATTGAATCATGAATCATGAATCGAATCATGAATCATGAATCATGAATTGAATCATGAATCATGAATTAATGAATTGAATCATGAATCATGAATCATGAATCGAATCATGAATCATGAATCATGAATTGAATCATGAATCATGAATTAATGAATTGAATCATGAATCATGAATCATGAATCGAATCATGACTCATGAATCATGAATTGAATCATGAATCATGAATCGAATCATGAATCATGAATCGAATCATGAATCATGAATTAAATAATAAATTGAATCATGAATCATGAATCGAATCATGAATTGAATCAGGAATCATGTATTGAATCATGAATCATGAATTGAATCATGAATCATGAATCATTAATCATGAATCGAATCATGAATCATGAATCATGAATCAAATCATGAATCATGAATCATGAATCGAATCATGAATCATGAATTGAATCATGAATCATGAATCATGAATTGAATCATGAATCATGAATCATGAATTGAATCATGAATCATGAATCATGAATCAAATCATGAATCATGAATCATGAATCGAATCACGAATCATGAATTGAATCATGAATCATGAATTGAATCATGAATCATGAATCATGAATTGAATCATGAATCATGAATCATGAATTGAATCATGAATCATGAATCATGAATCGAATCATGAATCATGAATCATGAATCATGAATTGAATCATGAATCATGAATCAAGAATCATGAATCGAAACATGAATCATGAATTGAATCATGAATCATGAATTGAATCATGAATCATGAATCATGAATCGAATAATGAATCATGAATCATGAATCATGAATTGAATCATGAATCATGAATTGAATCATGAATCATGAATTGAATCATGAATTGAATCATGAATCAAGAATCGAATCATGAATCATGAATTGAATCAAGAATCATGAATCATGAATCATAAATTGAATCATAAATCATGAATCATGAATCGAATCATGAATCATGAATCAAGAATCATGAATCGAAACATGAATCATGAATTGAATCATGAATCATGAATCATGAATCATGAATTGAATCATGAATCATAAATCATGAATCAAATAATGAATCATGAATCATGAATCATGAATTGAATCATGAATCATGAATTAAATCATGAATCATGAATTGAATCATGAATTGAATCATGAATCAAGAATCGAATCATGAATCATGAATTGAATCATGAATCTTGAATCATAAATTGAATCATAAATTATGAATCATGAATTAAATCATGAATCATGAATTAAATCATGAATCATGAATCGAATCATGAATCATGAATCATGAATTGAATCATGAATTGAATCATGAATCATGAATCGAATCATGAATCATGAATCATGAATTGAATCATGAATTGAATCATGAATCATGAATCGAATCATGAATCATGAATTGAATCATGAATTGAATCATGAATTGAATCATGAATTGAATCATTAATCATGAATTGAATCATGAATTATGAATCATGAATAGAATCATGAATCATGAATCGAATCATGAATCATGAATCATGAATTGAATCATGAATCGAATCATAAATCATGAATTGAATAATGAATTGAATCATGAATCATGAATCGAATCATGAATCATGAATTAAATAATAAATTGAATCATGAATCATGAATCGAATCATGAATTGAATCAGGAATCATGAATTGAATCATGAATCATGAATTGAATCATGAATCATGAATCATGAATCGAATCATGAATCATGAATCATGAATCAAATCATGAATCATGAATCATAAATTGAATCATGAATCATGAATTGAATCATGAATCATGACTCATGAATTGAATCATGAATCATGAATCATGAATCGAATAATGAATCATGAATCATGAATCATGAATTGAATCATGAATCATGAATTAAACCATGAATCATGAATTGAATCATGAATCAAGAATCGAATCATGAATCATGAATTGAATCATGAATCATGAATCATGAATCATAAATTGAATCATAAATCATGAATCATGAATTAAATCATGAATCATGAATCGAATCATGAATCATGAATCATGAATTGAATCATGAATTGAATCATGAATCATGAATCGAATCATGAATCATGAATTGAATCATGAATTGAATCATGAATTGAATCATTAATCATGAATTGAATCATGAATTATGAATCATGAATAGAATCATGAATCATGAATCGAATCATGAATCATGAATCATGAATTGAATCATGAATCGAATCATAAATCATGAATTGAATAATGAATTGAATCATGAATCATGAATCGAATCATGAATCATGAATTAAATAATAAGTTGAATCATGAATCATGAATCGAATCATGAATTGAATCAGGAATCATGAATTGAATCATGAATCATGAATTGAATCATGAATCATGAATCATGAATCGAATCATGAATCATGAATCATGAATCAAATCATGAATCATGAATCATGAATCGAATCATGAATCATGAATTGAATCATGAATCATGAATCATGAATTGAATCATGAATCATGAATCATGAATTGAATCATGAATCATGAATCATGAATCATGAATCAAATCATGAATCATGAATCATAAATCATGAATTGAATCATGAATCATGAATTGAATCATGAATCATGAATTGAATCATGAATCATGAATCATATTTCATGAATCGAAACATGAATCATGAATCATGAATCATGAATTGAATCATGAATCATGAATTGAATCATGAATCATGAATCAAGATTCATGAATCGAAACATGAATCATGAATCATGAATCATGAATTGAATCATGAATCATGAATCGAATCATGAATCATGAATCAAGATTCATGAATCGAAACATGAATCATGAATCATGAATCATGAATTGAATCATGAATCATGAATCGAATCATGAATCATGAATCATGAATTGAATCATGAATCATGAATTAATGAATTGAATCATGAATCATGAATCATGAATCGAATCATGAATCATGAATCATGAATTAATGAATTGAATCATGAATCATGAATCATGAATCGAATCATGAATCATGAATCATGAATTGAATCATGAATCATGAATCGAATCATGAATCATGAATCATGAATTGAATCATGAATCATGAATTAATTAATTGAATCATGAATCATTAATCGAATCATGAATCATGAATCTTGAATTGAATCATGAATCATGAATCGAATCATGAATCATGAATTGAAACATTAATTGAATCATGTATCATGAATTGAATCAGGAATCGAATCATGAATTGAATTATGAATCATGAAATGAATCATGAGTCATGAAATGAATCATGAGTCATGAATAATGAATTAAATCATGAATCATGAATCTTGAATCATGAATCATGAATTGAATCATGAATCATGAATCATGAATCGAATCATGAATCATGAATCGAATCATGAATCATGAATTGAATCATGAATCATGAATTGAATCATGAGTTGAATCATGAATCATGAGTTGAATCATGAATCATGAATCATGAATCATGAATTGAATCATGAATCATGAATTGTATCATGAATCATGAATCATGAATTGAATCATGAATCATGAATCATGAATTGAATCATGAATCATGAATTATGAATCATGAATCGAATCATGAATCATGAATTGAATCATAAATCATGAATCATGAATTGAATCATGAATCATGAATCATGAATCATGAATCGAATCATGAATCATGAATCATGAATTGAATCATGAATCATGAATCGAATCATGAATCATGAATCATGAATTGAATCATGAATCATGAATCATGAATTGAATCATGAATCATGAATCGAATCATGAATCATGAATTGAATCATGAATCATGAATTGTATCATGAATCATGAATCATGAATTGTATCATGAATCATGAATCATGAATTGAATCATGAATCATGAATCATGAATTGAATCATGAATCATGAATCATGAATCATGAATCGAATCATGAATCATGAATCATGAATCATGAATTGAATCATGAATCATGAATTATGAATCATGAATTGAATCATGAATCATGAATCATGAATTGAATCATGAATCATGAATCGAATCATGAATCATGAATCATGAATCATGAATTGAATCATGAATCATGAATCA
Organism: Mixophyes australis; assembly: GCA_036250195.1. Lineage (NCBI taxonomy): Eukaryota > Metazoa > Chordata > Amphibia > Anura > Limnodynastidae > Mixophyes > Mixophyes australis. The sequence continues at coordinate 281,582 of JAVHZZ010000027.1, forward strand.
TGAATCGAATCATGAATCATGAATTGAATCATGAATCATAAATCATGAATTGAATCATGAATCATGAATCATGAATTGAATCATGAATCATGAATCATGAATCGAATCATGAATCATGAATCATGAATTGAATCATGAATCGAATCATGAATCATGAATTGAATCATGAATCATGAATCGAATCATGAATCATGAATCATGAATTGAATCATGAATCGAATCATGAATCATGAATTGAATCATGAATTGAATCATGAATTGAATCATTAATCATGAATTGAATCATGAATTGAATCATGAATCATGAATTATGAATCATGAATCATGAATTATGAATCATGAATAGAATCATGAATCATGAATCATGAATCATGAAGTGAATCATAAATCGAATCATGAATCATGAATTAAATAATAAATTGAATCATGAATCATGAATCGAATCATGAATTGAATCAGGAATCATGAATTGAATCATGAATCATGAATTGAATCATGAATCATGAATCATGAATCATGAATCGAATCATGAATCATGAATCATGAATCAAATCATGAATCATGAATCATGAATCGAATCATGAATCATGAATTGAATCATGAATCATGAATCATGAATTGAATCATGAATCATGAATCATGAATTGAATCATGAATCATGAATCATAAATCATGAATTGAATCATGAATCATGAATTGAATCATGAATCATGAATCAAGATTCATGAATCGAAACACGAATCATGAATTGAATCATGAATCATGAATCATGAATCATGAATTGAATCATGAATCATGAATCATGAATCGAATAATGAATCATGAATCATGAATCATGAATTGAATCATGAATCATTAATCAAGAATCATGAATCGAAACATGAATCATGAATTGAATCATGAATCATGAATCATGAATCATGAATTGAATAATGAATCATGAATCATAAATTGAATCATGAATCATGAATTGAATCATGAATTGAATCATGAATTGAATCATGAATCAAGAATCGAATCATGAATCATGAATTGAATCAAGAATCATGAATCATGAATCATAAATTGAATCATAAATCATGAATCATGAATCGAATCATGAATCATGAATCATGAATCGAATCATGAATCATGTATCATGAATTGAATCATGAATTGAATCATGAATCATGAATCGAATCATGAAACATGAATTGAATAATGAATTGAATCATGAATTGAATCATGAATCATGAATTGAATTATGAATCATGAATTGAATCATGAATCGAATCATGAATTGAATCATTAATCATAAATTGAATCATGAATTGAATCATGAATCATGAATTATAAATCATGATATGAAACATGAATCATGAATCATGAATTGAATCATGAATCATGAATCATGATTTGAATCATAAATCATGAATCATGAATTGAATCATGAATCATGAATCATGAATCATGAATCGAATTATGAATCATGAATCATGAATTGAATCATGAATCATGAATCGAATCATGAATCATGAATCAAGAATCATGAATCGAAACATGAATCATGAATTGAATCATGAATCATGAATCATGAATTGAATCATGAATCATGAATCGAATCATGAATCATGAATTGAATCATGAATTGAATCATGAATCATGAATCGAATCATGAATCATGAATCATGAATTGAATCATGAATCATGAATTGAATCATGAATCTTGAATTGAATCATGAATTGAATCATAAATTGAATCATAAATCATGAATCATTAATCGAATCATGAATCATGAATTGAATCATGAATTGAATCATTAATCATGAATTGAATCATTAATCGAATCATGAATCATGAATTGAATCATGAATTGAATCATAAATCGAATCATGAATCATGAATTGAATCATGAATTGAATCATGAATCAAGAATCGAATCATGAATCATGAATTGAATCAAGAATCATGAATCATGAATCATAAATTGAATCATAAATCATGAATCATGAATTGAATCATGAATCATGAATCGAATCATGAATCATGAATCATGAATTGAATCATGAATTGAATCATGAATCATGAATCGAATCATGAAACATGAATTGAATCATGAATCATGAATTGAATCATGAATCATGAAGTGAATCATGAATCATGAATCATAAATCGAATCATGAATCATGAATTGAATCATGAATCGAATCATGAATTGAATCATGAATCATGAATTATAAATCATGAATTGAAACATGAATCATGAATCATGAATTGAATCATGAATCATGAATTGAATCATAAATCATGAATCATGAATTGAATCATGAATCATAAATTGAATCATGAATCAAGAATCATGAATTGAATCATGAATCATGAATCATGAATCGAATCATGAATCGAAACATGAATCATGAATCATGAATCATGAATTGAATCATGAATCGAATCATGAATCGAAACATGAATCATGAACCATGAAACATGAATCGAATCATGAATCATGAATCATGAATTGAATCATGAATCATGAATCGAATCATGAATCATGAATTGAATCATGAATCATGAATCATGAATTGAATCATGAATCATGAGTCATGAATTGAATCATGAATCATGAATCATGAATCGAATCATGAATCATGAATCATGAATCATGAATCATGAATTGAATCATGAATCATGAATCTAATCATGAATCATGAATTGAATCATGAGTTGAATCATGAATCATAAATTGAATCATGAATCATGAGTCATGAATTGAATCATGAATCATGAATCATGAATCATGAATCGAATCATGAATCATGAATCATGAATCATGAATTGAATCATGAATCGAATCAAGATTTATGAATTGAATCATGAGTTGAATCATGAATCATAAATTGAATCATGAATCATGAATCATGAATCATGAATCGAATCATAAATCATGAATCATGAATCATGATTCATGAATTGAATCATGAATCATGAATCATGAATCATGATTCATGAATTGAATCATGAATCATGAATTAAGAATCGATTCATGAATCATGAAATGAATCATGAATTGAATCATGAATTGAATCATGATTCATGAATCATGAATTGAATCATGAATCATGAATCATGAATCATGAATCATGAATCATGAATCATGAATTGAATCATGAATCATGATTTGAATCATGAATCATGAATTGAATCATGAATCATGAATTGAATCATGAATCATGAATCATAAATCGAATCATGAATCATGAATTGAATCATGAATCGAATCATGAATTGAATCATTAATCATGAATTGAATCATGAATTGAATCATGAATCATGAATTATAAATCATGAATTGAAACATGAATCATGAATCATGAATTGAATCATGAATCATGAATCATGAATTGAATCATGAATCATGAATCATGAATTGAATCATGAATCATGAATTGAATCATGAATCATGAATCATGAATTGAATCATGAATCATGAATCATGAATCGAATCATGAATCGAAACATGAATCATGAATCATGAATCATGAATTGAATCATGAATCATGAATCATGAATTGAATCATGAATCATGAACCATGAATCATGAATCGAATCATGAATCATGAATCATGAATTGAATCATGAATCATGAATCGAATCATGAATCATGAATTGAATCATGAATCATGAATCATGAATTGAATCATGAATCATGAGTCATGAATTGAATCATGAATCATGAATCATGAATCATGAATCGAATCATGAATCATGAATCTTGAATTATGAATTAAATCATGAATCATGAATCGAATCATGAATCATGAATCGAATCATGAATCATGAATTAAATCATGAGTTGAATCATGAATCATAAATTGAAGCATGAATCATGAGTCATGAATTGAATCATGAATCATGAATCATAAATCATGAATCGAATCATGAATCATGAATCATGAATCATGAATTGAATCATGAATCATGAATCGAATCATGAATCATGAATTGAATCATGAGTTGAATCATGAATCATAAATTGAATCATGAATCATGAATCATGTATTGAATCATGAATCATGAATTGAATCATGAATCATGAATCATGAATCAAGAATCATGAATCGAAACATGAATCATGAATTGAATCATGAATCATGAATCATGAATCATGAGTCATGAATTGAATCATGAATCATGAATTGAATCATGAATCATGAATCGAATCATGAATCAAATCATGAATCATGAATCGAATCATGAATCATGAATCGAATCATGAATCATGAATCATGAATCATAAATTGAATCATAAATCATGAATCATGAATTGAATCATGAATCATGAATCGAATCATGAATCATGAATTGAATCATGAATTATGAATCATGAATCATAAATTGAATCATAAATCATGAATCATGAATTGAATCATGAATCATGAATCGAATCATGAATCATGAATCATGAATTGAATCACGAATCATGAATCATAAATCCAATCATGAATCATGAATTGAATCATGAATCGAATCATGAATTGAATCATTAATCATGAATTGAATCATGAATCGTAAATTATTATGAATCATGAATTGAATCATGAATCATGAATCATGAATTGAATCATGAATCATGAATTATGAATTATGAATCATGAATTGAATCATGAATCATGAATCATGAATTGAATCATGAATCATAAATCGAATCATGAATCATGAATCGAATCATGAATCATGAATTGAATCATGAATCATGAATCATGAATTGAATCATGAATCATGAATCATGAATTGAATCATGAATCATGAATCATGAATCATGAATCATGAATCATGAATTGAATCATGAATCATGAATCGAATCATGAATCATGAATTGAATCATGAGTTGAATCATGAATCATAAATTGAATCATGAATCATGAATCATGAATCATGAATTGAATCATGAATCATGAATTATGAATCGAATCATGAATCATGAATTGAATCATGAGTTGAATCATGAATCATAAATTGAATCATGAATCATGAAATGAATCATGAATTGAATCATGAATCATGAATCATGAATTCAATCATGAATCATGATTTGAATCAGGAATCGAATCATGAATCATGAATTGAATCATGATTTTAATTATGAATCATGAATCATGAATTGAATCATGAATCATGAATCATGAATTGAATTATGAATTGAATCATGAATCTTGAATCATGAATTGAATAATGAATCATGAATCATAAATCATGAATCATGAATCATGAATCATAAATTGAATTATGAATTGAATCATGAATCATGAATTGAATCATGGATCATGAATCATGAATTGAATCATGAATCATAAATCATGAATTGAATCATGAATCATGAATCAAAACATGAATCATGAATCGAATCATGAATCATGAATTGTATCATGAATCATGAATCATGAATTGAATCATGAATCATGAATCATGAATTGAATCATGAATCATGAATCATGAATCATGAATCGAATCATGAATCATGAATTGAATCATGAATCATGAATTATGAATCATGAATTGAATCATGAATCATGAATTGAATCATGAATCATAATTCATTAATTGAATCATGAATCATGAATTGAATCATGAATCATGAATCATGAATTAAATCATGAATCATGAATCATGAATCGAATCATAAATCATGAATCACGAATCGAATCATGAATCATGAATTGAATCATGAATCATGAATCATGAATTGAATCATGAATCATGAATCATGAATTGAATCATGAATCATTAATCATGAATCATGAATCGAATCATGAATCATGAATCATGAATCATGAATCGAATCATGAATCATGAATCAAGAATCATGAATCGAAACATGAATCATGAATTGAATCATGAATCATGAATCATAAATCATGAATTGAATCATGAATCATGAATCATGAATCAAATAATGTATCATGAATCATGAATCATGAATTGAATCATGAATCATGACTCAAGAATCATGAATCGAAATATGAATCATGAATTGAATCATGAATCATGAATCATGAATCATGAATTGAATCATGAATTATGAATCATGAATCGAATAATGAATCATGAATCATGAATCATGAATTGAATCATGAATCATGAATTGAATCATGAATTGAATCATGAATCAAGAATCGAATCATGAATCATGAATTGAATCAAGAATCATGAATCATGAATCATAAATTGAATCATAAATCATGAATTATGAATTGAATCATGAACCATGAATCGAATCATAAATCATGAATCATGAATTGAATCATAAATTGAATCATGAATCATGAATCGAATCATGAATCATGAATCATGAATTGAATCATGAATCGAATCATGAATCATGAATTGAATCATGAATTGAATCATGAATTGAATCATTAATCATGAATTGAATCATGAATTGAATCATGAATCATGAATTATGAATCATGAATTGAATCATGAATCATGAATCGAATCATGAATCATGAATCATGAATTGAATCATGAATCGAATCATAAATCATGAATTGAATCATGAATTGAATCATGAATCATGAATCGAATCATGAATCATGAATTAAATAATAAATTGAATCATGAGTCATGAATCATGAATCATGAATCATGAATTGAATCATGAATCATGAATTGAATCATGAATCATGAATCATGAATCGAATCATGAATCATGAATCGAATCATGAATCATGAATTGAATCATGAGTTGAATCATGAATCATAAATTGAATCATGAATCATGAATTATGAATCATGAATTGAATCATGAATCATGAATTGTATCATGAATCATGAATCATGAATTGAATCATGAATCATGAATCATGAATCGAATCATGAATCATGAATTGAATCATGAATCATGAATCATGAATTAAATCATGAATCATGAATCATTAATTGAATCATGAATCATGAATCATGAATCGAATCATGAATCATGAATCATGAATTGAATCATGAATCATGAATTGAATCATGAATCATGAATCATGAATTGAATCATGAATCATGAATCATGAATTGAATCATGAATCATGAATCGAATCATGAATCATGAATTGAATCATGAATCATGAATCGAAACATGAATCATGAATTGAATCATGAATCATGAATTGAATCATGAATCATGAATCATGAATCGAATAATGAATCATGAATTGAATCATGAATCATGAATCATGAATCGAATAATGAATCATGAATTGAATCATGAATCATGAATCATGAATCATGACTCAAGAATCATGAATCGAAACATGAATCATGAATTGAATCATGAATCATGAATCATGAATCATGAGTCATGAATCATGAATCATGAATCATGAATCGAATAATGAATCATGAATCATGAATCATGAATTGAATCATGAATCATGAATTAAATCATGAATCATGAATCGAATCATGAATCGAATCATGAATCATGAATCGAATCATGAATCATGAATTGAATCATAAATCATGAATCATGAATTGAATCATTAATCATGAATCGAATCATGAATCATGAATTGAATCATAAATCATGAATCATGAATCATAAATTGAATCATAAATCATGAATCATGAATTGAATCATGAATCAGGAATTGAATCATGAATCATGAATCGAATCATGAATCATGAATCGAATCATGAATTGAATCATTAATCATGAATTGAATCATGAATCGTGAATTATGAATCATGAATTGAATCATGAATCGAATCATGAATTGAATCATTAATCATGAATTGAATCATGAATCGTGAATTATGAATCATGAATTGAATCATGAATCATGAATCATGAATTGAATCATGAATCATGAATCATGAATTGAATCATGAATCATGAATTATGAATCATGAATTGAATCATAAATCATGAATCATGAATTGAATCATGAATCATGAATCATGAATCATAAATCGAATCATGAATCATGAATCGAATCATGAATCATGAATTGAATCATGAATCATGAATCATGAATTGAATCATGAATTGAAGCATGAATCATGAATCATGAATCATGAATCATGAATTAAATCATGAATCATGAATCGAATCATGAATCATGAATTGGATCATGAGTTTAATCATGAATCATAAATTGAATCATATATCATGAATCATGAATCATGAATTGAATCATGAATCATGAATTATGAATCGAATCATGAATCATGAATTGAATCATGAGTTGAATCATGAATCATAAATTGAATCATGAATCATGAAATGAATCATGAATTGAATCATGAATCATGAATCATGAATCATGAATTCAATCATGAATCATGATTTGAATCAGGAATCGAATCATGAATCATGAATTGAATCATGATTTTAATTATGAATCATGAATCATGAATTGAATCATGAATCATGAATCATGAATCATGAATTAAATTATGAATTGAATCATGAATCTTGAATCATGAATTGAATAATGAATCATGAATCATAAATCATGAATTGAATTATGAATTGAATCATGAATCATGAATTGAATCATGAATCATGAATCATGAATTGAATCATGAATCATAAATCATGAAATTAATCATGATTCATGAATCAAAACATGAATCATGAATCGAATCATGAATCATGAATTGTATCATGAATCATGAATCATGAATTGAATCATGAATCATGAATCATGAATTGAATCATGAATCATGAATCATGAATCATGAATCGAATCATGAATCATGAATCATGAATCATGAATTGAATCATGAATCATGAATTATGAATCATGAATTGAATCATGAATCATGAATTGAATCATGAATCATGAATCATGAATTGAATCATGAATCATGAATCATGAATTGAATCATGAATCATGAATCATGAATCGAATCATGAATCATGAATCACGAATCGAATCATGAATCATGAATTGAATCATGAATCATAAATCATGAATTGAATCATGAATCATGAATCATGAATTGAATCATGAATCATGAATCATGAATCATGAATCGAATCATGAATCATGAATCATGAATTGAATCATGAATCATGAATCGAATCATGAATCATGAATCAAGAATCATGAATCGAAACATGAATCATGAATTGAATCATGAATCATGAATCATGAATCATGAATTGAATCATGAATCATGAATCGAATAATGAATCATGAATCATGAATCATGAATTGAATCATCAATCATGAATCAAGAATCATGAATCGAAACATGAATCATGAATTGAATAATGAATCATGAATCATGAATTTAATCATGAATTATGAATCATGAATCGAATAATGAATCATGAATCATGAATCATGAATTGAATCATGAATCATGAATTGAATCATGAATCATGAATTGAATCATGAATTGAATCATGAATCAAGAATCGAATCACGAATCATAAATTGAATCAAGAATCATGAATCATGAATCATAAATTGAATTATAAATCATGAATCATGATTTGAATCATGAACCACGAATCGAATCATGAATCATGAATCATGAATTGAATCATAAATTGAATTATGAATCATGAATCGAATCATGAATCATGAATCATGAATCATGAATCGAATCATGAATCGAATCATGAATCATGAATTGAATCATGAATTGAATCATGAATTGAATCATTAATCATGAATTGAATCATGAATTGAATCATGAATCATGAATTATGAATCATGAATTGAATCATGAATCATGAATCGAATCATGAATCATGAATCATGAATCATGAATCATGAATTGAATCATGAATCGAATCATAAATCATGAATTGAATCATGAATTGAATCATGAATCATGAATCGAATCATGAATCATGAATTAAATAATAAATTGAATCATGAATTATGAATCGAATCATGAATTGAATCAGGAATCATGTATTGAATCATGAATCATGAATTGAATCATGAATCATGAATCATGAATCATGAATTGAATCATGAATCATGAATCAAATCATGAATCATGAATCATGAATCGAATCACGAATCATGAATTGAATCATGAATCATGAATCATGAATTGAATCATGAATCATGAATCATGAATTGAATCATGAATCATGAATCATGAATCGAATCATGAATCATGAATCATGAATCATGAATTGAATCATGAATCATGAATCATGAATCGAATCATGAATCATGAATCATGAATCATGAATTGAATCATGAATCATGAATCGAATCATGAATCATGAATTGAATCATGATTCATGAAATGAATCATGAATCATGAATCATGATTCATGAAATGAATCATGAATCATGAATCATGAATTGAATCATGAATCATGAATCAAGAATCATGAATCGAAACATGAATCATGAATTGAATCATGAATCATGAATTGAATCATGAATCATGAATCATGAATCGAATAATGAATCATGAATCATGAATCATGAATTGAATCATGAATCATGAATTGAATCATGAATCATGAATTGAATCATGAATTGAATCATGAATCAAGAATCGAATCATGAATCATTAATTGAATCAAGAATCATGAATCATGAATCATAAATTGAATCATAAATCATGAATCATGAATTGAATCATGAATCATGAATCGAATCAAGAATCATGATTTATGAATTGAATCATGAATCGAATCATGAATCATGAATTGAATCATGAATTGAATCATGAATTGAATCTTTAATCATGAATTGAATCATGAATTGAATCATGAATCATGAATTATGAATCATGAATCGAATCATAAATCATGAATCGAATCATGAATCATGAATTGAATCATGAATCGAATCATAAATCATGAATTGAATAATGAATTGAATCATGAATCATGAATCGAATCATGAATCATGAATTAAATAATAAATTGAATCATGAATCATGAATCGAATCATGAATTGAATAAGGAATCATGAATTGAATCATGAATCATGAATCATGAATCGAATAATGAATCATGAATCATGAATCATGAATCGAATCATGAATCATGAATCGAATCATGAATCATGAATCATGAATCGAATCATGAATCATGAATCATGAATCAAATCATGAATTGAATCAGGAATCATGAATTGAATCATGAATCATGAATTGAATCATGAATCATGAATCATGAATCGAATCATGAATCATGAATCATGAATCAAATCATGAATCATGAATCAAATCATGAATCATGAATCATGAATCGAATCATGAATCATGAATTGAATCATGAATCATGAATCATGAATTGAATCATGAATCATGAATCATGAATTGAATCATGAATCATGAATCATGAATCATGAATCGAATCATGAATCATGAATCATAAATCATGAATTGAATCATGAATCATGAATTGAATCATGAATCATGAATTGAATCATGAATCATGAATCAAGATTCATGAATCGAAACATGAATCATGAATCATGAATCATGAATTGAATCATGAATCATGAATGGAATCATGAATCATGAATCAAGATTCATGAATCGAAACATGAATCATGAATCATGAATCATGAATGGAATCATGAATCATGAATCGAATCATGAATCATGAATCATGAATTGAATCATGAATCATGAATTAATGAATTGAATCATGAATCATGAATCATGAATCGAATCATGAATCATGAATCATGAATTGAATCATGAATCATGAATTGAATCATGAATCATGAATTGAATCATGAATCATGAATTAAATAATAAATTGAATCATGAATCGAATCATGAATTGAATCAGGAATCATGTATTGAATCATGAATCATGAATTGAATCATGAATCATGAATCATGAATCATGAATCGAATCATGAATCATGAATCATGAATCAAATCATGAATAATGAATCATGAATCGAATCATGAATCATGAATTGAATCATGAATCATGAATCATGAATTGAATCATGAATCATGAATCATGAATCATGAATTGAATCATGAATCATGAATCATGAATCAAATCATGAATCATAAATCATGAATCGAATCACGAATCATGAATTGAATCATGAATCATGAATCATGAATTGAATCATGAATCATGAATCATGAATTGAATCATGAATCATGAATCATGAATCGAATCATGAATCATGAATTGAATCATGAATCATGAATCGAATCATGAATCATGAATTGAATCATGAGTTGAATCATGAATCATAAATTGAATCATGAATCATGAATCGAATCATAAATCATGAATCATGAATCATGAATCATGAATTGAATCATGAATCATGAATCATGAATCGAATAATGAATCATGAATCATGAATCATGAATTGAATCATGAATCATGAATTGAATCATGAATCATGAATTGAATCATGAATCATGAATCATGAATCGAATAATGAATCATGAATCATGAATCATGAATTGAATCATGAATCATGAATTGAATCATGAATCATGAATTGAATCATGAATTGAATCATGAATCAAGAATCGAATCATGAATCATGAATTGAATCATGAATCATGAATCATAAATTGAATCATAAATCATGAATCATGAATTGAATCATGAATCATGAATCGAATCATGAATCATGAATCATGAATTGAATCATGAATTGAATCATGAATTGAATCTTTAATCATGAATTGAATCATGAATTGAATCATGAATTGAATCATGAATCATGAATTAAATAATAAATTGAATCATGAATCATGAATCGAATCATGAATTGAATAAGGAATCATGAATTGAATCATGAATCATGAATCATGAATCGAATAATGAATCATGAATCATGAATCATGAATCGAATCATGAATCATGAATCATGAATCGAATCATGAATCATGAATCATGAATCAAATCATGAATCATGAATCATGAATCGAATCATGAATCATGAATTGAATCATGAATCATGAATCATGAATTGAATCATGAATCATGAATCATGAATCGAATCATGAATCATGAATCATGAATCGAATCATGAATCATGAATTGAATCATGAATCATGAATCATGAATTGAATCATGAATCATGAATCATGAATTGAATCATGAATCATGAATCATGAATCATGAATTGAATCATGAATCATGAATCATGAATCGAATCATGAATCATGAATCATGAATCATGAATCATGAATCAAGAATCATGAATCGAAACATGAATCATGAATTGAATCATGAATCATGAATCATGAATCATGAATTGAATCATGAATCATGAATCATGAATCAAATAATGAATCATGAATCATGAATCATGAATTGAATCATGAATCATGAATTAAATCATGAATCATGAATTGAATCATGAATTGAATCATGAATCAAGAATCGAATCATGAATCATGAATTGAATCATGAATCATGAATCATAAATTGAATCATAAATTATGAATCATGAATTAAATCATGAATCATGAATTAAATCATGAATCATGAATCGAATCATGAATCATGAATCATGAATTGAATCATGAATTGAATCATGAATCATGAATCGAATCATGAATCATGAATTGAATCATGAATTGAATCATGAATTGAATCATGAATTGAATCATTAATCATGAATTGAATCATGAATTATGAATCATGAATAGAATCATGAATCATGAATCGAATCATGAATCATGAATCATGAATTGAATCATGAATCGAATCATAAATCATGAATTGAATCATGAATTGAATCATGAATCATGAATCGAATCATGAATCATGAATTAAATAATAAATTGAATCATGAATCATGAATCGAATCATGAATTGAATCAGGAATCATGAATTGAATCATGAATCATGAATTGAATCATGAATCATGAATCATGAATCGAATCATGATTCATGAATCATGAATCAAATCATGAATCATGAATCATGAATTGAATCATGAATCATGAATTGAATCATGAATCATGACTCATGAATTGAATCATGAATCATGAATCATGAATTGAATCATGAATCATGAATCATGAATCATGAATCGAATCATGAATCATGAATCATAAATCATGAATTGAATCATGAATCATGAATTGAATCATGAATCATGAATTGAATCATGAATCATGAATCAAGATTTATGAATCGAAACATGAATCATGAATCATGAATCATGAATTGAATCATGAATCATGAATCGAATCATGAATCATGAATCATGAATTGAATCATGAATCATGAATTGAATCATGAATCATGAATTGAATCATGAATCATGAATTAAATAATAAATTGAATCATGAATCATGAATCGAATCATGAATTGAATCAGGAATCATGTATTGAATCATGAATCATGAATTGAATCATGAATCATGAATCATGAATCATGAATCGAATCATGAATCATGAATCATGAATCAAATCATGAATAATGAATCATGAATCGAATCATGAATCATGAATTGAATCATGAATCATGAATCATGAATTGAATCATGAATCATGAATCATGAATCATGAATTGAATCATGAATCATGAATCATGAATCAAATCATGAATCATAAATCATGAATCGAATCACGAATCATGAATTGAATCATGAATCATGAATCATGAATTGAATCATGAATCATGAATCATGAATTGAATCATGAATCATGAATCATGAATCGAATCATGAATCATGAATTGAATCATGAATCATGAATCGAATCATGAATCATGAATTGAATCATGAGTTGAATCATGAATCATAAATTGAATCATGAATCATGAATCGAATCATAAATCATGAATCATGAATCATGAATCATGAATTGAATCATGAATCATGAATCATGAATCGAATAATGAATCATGAATCATGAATCATGAATTGAATCATGAATCATGAATTGAATCATGAATCATGAATTGAATCATGAATCATGAATCATGAATCGAATAATGAATCATGAATCATGAATCATGAATTGAATCATGAATCATGAATTGAATCATGAATCATGAATTGAATCATGAATTGAATCATGAATCAAGAATCGAATCATGAATCATGAATTGAATCATGAATCATGAATCATAAATTGAATCATAAATCATGAATCATGAATTGAATCATGAATCATGAATCGAATCATGAATCATGAATCATGAATTGAATCATGAATTGAATCATGAATTGAATCTTTAATCATGAATTGAATCATGAATTGAATCATGAATTGAATCATGAATCATGAATTAAATAATAAATTGAATCATGAATCATGAATCGAATCATGAATTGAATAAGGAATCATGAATTGAATCATGAATCATGAATCATGAATCGAATAATGAATCATGAATCATGAATCATGAATCGAATCATGAATCATGAATCATGAATCGAATCATGAATCATGAATCATGAATCAAATCATGAATCATGAATCATGAATCGAATCATGAATCATGAATTGAATCATGAATCATGAATCATGAATTGAATCATGAATCATGAATCATGAATCGAATCATGAATCATGAATCATGAATCGAATCATGAATCATGAATTGAATCATGAATCATGAATCATGAATTGAATCATGAATCATGAATCATGAATTGAATCATGAATCATGAATCATGAATCATGAATTGAATCATGAATCATGAATCATGAATCGAATCATGAATCATGAATCATGAATCATGAATCATGAATCAAGAATCATGAATCGAAACATGAATCATGAATTGAATCATGAATCATGAATCATGAATCATGAATTGAATCATGAATCATGAATCATGAATCAAATAATGAATCATGAATCATGAATCATGAATTGAATCATGAATCATGAATTAAATCATGAATCATGAATTGAATCATGAATTGAATCATGAATCAAGAATCGAATCATGAATCATGAATTGAATCATGAATCATGAATCATAAATTGAATCATAAATTATGAATCATGAATTAAATCATGAATCATGAATTAAATCATGAATCATGAATCGAATCATGAATCATGAATCATGAATTGAATCATGAATTGAATCATGAATCATGAATCGAATCATGAATCATGAATTGAATCATGAATTGAATCATGAATTGAATCATGAATTGAATCATTAATCATGAATTGAATCATGAATTATGAATCATGAATAGAATCATGAATCATGAATCGAATCATGAATCATGAATCATGAATTGAATCATGAATCGAATCATAAATCATGAATTGAATCATGAATTGAATCATGAATCATGAATCGAATCATGAATCATGAATTAAATAATAAATTGAATCATGAATCATGAATCGAATCATGAATTGAATCAGGAATCATGAATTGAATCATGAATCATGAATTGAATCATGAATCATGAATCATGAATCGAATCATGATTCATGAATCATGAATCAAATCATGAATCATGAATCATGAATTGAATCATGAATCATGAATTGAATCATGAATCATGACTCATGAATTGAATCATGAATCATGAATCATGAATTGAATCATGAATCATGAATCATGAATCATGAATCGAATCATGAATCATGAATCATAAATCATGAATTGAATCATGAATCATGAATTGAATCATGAATCATGAATTGAATCATGAATCATGAATCAAGATTTATGAATCGAAACATGAATCATGAATCATGAATCATGAATTGAATCATGAATCATGAATCGAATCATGAATCATGAATCAAGATTCATGAATCGAAACATGAATCATGAATCATGAATCATGAATTGAATCATGAATCATGAATCGAATCATGAATCATGAATCATGAATTGAATCATGAATCATGAATTAATGAATTGAATCATGAATCATGAATCATGAATCGAATCATGAATCATGAATTGAATCATGAATCATGAATTAATGAATTGAATCATGAATCATGAATCATGAATCGAATCATGACTCATGAATCATGAATTGAATCATGAATCATGAATCGAATCATGAATCATGAATCGAATCATGAATCATGAATTAAATAATAAATTGAATCATGAATCATGAATCGAATCATGAATTGAATCAGGAATCATGTATTGAATCATGAATCATGAATTGAATCATGAATCATGAATCATTAATCATGAATCGAATCATGAATCATGAATCATGAATCAAATCATGAATCATGAATCATGAATCGAATCATGAATCATGAATTGAATCATGAATCATGAATCATGAATTGAATCATGAATCATGAATCATGAATTGAATCATGAATCATGAATCATGAATCAAATCATGAATCATGAATCATGAATCGAATCACGAATCATGAATTGAATCATGAATCATGAATTGAATCATGAATCATGAATCATGAATTGAATCATGAATCATGAATCATGAATTGAATCATGAATCATGAATCATGAATCGAATCATGAATCATGAATCATGAATCATGAATTGAATCATGAATCATGAATCAAGAATCATGAATCGAAACATGAATCATGAATTGAATCATGAATCATGAATTGAATCATGAATCATGAATCATGAATCGAATAATGAATCATGAATCATGAATCATGAATTGAATCATGAATCATGAATTGAATCATGAATCATGAATTGAATCATGAATTGAATCATGAATCAAGAATCGAATCATGAATCATGAATTGAATCAAGAATCATGAATCATGAATCATAAATTGAATCATAAATCATGAATCATGAATCGAATCATGAATCATGAATCAAGAATCATGAATCGAAACATGAATCATGAATTGAATCATGAATCATGAATCATGAATCATGAATTGAATCATGAATCATAAATCATGAATCAAATAATGAATCATGAATCATGAATCATGAATTGAATCATGAATCATGAATTAAATCATGAATCATGAATTGAATCATGAATTGAATCATGAATCAAGAATCGAATCATGAATCATGAATTGAATCATGAATCTTGAATCATAAATTGAATCATAAATTATGAATCATGAATTAAATCATGAATCATGAATTAAATCATGAATCATGAATCGAATCATGAATCATGAATCATGAATTGAATCATGAATTGAATCATGAATCATGAATCGAATCATGAATCATGAATTGAATCATGAATTGAATCATGAATTGAATCATGAATTGAATCATTAATCATGAATTGAATCATGAATTATGAATCATGAATAGAATCATGAATCATGAATCGAATCATGAATCATGAATCATGAATTGAATCATGAATCGAATCATAAATCATGAATTGAATAATGAATTGAATCATGAATCATGAATCGAATCATGAATCATGAATTAAATAATAAATTGAATCATGAATCATGAATCGAATCATGAATTGAATCAGGAATCATGAATTGAATCATGAATCATGAATTGAATCATGAATCATGAATCATGAATCGAATCATGAATCATGAATCATGAATCAAATCATGAATCATGAATCATAAATTGAATCATGAATCATGAATTGAATCATGAATCATGACTCATGAATTGAATCATGAATCATGAATCATGAATCGAATAATGAATCATGAATCATGAATCATGAATTGAATCATGAATCATGAATTAAATCATGAATCATGAATTGAATCATGAATCAAGAATCGAATCATGAATCATGAATTGAATCATGAATCATGAATCATGAATCATAAATTGAATCATAAATCATGAATCATGAATTAAATCATGAATCATGAATCGAATCATGAATCATGAATCATGAATTGAATCATGAATTGAATCATGAATCATGAATCGAATCATGAATCATGAATTGAATCATGAATTGAATCATGAATTGAATCATTAATCATGAATTGAATCATGAATTATGAATCATGAATAGAATCATGAATCATGAATCGAATCATGAATCATGAATCATGAATTGAATCATGAATCGAATCATAAATCATGAATTGAATAATGAATTGAATCATGAATCATGAATCGAATCATGAATCATGAATTAAATAATAAGTTGAATCATGAATCATGAATCGAATCATGAATTGAATCAGGAATCATGAATTGAATCATGAATCATGAATTGAATCATGAATCATGAATCATGAATCGAATCATGAATCATGAATCATGAATCAAATCATGAATCATGAATCATGAATCGAATCATGAATCATGAATTGAATCATGAATCATGAATCATGAATTGAATCATGAATCATGAATCATGAATTGAATCATGAATCATGAATCATGAATCATGAATCAAATCATGAATCATGAATCATAAATCATGAATTGAATCATGAATCATGAATTGAATCATGAATCATGAATTGAATCATGAATCATGAATCATATTTCATGAATCGAAACATGAATCATGAATCATGAATCATGAATTGAATCATGAATCATGAATTGAATCATGAATCATGAATCAAGATTCATGAATCGAAACATGAATCATGAATCATGAATCATGAATTGAATCATGAATCATGAATCGAATCATGAATCATGAATCAAGATTCATGAATCGAAACATGAATCATGAATCATGAATCATGAATTGAATCATGAATCATGAATCGAATCATGAATCATGAATCATGAATTGAATCATGAATCATGAATTAATGAATTGAATCATGAATCATGAATCATGAATCGAATCATGAATCATGAATCATGAATTAATGAATTGAATCATGAATCATGAATCATGAATCGAATCATGAATCATGAATCATGAATTGAATCATGAATCATGAATCGAATCATGAATCATGAATCATGAATTGAATCATGAATCATGAATTAATTAATTGAATCATGAATCATTAATCGAATCATGAATCATGAATCTTGAATTGAATCATGAATCATGAATCGAATCATGAATCATGAATTGAAACATTAATTGAATCATGTATCATGAATTGAATCAGGAATCGAATCATGAATTGAATTATGAATCATGAAATGAATCATGAGTCATGAAATGAATCATGAGTCATGAATAATGAATTAAATCATGAATCATGAATCTTGAATCATGAATCATGAATTGAATCATGAATCATGAATCATGAATCGAATCATGAATCATGAATCGAATCATGAATCATGAATTGAATCATGAATCATGAATTGAATCATGAGTTGAATCATGAATCATGAGTTGAATCATGAATCATGAATCATGAATCATGAATTGAATCATGAATCATGAATTGTATCATGAATCATGAATCATGAATTGAATCATGAATCATGAATCATGAATTGAATCATGAATCATGAATTATGAATCATGAATCGAATCATGAATCATGAATTGAATCATAAATCATGAATCATGAATTGAATCATGAATCATGAATCATGAATCATGAATCGAATCATGAATCATGAATCATGAATTGAATCATGAATCATGAATCGAATCATGAATCATGAATCATGAATTGAATCATGAATCATGAATCATGAATTGAATCATGAATCATGAATCGAATCATGAATCATGAATTGAATCATGAATCATGAATTGTATCATGAATCATGAATCATGAATTGTATCATGAATAAATAATCATGAATTGAATCATGAATCATGAATCATGAATTGAATCATGAATCATGAATCATGAATCATGAATCGAATCATGAATCATGAATCATGAATCATGAATTGAATCATGAATCATGAATTATGAATCATGAATTGAATCATGAATCATGAATCATGAATTGAATCATGAATCATGAATCGAATCATGAATCATGAATCATGAATTGAATCATGAATCATGAATTAATTAATTGAATCATGAATCATTAATCGAATCATGAATCATGAATCTTGAATTGAATCATGAATCATGAATCGAATCATGAATCATGAATTGAAACATTAATTGAATCATGTATCATGAATTGAATCAGGAATCGAATCATGAATTGAATTATGAATCATGAAATGAATCATGAGTCATGAAATGAATCATGAGTCATGAATAATGAATTAAATCATGAATCATGAATCTTGAATCATGAATCATGAATTGAATCATGAATCATGAATCATGAATCGAATCATGAATCATGAATCGAATCATGAATCATGAATTGAATCATGAATCATGAATTGAATCATGAGTTGAATCATGAATCATGAGTTGAATCATGAATCATGAATCATGAATCATGAATTGAATCATGAATCATGAATTGTATCATGAATCATGAATCATGAATTGAATCATGAATCATGAATCATGAATTGAATCATGAATCATGAATTATGAATCATGAATCGAATCATGAATCATGAATTGAATCATAAATCATGAATCATGAATTGAATCATGAATCATGAATCATGAATCATGAATCGAATCATGAATCATGAATCATGAATTGAATCATGAATCATGAATCGAATCATGAATCATGAATCATGAATTGAATCATGAATCATGAATCATGAATTGAATCATGAATCATGAATCGAATCATGAATCATGAATTGAATCATGAATCATGAATTGTATCATGAATCATGAATCATGAATTGTATCATGAATAAATAATCATGAATTGAATCATGAATCATGAATCATGAATTGAATCATGAATCATGAATCATGAATCATGAATCGAATCATGAATCATGAATCATGAATCATGAATTGAATCATGAATCATGAATTATGAATCATGAATTGAATCATGAATCATGAATCATGAATTGAATCATGAATCATGAATCGAATCATGAATCATGAATCATGAATCATGAATTGAATCATGAATCATGAATCATGAATCGAATCATGAATCATGAATTGAATCATGAATCATAAATCATGAATTGAATCATGAATCATGAATCATGAATTGAATCATGAATCATGAATCATGAATCGAATCATGAATCATGAATCATGAATTGAATCATGAATCGAATCATGAATCATGAATTGAATCATGAATCATGAATCGAATCATGAATCATGAATCATGAATTGAATCATGAATCGAATCATGAATCATGAATTGAATCATGAATTGAATCATGAATTGAATCATTAATCATGAATTGAATCATGAATTGAATCATGAATCATGAATTATGAATCATGAATCATGAATTATGAATCATGAATAGAATCATGAATCATGAATCATGAATCATGAAGTGAATCATAAATCGAATCATGAATCATGAATTAAATAATAAATTGAATCATGAATCATGAATCGAATCATGAATTGAATCAGGAATCATGAATTGAATCATGAATCATGAATTGAATCATGAATCATGAATCATGAATCATGAATCGAATCATGAATCATGAATCATGAATCAAATCATGAATCATGAATCATGAATCGAATCATGAATCATGAATTGAATCATGAATCATGAATCATGAATTGAATCATGAATCATGAATCATGAATTGAATCATGAATCATGAATCATAAATCATGAATTGAATCATGAATCATGAATTGAATCATGAATCATGAATCAAGATTCATGAATCGAAACACGAATCATGAATTGAATCATGAATCATGAATCATGAATCATGAATTGAATCATGAATCATGAATCATGAATCGAATAATGAATCATGAATCATGAATCATGAATTGAATCATGAATCATTAATCAAGAATCATGAATCGAAACATGAATCATGAATTGAATCATGAATCATGAATCATGAATCATGAATTGAATAATGAATCATGAATCATAAATTGAATCATGAATCATGAATTGAATCATGAATTGAATCATGAATTGAATCATGAATCAAGAATCGAATCATGAATCATGAATTGAATCAAGAATCATGAATCATGAATCATAAATTGAATCATAAATCATGAATCATGAATCGAATCATGAATCATGAATCATGAATCGAATCATGAATCATGTATCATGAATTGAATCATGAATTGAATCATGAATCATGAATCGAATCATGAAACATGAATTGAATAATGAATTGAATCATGAATTGAATCATGAATCATGAATTGAATTATGAATCATGAATTGAATCATGAATCGAATCATGAATTGAATCATTAATCATAAATTGAATCATGAATTGAATCATGAATCATGAATTATAAATCATGATATGAAACATGAATCATGAATCATGAATTGAATCATGAATCATGAATCATGATTTGAATCATAAATCATGAATCATGAATTGAATCATGAATCATGAATCATGAATTGAATCATGAATCATGAATCGAATCATGAATCATGAATCAAGAATCATGAATCGAAACATGAATCATGAATTGAATCATGAATCATGAATCATGAATTGAATCATGAATCATGAATCGAATCATGAATCATGAATTGAATCATGAATTGAATCATGAATCATGAATCGAATCATGAATCATGAATCATGAATTGAATCATGAATCATGAATTGAATCATGAATCTTGAATTGAATCATGAATTGAATCATAAATTGAATCATAAATCATGAATCATTAATCGAATCATGAATCATGAATTGAATCATGAATTGAATCATTAATCATGAATTGAATCATTAATCGAATCATGAATCATGAATTGAATCATGAATTGAATCATAAATCGAATCATGAATCATGAATTGAATCATGAATTGAATCATGAATCAAGAATCGAATCATGAATCATGAATTGAATCAAGAATCATGAATCATGAATCATAAATTGAATCATAAATCATGAATCATGAATTGAATCATGAATCATGAATCGAATCATGAATCATGAATCATGAATTGAATCATGAATTGAATCATGAATCATGAATCGAATCATGAAACATGAATTGAATCATGAATCATGAATTGAATCATGAATCATGAAGTGAATCATGAATCATGAATCATAAATCGAATCATGAATCATGAATTGAATCATGAATCGAATCATGAATTGAATCATGAATCATGAATTATAAATCATGAATTGAAACATGAATCATGAATCATGAATTGAATCATGAATCATGAATTGAATCATAAATCATGAATCATGAATTGAATCATGAATCATAAATTGAATCATGAATCAAGAATCATGAATTGAATCATGAATCATGAATCATGAATCGAATCATGAATCGAAACATGAATCATGAATCATGAATCATGAATTGAATCATGAATCGAATCATGAATCGAAACATGAATCATGAACCATGAAACATGAATCGAATCATGAATCATGAATCATGAATTGAATCATGAATCATGAATCGAATCATGAATCATGAATTGAATCATGAATCATGAATCATGAATTGAATCATGAATCATGAGTCATGAATTGAATCATGAATCATGAATCATGAATCGAATCATGAATCATGAATCATGAATCATGAATCATGAATTGAATCATGAATCATGAATCTAATCATGAATCATGAATTGAATCATGAGTTGAATCATGAATCATAAATTGAATCATGAATCATGAGTCATGAATTGAATCATGAATCATGAATCATGAATCATGAATCGAATCATGAATCATGAATCATGAATCATGAATTGAATCATGAATCGAATCAAGATTTATGAATTGAATCATGAGTTGAATCATGAATCATAAATTGAATCATGAATCATGAATCATGAATCATGAATCGAATCATAAATCATGAATCATGAATCATGATTCATGAATTGAATCATGAATCATGAATCATGAATCATGATTCATGAATTGAATCATGAATCATGAATTAAGAATCGATTCATGAATCATGAAATGAATCATGAATTGAATCATGAATTGAATCATGATTCATGAATCATGAATTGAATCATGAATCATGAATCATGAATCATGAATCATGAATCATGAATCATGAATTCAATCATGAATCATGATTTGAATCATGAATCATGAATTGAATCATGAATCATGAATTGAATCATGAATCATGAATCATAAATCGAATCATGAATCATGAATTGAATCATGAATCGAATCATGAATTGAATCATTAATCATGAATTGAATCATGAATTGAATCATGAATCATGAATTATAAATCATGAATTGAAACATGAATCATGAATCATGAATTGAATCATGAATCATGAATCATGAATTGAATCATGAATCATGAATCATGAATTGAATCATGAATCATGAATTGAATCATGAATCATGAATCATGAATTGAATCATGAATCATGAATCATGAATCGAATCATGAATCGAAACATGAATCATGAATCATGAATCATGAATTGAATCATGAATCATGAATCATGAATTGAATCATGAATCATGAACCATGAATCATGAATCGAATCATGAATCATGAATCATGAATTGAATCATGAATCATGAATCGAATCATGAATCATGAATTGAATCATGAATCATGAATCATGAATTGAATCATGAATCATGAGTCATGAATTGAATCATGAATCATGAATCATGAATCATGAATCGAATCATGAATCATGAATCTTGAATTATGAATTAAATCATGAATCATGAATCGAATCATGAATCATGAATCGAATCATGAATCA
This sequence comes from Mixophyes australis, assembly GCA_036250195.1. Lineage (NCBI taxonomy): Eukaryota > Metazoa > Chordata > Amphibia > Anura > Limnodynastidae > Mixophyes > Mixophyes australis. Next base: position 307,184 of record JAVHZZ010000027.1, read on the forward strand.
TGAATTAAATCATGAGTTGAATCATGAATCATAAATTGAAGCATGAATCATGAGTCATGAATTGAATCATGAATCATGAATCATAAATCATGAATCGAATCATGAATCATGAATCATGAATCATGAATTGAATCATGAATCATGAATCGAATCATGAATCATGAATTGAATCATGAGTTGAATCATGAATCATAAATTGAATCATGAATCATGAATCATGTATTGAATCATGAATCATGAATCAAATCATAAATCATGAATCATGAATCATGATTCATGAATTGAATCATGAATCATGAATTAAGAATCGATTCATGAATCATGAATTGAATCATGAGTTGAATCATGAATCATAAATTGAATCATGAATCATGAAATGAATCATGAATTGAATCATGAATTTAATCATGATTCATGAATCATGAATTGAATCATGAATCATGAATCATGAATCATGAATCATGAATTCAATCATGAATCATGATTTAAATCAGGAATCGAATCATGAATCATGAATTGAATCATGATTTTAATTATGAATCTTGAATCATGAATTAAATCATGAATCATGAATCATAAATCATGAATCATGAATTGAATTATGAATTGAATCATGAATCATGAATTGAATCATGAATCATGAATCATGAATTGAATCATGAATCATGAATCATGAATTGAATCATGAATCATGAATCGAATCATGAATCATGAATCGAATCATGAATCATGAATTGTATCATGAATCGTGAATCATGAATTGAATCATGAATCATGAATCATGAATTGAATCATGAATCATGAATCATGAATCATGAATCGAATCATGAATCATGAATCATGTATCATGAATCATGAATCATGAATCGAATCATGAATCATGAATTGAATCATGAATCATGAATTATGAATCATGAATTGAATCATGAATCATGAATCATGAATTGAATCATGAATCATGAATCATGAATTGAATCATGAATTGAATCATGAATCATGAATCGAATCATGAATCATGAATTGAATCATGAATTGAATCATGAATCAAGAATCGAATCATGAATCATAAATTGAATCAAGAATCATGAATCATGAATCATAAATTGAATCATAAATCATGAATCATGAATTGAATCATGAATCATGAATCAAATCATGAATCATGAATTGAATCATGAATTGAATCATGAATCATGAATCGAATCATGAAACATGAATTGAATCATGAATTGAATCATGAATCATGAATTGAATCATGAATCATGAATTGAATCATGAATCATGAATCATAAATCAAATCATGAATCATGAATTGAATCATGAATCGAATCATGAATTGAATCATTAATCATGAATTGAATCATGAATCATGAATTATAAATCATGAATTGAAACATGAATCATGAATCATGAATTGAATCATGAATCATGAATCATGAATTGAATCATGAATCATGAATCATGAATTGAATCATATATCATGAATTGAATCATGAATCATGAATCATGAATCGAATCATGAATCGAAACATGAATCATGAATCATGAATCATGAATTGAATCATGAATCATGAATCATGAATTGAATCATGAATCATGAACCATGAATCATGAATCGAATCATGAATCATGAATTGAATCATGAATCATGAATCGAATCATGAATCATGAATTGAATCATGAATCATGAATTATAAATCATGAATTGAAACATGAATCATGAATCATGAATTGAATCATGAATCATGAATCATGAATTGAATCATGAATCATGAATCATGAATTGAATCATGAATCATGAATTGAATCATGAATCATGAATCATGAATTGAATCATGAATCATGAATCATGAATCGAATCATGAATCGAAACATGAATCATGAATCATGAATCATGAATTGAATCATGAATCATGAATCATGAATTGAATCATATATCATGAACCATGAATCATGAATCGAATCATGAATCATGAATTGAATCATGAATCATGAATCGAATCATGAATCATGAATTGAATCATGAATCATGAATTGAATCATGAATCATGAGTCATGAATTGAATCATGAATCATGAATCATGAATTGAATCATGAATCATGAACCATGAATCATGAATCGAATCATGAATCATGAATTGAATCATGAATCATGAATCGAATCATGAATCATGAATTGAATCATGAATCATGAATTATAAATCATGAATTGAAACATGAATCATGAATCATGAATTGAATCATGAATCATGAATCATGAATTGAATCATGAATCATGAATCATGAATTGAATCATGAATCATGAATTGAATCATGAATCATGAATCATGAATTGAATCATGAATCATGAATCATGAATCGAATCATGAATCGAAACATGAATCATGAATCATGAATCATGAATTGAATCATGAATCATGAATCATGAATTGAATCATATATCATGAACCATGAATCATGAATCGAATCATGAATCATGAATCATGAATAGAATCATGAATCATGAATCGAATCATGAATCATGAATTGAATCATGAATCATGAATCATGAATTGAATCATGAATCATGAGTCATGAATTGAATCATGAATCATGAATCATGAATCATGAATCGAATCATGAATCCTGAATCTTGAATTATGAATTAAATCATGAATCATGAATCGAATCATGAATCATGAATTAAATCATGAGTTGAATCATGAATCATAAATTGAAGCATGAATCATGAGTCATGAATTGAATCATGAATCATGAATCATAAATCATGAATCGAATCATGAATCATGAATCATGAATCATGAATTGAATCATGAATCATGAATCGAATCATGAATCATGAATTGAATCATGAGTTGAATCATGAATCATAAATTGAATCATGAATCATGAATCATGAATTGAATCATGAATCATGAATCGAATCATAAATCATGAATCATGAATCATGATTCATGAATTGAATCATGAATCATGAATTAAGAATCGATTCATGAATCATGAATTGAATCATGAGTTGAATCATGAATCATAAATTGAATCATGAATCATGAAATGAATCATGAATTGAATCATGAATTGAATCATGATTCATGAATCATGAATCATGAATCATGAATCATGAATTCAATCATGAATCATGATTTAAATCAGGAATCGAATCATGAATCATGAATTGAATCATGATTTTAATTATGAATCTTGAATCATGAATTAAATCATGAATCATGAATCATAAATCATGAATCATGAATTGAATTATGAATTGAATCATGAATCATGAATTGAATCATGAATCATGAATCATGAATTGAATCATGAATCATGAATCATGAATTGAATCATGAATCATGAATCGAATCATGAATCATGAATCGAATCATGAATCATGAATTGTATCATGAATCGTGAATCATGAATTGAATCATGAATCATGAATCATGAATTGAATCATGAATCATGAATCATGAATAGAATCATGAATCATGAATCATGAATCATGAATCGAATCATGAATCATGAATTGAATCATGAATCATGAATTATGAATCATGAATTGAATCATGAATCATGAATTGAATCATGAATCATGAATTGAATCATGAATTGAATCATGAATCATGAATCGAATCATGAATCATGAATTGAATCATGAATTGAATCATGAATCAAGAATCGAATCATGAATCATAAATTGAATCAAGAATCATGAATCATGAATCATAAATTGAATCATAAATCATGAATCATGAATTGAATCATGAATCATGAATCGAATCATGAATCATGAATCATGAATTGAATCATGAATTGAATCATGAATCATGAATCGAATCATGAAACATGAATTGAATCATGAATTGAATCATGAATCATGAATTGAATCATGAATCATGAATTGAATCATGACTCATGAATCATAAATCGAATCATGAATCATGAATTGAATCATGAATCGAATCATGAATTAAATCATTAATCATGAATTGAATCATGAATTGAATCATGAATCATGAATTATAAATCATGAATTGAAACATTAATCATGAATCATGAATTGAATCATGAATCATGAATCATGTATTGAATCATGAATCATGAATCATGAATTGAATCATGAATTGAATCATGAATCATGAATCATGAATTGAATCATGAATCATGAATCATGAATCGAATCATGAATCGAAACATGAATCATGAATCATGAATCATGAATTGAATCATGAATCATGAATCATGAATCGAATCATGAATCGAAACATGAATCATGAATCATGAATCATGAATTGAATCATGAATCATGAATCATGAATTGAATCATGAATCATGAATTGAATCATGAATTGAATCATGAATCATGAATCATGAATTGAATCATGAATCATGAATTGAATCATGAATCATGAATTGAATCATGAATCATGAATCATGAATCGAATCATGAATCGAAACATGAATCATGAATCATGAATCATGAATTGAATCACGAATCATGAATCATGAATTGAATCATGAATCATGAATTGAATCATGAATCATGAACCATGAATCATGAATCGAATCATGAATCATGAATCATGAATTGAATCATGAATCATGAATCGAATCATGAATCATGAATTGAATCATGAATCATGAATCATGAATTGAATCATGAATCATGAATCTTGAATTATTAATTAAATCATGAATCATGAATCGAATCATGAATCATGAATTAAATCATGAGTTGAATCATGAATCATAAATTGAAGCATGAATCATGAGTCATGAATTGAATCATGAATCATGAATCATAAATCATGAATCGAATCATGAATCATGAATCATGAATCATGAATCATGAATTGAATCATGAGTTGAATCATGAATCATAAATTGAATCATGAATCATGAATCATGAATTGAATCATGAATCATGAATCGAATCATAAATCATGAATCATGAATCATGATTCATGAATTGAATCATGAATCATGAATTAAGAATCGATTCATGAATCATGAATTGAATCATGAATCATGAATCATGAATCATGAATTGAATTATGAATCATGAATCGAATCATGAATCATGAATTAAATCATGAATTGAATCATGAATCATGAATCGAATCATGAATCATGAATCATGAATCATGAATTGAATCATGAATCATGAATCGAATCATGAATCATGAATTGAATCATGAATTGAATCATAAATTGAATCATAAATCATGAATCATGAATTGAATCATGAATCATGAATCGAATCATTAATCATGAATTGAATCATGAATTGAATCATGAATCATGAATCGAATCATGAATCATGAATCATGAATTGAATCATTAATCGAATCATGAATCATGAATTGAATCATGAATTGAATCATTAATCATGAATTGAATCATGAATTGAATCATGAATCATGAATTATGAATCATGAATAGAATCATGAATCATGAATCGAATCATGAATCATGAATCATGAATCATGAATCATGAATTGAATCATGAGTTGAATCATGAATCATGAATCGAAACATGAATCATGAATTAAATAATAAATTGAATCATGAATCATGAATCGAATCATGAATTGAATCAGGAATCATGAATTGAATCATGAATCATGAATTGAATCATGAATCATGAATCGAATCATGAATCATGAATCATGAATCAAATCATGAATCATGAATCATGAATCGAATCATGAATCATGAATCGAAACATGAATCATGAATCATGAATTGAATCATGAATCATGAATCATGAATTGAATCATGAATCATGAATCATGAATCATGAATCGAATCATGAATCATGAATCATAAATCATGAATTGAATCATGAATCATGAATTGAATCATGAATCATGAATCAAGATTCATGAATCGAAACATGAATCATGAATTGAATCATGAATCATGAATCATGAATTGAATCATGAATCATGAATCATGAATTGAATCATGAATCATGAACCATGAATCATGAATCGAATCATGAATCATGAATTGAATCATGAATCATGAATCAAATCATGAATCATGAATTGAATCATGAATCATGAATTATAAATCATGAATTGAAACATGAATCATGAATCATGAATTGAATCATGAATCATGAATCATGAATTGAATCATGAATCATGAATCATGAATTGAATCATGAATCATGAATTGAATCATGAATCATGAATCATGAATTGAATCATGAATCATGAATCATGAATCGAATCATGAATCGAAACATGAATCATGAATCATGAATCATGAATTGAATCATGAATCATGAATCATGAATTGAATCATATATCATGAACCATGAATCATGAATCGAATCATGAATCATGAATCATGAATTGAATCATGAATCATGAATCGAATCATGAATCATGAATTGAATCATGAATCATGAATCATGAATTGAATCATGAATCATGAGTCATGAATTGAATCATGAATCATGAATCATGAATCATGAATCGAATCATGAATCCTGAATCTTGAATTATGAATTAAATCATGAATCATGAATCGAATCATGAATCATGAATTAAATCATGAGTTGAATCATGAATCATAAATTGAAGCATGAATCATGAGTCATGAATTGAATCATGAATCATGAATCATAAATCATGAATCGAATCATGAATCATGAATCATGAATCATGAATTGAATCATGAATCATGAATCGAATCATGAATCATGAATTGAATCATGAGTTGAATCATGAATCATAAATTGAATCATGAATCATGAATCATGAATTGAATCATGAATCATGAATCGAATCATAAATCATGAATCATGAATCATGATTCATGAATTGAATCATGAATCATGAATTAAGAATCGATTCATGAATCATGAATTGAATCATGAGTTGAATCATGAATCATAAATTGAATCATGAATCATGAAATGAATCATGAATTGAATCATGAATTGAATCATGATTCATGAATCATGAATCATGAATCATGAATCATGAATTCAATCATGAATCATGATTTAAATCAGGAATCGAATCATGAATCATGAATTGAATCATGATTTTAATTATGAATCTTGAATCATGAATTAAATCATGAATCATGAATCATAAATCATGAATCATGAATTGAATTATGAATTGAATCATGAATCATGAATTCAATCATGAATCATGAATCATGAATTGAATCATGAATCATGAATCATGAATTGAATCATGAATCATGAATCGAATCATGAATCATGAATCGAATCATGAATCATGAATTGTATCATGAATCGTGAATCATGAATTGAATCATGAATCATGAATCATGAATTGAATCATGAATCATGAATCATGAATCGAATCATGAATCATGAATCATGAATCATGAATCGAATCATGAATCATGAATTGAATCATGAATCATGAATTATGAATCATGAATTGAATCATGAATCATGAATTGAATCATGAATCATGAATTGAATCATGAATTGAATCATGAATCATGAATCGAATCATGAATCATGAATTGAATCATGAATTGAATCATGAATCAAGAATCGAATCATGAATCATAAATTGAATCAAGAATCATGAATCATGAATCATAAATTGAATCATAAATCATGAATCATGAATTGAATCATGAATCATGAATCGAATCATGAATCATGAATCATGAATTGAATCATGAATTGAATCATGAATCATGAATCGAATCATGAAACATGAATTGAATCATGAATTGAATCATGAATCATGAATTGAATCATGAATCATGAATTGAATCATGAATCATGAATCATAAATCGAATCATGAATCATGAATTGAATCATGAATCGAATCATGAATTAAATCATTAATCATGAATTGAATCATGAATTGAATCATGAATCATGAATTATAAATCATGAATTGAAACATTAATCATGAATCATGAATTGAATCATGAATCATGAATCATGAATTGAATCATGAATCATGAATCATGAATTGAATCATGAATCATGAATTGAATCATGAATCATGAATTGAATCATGAATCATGAATCATGAATCGAATCATGAATCGAAACATGAATCATGAATCATGAATCATGAATTGAATCATGAATCATGAATCATGAATTGAATCATGAATCATGAATTGAATCATGAATCATGAACCATGAATCATGAATCGAATCATGAATCATGAATCATGAATTGAATCATGAATCATGAATCGAATCATGAATCATGAATTGAATCATGAATCATGAATCATGAATTGAATCATGAATCATGAATCTTGAATTATTAATTAAATCATGAATCATGAATCGAATCATGAATCATGAATTAAATCATGAGTTGAATCATGAATCATAAATTGAAGCATGAATCATGAGTCATGAATTGAATCATGAATCATGAATCATAAATCATGAATCGAATCATGAATCATGAATCATGAATCATGAATCATGAATTGAATCATGAGTTGAATCATGAATCATAAATTGAATCATGAATCATGAATCATGAATTGAATCATGAATCATGAATCGAATCATAAATCATGAATCATGAATCATGATTCATGAATTGAATCATGAATCATGAATTAAGAATCGATTCATAAATCATGAATTGAATCATGAATCATGAATCATGAATCATGAATTGAATTATGAATCATGAATCGAATCATTAATCATGAATTAAATCATGAATTGAATCATGAATCATGAATCGAATCATGAATCATGAATCATGAATCATGAATCATGAATTGAATCATGAATCATGAATCGAATCATGAATCATGAATTGAATCATGAATTGAATCATAAATTGAATCATAAATCATGAATCATGAATTGAATCATGAATCATGAATCGAATCATTAATCATGAATTGAATCATGAATTGAATCATGAATCATGAATCGAATCATGAATCATGAATCATGAATTGAATCATTAATCGAATCATGAATCATGAATTGAATCATGAATTGAATCATTAATCATGAATTGAATCATGAATTGAATCATGAATCATGAATTATGAATCATGAATAGAATCATGAATCATGAATCGAATCATGAATCATGAATCATGAATCATGAATCATGAATTGAATCATGAGTTGAATCATGAATCATGAATCGAAACATGAATCATGAATTAAATAATAAATTGAATCATGAATCATGAATCGAATCATGAATTGAATCAGGAATCATGAATTGAATCATGAATCATGAATTGAATCATGAATCATGAATCGAATCATGAATCATGAATCATGAATCAAATCATGAATCATGAATCATGAATCGAATCATGAATCATGAATCGAAACATGAATCATGAATCATGAATTGAATCATGAATCATGAATCATGAATTGAATCATGAATCATGAATCATGAATCATGAATCGAATCATGAATCATGAATCATAAATCATGAATTGAATCATGAATCATGAATTGAATCATGAATCATGAATCAAGATTCATGAATCGAAACATGAATCATGAATTGAATCATGAATCATGAATCATGAATTGAATCATGAATCATGAATCATGAATCATGAATCAAGAATCATGAATTGAATCATGAATCATGAGTCATGAATCGAATAATGAATCATGAATCATGAATCATGAATTGAATCATGAATCATGAATCAAGAATCATGAATCGAAACATGAATCATGAATTGAATCATGAATCATGAATCATGAACTGAATCATGAATCATGAATCAAGAATCATAAATTGAAGCATGAATCATGAGTCATGAATCGAATAATGAATCATGAATCATGAATCATGAATTGAATCATGAATCATGAATCAAGAATCATGAATCGAAACATGAATCATGAATTGAATCATGAATCATGAATCATGAACTGAATCATGAATCATGAATCATGAATCGAATAATGAATCATGAATCATAAATTGAATCATGAATCATGAATTGAATCATGAATTGAATCATGAATCAAGAATCGAATCATGAATCATAAATTGAATCAAGAATCATGAATCATGAATCATAAATTGAATCATAAATCATGAATCATGAATTGAATCATGAATCATGAATCGAATCATGAATCATGAATCATGAATTGAATCATGAATCATGAATCATGAATCATGAATCGAATCATGAATCATGAATCGAATCATGAAACATGAATTGAATCATGAATTGAATCATGAATCATGAATTGAATCATGAATCATGAATTGAATCATGAATCATGAATTGAATCATGAATCATGAATCATAAATCGAATCATGAATCATGAATTGAATCATGAATCGAATCATGAATTGAATCATTAATCATGAATTGAATCATGAATTGAATCATGAATCTTGAATTATAAATCATGAATTGAAACATGAATCATGAATCATGAATTGAATCATGAATCATGAATCATGAATTGAATCATGAATCATGAATCATGAATTGAATCATGAATCATGAATTGAATCATGAATCATGAATCATGAATTGAATCATGAATCATGAATCATGAATTGAATCATGAATCATGAATCATGAATCGAATCATGAATCGAAACATGAATCATATATCATGAATCATGAATTGAATCATGAATCATGAATCATGAATTGAATCATGAATCATGATCCATGAATCATGAATCGAATCATGAATCATGAATCATGAATTGAATCATGAATCATGAATCGAATCATGAATCATGAATTGAATCATGAATCATGAATCATGAATTGAATCATGAATCATGAGTCATGAATTGAATCATGAATCATGAATCATGAATCATGAATCAAATCATGAATCATGAATCTTGAATTATGAATTAAATCATGAATCATGAATCGAATCATGAATTAAATCATGAGTTGAATCATGAATCATAAATTGAAGCATGAATCATGAGTCATGAATTGAATCATGAATCATGAATCATAAATCATGAATCGAATCATGAATCATGAATCATGAATCATGAATTGAATCATGAATCATGAATCGAATCATGAATCATGAATTGAATCATGAGTTGAATCATGAATCATAAATTGAATCATGAATCATGAATCATGAATTGAATCATGAATCATGAATCGAATCATAAATCATGAATCATGAATCATGATTCATGAATTGAATCATGAATCATGAATTAAGAATCGATTCATGAATCATGAATTGAATCATGAGTTGAATCATGAATCATAAATTGAATCATGAATCATGAAATGAATCATGAATTGAATCATGAATTGAATCATGATTCATGAATCATGAATTGAATCATGAATCATGAATCATGAATCATGAATCATGAATCATGAATTCAATCATGAATCATGATTTAAATCAGGAATCGAATCATGAATCATGAATTGAATCATGATTTTAATTATTAATCTTGAATCATGAATTAAATCATGAATCATGAATCATAAATCATGAATCATGAATTGAATTATGAATTGAATCATGAATCATGAATGGAATCATGAATCATGAATTGAATCATGAATCATGAATCATGAATTGAATCATGAATCATGAATCGAATCATGAATCATGAATCGAATCATGAATCATGAATTGTATCATGAATCGTGAATCATGAATTGAATCATGAATCATGAATCATGAATTGAATCATGAATCATGAATCATGAATCATGAATCGAATCATGAATCATGAATCATGAATCATGAATCGAATCATGAATCATGAATTGAATCATGAATCATGAATTATGAATCATGAATTGAATCATGAATCATGAATCATGAATTGAATCATGAATCATGAATCATGAATTGAATCATGAATTGAATCATGAATCATGAATCGAATCATGAATCATGAATTGAATCATGAATTGAATCATGAATCAAGAATCGAATCATGAATCATAAATTGAATCAAGAATCATGAATCATGAATCATAAATTGAATCATAAATCATGAATCATGAATTGAATCATGAATCATGAATCGAATCATGAATCATGAATCATGAATTGAATCATGAATTGAATCATGAATCATGAATCGAATCATGAAACATGAATTGAATCATGAATCATGAATTATAAATCATGAATTGAATCATGAATCATGAATTGAATCATGAATCATGAATTGAATCATGAATCATGAATCATGAATTGAATCATGAATCGAATCATGAATTGAATCATTAATCATGAATTGAATCATGAATTGAATCATGAATCATGAATTATAAATCATGAATTGAAACATGAATCATGAATCATGAATTGAATCATGAATCATGAATCATGAATTGAATCATGAATCATGAATTGAATCATGAATCATGAATCATGAATTGAATCATGAATCATGAATCATGAATCGAATCATGAATCGAAACATGAATCATGAATCATGAATCATGAATTGAATCATGAATCATGAATCATGAATTGAATCATGAATCATGAACCATGAATCATGAATCGAATCATGAATCATGAATCATGAATTGAATCATGAATCATGAATCGAATCATGAATCATGAATTGAATCATGAATCATGAATCATGAATTGAATCATGAATCATGAGTCATGAATTGAATCATGAATCATGAATCATGAATCATGAATCGAATCATGAATCATGAATCTTGAATTATGAATTAAATCATGAATCATGAATCGAATCATGAATCATGAATTAAATCATGAGTTGAATCATGAATCATAAATTGAAGCATGAATCATGAATTAAATCATGAATTGAATCATGAATCATGAATTAAGAATCGATTCTTGAATCATGAATTGAATCATGAGTTGAATCATGAATCATAAATTGAATCATGAATCATGAAATGAATCATGAATTGAATCATGAATTGAATCATGATTCATGAATCATGAATTGAATCATGAATCATGATTCATGAATCATGAATTGAATCATGAATCATGAATCATGAATCATGAATCATGAATCATGAATCATGAATTCAATCATGAATCATGATTTAAATCAGGAATCGAATCATGAATCATGAATTGAATCATGATTTTAATTATGAATCTTGAATCATGAATTAAATCATGAATCATGAATCATAAATCATGAATCATGAATTGAATTATGAATTGAATCATGAATCATGAATTGAATCATGAATCATGAATCATGAATTGAATCATGAATCATGAATCATGAATTGAATCATGAATCATGAATCGAATCATGAATCGAATCATGAATCATGAATTGTATCATGAATCGTGAATCATGAATTGAATCATGAATCATGAATCATGAATTGAATCATGAATCATGAATCATGAATCATGAATTGAATCATGAATCATGAATCATGAATTGAATCATGAATCATGAATCGAATCATGAATCATGAATTGAATCATGAATCATGAATTATGAATCATGAATTGAATCATGAATCATGAATCATGAATTGAATCATGAATCATGAATTGAATCATAATCATGAATCATGAATTGAATCATGAATCATGAATCGAATCATGAATCATGAATAATGAATCGAATCATGAATCATGAATTGAATCATGAATCATGAATCATGAATTGAATCATGAATCATGAATCATGAATTGAATCATGAATCATGAATCATGAATTGAATCATGAATCATGAATCGAATCATGAATCATGAATCATGAATTGAATCATGAATTGAATCATGAATCATGAATCGAATCATGAATCATGAATCATGAATCATGAATCATGAATCATGAATTAAATCATGAATCGAATCATGAATCATGAATTGAATCATGAATTGAATCATGAATTGAATCATTAATCATGAATTGAATCATGAATTGAATCATGAATCATGAATTATGAATCATGAATAGAATCATGAATCATGAATCGAATCATGAATCATGAATCATGAATTGAATCATGAATCGAATCATAAATCATGAAATGAATAATGAATTGAATCATGAATCATGAATCGAATCATGAATCATGAATTAAATAATAAATTGAATCATGAATCATGAATCGAATCATGAATTGAATCAGGAATCATGAATTGAATCATGAATTGAATCATGAATCATGAATCATGAATCATGAATCGAATCATGAATCATGAATCATGAATCAAATCATGAATCATGAATCATGAATCGAATAATGAATCATGAATTGAATCATGAATCATGAATCATGAATTGAATCATGAATCATGAATTGAATCATGAATCATGAATCATGAATCATGAATCGAATCATGAATTATGAATCATAAATCATGAATTGAATCATGAATCATGAATTGAATCATGAATCATGAATAAAGATTCATGAATCGAAACATGAATCATGAATTGAATCATGAATCATGAATCATGAATCATGAATTGAATCATGAATCATGAATCATGAATCGAATAATGAATCATGAATCGAATAATGAATCATGAATCATGAATCATGAATTGAATCATGAATCATGAATCAAGAATCATGAATCGAAACATGAATCATGAATTGAATCATGAATCATGAATCATGAATTGAATCATGAATCATGAATCATGAATCGAATAATGAATCATGAATCATGAATCATAAATTGAATCATGAATCATGAATTGAATCATGAATCATGAATTGAATCATGAATTGAATCATAAATCAAGAATCGAATCATGAATCATGAATTGAATCAAGAATCATGAATCATGAATCATAAATTGAATCATAAATCATGAATCATGAATTGAATCATGAATCATGAATCGAATCATGAATCATGAATCATGAATTGAATTATGAATTGAATCATGAATCATGAATCGAATCATGAAACATGAATTGAATCATGAATTGAATCATGAATTGAATCATGAATTCAATCATGAATTTAATCATGAATCATGAATTGAATCATGAATCATGAATCATAAATCGAATCATGAATCATGAATTGAATCATGAATCGAATCATGAATTGAATCATTAATCATGAATTGAATCATGAATTGAATCATGAATCATGAATTATAAATCATGAATTGAAACATGAATCATGAATCATGAATTGAATCATGAATCATGAATCATGAATTGAATCATAAATCATGAATCATGAATTGAATCATGAATCATAAATTGAATCATGAATCATGAATCATGAATTGAATCATGAATCATGAATCGAATCATGAATCGAAACATGAATCATGAATCATGAATCATGAATTGAATCATGAATCATGAGTCATGAATTGAATCATGAATCATGAATCATGAATCATGAATCGAATCATGAATCATGAATCATTAATCATGAATTGAATCATGAATCATGAATCGAATCAAGAATCATGAATTGAATCATGAGTTGAATCATGAATCATAAATTGAATCATGAATCATGAATCATGAATCGAATCATGAATCATGAATTGAATCATGATTTTAATTATGAATCATGAATCATGAATTGAATCATGAATCATGAATCATGAATCATGAATTGAATTATGAATTGAATCATGAATCTTGAATCATGAATTAAATCATGAATCATGAATCATAAATCATGAATCATGAATTGAATTATGAATTGAATCATGAATCATGAATTGAATCATGAATCATGAATCATGAATTGAATCATGAATCATGAATCATGAATTGAATCATGAATCATGAATCGAATCATGAATCATGAATTGTATCATGAATCATGAATCATGAATTGAATCATGAATCATGAATCATGAATTGAATCATGAATCATGAATCATGAATCATGAATCGAATCATGAATCATGAATCATGAATCATGAATCGAATCATGAATCATGAATTGAATCATGAATCATGAATTATGAATCATGAATTGAATCATGAATCATGAATCATGAATTAAATCATGAATCATGAATCGAATCATGAATCATGAATTGAATCATGAATCATGAATTATGAATCATGAATTGAATCATGAATCATGAATCATGAATTGAATCATGAATCATGAATCGAATCATGAATCATGAATTGAATCATGAATCATGAATTATGAATCATGAATTGAATCATGAATCATGAATCATGAATTGAATCATGAATCATGAATCATGAATTGAATCATAAATCATGAATCATGAATTGAATCATGAATCATGAATCATGAATCATGAATCATGAATCATGAATCATGAATCGAATCATGAATCATGAATCATGAATCATGAATCGAATCATGAATCATGAATCATGAATCGAATCATGAATCATGAATTGAATCATGAATCATGAATCATGAATTGAATCATGAATCATGAATCATGAATTGAATCATGAATCATGAATCGAATCATGAATCATGAATCATGAATTGAATCAGGAATTGAATCATGAATCATGAATCGAATCATGAATTGAATCATTAATCATGAATTGAATCATGAATCGAATCATGAATCATGAATTGAATCAGGAATTGAATCATGAATTGAATCATTAATCATGAATTGAATCATGAATTGAATCATGAATCATGAATTATGAATCATGAATCATGAATTATGAATCATGAATCGAATCATGAATCATGAATCGAATCATGAATCATGAATCATGAATTGAATCATGAATCGAATCATAAATCATGAATTGAATAATGAATTGAATCATGAATCATGAATCGAATCATGAATCATGAATTAAATAATAAATTGAATCATGAATCATGAATCGAATCATGAATTGAATCAGGAATCATGAATTGAATCATGAATCATGAATTGAATCATGAATCATGAATCATGAATCATGAATCGAATCATGAATCATGAATCATGAATCAAATCATGAATCATGAATCATGAATCGAATCATAAATCATGAATTGAATCATGAATCATGAATCATGAATTGAATCATGAATCATGAATCATGAATTGAATCATGAATCATGAATCATGAATCATGAATCAAATCATGAATCATAAATCATGAATTGAATCATGAATCATGAATTGAATCATGAATCATGAATCATAAATCATGAATTGAATCATGAATCATGAATTGAATCATGAATCATGAATCAAGAATCATGAATCGAAACATGAATCATGAATTGAATCATGAATCATGAATCATGAATCATGAATTGAATCATGAATCATGAATCATGAATCATGAATCATGAATCATGAATCATGAATCATAAATTGAATAATGAATCATGAATTGAATCATGAATCATGAATTGAATCATGAATCATGAATTGAATCATGAATTGAATCATGAATCAAGAATCGAATCATGAATCATGAATCATGAATCATAAATTGAATCATAAATCATGAATCATGAATTGAATCATGAATCATGAATCAAATCATGAATCATGAAACATGAATTGAATCATGAATTGAATCATGAATTGAATCATGAATCGAATCATGAATTGAATCATGAATTGAATCATGAATCATGAATTGAATCATGAATCATGAATTGAATCATGAATCATGAATCATAAATCGAATCATGAATCATGAATTGAATCATAAATCGAATCATTAATTGAATCATTAATCATGAATTGAATCATGAATCGAATCATGAATCATGAATCATGAATTGAATCATGAATCATGAATAGAATCATGAATCATGAATAGAATCATGAATCATGAATCATGAATTGAATCATGAATCATGAGTCATGAATTGAATCATGAATCATGAATCATGAATCGAATCATGAATCATGAATCATGAATCATGAATCATGAATTGAATCATGAATCATGAATCGAATCATGAATCATGAATTGAATCATGAGTTGAATCATGAATCATAAATTGAATCATGAATCATGAGTCATGAATTGAATCATGAATCATGAATCATGAATCATGAATCGAATCATGAATCATGAATCATTAATCATGAATTGAATCATGAATCATGAATCGAATCAAGAATCATGAATTGAATTATGAGTTGAATCATGAATCATAAATTGAATCATGAATCATGAATCATGAATTGAATCATGAATCATGAATTGAATCATGATTTTAATTATGAATCATGAATCATGAATTGAATCATGAATCATGAATCATGAATCATGAATTGAATTATGAATTGAATCATGAATCTTGAATCATGAATTAAATCATGAATCATGAATCATAAATCATGAATCATGAATTGAATTATGAATTGAATCATGCATCATGAATTGAATCATGAATCATGAATCATGAATTGAATCATGAATCATGAATCATGAATTGAATCATGAATCATGAATCGAATCATGAATCATGAATTGTATCATGAATCATGAATCATGAATTGAATCATGAATCATGAATCATGAATTGAATCATGAATCATGAATCATGAATCATGAATCGAATCATGAATCATGAATCATGAATCATGAATCGAATCATGAATCATGAATTGAATCATGAATCATGAATTATGAATCATGAATTGAATCATGAATCATGAATCATGAATTAAATCATGAATCATGAATCGAATCATGAATCATGAATTGAATCATGAATCATGAATTATGAATCATGAATTGAATCATGAATCATGAATCATGAATTGAATCATGAATCATGAATCGAATCATGAATCATGAATTGAATCATGAATCATGAATTATGAATCATGAATTGAATCATGAATCATGAATCATGAATTGAATCATGAATCATGAATCATGAATTGAATCATAAATCATGAATCATGAATTGAATCATGAATCATGAATCATGAATCATGAATCGAATCATGAATCATGAATCATGAATCATGAATCATGAATCGAATCGAATCATGAATCATGAATCATGAATCGAATCATGAATCATGAATTGAATCATGAATCATGAATCATGAATTGAATCATGAATCATGAATCATGAATTGAATCATGAATCATGAATCGAATCATGAATCATGAATCATGAATTGAATCAGGAATTGAATCATGAATCATGAATCGAATCATGAATTGAATCATTAATCATGAATTGAATCATGAATCGAATCATGAATCATGAATTGAATCAGGAATTGAATCATGAATTGAATCATTAATCATGAATTGAATCATGAATTGAATCATGAATCATGAATTATGAATCATGAATCATGAATCATGAATCGAATCATGAATCATGAATTGAATCATGAATCATGAATCATGAATTGAATCATGAATCGAATCATAAATCATGAATTGAATAATGAATTGAATCATGAATCATGAATCGAATCATGAATCATGAATTAAATAATAAATTGAATCATGAATCATGAATCGAATCATGAATTGAATCAGGAATCATGAATTGAATCATGAATCATGAATTGAATCATGAATCATGAATCATGAATCATGAATCGAATCATGAATCATGAATCATGAATCAAATCATGAATCATGAATCATGAATCGAATCATAAATCATGAATTGAATCATGAATCATGAATCATGAATTGAATCATGAATCATGAATCATGAATTGAATCATGAATCATGAATCATGAATCATGAATCGAATCATGAATCATAAATCATGAATTGAATCATGAATCATGAATTGAATCATGAATCATGAATCATAAATCATGAATCGAATAATGAATCATGAATCAAATAATGAATCATGAATCATGAATCATGAATTGAATCATGAATCATGAATCAAGAATCATGAATCGAAACATGAATCATGAATTGAATCATGAATCATGAATCATGAATCATGAATTGAATCATGAATCATGAATCATGAATCGAATAATGAATCATGAATCATGAATCATAAATTGAATCATGAATCATGAATTGAATCATGAATCATGAATTGAATCATGAATTGAATCATGAATCAAGAATCGAATCATGAATCATGAATCATGAATCATAAATTGAATCATAAATCATGAATCATGAATTGAATCATGAATCATGAATCAAATCATGAATCATGAATCATGAATTGAATCATGAATTGAATCATGAATCATGAATCGAATCATGAAACATGAATTGAATCATGAATTGAATCATGAATTGAATTATGAATCATGAATTGAATCATGAATCATGAATTGAATCATGAATCATGAATTGAATCATGAATCATGAATCATAAATCGAATCATGAATCATGAATTGAATCATAAATCGAATCATTAATTGAATCATTAATCATGAATTGAATCATGAATTGAATCATGAATCATGAATTATAAATCATGAATTGAAACATGAATCATAAATCATAAATTGAATCATGAATTGAATCATAAATCGAATCATTAATTGAATCATTAATCATGAATTGAATCATGAATTGAATCATGAATCATGAATTATAAATCATGAATTGAAACATGGATCATAAATCATAAATTGAATCATGAATCATGAATTGAATCATGAATCATGAATCATGAATCGAATCATGAATCGAAACATGAATCATGAATCATGAATCATGAATTGAATCATGAATCATGAATCATGAATTGAATCATGAATCATGAATCATGAATCGAATCATGAATCGAAACATGAATCATGAATCATGAATCATGAATTGAATCATGAATCATGAATCATGAATTGAATCATGAATCATGAACCATGAATCATGAATCGAATCATGAATCATGAATCATGAATTGAATCATGAATCATGAATCATGAATCGAATCATGAATCGAAACATGAATCATGAATCATGAATCATGAATTGAATCATGAATCATGAATCATGAATTGAATCATGAATCATGAATCATGAATCGAATCATGAATCATGAATTGAATCATGAATCATGAATTGAATCATGAATCATGAGTCATGAATTGAATCATGAATCATGAATCATGAATTGAATCATGAATCATGAGTCATGAATTGAATCATGAATCATGAATCATGAATCATGAATCGAATCATGAATCATGAATCATGAATCATGAATCATGAATTGAATCATGTATCATGAATCGAATCATGAATCATGAATTGAATCATGAGTTGAATCATGAATCATAAATTGAATCATGAATCATGAGTCATGAATTGAATCATGAATCATAAATCATGAATCATGAATCGAATCATGAATCATGAATCATGAATCATGAATTGAATCATGAATCATGAATCGAATCAAGAATCATGAATTGAATCATGAGTTGAATCATGAATCATAAATTGAATCATGAATCATGAATCATGAATCGAATCATAAATCATGAATCATGAATCATGATTCATGAATTGAATCATGAATCATGAATCATGATTCATGAATTGAATCATGAATCATGAATTAAGAATCGATTCATGAATCATGAATTGAATCATGAGTTGAATCATGAATCATAAATTGAATCATGAATCATGAAATAAATCATGAATTGAATCATGAATTGAATCATGATTCATGAATCATGAATTGAATCATGAATCATGAATCATGAATCATGATTAATGAATTCAATCATGAATCATGATTTAAATCAGGAATCGAATCATGAATCATGAATTGAATCATGATTTTAATTATGAATCATGAATCATGAATTGAATCATGAATCATGAATAATGAATCATGAATTGAATTATGAATTGAATCATGAATCTTGAATCATGAATTAAATCATGAATCATGAATCATGAATTGAATTATGAATTGAATCATGAATCATGAATTGAATCATGAATCATGAATCATGAATTGAATCATGAATCATGAATCATGAATTGAATCATGAATCATGAATCGAATCATGAATCATGAATCGAATCATGAATCATGAATTGTATCATGAATCATGAATCATGAATTGAATCATGAATCATGAATCATGAATTGAATCATGAATCATGAATCATGAATCATGAATCGAATCATGAATCATGAATCATGAATCATGAATCGAATCATGAATCATGAATCGAATCATGAATCATGAATTGAATCATGAATCATGAATTATGAATCATGAATTGAATCATGAATCATGAATTGAATCATGAATCATGAATCATGAATTGAATCATGAATCATGAATTGAATCATGAATCATGAATCATGAATCATGAATCGAATCATGAATCATGAATCATGAATCGAATCATGAATCATGAATTGAATCATGAATCATGAATCATGAATTGAATCATGAATCATGAATCATGAATTGAATCATGAATCATGAATCATGAATCATGAATCGAATCATGAATCATGAATCATGAATCATGAATCGAATCATGAATCATGAATCATGAATCATGAATCATGAATTGAATCATGAATCATGAATCATGAATCGAATAATGAATCATAAATCATGAATCATGAATTGAATCATGAATCATGAATCAAGAATCATGAATCGAAACATGAATCATGAATTCAATCATGAATCATGAATCATGAATCATGAATTGAATCATGAATCATGAATCATGAATCGAATAATGAATCATGAATCATGAATCATGAATTGAATCATGAATCATGAATTGAATCATGAATTGAATCATGAATCAAGAATCGAATCATGAATCATGAATTGAATCAAGAATCATGAATCATGAATCATAAATTGAATCATAAATCATGAATCATGAATTGAATCATGAATCATGAATCATGAATTGAATCATGAATCATGAATTGAATCATGAATCATGAATCATGAATCATGAATTAAATCATGAATCGAATCATGAATCATGAATTGAATCATGAATTGAATCATGAATTGAATCATGAATCATGAATTGAATCATGAATTGAATCATGAATCATGAATTATGAATCATGAATTGAATCATGAATCATGAATCGAATCATGAATCATGAATCATGAATTGAATCATGAATCGAATCATGAATCATGAATTGAATCATGAATTGAATCATGAATCATGAATCAAATTATGAATCATGAATTAAATTATAAATTGAATCATGAATCATGAATCGAATCATGAATTGAATCAGGAATCATGAATTGAATCATGAATCATGAATTGAATCATGAATCATGAATCATGAATCATGAATCGAATCATGAATCATGAATCGAATCATGAATTGAATCAGGAATCATGAATTGAATCATGAATCATGAATCATGAATTGAATCATGAATCATGAATCATTAATCATGAATCGAATCATGAATCATGAATCATGAATCGAATCATGAATCATGAATCATGAATCGAATCATGAATCATGAATTGAATCATGAATCATGAATCATGAATTAAATCATGAATCATGAATCATGAATCATGAATTGAATCATGAATCATGAATCATGAATCATGAATTGAATCATGAATCATGAATCATGTATTGAATCATGAATCATGAATCATAAATCATGAATTGAATCATGAATCATGAATTGAATCATGAATCTTGAATCATGTATTGAATCATAAATCATGAATCATAAATCATGAATTGAATCATGAATCATGAATCATGAATCGAATCATGAATCATGAATCAAGAATCATGATTCGAATCATGAATTGAATCATGAATCATGAATCATGAATCATAAATTGAATCATGAATCATGAATCGAATCATGAATCATGAATCATGAATCATGAATTGAATCATGAATCGAATCATGAATCATGAATTGAATCATGAATTGAATCATGAATTGAATCATGAATCATGAATCGAATCATGAATCATGAATTAAATAATAAATTGAATCATGAATCATGAATCGAATCATGAATTGAATCAGGAATCATGAATTGAATCATGAATCATGAATTATGAATTGAATCATGAATCATGAATCATAAATCAATCCATGAATCATGAATTGAATCGGGAATCGAATCATGAATTGAATCAGGAATCATGAATTGAATCATGAATCATGAATCATGAATTGAATCATGAATCATGAATCATTAATCATGAATCGAATCATGAATCATGAGTCATGAATCGAATCATGAATCATGAATCATGAATCGAATCATGAATCATGAATTGAATCATGAATCATGAATCATGAATTAAATCATGAATCATGAATCATGAATCATGAATTGAATCATGAATCATGAATCATGAATCATGAATTGAATCATGAATCATGAATCATGTATTGAATCATGAATCATGAATCATAAATCATGAATTGAATCATGAATCATGAATCGAATCATGAATCATGAATTGAATCATGAATCTTGAATCATGTATTGAATCATAAATCATGAATCATAAATCATGAATTGAATCATGAATCATGAATCATGAATCGAATCATGAATCATGAATCAAGAATCATGATTCGAATCATGAATTGAATCATGAATCATGAATCATGAATCATAAATTGAATCATGAATCATGAATCGAATCATGAATCATGAATCATGAATCATGAATTGAATCATGAATCGAATCATGAATCATGAATTGAATCATGAATTGAATCATGAATTGAATCATGAATCATGAATCGAATCATGAATCATGAATTAAATAATAAATTGAATCATGAATCATGAATCGAATCATGAATTGAATCAGGAATCATGAATTGAATCATGAATCATGAATTATGAATTGAATCATGAATCATGAATCATAAATCAATCCATGAATCATGAATTGAATCGGGAATCGAATCATGAATTGAATCAGGAATCATGAATCATGAATCATGAATCGAAACATAAATTATGAATCATGTTTCATGAATTGAATCATGAATCATGAATCCTGAATCGAAACATGAATCATGAATCATGAATTGAATCATGAATTGAATCATGAATCATGAATCATGAATTGAATCATGAATCATGAATTGAATCATGAATCATGAATCATAAATCGAATCATGAATCATGAATTGAATCATGAATTATGAATTAAATCATGACTCATGAATTATGAATCATGAATTGAATCATGAATCATGAAGTATGAATCATGAATTGAATCATGAATCATGAATTATGAATCATGAGTTATGAATTGAATCATGAATTGAATCATGAATCATGAATTGAATCATGAATCATGAATCATGAATCATGATTTATAAATTGAATCATCAATCATGAATCATGAATTGAATCATGAATCATGAATCATGAATTGAATCATGAATCATGAATCATGAATTGAATCATGAATCATGAATCATGAATCGAATCATGAATCATGAATCATGAATCGAATCATGAATCATGAATTGAATCATGAATCATGAATCATGAATTGAATCAGGAATCATGAATCATGAATCATGAATCGAATCATGAATCATGAATCAAGAATCATGAATCAAATCATGAATTGAATCATGAATTATGAATTGAATCATGAATCATGAATTGAATCATGAATCATGAATTGAATCATGAATCATGAATCCTGAATCGAATCATGAATAATGTATCATGAATTGAATCATGAATTGAATCATGAATCATGAATCATGAATTGAATCATGAATCAAGAATTGAATCATGAATCATGAATCATAAATCGAATCATGAATCATGAATTGAATCATGACTCATGAATTATGAATCATGAATTAAATCATGAATCATGAATTATGAATCATGAATTGAATCATGAATCATGAATTGAATTATGAATTGAATCATGAATCATGAATTGAATCATGAATCATGAATCATGAATCATAAATTGAATCATCAATCATGAATCATGAACTGAATCATGAATTGAATCATAAATCATGAATCATAAATTGAATCATGAATCATGAATCATGTATTGAATCATGAATCATTAATCATGAATTGAATCATGAATCATGAATCGAATCATGAATCATGAATTGAATCATGAATCATGAATCATGTATTGAATCATAAATCATGAATCATAAATCATGAATTAAATCATGAATCATGAATCATGAATCGAATCATGAATCATGAATCAAGAATCATGAATCGAATCATGAATTGAATCATGAATCATGAATCATGAATCATAAATTGAATCATGAATCATGAATCGAATCATGAATCATGAATCATGAATCATGAATTGAATCATGAATCATGAACCATGAATCATGAATCGAATCATGAATCATGAATCATGAATTGAATCATGAATCATGAATCGAATCATGAATCATGAATTGAATCATGAATCATGAATTGAATCATGAATCATGAGTCATGAATTGAATCATGAATCATGAATCATGAATCATGAATCGAATCATGAATCATGAATCATGAATTGAATCATGAATCATGAATCGAATCATGAATCATGAATTGAATCATGAGTTGAATCATGAATCATAAATTGAATCATGAATCATGAATTGAATCATGAGTTGAATCATGAATCATAAATCATGAATCATGAATCGAATCATGAATCATGAATCATGAATCATGAATCATGAATCGAATCAAGAATCATGAATTGAATCATGAGTTGAATCATGAATCATAAATTGAATCATGAATCATGAATCATGAATCATGAATCGAATCATAAATCATGAATCATGAATCATGATTCATGAATTGAATCATGAATCATGAATCATGAATCAAGATTCATGAATTGAATCATGAATCATGAATTAAGAATCGATTCATGAATCATGAATTGAATCATGAGTTGAATCATGAATCATAAATTGAATCATGAATCATGAAATGAATCATGAATTGAATCATGAATTGAATCATGATTCATGAATCATGAATTGAATCATGAATCATGAATCATGAATCATGAATCATGAATTCAATCATGAATCATGATTTAAATCAGGAATCGAATCATGAATCATGAATTGAATCATGATTTTAATTATGAATCATGAATCATGAATTAAATCATGAAATATGAATCATGAATCATGAATTGAATTATGAATTGAATCATGAATTTTGAATCATGAATCATGAATCATGAATTGAATCATGAATCATGAATCATGAATTGAATCATGAATCATGAATTGAATCATGAATCATGAATCATGAATTGAATCATGAATCATGAATCATGAATTGAATCATGAATCATGAATCGAATCATGAATCATGAATCGAATCATGAATCATGAATTGTATCATGAATCATGAATCATGAATTGAATCATGAATCATGAATCATGAATTGAATCATGAATCATGAATCATGAATCATGAATCATGAATCGAATCATGAATCATGAATCATGAATCATGAATCGAATCATGAATCATGAATTGAATCATGAATCATGAATTATGAATCATGAATTGAATCATGAATCATGAATCATGAATTGAATCATGAATCATGAATCATGAATTGAATCATGAATCATGAATCATGAATTGAATCATGATTTTAATTATGAATCATGAATCATGAATTGAATCATGAATCATGAATCATGAATCATGAATTGAATTATGAATTGAATCATGAATCTTGAATCATGAATTAAATCATGAATCATGAATCATAAATCATGAATCATGAATTGAATTATGAATTGAATCATGAATCATGAATTGAATCATGAATCATGAATCATGAATTGAATCATGAATCATGAATCATGAATTGAATAATAAATCATGAATCATGAATTGAATCATGAATCATGAATCATGAATCGAACCATGAATCATGAATCATGAATCGAATCATGAATCATGAATTGAATCATGAATCATGAATCATGAATTGAATCATGAATCATGAATCATGAATTGAATCATGAATCATGAATCATGAATTGAATCATGAATCATGAATCGAATCATGAATCATGAATCATGAATTGAATCATGAATTGAATCATGAATCATGAATCGAATCATGAATTGAATCATTAATCATGAATTGAATCATGAATCGAATCATGAATCATGAATTGAATCATGAATTGAATCATGAATTGAATCATTAATCATGAATTGAATCATGAATTGAATCATGAATCATGAATTATGAATCATGAATAGAATCATGAATCATGAATCGAATCATGAATCATGAATCATGAATTGAATCATGAATCGAATCATAAATCATGAATTGAATAATGAATTGAATCATGAATCATGAATCGAATCATGAATCATGAATTAAATAATAAATTGAATCATGAATCATGAATCGAATCATGAATTGAATCAGGAATTATGAATTGAATCATGAATCATGAATTGAATCATGAATCATGAATCATGAATCATGAATCGAATCATGAATCATGAATCATGAATCAAATCATGAATCATGAATCATGAATCGAATCATGAATCATGAATTGAATCATGAATCATGAATCATGAATTGAATCATGAATCATGAATCATGAATTGAATCATGAATCATGAATCATGAATTGAATCATGAATCATGAATCATGAATCATGAATCATGAATCGAATCATGAATCATGAATCATAAATCATGAATTGAATCATGAATCATGAATTGAATCATGAATCATGAATCATAAATCATGAATTGAATCATGAATCATGAATTGAATCATGAATCATGAATCAAGATTCATGAATCGAAACATGAATCATGAATTGAATCATGAATCATGAATCATGAATTGAATCATGAATCATGAATCATGAATCGAATAATGAATCATGAATCAAATAATGAATCATGAATCATGAATCATGAATTGAATCATGAATCATGAATCAAGAATCATGAATCGAAACATGAATCATGAATTGAATCATGAATCATGAATCATGAATCGAATAATGAATCATGAATCATGAATCATAAATTGAATCATGAATCATGAATTGAATCATAAATCATGAATTGAATCATGAATTGAATCATGAATCAAGAATCGAATCATGAATCATGAATTGAATCAAGAATCATGAATCATGAATCATAAATTGAATCATAAATCATGAATCATGAATTGAATCATGAATCATGAATCGAATCATGAATCATGAATCATGAATTGAATCATGAATTGAATCATGAATCATGAATCGAATCATGAAACATGAATTGAATCATGAATTGAATCATGAATTGAATCATGAATCATGAATTGAATCATGAATCATGAATTGAATCATGAATCATGAATCATAAATCGAATCATGAATCATGAATTAAATCATGAATCGAATCATGAATTGAATCATTAATCATGAATTGAATCATGAATTGAATCATGAATCATGAATTATAAATCATGAATTGAAACATGAATCATGAATCATGAATTGAATCATGAATCATGAATCATGAATTGAATCATAAATCATGAATCATGAATTGAATCATGAATCATAAATTGAATCATGAATCCTGAATTGAATCATGAATCATGAATCATGAATCGAATCATGAATCGAAACATGAATCATGAATCATGAATCATGAATTGAATCATGAATCATGAATCATGAATTGAATCATGAATCATGAATCATGAATCGAATCATGAATCATGAATCATGAATTGAATCATGAATCATGAATCGAATCATGAATCATGAATTGAATCATGAATCATGAATCATGAATTGAATCATGAATCATGAGTCATGAATTGAATCATGAATCATGAATCATGAATCATGAATCGAATCATGAATCATGAATCATGAATTGAATCATGAATCATGAATCGAATCATGAATCATGAATTGAATCATGAGTTGAATCATGAATCATAAATTGAATCATGAATCATGAGTCATGAATTGAATCATGAATCATAAATCATGAATCATGAATCAAATCATGAATCATGAATCATGAATTGAATCATGAATCATGAATCGAATCAAGAATCATGAATTGAATCATGAGTTGAATCATGAATCATAAATTGAATCATGAATCATGAATCATGAAACATGATTCATGAATTGAATCATGAATCATGAATCATGAATCATGATTCATGAATTGAATCATGAATCATGAATTAAGAATCGATTCATGAATCATGAATTGAATCATGAGTTGAATCATGAATCATAAATTGAATCATGAATCATGAAATGAATCATGAATTGAATCATGAATTGAATCATGATTCATGAATCATGAATTGAATCATGAATCATGAATCATGAATCATGAATCATAAATTGAATCATGAATCGTGAATTGAATCATGAATCATGAATTGAATCATAAATCAAGAATCGAATCATGAATCATGAATTGAATCAAGAATCATGAATCATGAATCATAAATTGAATCATAAATCATGAATCATGAATTGAATCATGAATCGAATCATGAATCATGAATCATGAATTGAATCATGAATTGAATCATGAATCATGAATCGAATCATGAAACATGAATTGAATCATGAATTGAATCATGAATTGAATCATGAATCATGAATTGAATCATGAATCATGAATTGAATCATGAATCATGAATCATAAATCGAATCATGAATCATGAATTGAATCATGAATCGAATCATTAATTGAATCATTAATCATGAATTGAGTCATGAATTGAATCATGAATCATGATTCATGATTCATTATTCGATTCATAATTCATGATTCATCATTCCATTCATGATTCATGATTCATGATTCATGATTCAATTCATGATTCATGTTTCGATTCATGATTCTTGATTCATGATTCATGATTCAATTCATGATTCATGATTCATGATTCATTATTCGATTCATGATTCATGATTCATGATTCAATTCATGATTCATGATTCATGATTCAATTCATGATTCATGTTTCGATTCATGAATCTTGATTCATGATTCATGATTCAATTCATGATTCATGATTTAATTCATGATTTATGATTCATGATTCATGATTTGATTCATGATTCATGATTCATGATTCATGATTCATGATTCAATTCATGATTCATGATTCATGATTCAATTCATGATTCATGATTCATGATTCAATTCATGATTCATGATTCGATTCATGATTCATGATTCATGATTCGATTCATGATTCATGATTCATGATTCGATTCATGATTAATGATTCATGATTCATGATTCAATTCATGATTCATGATTCATGATTCAATTCATGATTCCTGATTCAATTCATGATTCGATTCATGATTCATGATTCGATTCATGATTCATGATTCATGATTCATGATTCAATTCATGATTCATGATTCATGATTCAATTCATGATTCCTGATTCAATTCATGATTCGATTCATGATTCATGATTCAATTTATTATTTAATTCATGATTCATAATTCGATTCATGATTCATGATTCAATTCATGATTCAATTCACGATTCATGATTAGATTCATGATTCAATTCATGATTCATGATTCATGATTAGATTCATGATTCATGATTCAATTCATGATTCATAATTCATGATTCATGATTCAATTCATGATTCAATTCATTATTCATGATTCAATTCATGATTCAATTCATGATTCAATTCATGATTCATGATTCGATTCATGATTTAATTCATGATTCATGATTCATGATTCATGATTCAATTCATGATTCATGATTCAATTCATGATTCATTATTAATGATTCAATTCATGATTCATGATTTATGATTCAATTTATGATTCATGATTCATGATTCTTGATTCAATTCATGATTCATGATTCGATTCTTGATTCATGATTCAATTCATGATTCAATTCATGATTCATGATTCAATTCATGATTCATGATTCATGATTCATTATTCGATTCATGATTCATGATTCATGATTCAATTCATGATTCATGATTCATGATTCATGATTCAATTCATGATTCATGTTTCGATTCATGATTCTTGATTCATGATTCATGATTCAATTCATGATTCATGATTCATGATTCATTATTCGATTCATGATTCATGATTCATGATTCAATTCATGAGTCATGATTCATGATTCATGATTCATGATTCATGATTCAATTCATGATTCATGATTCATGATTCAATTCATGATTTATGATTCATGATTCAATTCATGATTCATGATTCGATTCATGATTCATGATTCATGATTCAATTCATGATTCATAATTCATGATTCATGATTCAATTCATGATTCATGGATCATAAATCATAAATTGAATCATGAATCATGAATTGAATCATGAATCATGAATCATGAATCGAATCATGAATCGAAACATGAATCATGAATCATGAATCATGAATTGAATCATGAATCATGAATCATGAATTGAATCATGAATCATGAATCATGAATCGAATCATGAATCGAAACATGAATCATGAATCATGAATCATGAATTGAATCATGAATCATGAATCATGAATTGAATCATGAATCATGAACCATGAATCATGAATCGAATCATGAATCATGAATCATGAATTGAATCATGAATCATGAATCATGAATCGAATCATGAATCGAAACATGAATCATGAATCATGAATCATGAATTGAATCATGAATCATGAATCATGAATTGAATCATGAATCATGAATCATGAATCGAATCATGAATCATGAATTGAATCATGAATCATGAATTGAATCATGAATCATGAGTCATGAATTGAATCATGAATCATGAATCATGAATTGAATCATGAATCATGAGTCATGAATTGAATCATGAATCATGAATCATGAATCATGAATCGAATCATGAATCATGAATCATGAATCATGAATCATGAATTGAATCATGTATCATGAATCGAATCATGAATCATGAATTGAATCATGAGTTGAATCATGAATCATAAATTGAATCATGAATCATGAGTCATGAATTGAATCATGAATCATAAATCATGAATCATGAATCGAATCATGAATCATGAATCATGAATCATGAATTGAATCATGAATCATGAATCGAATCAAGAATCATGAATTGAATCATGAGTTGAATCATGAATCATAAATTGAATCATGAATCATGAATCATGAATCGAATCATAAATCATGAATCATGAATCATGATTCATGAATTGAATCATGAATCATGAATCATGATTCATGAATTGAATCATGAATCATGAATTAAGAATCGATTCATGAATCATGAATTGAATCATGAGTTGAATCATGAATCATAAATTGAATCATGAATCATGAAATAAATCATGAATTGAATCATGAATTGAATCATGATTCATGAATCATGAATTGAATCATGAATCATGAATCATGAATCATGATTAATGAATTCAATCATGAATCATGATTTAAATCAGGAATCGAATCATGAATCATGAATTGAATCATGATTTTAATTATGAATCATGAATCATGAATTGAATCATGAATCATGAATAATGAATCATGAATTGAATTATGAATTGAATCATGAATCTTGAATCATGAATTAAATCATGAATCATGAATCATGAATTGAATTATGAATTGAATCATGAATCATGAATTGAATCATGAATCATGAATCATGAATTGAATCATGAATCATGAATCATGAATTGAATCATGAATCATGAATCGAATCATGAATCATGAATCGAATCATGAATCATGAATTGTATCATGAATCATGAATCATGAATTGAATCATGAATCATGAATCATGAATTGAATCATGAATCATGAATCATGAATCATGAATCGAATCATGAATCATGAATCATGAATCATGAATCGAATCATGAATCATGAATCGAATCATGAATCATGAATTGAATCATGAATCATGAATTATGAATCATGAATTGAATCATGAATCATGAATTGAATCATGAATCATGAATCATGAATTGAATCATGAATCATGAATTGAATCATGAATCATGAATCATGAATCATGAATCGAATCATGAATCATGAATCATGAATCGAATCATGAATCATGAATTGAATCATGAATCATGAATCATGAATTGAATCATGAATCATGAATCATGAATTGAATCATGAATCATGAATCATGAATCATGAATCGAATCATGAATCATGAATCATGAATCATGAATCGAATCATGAATCATGAATCATGAATCATGAATCATGAATTGAATCATGAATCATGAATCATGAATCGAATAATGAATCATAAATCATGAATCATGAATTGAATCATGAATCATGAATCAAGAATCATGAATCGAAACATGAATCATGAATTCAATCATGAATCATGAATCATGAATCATGAATTGAATCATGAATCATGAATCATGAATCGAATAATGAATCATGAATCATGAATCATGAATTGAATCATGAATCATGAATTGAATCATGAATTGAATCATGAATCAAGAATCGAATCATGAATCATGAATTGAATCAAGAATCATGAATCATGAATCATAAATTGAATCATAAATCATGAATCATGAATTGAATCATGAATCATGAATCATGAATTGAATCATGAATCATGAATTGAATCATGAATCATGAATCATGAATCATGAATTAAATCATGAATCGAATCATGAATCATGAATTGAATCATGAATTGAATCATGAATTGAATCATGAATCATGAATTGAATCATGAATTGAATCATGAATCATGAATTATGAATCATGAATTGAATCATGAATCAT
Source organism: Mixophyes australis (assembly GCA_036250195.1). Taxonomy (NCBI): domain Eukaryota; kingdom Metazoa; phylum Chordata; class Amphibia; order Anura; family Limnodynastidae; genus Mixophyes; species Mixophyes australis. The sequence goes on from JAVHZZ010000027.1 coordinate 341,890, forward strand.
GAATCGAATCATGAATCATGAATCATGAATTGAATCATGAATCGAATCATGAATCATGAATTGAATCATGAATTGAATCATGAATCATGAATCAAATTATGAATCATGAATTAAATTATAAATTGAATCATGAATCATGAATCGAATCATGAATTGAATCAGGAATCATGAATTGAATCATGAATCATGAATTGAATCATGAATCATGAATCATGAATCATGAATCGAATCATGAATCATGAATCGAATCATGAATTGAATCAGGAATCATGAATTGAATCATGAATCATGAATCATGAATTGAATCATGAATCATGAATCATTAATCATGAATCGAATCATGAATCATGAATCATGAATCGAATCATGAATCATGAATCATGAATCGAATCATGAATCATGAATTGAATCATGAATCATGAATCATGAATTAAATCATGAATCATGAATCATGAATCATGAATTGAATCATGAATCATGAATCATGAATCATGAATTGAATCATGAATCATGAATCATGTATTGAATCATGAATCATGAATCATAAATCATGAATTGAATCATGAATCATGAATTGAATCATGAATCTTGAATCATGTATTGAATCATAAATCATGAATCATAAATCATGAATTGAATCATGAATCATGAATCATGAATCGAATCATGAATCATGAATCAAGAATCATGATTCGAATCATGAATTGAATCATGAATCATGAATCATGAATCATAAATTGAATCATGAATCATGAATCGAATCATGAATCATGAATCATGAATCATGAATTGAATCATGAATCGAATCATGAATCATGAATTGAATCATGAATTGAATCATGAATTGAATCATGAATCATGAATCGAATCATGAATCATGAATTAAATAATAAATTGAATCATGAATCATGAATCGAATCATGAATTGAATCAGGAATCATGAATTGAATCATGAATCATGAATTATGAATTGAATCATGAATCATGAATCATAAATCAATCCATGAATCATGAATTGAATCGGGAATCGAATCATGAATTGAATCAGGAATCATGAATTGAATCATGAATCATGAATCATGAATTGAATCATGAATCATGAATCATTAATCATGAATCGAATCATGAATCATGAGTCATGAATCGAATCATGAATCATGAATCATGAATCGAATCATGAATCATGAATTGAATCATGAATCATGAATCATGAATTAAATCATGAATCATGAATCATGAATCATGAATTGAATCATGAATCATGAATCATGAATCATGAATTGAATCATGAATCATGAATCATGTATTGAATCATGAATCATGAATCATAAATCATGAATTGAATCATGAATCATGAATCGAATCATGAATCATGAATTGAATCATGAATCTTGAATCATGTATTGAATCATAAATCATGAATCATAAATCATGAATTGAATCATGAATCATGAATCATGAATCGAATCATGAATCATGAATCAAGAATCATGATTCGAATCATGAATTGAATCATGAATCATGAATCATGAATCATAAATTGAATCATGAATCATGAATCGAATCATGAATCATGAATCATGAATCATGAATTGAATCATGAATCGAATCATGAATCATGAATTGAATCATGAATTGAATCATGAATTGAATCATGAATCATGAATCGAATCATGAATCATGAATTAAATAATAAATTGAATCATGAATCATGAATCGAATCATGAATTGAATCAGGAATCATGAATTGAATCATGAATCATGAATTATGAATTGAATCATGAATCATGAATCATAAATCAATCCATGAATCATGAATTGAATCGGGAATCGAATCATGAATTGAATCAGGAATCATGAATCATGAATCATGAATCGAAACATAAATTATGAATCATGTTTCATGAATTGAATCATGAATCATGAATCCTGAATCGAAACATGAATCATGAATCATGAATTGAATCATGAATTGAATCATGAATCATGAATCATGAATTGAATCATGAATCATGAATTGAATCATGAATCATGAATCATAAATTGAATCATGAATCATGAATTGAATCATGAATTATGAATTAAATCATGACTCATGAATTATGAATCATGAATTGAATCATGAATCATGAAGTATGAATCATGAATTGAATCATGAATCATGAATTATGAATCATGAGTTATGAATTGAATCATGAATTGAATCATGAATCATGAATTGAATCATGAATCATGAATCATGAATCATGATTTATAAATTGAATCATCAATCATGAATCATGAATTGAATCATGAATCATGAATCATGAATTGAATCATGAATCATGAATCATGAATTGAATCATGAATCATGAATCATGAATCGAATCATGAATCATGAATCATGAATCGAATCATGAATCATGAATTGAATCATGAATCATGAATCATGAATTGAATCAGGAATCATGAATCATGAATCATGAATCGAATCATGAATCATGAATCAAGAATCATGAATCAAATCATGAATTGAATCATGAATTATGAATTGAATCATGAATCATGAATTGAATCATGAATCATGAATTGAATCATGAATCATGAATCCTGAATCGAATCATGAATAATGTATCATGAATTGAATCATGAATTGAATCATGAATCATGAATCATGAATTGAATCATGAATCAAGAATTGAATCATGAATCATGAATCATAAATCGAATCATGAATCATGAATTGAATCATGACTCATGAATTATGAATCATGAATTAAATCATGAATCATGAATTATGAATCATGAATTGAATCATGAATCATGAATTGAATTATGAATTGAATCATGAATCATGAATTGAATCATGAATCATGAATCATGAATCATAAATTGAATCATCAATCATGAATCATGAACTGAATCATGAATTGAATCATAAATCATGAATCATAAATTGAATCATGAATCATGAATCATGTATTGAATCATGAATCATTAATCATGAATTGAATCATGAATCATGAATCGAATCATGAATCATGAATTGAATCATGAATCATGAATCATGTATTGAATCATAAATCATGAATCATAAATCATGAATTAAATCATGAATCATGAATCATGAATCGAATCATGAATCATGAATCAAGAATCATGAATCGAATCATGAATTGAATCATGAATCATGAATCATGAATCATAAATTGAATCATGAATCATGAATCGAATCATGAATCATGAATCATGAATCATGAATTGAATCATGAATCATGAACCATGAATCATGAATCGAATCATGAATCATGAATCATGAATTGAATCATGAATCATGAATCGAATCATGAATCATGAATTGAATCATGAATCATGAATTGAATCATGAATCATGAGTCATGAATTGAATCATGAATCATGAATCATGAATCATGAATCGAATCATGAATCATGAATCATGAATTGAATCATGAATCATGAATCGAATCATGAATCATGAATTGAATCATGAGTTGAATCATGAATCATAAATTGAATCATGAATCATGAATTGAATCATGAGTTGAATCATGAATCATAAATCATGAATCATGAATCGAATCATGAATCATGAATCATGAATCATGAATCATGAATCGAATCAAGAATCATGAATTGAATCATGAGTTGAATCATGAATCATAAATTGAATCATGAATCATGAATCATGAATCATGAATCGAATCATAAATCATGAATCATGAATCATGATTCATGAATTGAATCATGAATCATGAATCATGAATCAAGATTCATGAATTGAATCATGAATCATGAATTAAGAATCGATTCATGAATCATGAATTGAATCATGAGTTGAATCATGAATCATAAATTGAATCATGAATCATGAAATGAATCATGAATTGAATCATGAATTGAATCATGATTCATGAATCATGAATTGAATCATGAATCATGAATCATGAATCATGAATCATGAATTCAATCATGAATCATGATTTAAATCAGGAATCGAATCATGAATCATGAATTGAATCATGATTTTAATTATGAATCATGAATCATGAATTAAATCATGAAATATGAATCATGAATCATGAATTGAATTATGAATTGAATCATGAATTTTGAATCATGAATCATGAATCATGAATTGAATCATGAATCATGAATCATGAATTGAATCATGAATCATGAATTGAATCATGAATCATGAATCATGAATTGAATCATGAATCATGAATCATGAATTGAATCATGAATCATGAATCGAATCATGAATCATGAATCGAATCATGAATCATGAATTGTATCATGAATCATGAATCATGAATTGAATCATGAATCATGAATCATGAATTGAATCATGAATCATGAATCATGAATCATGAATCATGAATCGAATCATGAATCATGAATCATGAATCATGAATCGAATCATGAATCATGAATTGAATCATGAATCATGAATTATGAATCATGAATTGAATCATGAATCATGAATCATGAATTGAATCATGAATCATGAATCATGAATTGAATCATGAATCATGAATCATGAATTGAATCATGATTTTAATTATGAATCATGAATCATGAATTGAATCATGAATCATGAATCATGAATCATGAATTGAATTATGAATTGAATCATGAATCTTGAATCATGAATTAAATCATGAATCATGAATCATAAATCATGAATCATGAATTGAATTATGAATTGAATCATGAATCATGAATTGAATCATGAATCATGAATCATGAATTGAATCATGAATCATGAATCATGAATTGAATAATAAATCATGAATCATGAATTGAATCATGAATCATGAATCATGAATCGAACCATGAATCATGAATCATGAATCGAATCATGAATCATGAATTGAATCATGAATCATGAATCATGAATTGAATCATGAATCATGAATCATGAATTGAATCATGAATCATGAATCATGAATTGAATCATGAATCATGAATCGAATCATGAATCATGAATCATGAATTGAATCATGAATTGAATCATGAATCATGAATCGAATCATGAATTGAATCATTAATCATGAATTGAATCATGAATCGAATCATGAATCATGAATTGAATCATGAATTGAATCATGAATTGAATCATTAATCATGAATTGAATCATGAATTGAATCATGAATCATGAATTATGAATCATGAATAGAATCATGAATCATGAATCGAATCATGAATCATGAATCATGAATTGAATCATGAATCGAATCATAAATCATGAATTGAATAATGAATTGAATCATGAATCATGAATCGAATCATGAATCATGAATTAAATAATAAATTGAATCATGAATCATGAATCGAATCATGAATTGAATCAGGAATTATGAATTGAATCATGAATCATGAATTGAATCATGAATCATGAATCATGAATCATGAATCGAATCATGAATCATGAATCATGAATCAAATCATGAATCATGAATCATGAATCGAATCATGAATCATGAATTGAATCATGAATCATGAATCATGAATTGAATCATGAATCATGAATCATGAATTGAATCATGAATCATGAATCATGAATTGAATCATGAATCATGAATCATGAATCATGAATCATGAATCGAATCATGAATCATGAATCATAAATCATGAATTGAATCATGAATCATGAATTGAATCATGAATCATGAATCATAAATCATGAATTGAATCATGAATCATGAATTGAATCATGAATCATGAATCAAGATTCATGAATCGAAACATGAATCATGAATTGAATCATGAATCATGAATCATGAATTGAATCATGAATCATGAATCATGAATCGAATAATGAATCATGAATCAAATAATGAATCATGAATCATGAATCATGAATTGAATCATGAATCATGAATCAAGAATCATGAATCGAAACATGAATCATGAATTGAATCATGAATCATGAATCATGAATCGAATAATGAATCATGAATCATGAATCATAAATTGAATCATGAATCATGAATTGAATCATAAATCATGAATTGAATCATGAATTGAATCATGAATCAAGAATCGAATCATGAATCATGAATTGAATCAAGAATCATGAATCATGAATCATAAATTGAATCATAAATCATGAATCATGAATTGAATCATGAATCATGAATCGAATCATGAATCATGAATCATGAATTGAATCATGAATTGAATCATGAATCATGAATCGAATCATGAAACATGAATTGAATCATGAATTGAATCATGAATTGAATCATGAATCATGAATTGAATCATGAATCATGAATTGAATCATGAATCATGAATCATAAATCGAATCATGAATCATGAATTAAATCATGAATCGAATCATGAATTGAATCATTAATCATGAATTGAATCATGAATTGAATCATGAATCATGAATTATAAATCATGAATTGAAACATGAATCATGAATCATGAATTGAATCATGAATCATGAATCATGAATTGAATCATAAATCATGAATCATGAATTGAATCATGAATCATAAATTGAATCATGAATCCTGAATTGAATCATGAATCATGAATCATGAATCGAATCATGAATCGAAACATGAATCATGAATCATGAATCATGAATTGAATCATGAATCATGAATCATGAATTGAATCATGAATCATGAATCATGAATCGAATCATGAATCATGAATCATGAATTGAATCATGAATCATGAATCGAATCATGAATCATGAATTGAATCATGAATCATGAATCATGAATTGAATCATGAATCATGAGTCATGAATTGAATCATGAATCATGAATCATGAATCATGAATCGAATCATGAATCATGAATCATGAATTGAATCATGAATCATGAATCGAATCATGAATCATGAATTGAATCATGAGTTGAATCATGAATCATAAATTGAATCATGAATCATGAGTCATGAATTGAATCATGAATCATAAATCATGAATCATGAATCAAATCATGAATCATGAATCATGAATTGAATCATGAATCATGAATCGAATCAAGAATCATGAATTGAATCATGAGTTGAATCATGAATCATAAATTGAATCATGAATCATGAATCATGAAACATGATTCATGAATTGAATCATGAATCATGAATCATGAATCATGATTCATGAATTGAATCATGAATCATGAATTAAGAATCGATTCATGAATCATGAATTGAATCATGAGTTGAATCATGAATCATAAATTGAATCATGAATCATGAAATGAATCATGAATTGAATCATGAATTGAATCATGATTCATGAATCATGAATTGAATCATGAATCATGAATCATGAATCATGAATCATAAATTGAATCATGAATCGTGAATTGAATCATGAATCATGAATTGAATCATAAATCAAGAATCGAATCATGAATCATGAATTGAATCAAGAATCATGAATCATGAATCATAAATTGAATCATAAATCATGAATCATGAATTGAATCATGAATCGAATCATGAATCATGAATCATGAATTGAATCATGAATTGAATCATGAATCATGAATCGAATCATGAAACATGAATTGAATCATGAATTGAATCATGAATTGAATCATGAATCATGAATTGAATCATGAATCATGAATTGAATCATGAATCATGAATCATAAATCGAATCATGAATCATGAATTGAATCATGAATCGAATCATTAATTGAATCATTAATCATGAATTGAGTCATGAATTGAATCATGAATCATGAATTATAAATCATGAATTGAAACATGAATCATGAATCATGAATTGAATCATGAATCATGAATCATGAATTGAATCATGAATCATGAATCATGAATTGAATCATGAATCATGAATCATGAATTGAATCATAAATCATGAATCATGAATTGAATCATGAATCATAAATTGAATCATGAATCATGAATTGAATCATGAATCATGAATCATGAATCGAATCATGAATCGAAACATGAATCATGAATCATGAATCATGAATTGAATCATGAATCATAAATCATGAATTGAATCATGAATCATGAACCATGAATCATGAATCGAATCATGAATCATGAATCATGAATTGAATCATGAATCATGAATCGAATCATGAATCATGAATTGAATCATGAATCATGAATCATGAATTGAATCATGAATCATGAGTCATGAATTGAATCATGAATCATGAATCATGAATCATGAATCGAATCATGAATCATGAATCATGAATCATGAATTGAATCATGAATCATGAATCGAATCATGAATCATGAATTGAATCATGAGTTGAATCATGAATCATAAATTGAATCATGAATCATGAGTCATGAATTGAATCATGAATCATAAATCATGAATCATGAATTGAATCATGAATCATGAATCATGAATCATGAATTGAATCATGAATCATGAATCGAATCAAGAATCATGAATTGAATCATGAGTTGAATCATGAATCATAAATTGAATCATGAATCATGAATCATGAATCATGAATCGAATCATAAATCATGAATCATGAATCATGATTCATGAATTGAATCATGAATCATGAATCATGATTCATGAATTGAATCATGAATCATGAATTAAGAATCGATTCATGAATCATGAATTGAATCATGAGTTGAATCATGAATCATAAATTGAATCATGAATCATGAAATGAATCATGAATTGAATCATGAATTGAATCATGATTCATGAATCATGAATTGAATCATAATTCATGAATCATGAATCATGATTAATGAATTCAATCATGAATCATGATTTAAATCAGGAATCAAATCATGAATCATGAATTGAATCATGATTTTAATTATGAATCATGAATCATGAATTGAATCATGAATCATGAATCATGAATCATGAATTGAATTATGAATTAAATCATGAATCTTGAATCATGAATTAAATCATGAATCATGAATCATGAATTGAATTATGAATTGAATCATGAATCATGAATTGAATCATGAATCATGAATCATGAATTGAATCATGAATCATGAATCATGAATTGAATCATGAATCATGAATCGAATCATGAATCATGAATCGAATCATGAATCATGAATTGTAACATGAATCATGAATCATGAATTGAATCATGAATCATGAATCATGAATTGAATCATGAATCATGAATCATGAATCGAATCATGAATCATGAATCATGAATCATGAATCGAATCATGAATCATGAATTGAATTATGAATCATGAATTATGAATCATGAATTGAATCATGAATCATGAATCATGAATTGAATCATGAATCATGAATCATGAATTGAATCATGAATCATGAATCATGAATTGAATCATGAATCATGAATCATGAATCATGAATCGAATCATGAATCATGAATCGAATCATGAATCATGAATTGAATCATGAATCATGAATCATGAATTGAATCATGAATCATGAATCATGAATCATGAATCGAATCATGAATCATGAATCATGAATCATGAATCGAATCATGAATCATGAATCATGAATCATGAATCATGAATTGAATCATGAATCATGAATCATGAATCGAATAATGAATCATGAATCATGAATCATGAATTGAATCATGAATCATGATTTAAGAATCATGAATCGAAACATGAATCATGAATTGAATCATGAATCATGAATCATGAATTGAATCATGAATCATGAATCATGAATCGAATAATGAATCATGAATCATGAATCATGAATTGAATCATGAATCATGAATTGAATCATGAATTGAATCATGAATCAAGAATCGAATCATGAATCATGAATTGAATCAAGAATCATGAATCATGAATCATAAATTGAATCATAAATCATGAATCATGAATTGAATCATGAATCATGAATTGAATCATGAATCATGAATCATGAATCATGAATTAAATCATGAATCGAATCATGAATCATGAATTGAATCATGAATCATGAATCATGAATTGAATCATGAATCATGAATCATGAATCATGAATCGAATCATGAATCATGAATCGAATCATGAATTGAATCAGGAATCATGAATTGAATCATGAATCATGAATCATGAATTGAATCATGAATCATGAATCATTAATCATGAATCGAATCATGAATCATGAATCGAATCATGAATCATGAATCATGAATCGAATCATGAATCATGAATTGAATCATGAATCATGAATCATGAATTAAATCATGAATCATGAATCATGAATTGAATCATGAATCATGAATCATGAATCATGAATCATGTATCGAATCATGAATCATGAATCATAAATCATGAATTAAATCATGAATCATGAATTGAATCATGAATCATGAATCAAGATTCATGAATCAAAACATGAATCATGAATTGAATCATGAATCATGAATTGAATCATGAATCATGAATCATGAATCGAATAATGAATCATGAATCATGAATCATGAATTGAATCATGAATCATGAATCAAGAATCATGAATCGAAACATGAATCATGAATTGAATCATGAATCATGAATCATGAATCATGAATGGAATCATGAATCATGAATGGAATCATGAATCATGAATTATGAATCGAATAATGAATCATGAATCATGAATCATGAATTGAATCATGAATCATGAATCCTGAATCGAATCATGAATAATGTATCATGAATTGAATCATGAATTGAATCATGAATCATGAATCATGAATTGAATCATGAATCAAGAATTGAATCATGAATCATGAATCATAAATCAAATCATGAATCATGAATTGAATCATGACTCATTAATTATGAATCATGAATTGAATCATGAATCATGAATTGAATCATGAATTGAATCATGAATCATGAATTGAATCATGAATCATGAATCATGAATCATAAATTGAATCATCAATCATGAATCATGAACTGAATCATGAATTGAATCATAAATCATGAATCATGAATTGAATCATGAATCATAAATCATGTATTGAATCATGAATCATGAATCATAAATCATGAATTGAATCATGAATCATGAATCGAATCATGAATCATGAATTGAATCATGAATCATGAATCATGTATTGAATCATAAATCATGAATCATAAATCATGAATTGAATCATGAATCATGAATCGAATCATGAATCAAGAATCATGAATCGAATCATGAATTGAATCATGAATCATGAATCATGAATCATAAATTGAATCATGAATCATGAATCGAATCATGAATCATGAATCATGAATCATGAATTGAATCATGAATCGAATCATGAATCATGAATTGAATCATGAATTGAATCACGAATCATGAATCGAATGAGGAATCATGAATTAAATAATAAATTGAATCATGAATCATGAATCGAATCATGAATTGAATCAGGAATCATGAATTGAATCATGAATCATGAATTATGAATTGAATCATGAATCATGAATCATAAATCGATCCATGAATCATGAATTGAATCGGGAATCGAATCATGAATTGAATCATGAATCATGAATCATGAATCGAAACATAAATTATGAATCATGTTTCATGAATTGAATCATGAATCATGAATCCTGAATCGAAACATGAATCATGAATCATGAATTGAATCATGAATTGAATCATGAATCATGAATCATGAATTGAATCATGAATCATGAATTGAATCATGAATCATGAATCATAAATCGAATCATGAATCATGAATTGAATCATGAATTATGAATTGAATCATGACTCATGAATTATGAATCATGAATTGAATCATGAATCATGAATTATGAATCATGAATTGAATCATGAATCATGAATTATGAATCATGAGTTATGAATTGAATCATGAATTGAATCATGAATTGAATCATGAATCATGAATCATGAATCGAATCATGAATTGAATAATGAATCATGAATCATGAATCATAAATCATGAATTGAATCATTAATCATGAAATATGAAACATGAATTATGAATCATGAATTGAATCATGAATCATGAATCATGAATTGAATCATGAATCATGAATCGAATCATGAATCATGAATCATGAATCGAATCATGAATCATGAATTGAATCATGAATCATGAATCATGAATCGAATCATGAATCATGAATCGAATCATGAATTGAATCAGGAATCATGAATTGAATCATGAATCATGAATCATGAATCATGAATTGAATCATGAATCATTAATCATGAATCGAATCATGAATCATGAATCATGAATCGAATCATGAATCATGAATCATGAATCGAATCATGAATCATGAATTGAATCATGAATCATGAATCATGAATTAAATCATGAATCATGAATCATGAATTGAATCATGAATCATGAATCATGAATTGAATCATGAATCATGAATCAAGATTCATGAATCAAAACATGAATCATGAATTGAATCATGAATCATGAATCATGAATTGAATCATGAATCATGAATCATGAATCGAATAATGAATCATGAATCATGAATCATGAATTGAATCATGAATCATGAATCAAGAATCATGAATCGAAACATGAATCATTAATTGAATCATGAATCATGAATCATGAATCATGAATGGAATCATGAATCATGAATTATGAATCGAATAATGAATCATGAATCATGAATTGAATCATGAATCATGAATCCTGAATCGAATCATGAATAATGTATCATGAATTGAATCATGAATTGAATCATGAATCATGAATCATGAATTGAATCATGAATCAAGAATTGAATCATGAATCATGAATCATAAATCGAATCATGAATCATGAATTGAATCATGACTCATGAATTATGAATCATGAATTGAATCATGAATCATGAATCATGAATTGAATCATGAATTGAATCATGAATCATGAATTGAATCATGAATCATGAATCATGAATCATAAATTGAATCATCAATCATGAATCATGAACTGAATCATGAATTGAATCATACATCATGAATCATGAATTGAATCATGAATCATGAATCATGTATTGAATCATGAATCATGAATCATAAATCATGAATTGAATCATGAATCATGAATCGAATCATGAATCATGAATTGAATCATGAATCATGAATCATGTATTGAATCATAAATCATGAATCATAAATCATGAATTGAATCATGAATCATGAATCATGAATCGAATCATGAATCATGAATCAAGAATCATGAATCGAATCATGAATTGAATCATGAATCATGAATCATGAATCATAAATTGAATCATGAATCATGAATCGAATCATGAATCATGAATCATGAATCATGAATTGAATCATGAATCGAATCATGAATCATGAATTGAATCATGAATTGAATCACGAATCATGAATCGAATGATGAATCATGAATTAAATAATAAATTGAATCATGAATCATGAATCGAATCATGAATTGAATCAGGAATCATGAATTGAATCATGAATCATGAATTATGAATTGAATCATGAATCATGAATCATAAATCGATCCATGAATCATGAATCATGTTTCATGAATTGAATCATGAATCATGAATCATGAATCATGATTCGAAACATAAATTATGAATCATGTTTCATGAATTGAATCATGAATCATGAATCCTGAATCGAAACATGAATCATGAATCATGAATTGAATCATGAATTGAATCATGAATTGAATCATGAATCATGAATTGAATCATGAATCATGAATCATAAATCGAATCATGAGTCATGAATTGAATCATGAATTATGAATTGAATCATGACTCATGAATTATGAATCATGAATTGAATCATGAATCATGAATTATGAATCATGAATTGAATCATGAATCATGAATTATGAATCATGAGTTATGAATTGAATCATGAATCATGAATTGAATCATGAATCATGAATCATGAATCATGAATCATAAATTGAAACATCAATCATGAATCATGAATTGAATCATGAATTGAATCATGAATCATGAATCATGAATCGAATCATGAATTGAATAATGAATCATGAATCATGAATCATAAATCATGAATTGAATCATTAATCATGAAATATGAAACATGAATTATGAATCATGAATTGAATCATGAATCATGAATCATGAATTGAATCATGAATCATGAATCATGAATTGAATCGTGAATCATGAATCATGATTCGAATCATGAATCATGAATCATGAATCGAATCATGAATCATGAATTGAATCATGAATCATGAATCATGAATTGAATCAGGAATCATGAATCATGAATCATGAATCGAATCATGAATCATGAATCAAGAATCATGAATCAAATCATGAATTGAATCATGAATCATGAATTGAATCATGAATCATGAATTGAATCATGAATCATGAATTGAATCATGAATCATGAATCCTGAATCGAATCATGAATAATGTATCATGAATTGAATCATGAATTGAATCATGAATCATGAATCATGAATTGAATCATGAATCAAGAATTGAATCATGAATCATGAATCATAAATCGAATCATGAATCATGAATTGAATCATGACTCATGAATTATGAATCATGAATTAAATCATGAATCATGAATTATGAATCATGAATTGAATCATGAATCATGAATTGAATCATGAATCATGAATCATGAATCATAAATTGAATCATCAATCATGAATCATGAACTGAATCATGAATTGAATCTTAAATCATGAATCATAAATTGAATCATGAATCATGAATCATGTATTGAATCATGAATCATAAATCATGAATTGAATCATGAATCATGAATCGAATCATGAATCATGAATTGAATCATGAATCATGAATCATGTATTGAATCATAAATCATGAATCATAAATCATGAATTGAATCATGAATCATGAATCGAATCATGAATCATGAATCAAGAATCATGAATCGAATCATGAATTGAATCATGAATCATGAATCATGAATCATAAATTGAATCATGAATCGAATCATGAATCATGAATCATGAATCATGAATTGAATCATGAATCATGAACCATGAATCATGAATCGAATCATGAATCATGAATCATGAATTGAATCATGAATCATGAATCGAATCATGAATCATGAATTGAATCATGAATCATGAATCATGAATTGAATCATTAATCATGAGTCATGAATTGAATCATGAATCATGAATCATGAATCATGAATCGAATCATGAATCATGAATTGAATCATGAATCATGAATCGAATCATGAATCATGAATTGAATCATGAGTTGAATCATGAATCATAAATTGAATCATGAATCATGAGTCATGAATTGAATCATGAATCATAAATCATGAATCATGAATCGAATCATGAATCATGAATCATGAATCATGAATTGAATCATGAATCATGAATCGAATCAAGAATCATGAATTGAATCATGAGTTGAATCATGAATCATAAATTGAATCATGAATCATGAATCATGAATCGAATCATAAATCATGAATCATGAATCATGATTCATGAATTGAATCATGAATCATTAATCATGAATCATGATTCATGAATTGAATCATGAATCATGAATTAAGAATCGATTCATGAATCATGAATTGAATCATGAGTTGAATCATGAATCATAAATTGAATCATGAATCATGAAATGAATCATGAATTGAATCATGAATTGAATCATGATTCATGAATCATGAATTGAATCATGAATCATGAATCATGAATCATGAATTCAATCATGAATCATGATTTAAATCAGGAATCGAATCATGAATCATGAATTGAATCATGATTTTAATTATGAATCATGAATCATGAATTGAATCATGAATCATGAATCATGAATCATGAATTGAATTATGAATTAAATCATGAATCTTGAATCATGAATTAAATCATGAATCATGAATTGAATTATGAATTGAATCATGAATCATGAATTGAATCATGAATCATGAATCATGAATTGAATCATGAATCATGAATCATGAATTGAATCATGAATCATGAATCGAATCATGAATCATGAATTGTATCATGAATCATGAATCATGAATTGAATCATGAATCATGAATCATGAATTGAATCATGAATCATGAATCATGAATCATGAATCGAATCATGAATCATGAATCATGAATCATGAATCGAATCATGAATCATGAATTGAATCATGAATCATGAATTATGAATCATGAATTGAATCATGAATCATGAATCATGAATCGAATCATGAATCATGAATTGAATCATGAATCATAAATCATGAATTGAATCATGAATCATGAATCATGAATTGAATCATGAATCATGAATCATGAATCATGAATCATGACTCATGAATTGAATCATGAATCATGAATCATGAATCGAATAATGAATCATGAATCATGAATCATGAATTGAATCATGAATCATGAATCAAGAATCATGAATCGAAACATGAATCATGAATTGAATCATGAATCATGAATCATGAATCATGAATTGAATCATGAATCATGAATCATGAATCGAATAATGAATCATGAATCATGAATCATGAATTGAATCATGAATCATGAATTGAATCATGAATTGAATCATGAATCAAGAATCGAATCATGAATCATGAATTGAATCAAGAATCATGAATCATGAATCATAAATTGAATCATAAATCATGAATCATGAATTGAATCATTAATAATGAATCATGAATTGAATCATGAATCATGAATTGAATCATGAATCATGAATCATGAATCATGAATTAAATCATGAATCGAATCATGAATCATGAATTGAATCATGAATTGAATCATGAATTGAATCATGAATAATGAATTGAATCATGAATTGAATCATGAATCATGAATTATGAATCATGAATTGAATCATGAATCATGAATCTAATCATGAATCATGAATCATGAATTGAATCATGAATCTAATCATGAATCGTGAATTGAATCATGAATTGAATCATGAATCATGAATCGAATTATGAATCATGAATTAAATAATAAATTGAATCATGAATCATGAATCGAATCATGAATTGAATCAGGAATCATGAATTGAATCATGAATCATGAATCATGAATTGAATCATGAATCATGAATCATGAATCATGAATCGAATCATGAATCATGAATCGAATCATGAATTGAATCAGGAATCATGAATTGAATCATGAATCATGAATCATGAATTGAATCATGAATCATGAATCATTAATCATGAATCGAATCATGAATCATGAATCATGAATCGAATCATGAATCATGAATCATGAATCGAATCATGAATCATGAATTGAATCATGAATCATGAATCATGAATTGAATCATGAATCATGAATCATGAATTGAATCATGAATCATGAATCATGAATCATGAATCATGAATCAAATCATGAATCATGAATCATAAATCATGAATTAAATCATGAATCATGAATTGAATCATGAATCATGAATCAAGATTCATGAATCGAAACATGAATCATGAATTGAATCATGAATCATGAATCATGAATTGAATCATGAATCATGAATCATGAATCGAATAATGAATCATGAATCATGAATCATGAATTGAATCATGAATCATGAATCAAGAATCATGAATCGAAACATGAATCATGAATTGAATCATGAATCATGAATCATGAATCATGAATGGAATGATGAATCATGAATTATGAATCGAATAATGAATCATGAATCATGAATCATGAATTGAATCATGAATCATGAATCCTGAATCGAATCATGAATAATGTATCATGAATTGAATCATGAATTGAATCATGAATCATGAATCATGAATTGAATCATGAATCATGAATCAAGAATTGAATCATATATCATGAATCATAAATCGAATCATGAATCATGAATTGAATCATGACTCATGAATTATGAATCATGAATTGAATCATGAATCATGAATTATGAATCATGAATTGAATCATGAATCATGAATCATGAATTGAATCATGAATTGAATCATGAATCATGAATTGAATCATGAATCATGAATCATGAATCATAAATTGAATCATCAATCATGAATCATGAACTGAATCATGAATTGAATCATGAATCATGAATCATGAATTGAATCATGAATCATGAATCATGTATTGAATCATGAATCATGAATCATAAATCATGAATTGAATCATGAATCGAATCATGAATCATGAACTGAATCATGAATCATGAATCATGTATTGAATCATAAATCATGAATCATAAATCATGAATTAAATCATGAATCATGAATCATGAATTGAATCATGAATCACGAATCAAGAATCATGAATCGAATCATGAATTGAATCATGAATCATGAATCATAAATCATAAATTGAATCATGAATCATGAATTGAATCATGAATCATGAATCATGAATCATGAATTGAATCATGAATCGAATCATGAATCATGAATTGAATCATGAATTGAATCATGAATCATGAATCGAATCATGAATT
This sequence comes from Mixophyes australis, assembly GCA_036250195.1. Classification (NCBI taxonomy): domain Eukaryota; kingdom Metazoa; phylum Chordata; class Amphibia; order Anura; family Limnodynastidae; genus Mixophyes; species Mixophyes australis. The sequence goes on from JAVHZZ010000027.1 coordinate 360,290, forward strand.
GAATCATGAATCATGAATTGAATCATGAATCATGAATTAAATAATAAATTGAATCATGAATCATGAATCGAATCATGAATTGAATCAGGAATCATGAATTGAATCATGAATCATGAATTATGAATTGAATCATGAATCATGAATCATAAATCGATCCATGAATCATGAATTGAATCGGGAATCGAATCATGAATTGAATCATGAATCATGAATCATGAATTATGAATCGAAACATAAATTATGAATCATGTTTCATGAATTGAATCATGAATCATGAATCCTGAATCGAAACATGAATCATGAATCATGAATTGAATCATGAATTGAATCATGAATCATGAATCATGAATTGAATCATGAATCATGAATTGAATCATGAATCATGAATCATAAATCGAATCATGAATCATGAATCATGAATGGAATGATGAATCATGAATTATGAATCGAATAATGAATCATGAATCATGAATCATGAATTGAATCATGAATCATGAATCCTGAATCGAATCATGAATAATGTATCATGAATTGAATCATGAATCATGAATTGAATCATGAATCATGAATCAAGAATTGAATCATATATCATGAATCATAAATCGAATCATGAATCATGAATTGAATCATGACTCATGAATTATGAATCATGAATTGAATCATGAATCATGAATTATGAATCATGAATTGAATCATGAATCATGAATCATGAATTGAATCATGAATTGAATCATGAATCATGAATTGAATCATGAATCATGAATCATGAATCATAAATTGAATCATCAATCATGAATCATGAACTGAATCATGAATTGAATCATAAATCATGAATCATGAATTGAATCATGAATCATGAATCATGTATTGAATCATGAATCATGAATCATAAATCATGAATTGAATCATGAATCGAATCATGAATCATGAACTGAATCATGAATCATGAATCATGTATTGAATCATAAATCATGAATCATAAATCATGAATTAAATCATGAATCATGAATCATGAATTGAATCATGAATCACGAATCAAGAATCATGAATCGAATCATGAATTGAATCATGAATCATGAATCATAAATCATAAATTGAATCATGAATCATGAATTGAATCATGAATCATGAATCATGAATCATGAATTGAATCATGAATCGAATCATGAATCATGAATTGAATCATGAATTGAATCATGAATCATGAATCGAATCATGAATTGAATCATGAATCATGAATTGAATCATGAATCATGAATTAAATAATAAATTGAATCATGAATCATGAATCGAATCATGAATTGAATCAGGAATCATGAATTGAATCATGAATCATGAATTATGAATTGAATCATGAATCATGAATCATAAATCGATCCATGAATCATGAATTGAATCGGGAATCGAATCATGAATTGAATCATGAATCATGAATCATGAATTATGAATCGAAACATAAATTATGAATCATGTTTCATGAATTGAATCATGAATCATGAATCCTGAATCGAAACATGAATCATGAATCATGAATTGAATCATGAATTGAATCATGAATCATGAATCATGAATTGAATCATGAATCATGAATTGAATCATGAATCATGAATCATAAATCGAATCATGAATCATGAATTGAATCATGAATTATGAATTGAATCATGACTCATAAATTATGAATCATGAATTGAATCATGAATCATGAATTATGAATCATGAATTGAATCATGAATCATGAATTATGAATCATGAGTTATGAATTGAATCATGAATTGAATCATGAATCATGAATTGAATCATGAATCATGAATCATGAATCATGAATCATAAATTGAATCATCAATCATGAATCATGAATTGAATCATGAATTGAATCATGAATCATGAATCATGAATCGAATCATGAATTAAATAATAAATCATGAATCATGAATCATAAATCATGAATTGAATCATTAATCATGAAATATGTAACATGAATTATGAATCATGAATTGAATCATGAATCATGAATCATGAATTGAATCATGAATCATGAATCATGAATTGAATCATGAATCATGAATCATGAATCGAATCATGAATCATGAATCATGAATCGAATCATGAATCATGAATTGAATCATGAATCATGAATCATGAATTGAATCAGGAATCATGAATCATGAATCATGAATCGAATCATGAATCATGAATCAAGAATCATGAATCAAATCATGAATTGAATCATGAATCATGAATTGAATCATGAATCATGAATTGAATCATGAATCATGAATCATGATTTGAATCATGAATCATGAATTCAATCATGAATCATGAATTCAATCATGAATCATGAATCATGATTTGAATCATGAATCATGAATTCAATCATGAATTCAATCATGAATCAGGAATCGAATCATGAATTCAATCATGAATCATAAATCGAATCATGAATTATGAATTGAATCAGGAATCGAATCATGAATTGAATCATGAATCATGAATTGAATCATGATTTTAATCATGAATCACGAATTGAATCATGAATCATGAATTGTATCATGAATCATGAATCATGAATTGAATCATGAATCATGAATCATGAATTGAATCATGAATCATGAATCATGAATCGAATCATGAATCATGAATTGAATCATGAATCATGAATCATGAATTGAATCATGAATCATGAATCATGAATCGAATAATGAATCATGAATCATGAATCATGAATTGAATCATGAATCATGAATCAAGAATCATGAATCGAAACATGAATCATGAATTGAATCATGAATCATGAATCATGAATCATGAATTGAATCATGAATCATGAATCATGAATCGAATAATGAATCATGAATCATGAATCATGAATTGAATCATGAATCATGAATTGAATCATGAATTGAATCATGAATCAAGAATCGAATCATGAATCATGAATTGAATCAAGAATCATGAATCATGAATCATAAATTGAATCATAAATCATGAATCATGAATTGAATCATTAATAATGAATCATGAATTGAATCATGAATCATGAATTGAATCATGAATCATGAATCATGAATCATGAATTAAATCATGAATCGAATCATGAATCATGAATTGAATCATGAATTGAATCATGAATTGAATCATGAATAATGAATTGAATCATGAATTGAATCATGAATCATGAATTATGAATCATGAATTGAATCATGAATCATGAATCTAATCATGAATCATGAATCATGAATTGAATCATGAATCTAATCATGAATCGTGAATTGAATCATGAATTGAATCATGAATCATGAATCGAATTATGAATCATGAATTAAATAATAAATTGAATCATGAATCATGAATCGAATCATGAATTGAATCAGGAATCATGAATTGAATCATGAATCATGAATCATGAATTGAATCATGAATCATGAATCATGAATCATGAATCGAATCATGAATCATGAATCGAATCATGAATTGAATCAGGAATCATGAATTGAATCATGAATCATGAATCATGAATTGAATCATGAATCATGAATCATTAATCATGAATCGAATCATGAATCATGAATCATGAATCGAATCATGAATCATGAATCATGAATCGAATCATGAATCATGAATTGAATCATGAATCATGAATCATGAATTGAATCATGAATCATGAATCATGAATTGAATCATGAATCATGAATCATGAATCATGAATTGAATCATGAATCATGAATCATGAATCAAATCATGAATCATGAATCATAAATCATGAATTAAATCATGAATCATGAATTGAATCATGAATCATGAATCAAGATTCATGAATCGAAACATGAATCATGAATTGAATCATGAATCATGAATCATGAATTGAATCATGAATCATGAATCATGAATCGAATAATGAATCATGAATCATGAATCATGAATTGAATCATGAATCATGAATCAAGAATCATGAATCGAAACATGAATCATGAATTGAATCATGAATCATGAATCATGAATCATGAATGGAATGATGAATCATGAATTATGAATCGAATAATGAATCATGAATCATGAATCATGAATTGAATCATGAATCATGAATCCTGAATCGAATCATGAATAATGTATCATGAATTGAATCATGAATTGAATCATGAATCATGAATCATGAATTGAATCATGAATCATGAATCAAGAATTGAATCATATATCATGAATCATAAATCGAATCATGAATCATGAATTGAATCATGACTCATGAATTATGAATCATGAATTGAATCATGAATCATGAATTATGAATCATGAATTGAATCATGAATCATGAATCATGAATTGAATCATGAATTGAATCATGAATCATGAATTGAATCATGAATCATGAATCATGAATCATAAATTGAATCATCAATCATGAATCATGAACTGAATCATGAATTGAATCATAAATCATGAATCATGAATTGAATCATGAATCATGAATCATGTATTGAATCATGAATCATGAATCATAAATCATGAATTGAATCATGAATCGAATCATGAATCATGAACTGAATCATGAATCATGAATCATGTATTGAATCATAAATCATGAATCATAAATCATGAATTAAATCATGAATCATGAATCATGAATTGAATCATGAATCACGAATCAAGAATCATGAATCGAATCATGAATTGAATCATGAATCATGAATCATAAATCATAAATTGAATCATGAATCATGAATTGAATCATGAATCATGAATCATGAATCATGAATTGAATCATGAATCGAATCATGAATCATGAATTGAATCATGAATTGAATCATGAATCATGAATCGAATCATGAATTGAATCATGAATCATGAATTGAATCATGAATCATGAATTAAATAATAAATTGAATCATGAATCATGAATCGAATCATGAATTGAATCAGGAATCATGAATTGAATCATGAATCATGAATTATGAATTGAATCATGAATCATGAATCATAAATCGATCCATGAATCATGAATTGAATCGGGAATCGAATCATGAATTGAATCATGAATCATGAATCATGAATTATGAATCGAAACATAAATTATGAATCATGTTTCATGAATTGAATCATGAATCATGAATCCTGAATCGAAACATGAATCATGAATCATGAATTGAATCATGAATTGAATCATGTATCATGAATCATGAATTGAATCATGAATCATGAATTGAATCATGAATCATGAATCATAAATCGAATCATGAATCATGAATTGAATCATGAATTATGAATTGAATCATGACTCATAAATTATGAATCATGAATTGAATCATGAATCATGAATTATGAATCATGAAATGAATCATGAATCATGAATTATGAATCATGAGTTATGAATTGAATCATGAATTGAATCATGAATCATGAATTGAATCATGAATCATGAATCATGAATCATGAATCATAAATTGAATCATCAATCATGAATCATGAATTGAATCATGAATTGAATCATGAATCATGAATCATGAATCGAATCATGAATTAAATAATAAATCATGAATCATGAATCATAAATCATGAATTGAATCATTAATCATGAAATATGTAACATGAATTATGAATCATGAATTGAATCATGAATCATGAATCATGAATTGAATCATGAATCATGAATCATGAATTGAATCATGAATCATGAATCATGAATCGAATCATGAATCATGAATCATGAATCGAATCATGAATCATGAATTGAATCATGAATCATGAATCATGAATTGAATCAGGAATCATGAATCATGAATCATGAATCGAATCATGAATCATGAATCAAGAATCATGAATCAAATCATGAATTGAATCATGAATCATGAATTGAATCATGAATCATGAATTGAATCATGAATCATGAATCATGATTTGAATCATGAATCATGAATTCAATCATGAATCATGAATTCAATCATGAATCATGAATCATGATTTGAATCATGAATCATGAATTCAATCATGAATTCAATCATGAATCAGGAATCGAATCATGAATTCAATCATGAATCATAAATCGAATCATGAATTATGAATTGAATCAGGAATCGAATCATGAATTGAATCATGAATCATGAATTGAATCATGATTTTAATTATGAATCATGAATCATGAATTGAATCATGAATCATGAATCATGAATCATGAATCATGAATTGAATCATGAATCATGAATCATGAATCATGAATTGAATTATGAATTGAATCACGAATCTTGAATCATGAATTGAATCATGAATCATGAATCATAAATCATGAATCATGAATCATGAATTGAATTATGAATCATAATTTGAATCATGAATCGAATCATGAATCATGAATCGAATCATGAATCATGAATTGTATCATGAATCATGAATCATGAATTGAATCATGAATCATGAATTGAATCATGATTTTAATTATGAATCATGAATCATGAATTGAATCATGAATCATGAATCATGAATCATGAATTGAATCATGAATCATGAATCATGAATCATAAATTGAATTATGAATTGAATCATGAATCATGAATTGAATCATGAATCATGAATCATGAAATGAATCATGAATCATGAATCATGAATCATGAATTGAATTATGAATCATGAATTGAATCATGAATCATGAATCATGAATCGAATCATGAATCAAGAATTGAATCATGAATCATGAATTATGAATCATGAATTGAATCATGAATCATGAATTGAATCATGAATCATGAATCATGAATTGAATCATGAATCATGAATCATGAATTGAATCATGAATCATGAATCATGAATCATGAATCATGAATCGAATCATGAATCATGAATCATGAATCGAATCATGAATCATGAATTGAATCATGAATCGTGAATCATGAATTGAATCATGAATCATGAATCACGATTGAATCATGAATCATGAATCATGAATCATGAATCGAATCATGAATCATGAAGCATGAATCATGAAGCATGAATCATGAATTGAATCATGAATCATGAATCATGAATTGAATCATGAAGCATGAATCATGAATCATAAATTGAATCATAAATCATGAATCATGAATTGTATCATGAATCATGAATCGAATCATGAATCATGAATCATGAATTGAATCATGAATTGAATCATGAATCATGAATCGAATCATGAATCATGAATTGAATCATGAATCATGAATCATAAATCGAATCATGAATTATGAATTGAATCATGAAGCGAATCATGAATTGAATCATTAATCATGAATTGAATCATGAATCATGAATTGAATCATGAATCATGAATTATGAATCATGAATTGAATCATGAATCATGAATCATGAATTGAATCATGAATCATGAATCATGAATCGAATCATGAATCATGAATCGAATCATGAATCATGAATTAATTCATGAATCATGAATCATGAATTAAATCATGAATCATGAATTAATGAATTGAATCATGAATTATGAATCATGAATCGAATCATGAATCATGAATTGTATCATGAATCGAATCATGAATCATGAATTGTATCATGAATCATGAATCATGAATTGTATCATGAATCATGAATCATGAATTGAATCATGAATCATGAATCATGAATTGAATCATGAATCATGAATCATGAATCATGAATCGAATCATGAATCATGAATCATGAATCATGAATTGAATCATGAATTGAATCATGAATTGAATCATTAATCATGAATTGAATCATGAATTGAATCATGAATCATGAATTATGAATCATGAATAGAATCATGAATCATGAATTGAATCATGAATCATGAATTGAATCATGAATTGAATCATGAATTGAATCATTAATCATGAATTGAATCATGAATTGAATCATGAATCATGAATTATGAATCATGAATAGAATCATGAATCATGAATCGAATCATGAATCATGAATCATGAATTGAATCATGAATCGAATCATAAATCATGAATTGAATAATGAATTGAATCATGAATCATGAATCGAATCATGAATCATGAATTAAATAATAAATTGAATCATGAATCGAATCATGAATTGAATCAGGAATCATGAATTGAATCATGAATCATGAATTGAATCATGAATCATGAATCATGAATCATGAATCGAATCATGAATCATGAATCATGAATCAAATCATGAATCATGAATCATAATTCGAATCATGAATCATGAATTGAATCATGAATCATGAATCATGAATTGAATCATGAATCATGAATTGAATCATGAATCATGAATTGAATCATGAATTGAATCATGAATTGAATCATTAATCATGAATTGAATCATGAATTGAATCATGAATCATGAATTATGAATCATGAATAGAATCATGAATCATGAATCGAATCATGAATCATGAATCATGAATTGAATCATGAATCGAATCATAAATCATGAATTGAATAATGAATTGAATCATGAATCATGAATCGAATCATGAATCATGAATTAAATAATAAATTGAATCATGAATCGAATCATGAATTGAATCAGGAATCATGAATTGAATCATGAATCATGAATTGAATCATGAATCATGAATCATGAATCATGAATCGAATCATGAATCATGAATCATGAATCAAATCATGAATCATGAATCATAATTCGAATCATGAATCATGAATTGAATCATGAATCATGAATCATGAATTGAATCATGAATCATGAATTGAATCATGAATCATGAATCATGAATCATGAATCGAATCATGAATCATGAATCATAAATCATGAATTGAATCATGAATCATGAATTGAATCATGAATCATGAATTGAATCATGAATCATGAATCAAGAATCATGAATCGAAACATGAATCATGAATCGAATCATGAATCATGAATCATGAATTGAATCATGAATCATGAATTAATGAATTGAATCATGAATCATGAATCATGAATCAAATCATGAATCATGAATCATGAATTGAATCATGAATCATGAATTAATTAATTGAATCATGAATCATGAATCATGAATCGAATCATGAATCATGAATCATGAATTGAATCATGAATCATGAATCGAATCATGAATCATGAATTGAAACATTAATTGAATCATGTATCATGAATTGAATCAGGAATCGAATCATGAATTGAATTATGAATCATGAAATGAATCATGAGTCATGAATAATGAATTAAATCATGAATCATGAATCATGAATCATGAATTGAATCATGAATCATGAATCATAAATCGAAACATGAATCATGAATCGAATCATGAATCATGAATTGAATCATGAGTTGAATCATGAATCATAAATTGAATCATGAATCATAAATTGAATCATGAATCATGAATTATGAATCATGAATTGAATCATGAATCATGAATTGTATCATGAATCATGAATTATGAATTGAATCATGAATCATGAATCATGAATTGAAACATTAATTGAATCATGTATCATGAATTGTATCAGGAATCGAATCATGAATTGAATTATGAATCTTGAAATGAATCATGAGTCATGAATAATGAATTAAATCATGAATCATGAATCATGAATCATGAATTGAATCATGAATCATGAATCATGAATCGAATCATGAATCATGAATCGAATCATGAATCATGAATTGAATCATGAGTTGAATCATGAATCATAAATTGAATCATGAATCATGAATTATGAATCATGAATTGAATCATGAATCATGAATTGTATCATGAATCATGAATCATGAATTGAATCATGAATCATGAATCATGAATTGAATCATGAATCATGAATCATGAATCGAATCATGAATCATGAATTGAATCATAAATCATGAATCATGAATTGAATCATGAATAATGAATCATGAATCATGAATCGAATCATGAATCATGAATCATGAATCATGAATTGAATCATGAATCATGAATCGAATCATGAATCATGAATCAAGAATCATGAATCGAAACATGAATCATGAATTGAATCATGAATCATGAATCATGAATCGAATCATGAATCATGAATAGAATCATGAATCATGAATCATGAATCGAATCATGAATCATGAATTGAATCATGAATCATGAATTAATGAATTGAATCATGAATCATGAATCATGAATCGAATCATGAATCATGAATCATGAATTGAATCATGAATCATGAATCGAATCATGAATCATGAATTAAATCATGAATCATGAATCATGAATTGAATCATGAATCATGAATTAATGAATTGAATCATGAATCATGAATCATGAATCGAATCATGAATCATGAATCATGAATTGAATCATGAATCAGGAATCGAATCATGAATTGAATTATGAATCATGAAATGAATCATGAGTCATGAATAATGAATTAAATCATGAATCATGAATCATGAATCATGAATTGAATCATGAATCATGAATCATTAATTTGAATCATGAATCATGAATCATGAATTGTATCATGAATCATGAATCATGAATTGAATCATGAATCATGAATCATGAATTGAATCATGAATCATGAATCATTAATTTAAATCATGAATCATGAATCATGAATCATGAATCGAATCATGAATCAAGAATTGAATCATGAATCATGAATTGTATCATGAATCATGAATCATGAATTGAATCATGAATCATGAATCATGAATTGAATCATGAATCATGAATCATTAATTTAAATCATGAATCATGAATCATGAATCATGAATCGAATCATGAATCAAGAATTGAATCATGAATCATGAATCGAAACATGAATCATGAATTGAATCATGAATCATGAATTGAATCATGAATCATGAATCATGAATCGAATAATGAATCATGAATTGAATCATGAATCATGAATCATGAATCAAGAATCATGAATCGAAACATGAATCATGAATTGAATCATGAATCATGAATCATGAATCATGAATCATGAATCATGAATCGAATAATGAATCATGAATCATGAATCATGAATTGAATCATGAATCATGAATTGAATCATGAATCATGAATCGAATCATGAATCATGAATTGAATCATGAATCATGAATCATAAATAGAATCATGAATCATGAATTGAATCATGAATCAAATCATGAATTGAATCATTATTCATGAATTATGAATCATGAATTGAATCATGAATCATGAATTGAATCATGAATCATCAATCATAAATTGAATCATGAATCATGAATCATGAATTGAATCATGAATCATGAATTGAATCATGAATCGAATGATGAATCATGAATCATGAATCGAATCATGAATCATGAATTGTATCATGAATCGAATCATGAATCATGAATTGTATCATGAATCATGAATCATGAATCGAATCATGAATCATGAATCACGAATTGAATCATGAATCATGAATTGTATCATGAATCATGAATCATGAATTGAATCATGAATCATGAATCATGAATTGAATCATGAATCATGAATCATGAATTGAATCATGAATCATGAATTGAATCATGAATCATGAATCATGAATTGAATCATGAATCATGAATCATGAATCATGAATCGACTCATGAATCATGAATCATGAATTGAATCATGAATCATGAATTGAATCATGAATCATGAATCATAAATTGAATCAGGAATCATGAATCATGAATTGAATCATGAATCATAAATCATGAATCATGAATGTAATCATGAATCATGAATTGAATCATGAATTATGAATCATGAATTGAATCATGAATCATGAATCATGAACTAAATCATGAATCATGAATCGAATCATGAACCATGAATCTAATCATGAATCATGAATTGAATCATGAACCATGAATCATGAATCATGAATCATGAATCGAATCATGAATCATGAATCATGAATTGAATCATGAATCATGAATTGAATCATGAATCATGAATTGAATCATGAATCGAATCATGAATCATGAATCATGAATCGAATCATGAATCATGAATTGTATCATGAATCAAATCATGAATCATGAATTGTATCATGAATCATGAATCATGAATTGAATCATGAATCATGAATAATGAATTGAATCATGAATCATGAATCATGAATCGAATCATGAATCATGAAACATGAATCGAATCATGAATCATGAATTGTATCATGAAACATGAATTGAATCATGAATTATGAATCATGAATCATAAATTGAATCATGAATCATAAATTGAATCATGAATCATGAATTATGAATCATGAATTGAATCATGAATCATGAATTGTATCATGAATCATGAATCATGAATTGAATCATGAATCATGAATCATGAATTGAAACATTAATTGAATCATGTATCATGAATTGTATCAGGAATCGAATCATGAATTGAATTATGAATCTTGAAATGAATCATGAGTCATGAATAATGAATTAAATCATGAATCATGAATCATGAATTGAATCATGAATCATGAATCATGAATCGAATCATGAATCATGAATCGAATCATGAATCATGAATTGAATCATGAGTTGAATCATGAATCATAAATTGAATCATGAATCATGAATTATGAATCATGAATTGAATCATGAATCATGAATTGTATCATGAATCATGAATCATGAATTGAATCATGAATCATGAATCATGAATTGAATCATGAATCATGAATCATGAATCGAATCATGAATCATGAATTGAATCATAAATCATGAATCATGAATTGAATCATGAATAATGAATCATGAATCATGAATTGAATCATGAATCATGAATCATGAATCATGAATTGAATCATGAATCATGAATCGAATCATGAATCATGAATCAAGAATCATGAATCGAAACATGAATCATGAATTGAATCATGAATCATGAATCATGAATCGAATCATGAATCATGAATTGAATCATGAATCATGAATTAATGAATTGAATCATGAATCATGAATCATGAATCGAATCATGAATCATGAATCATGAATTGAATCATGAATCATGAATCGAATCATGAATCATGAATTGAATCATGAATCATGAATCATGAATTGAATCATGAATCATGAATTAATGAATTGAATCATGAATCATGAATCGAATCATGAATCATGAATCATGAATTGAATCATGAATCAGGAATCGAATCATGAATTGAATTATGAATCATGAAATGAATCATGAGTCATGAATAATGAATTAAATCATGAATCATGAATCATGAATCATGAATTGAATCATGAATCATGAATCATTAATTTGAATCATGAATCATGAATCATGAATCATGAATTGAATCATGAATCATGAATTGTATCATGAATCATGAATCATGAATTGAATCATGAATCATGAATCATGAATTGAATCATGAATCATGAATCATTAATTTAAATCATGAATCATGAATCATGAATCAAGAATCGAATCATGAATCAAGAATTGAATCATGAATCATGAATCGAAACATGAATCATGAATTGAATCATGAATCATGAATTGAATCATGAATCATGAATCATGAATCGAATAATGAATCATGAATTGAATCATGAATCATGAATCATGAATCATGAATCAAGAATCAAGAATCATGAATCGAAACATGAATCATGAATTGAATCATGAATCATGAATCATGAATCATGAATCATGAATCGAATAATGAATCATGAATCATGAATCATGAATTGAATCATGAATCATGAATTGAATCATGAATCATGAATCGAATCATGAATCATGAATTGAATCATGAATCATGAATCATAAATAGAATCATGAATCATGAATTGAATCATGAATCAAATCATGAATTGAATCATTATTCATGAATTATGAATCATGAATTGAATCATGAATCATGAATTGAATCATGAATCATCAATCATAAATTGAATCATGAATCATGAATCATGAATTGAATCATGAATCATGAATTGAATCATGAATCGAATGATGAATCATGAATCATGAATCGAATCATGAATCATGAATTGTATCATGAATCGAATCATGAATCATGAATTGTATCATGAATCATGAATCATGAATCGAATCATGAATCATGAATCATGAATCACGAATTGAATCATGAATCATGAATTGTATCATGAATCATGAATCATGAATTGAATCATGAATCATGAATCATGAATTGAATCATGAATCATGAATCATGAATTGAATCATGAATCATGAATTGAATCATGAATCATGAATCATGAATTGAATCATGAATCATGAATCATGAATCATGAATCGAATCATGAATCATGAATCATGAATTGAATCATGAATCATGAATTGGATCATGAATCATGAATCATAAATTAAATCAGGAATCATGAATCATGAATTGAATCATGAATCATAAATCATGAATCATGAATGTAATCATGAATCATGAATTGAATCATGAATTATGAATCATGAATTGAATCATGAATCATGAATCATGAACTAAATCATGAATCATGAATCGAATCATGAACCATGAATCTAATCATGAATCATGAATTGAATCATGAACCATGAATCATGAATCATGAATCATGAATCGAATCATGAATCATGAATCATGAATTGAATCATGAATCATGAATTGAATCATGAATCATGAATTGAATCATGAATCGAATCATGAATCATGAATCATTAATCGAATCATGAATCATGAATTGTATCATGAATCAAATCATGAATCATGAATTGTATCATGAATCATGAATCATGAATTGAATCATGAATCATGAATAATGAATTGAATCATGAATCATGAATCATGAATCGAATCATGAATCATGAAACATGAATCGAATCATGAATCATGAATTGTATAATGAAACATGAATTGAATCATGAATTATGAATCATGAATCATAAATTGAATCATAAATCATGAATCATGAATTGAATCATGAATCATGAATCGAATCATGAATCATGAATCATGAATTGAATCATGAATTGAATCATGAATCATGAATCGAATCATGAATCATGAATTGAATCATGAATTGAATCATGAATCATGAATTGAATCATGAATCATGAATCATAAATTGAATCATGAATCATGAATTGAATCATGAATCGAATCATGAATTGAATCATTAATCATGAATTATGAATCATGAATTGAATCATGAATCATGAATTGAATCATGAATCATGAATTGAATCATGAATCATGAATCATGAATTGAATCATGAATCATGAATTGAATCATGAATCGAATCATGAATCATGAATCATGAATCGAATCATGAATCATGAATTGTATCATGAATCGAATCATGAATCATGAATTGTATCATGAATCATGAATCATGAATTGAATCATGAATCATGAATCATGAATTAAATCATGAATCATGAATCATGAATCGAATCATGAATCATAAATTGTATCATGAATCATGAATCATGAATTGAATCATGAATCATGAATCATGAATTGAATCATGAATCATGAATTATGAATCATGTATTGAATCATGAATCATGAATCATGAATTTAATCATGAATAATGAATCATGAATTGAATCATGAATCATGAATCATGATTTGAATCATGAATCATGAATCGAATCATGAATTATGAATCATGAATCGAATCATGAATCATGAATTGAATCATGAATCATGAATCATAAATTGAATCAGGAATCATGAATCATGAATTGAATCATGAATCATGAATCATGAATCATGAATTGAATCATGAATCATGAATTGAATCATGAATCATGAATCGAATCATGAATCATGAATCATGAATCATGAATCGAATCATGAATCATGAATCATGAATCGAATCATGAATCATGAATTGTATCATGAATCGAATCATGAATCATGAATTGTATCATGAATCATGAATCATGAATTGAATCATGAATCATGAATCATGAATTGAATCATGAATCATGAATCATGAATCATGAATCGAATCATGAATCATGAATCATGAATTGAATCATGAATCATGAATCATGAATCATGAATCAAATCATGAATCATGAATCATGATTCATGAATTGAATCATGAATTGAATCATGAATTGAATCATGAATCATGAATTGAATCATGAATTGAATCATGAATCATGAATTATGAATCATGAATAGAATCATGAATCATGAATCGAATCATGAATCATGAATTATGAATCATGAATTGAATCATGAATCATGAATTGAATCATGACTCATTAATTGAATCATGAATTGAATCATGAATTGAATCATTAATCATGAATTGAATCATGAATTGAATCATGAATCATGAATTATGAATCATGAATAGAATCATGAATCATGAATCGAATCATGAATCATGAATCATGAATTGAATCATGAATCGAATCATAAATCATGAATTGAATAATGAATTGAATCATGAATCATGAATCGAATCATGAATTATGAATTAAATAATAAATTGAATCATGAATCATGAATCGAATCATGAATTGAATCAGGAATCATGAATTGAATCATGAATCATGAATTGTTTCATGAATCATGAATCATGAATCATGAATCATGAATCGAATCATGAATCATGAATCATGAATCAAATCATGAATCATGAATCATAAATCGAATCATGAATCATGAATTGAATCATGAATCATGAATCATGAATTGAATCATGAATCATGAATTGAATCATGAATCATGAATCATGAATCATGAATCGAATCATGAATCATGAATCATAAATCATGAATTGAATCATGAATCATGAATTGAATCATGAATCATGAATTGAATCATGAATCATGAATCATGAATCATGAATCATGAATCATGAATCATGAATCAAGAATCATGAATCGAAACATGAATCATGAATCGAATCATGAATCATGAATCATGAATTGAATCATGAATCATGAATTAATGAATTGAATCATGAATCATGAATCATGAATCGAATCATGAATCATGAATCATGAATTGAATCATGAATCATGAATTAATTAATTGAATCATGAATCATGAATCATGAATCGAATCATGAATCATGAATCATGATTTGAATCATGAATCATGAATCGAATCATGAATCATGAATTGAAACATTAATTGAATCATGTATCATGAATTGAATCAGGAATCGAATCATGAATTGAATTATGAATCATGAAATGAATCATGAGTCATGAATAATGAATTAAATCATGAATCATGAATCATGAATCATGAATTGAATCATGAATCATGAATCATGAATCGAATCATGAATCATGAATCGAATCATGAATCATGAATTGAATCATGAGTTGAATCGTGAATCATAAATTGAATCATGAATCATAAATTGAATCATGAATCATGAATTATGAATCATGAATTGAATCATGAATCATGAATTGTATCATGAATCATGAATCATGAATTGAATCATGAATCATGAATCATGAATTGAAACATTAATTGAATCATGTATCATGAATTGTATCAGGAATCGAATCATGAATTGAATTATGAATCTTGAAATGAATCATGAGTCATGAATAATGAATTAAATCATGAATCATGAATCATGGATCATGAATTGAATCATGAATCATGAATCATGAATTGAATCATGAATCATGAATCGAATCATGAATCATGAATTGAATCATGAGTTGAATCATGAATCATAAATTGAATCATGAATCATGAATTATGAATCATGAATTGAATCATGAATCATGAATTGTATCATGAATCATGAATCATGAATTGAATCATGAATCATGAATCATGAATCGAATCATGAATCATGAATTGAATCATAAATCATGAATCATGAATTGAATCATGAATAATGAATCATGAATCATGAATCGAAACATGAATCATGAATCATGAATTGAATCATGAATCATGAATCGAATCATGAATCATGAATCAAGAATCATGAATCGAAACATGAATCATGAATTGAATCATGAATCATGAATCATGAATTGAATCATGAATCATGAATTGAATCATGAATCAAGAATTAATGAATTGAATCATGAATCATGAATCATGAATCGAATCATGAATCATGAATCATGAATTGAATCATGAATCATGAATCGAATCATGAATCATGAATTGAATCATGAATCATGAATCATGAATTGAATCATGAATCATGAATTAATGAATTGAATCATGAATCATGAATCATGAATCGAATCATGAATCATGAATCATGAATTGAATCATGAATCAGGAATCGAATCATGAATTGAATTATGAATCATGAAATGAATCATGAGTCATGAATAATGAATTAAATCATGAATCATGAATCATGAATCATGAATTGAATCATGAATCATGAATCATGAATTGAATCATGAATCATGAATCATTAATTTAAATCATGAATCATGAATCGAATCATGAATCAAGAATTGAATCATGAATCATGAATCATGAATCGAAACATGAATCATGAATTGAATCATGAATCATGAATTGAATCATGAATCATGAATCATGAATCGAATAATGAATCATGAATTGAATCATGAATCATGAATCATGAATCATGAATCAAGAATCATGAATCGAAACATGAATCATGAATTGAATCATGAATCATGAATCATGAATCATGAATCATGAATCATGAATCGAATAATGAATCATGAATCATGAATCATGAATTGAATCATGAATCATGAATTGAATCATGAATCATGAATCGAATCATGAATCATGAATTGAATCATGAATCATGAATCATAAATAGAATCATGAATCATGAATTGAATCATGAATCAAATCATGAATTGAATCATTATTCATGAATTATGAATCATGAATTGAATCATGAATCATGAATTGAATCATGAATCATCAATCATGAATTGAATCATGAATCATGAATCATGAATTGAATCATGAATCATGAATTGAATCATGAATCGAATCATGAATCATGAATCATGAATCGAATCATGAATCATGAATTGTATCATGAATCGAATCATGAATCATGAATTGTATCATGAATCATGAATCATGAATCGAATCATGAATCATGAATCATGAATCACGAATCGAATCATGAATCATGAATTGTATCATGAATCATGAATTGAATCATGAATCATGAATCATGAATTGAATCATGAATCATGAATCATGAATTGAATCATGAATCATGAATTGAATCATGAATCATGAATCATGAATCATGAATCGAATCATGAATCATGAATCATGAATCGAATCATGAATCATGAATTGAATCATGAATCATGAATCATAAATTGAATCAGGAATCATGAATCATGAATTGAATTATGAATCATAAATCATGAATCATGAATGTAATCATGAATCATGAATTGAATCATGAATTATGAATCATGAATTGAATCATGAATCATGAATCATGAACTAAATCATGAATCATGAATCGAATCATGAACCATGAATCTAATCATGAATCATGAATTGAATCATGAACCATAAATCATGAATCATGAATCATGAATCGAATCATGAATCATGAATCATGAATTGAATCATGAATCATGAATTGAATCATGAATCATGAATCATGAATTGAATCATGAATCATGAATTGAATCATGAATCGAATCATGAATCATGAATCATGAATCGAATCATGAATCATGAATTGTATCATGAATCAAATCATGAATCATGAATTGTATCATGAATCATGAATTGAATCATGAATCATGAATAATGAATTGAATCATGAATCATGAATCATGAATCGAATCATGAATCATGAATCATGAATCGAATCATAAATCATGAATTGTATCATGAATCATGAATCATGAATTGAATCATGAATTATGAATCATGTAATCATGAATCATGAATCATGAATCATGAATTGAATCATGAATCATGAATTGAATCATGAATCATGAATCATGAATTGAATCATGAATCATGAATAATGAATTGAATCATGAATCATGAATCATGAATCATGAATCGAATCATGAATCATGAATCATGAATTGAATCATGAATCATGAATCAAAAATTGAATCAGGAATCATGAATCATGAATTGAATCATGAATCATGAATCATGAATCATGAATCATGAATTGAATCATGAACCATGAATTGAATCATGAATCATGAATTGAATCATGAATCATGAATCATGAATCGAATCATGAATCATGAATCGAATCATGAATCATGAATTGAATCATGAGTTGAATCATGAATCATAAATTGAATCATGAATCATGAATTATGAATCATGAATTGAATCATGAATCATAAATTGTATCATGAATCATGAATCATGAATTGAATCATGAATCATGAATCATGAATTGAATCATGAATCATGAATCATGAATCGAATCATGAATCATGAATTGAATCATAAATCATGAATCATGAATTGAATCATGAATAATGAATCATGAATCATGAATCGAATCATGAATCATGAATCATGAATCATGAATTGAATCATGAATCATGAATCGAATCATGAATCATGAATCAAGAATCATGAATCGAAACATGAATCATGAATTGAATCATGAATCATGAATCATGAATCGAATCATGAATCATGAATTGAATCATGAATCATGAATTAATGAATTGAATCATGAATCATGAATCATGAATCGAATCATGAATCATGAATCATGAATTGAATCATGAATCATGAATCGAATCATGAATCATGAATTGAATCATGAATCATGAATCATGAATTGAATCATGAATCATGAATCGAATCATGAATCATGAATCATGAATTGAATCATGAATCAGGAATCGAATCATGAATTGAATTATGAATCATGAAATGAATCATGAGTCATGAATAATGAATTAAATCATGAATCATGAATCATGAATCATGAATTGAATCATGAATCATGAATTGTATCATGAATCATGAATCATGAATTGAATCATGAATCATGAATCATGAATTGAATCATGAATCATGAATCATTAATTTGAATCATGAATCATGAATCATGAATCATGAATTGAATCATGAATCATGAATTGTATCATGAATCATGAATCATGAATTGAATCATGAATCATGAATCATGAATTGAATCATGAATCATGAATCATTAATTTAAATCATGAATCATGAATCGAATCATGAATCAAGAATTGAATGATGAATCATGAATCATGAATCGAAACATGAATCATGAATTGAATCATGAATCATGAATTGAATCATGAATCATGAATCATGAATCGAATAATGAATCATGAATTGAATCATGAATCATGAATCATGAATCAAGAATCATGAATCGAAACATGAATCATGAATTGAATCATGAATCATGAATCATGAATCATGAATCATGAATCGAATAATGAATCATGAATCATGAATCATGAATTGAATCATGAATCATGAATTGAATCATGAATCATGAATCGAATCATGAATCATGAATTGAATCATGAATCATGAATCATAAATAGAATCATGAATCATGAATTGAATCATGAATCAAATCATGAATTGAATCATTATTCATGAATTATGAATCATGAATTGAATCATGAATCATGAATTGAATCATGAATCATCAATCATAAATTGAATCATGAATCATGAATCATGAATTGAATCATGAATCATGAATTGAATCATGAATCGAATCATGAATCATGAATCATGAATCGAATCATGAATCATGAATTGTATCATGAATCGAATCATGAATCATGAATTGTATCATGAATCATGAATCATGAATCGAATCATGAATCATGAATCATGAATCACGAATCGAATCATGAATCATGAATTGTATCATGAATCATGAATCATGAATTGAATCATGAATCATGAATCATGAATTGAATCATGAATCATGAATCATGAATTGAATCATGAATCATGAATTGAATCATGAATCATGAATCATGAATTGAATCATGAATCATGAATCATGAATCGAATCATGAATCATGAATCATGAATTGAATCATGAATCATGAATTGAATCATGAATCATTAATCATAAATTGAATCAGGAATCATGAATCATGAACTGAATCATGAATCATAAATCATGAATCATGAATGTAATCATGAATCATGAATTGAATCATGAATTATGAATCATGAATTGAATCATGAATCATGAATCATGAACTAAATCATGAATCATGAATCGAATCATGAACCATGAATCTAATCATGAATCATGAATTGAATCATGAACCATGAATCATGAATCATGAATCATGAATCGAATCATGAATCATGAATCATGAATTGAATCATGAATCATGAATCATGATTCATGAATTGAATCATGAATTGAATCATGAATTGAATCATTAATCATGAATTGAATCATGAATTGAATCATAAATCATGAATTATGAATCATGAATAGAATCATGAATCATGAATCGAATCATGAATCATGAATTATGAATCATGAATTGAATCATGAATCATGAATTGAATCATGACTCATTAATTGAATCATGAATTGAATCATGAATTGAATCATTAATCATGAATTGAATCATGAATTGAATCATGAATCATGAATTATGAATCATGAATAGAATCATGAATCATGAATCGAATCATGAATCATGAATCATGAATTGAATCATGAATCGAATCATAAATCATGAATTGAATAATGAATTGAATCATGAATCATGAATCGAATCATGAATCATGAATTAAATAATAAATTGAATCATGAATCATGAATCGAATCATGAATTGAATCAGGAATCATGAATTGAATCATGAATCATGAATTGAATCATGAATCATGAATCATGAATCATGAATCGAATCATGAATCATGAATCATGAATCAAATCATGAATCATGAATCATAATTCGAATCATGAATCATGAATTGAATCATGAATCATGAATCATGAATTGAATCATGAATCATGAATTGAATCATGAATCATGAATCATGAATCATGAATCGAATCATGAATCATGAATCATAAATCATGAATTGAATCATGAATCATGAATTGAATCATGAATCATGAATTGAATCATGAATCATGAATCATGAATCATGAATCATGAATCATGAATCATGAATCAAGAATCATGAATCGAAACATGAATCATGAATCGAATCATGAATCATGAATCATGAATTGAATCATGAATCATGAATTAATGAATTGAATCATGAATCATGAATCATGAATCGAATCATGAATCATGAATCATGAATTGAATCATGAATCATGAATTAATTAATTGAATCATGAATCATGAATCATGAATCGAATCATGAATCATGAATCATGATTTGAATCATGAATCATGAATCGAATCATGAATCATGAATTGAAACATTAATTGAATCATGTATCATGAATTGAATCAGGAATCGAATCATGAATTGAATTATGAATCATGAAATGAATCATGAGTCATGAATAATGAATTAAATCATGAATCATGAATCATGAATCATGAATTGAATCATGAATCATGAATCGAATCATGAATCATGAATCGAATCATGAATCATGAATTGAATCATGAGTTGAATCGTGAATCATAAATTGAATCATGAATCATAAATTGAATCATGAATCATGAATTATGAATCATGAATTGAATCATGAATCATGAATTGTATCATGAATCATGAATCATGAATTGAATCATGAATCATGAATCATGAATTGAAACATTAATTGAATCATGTATCATGAATTGTATCAGGAATCGAATCATGAATTGAATTATGAATCTTGAAATGAATCATGAGTCATGAATAATGAATTAAATCATGAATCATGAATCATGAATCATGAATTGAATCATGAATCATGAATCATGAATTGAATCATGAATCATGAATCGAATCATGAATCATGAATTGAATCATGAGTTGAATCATGAATCATAAATTGAATCATGAATCATGAATTATGAATCATGAATTGAATCATGAATCATGAATTGTATCATGAATCATGAATCATGAATTGAATCATGAATCATGAATCATGAATCGAATCATGAATCATGAATTGAATCATAAATCATGAATCATGAATTGAATCATGAATAATGAATCATGAATCATGAATCAAAACATGAATCATGAATCATGAATTGAATCATGAATCATGAATCGAATCATGAATCATGAATCAAGAATCATGAATCGAAACATGAATCATGAATTGAATCATGAATCATGAATCATGAATTGAATCATGAATCATGAATTGAATCATGAATCAAGAATTAATGAATTGAATCATGAATCATGAATCATGAATCGAATCATGAATCATGAATCATGAATTGAATCATGAATCATGAATCGAATCATGAATCATGAATTGAATCATGAATCATGAATCATGAATTGAATCATGAATCATGAATTAATGAATTGAATCATGAATCATGAATCATGAATCGAATCATGAATCATGAATCATGAATTGAATCATGAATCAGGAATCGAATCATGAATTGAATTATGAATCATGAAATGAATCATGAGTCATGAATAATGAATTAAATCATGAATCATGAATCATGAATCATGAATTGAATCATGAATCATGAATTGTATCATGAATCATGAATCATGAATTGAATCATGAATCATGAATCATGAATTGAATCATGAATCATGAATCATTAATTTGAATCATGAATCATGAATCATGAATCATGAATTGAATCATGAATCATGAATTGTATCATGAATCATGAATCATGAATTGAATCATGAATCATGAATCATGAATTGAATCATGAATCATGAATCATTAATTTAAATCATGAATCATGAATCGAATCATGAATCAAGAATTGAATCATGAATCATGAATCATGAATCGAAACATGAATCATGAATTGAATCATGAATCATGAATTGAATCATGAATCATGAATCATGAATCGAATAATGAATCATGAATTGAATCATGAATCATGAATCATGAATCATGAATCAAGAATCATGAATCGAAACATGAATCATGAATCATGAATCATGAATTGAATCATGAATCATGAATTGAATCATGAATCATGAATCGAATCATGAATCATGAATTGAATCATGAATCATGAATCATAAATAGAATCATGAATCATGAATTGAATCATGAATCAAATCATGAATTGAATCATTATTCATGAATTATGAATCATGAATTGAATCATGAATCATGAATTGAATCATGAATCATCAATCATAAATTGAATCATGAATCATGAATCATGAATTGAATCATGAATCATGAATTGAATCATGAATCGAATCATGAATCATGAATCATGAATCGAATCATGAATCATGAATTGTATCATGAATCGAATCATGAATCATGAATTGTATCATGAATCATGAATCATGAATCGAATCATGAATCATGAATCATGAATCACGAATCGAATCATGAATCATGAATTGTATCATGAATCATGAATTGAATCATGAATCATGAATCATGAATTGAATCATGAATCATGAATCATGAATTGAATCATGAATCATGAATTGAATCATGAATCATGAATCATGAATTGAATCATGAATCATGAATCATGAATCATGAATCGAATCATGAATCATGAATCATGAATCGAATCATGAATCATGAATTGAATCATGAATCATGAATCATAAATTGAATCAGGAATCATGAATCATGAATTGAATCATGAATCATAAATCATGAATCATGAATGTAATCATGAATCATGAATTGAATCATGAATTATGAATCATGAATTGAATCATGAATCATGAATCATGAACTAAATCATGAATCATGAATCGAATCATGAACCATGAATCTAATCATGAATCATGAATTGAATCATGAACCATAAATCATGAATCATGAATCATGAATCGAATCATGAATCATGAATCATGAATTGAATCATGAATCATGAATTGAATCATGAATCATGAATCATGAATTGAATCATGAATCATGAATTGAATCATGAATCGAATCATGAATCATGAATCATGAATCGAATCATGAATCATGAATTGTATCATGAATCAAATCATGAATCATGAATTGTATCATGAATCATGAATCATGAATTGAATCATGAATCATGAATAATGAATTGAATCATGAATCATGAATCATGAATCGAATCATGAATCATGAATCATGAATCGAATCATGAATCATGAATTGTATCATGAATCATGAATCATGAATTGAATCATGAATTATGAATCATGTAATCATGAATCATGAATCATGAATCATGAATTGAATCATGAATCATGAATTTAATCATGAATCATGAATCATGAATTGAATCATGAATCATGAATAATGAATTGAATCATGAATCATGAATCATGAATCATGAATCGAATCATGAATCATGAATCATGAATCGAATCATGAATCATGAATTGAATCATGAATCATGAATCAAAAATTGAATCAGGAATCATGAATCATGAATTGAATCATGAATCATGAATTGAATCATGAATCATGAATCATGAATTGAATCATGAATCATGAATCATGAATTGAATCATGAATCATGAATCATTAATTTAAATCATGAATCATGAATCGAATCATGAATCAAGAATTGAATGATGAATCATGAATCATGAATTGAATCATGAACCATGAATTGAATCATGAATCATGAATTGAATCATGAATCATGAATCATGAATCGAATCATGAATCATGAATCGAATCATGAATCATGAATTGAATCATGAGTTGAATCATGAATCATAAATTGAATCATGAATCATGAATTATGAATCATGAATTGAATCATGAATCATGAATTGTATCATGAATCATGAATCATGAATTGAATCATGAATCATGAATCATGAATTGAATCATGAATCATGAATCATTAATTTAAATCATGAATCATGAATCGAATCATGAATCAAGAATTGAATGATGAATCATGAATCATGAATTGAATCATGAACCATGAATTGAATCATGAATCATGAATTGAATCATGAATCATGAATCATGAATCGAATCATGAATCATGAATCGAATCATGAATCATGAATTGAATCATGAGTTGAATCATGAATCATAAATTGAATCATGAATCATGAATTATGAATCATGAATTGAATCATGAATCATGAATTGTATCATGAATCATGAATCATGAATTGAATCATGAATCATGAATCATGAATTGAATCATGAATCATGAATCATGAATCGAATCATGAATCATGAATTGAATCATAAATCATGAATCATGAATTGAATCATGAATAATGAATCATGAATCATGAATCGAATCATGAATCATGAATCATGAATTGAATCATGAATCATGAATCGAATCATGAATCATGAATCAAGAATCATGAATCGAAACATGAATCATGAATTGAATCATGAATCATGAATCATGAATCGAATCATGAATCATGAATTGAATCATGAATCATGAATTAATGAATTGAATCATGAATCATGAATCATGAATCGAATCATGAATCATGAATCATGAATTGAATCATGAATCATGAATCGAATCATGAATCATGAATTGAATCATGAATCATGAATCATGAATTGAATCATGAATCATGAATCATGAATCGAATCATGAATCATGAATTGAATCATGAATCATGAATCATGAATCGAATCATGAATCATGAATTGAATCATGAATCATGAATTAATGAATTGAATCATGAATCATGAATCATGAATCGAATCATAATTCATGAATCATGAATTGAATCATGAATCATGAATTGAATTATGAATCATGAAATGAATCATGAGTCATGAATAATGAATTAAATCATGAATCATGAATCATGAATCATGAATTGAATCATGAATCATGAATTGTATCATGAATCATGAATCATGAATTGAATCATGAATCATGAATCATGAATTGAATCATGAATCATGAATCATTAATTTGAATCATGAATCATGAATCATGAATCATGAATTGAATCATGAATCATGAATTGTATCATGAATCATGAATCATGAATTGAATCATGAATCATGAATCATGAATTGAATCATGAATCATGAATCATTAATTTAAATCATGAATCATGAATCGAATCATGAATCAAGAATTGAATGATGAATCATGAATCATGAATCGAAACATGAATCATGAATTGAATCATGAATCATGAATTGAATCATGAATCATGAATCATGAATCGAATAATGAATCATGAATTGAATCATGAATCATGAATCATGAATCAAGAATCATGAATCGAAACATGAATCATGAATTGAATCATGAATCATGAATCATGAATCATGAATCATGAATCGAATAATGAATCATGAATCATGAATCATGAATTGAATCATGAATCATGAATTGAATCATGAATCATGAATCGAATCATGAATCATGAATTGAATCATGAATCATGAATCATAAATAGAATCATGAATCATGAATTGAATCATGAATCAAATCATGAATTGAATCATTATTCATGAATTATGAATCATGAATTGAATCATGAATCATGAATTGAATCATGAATCATCAATCATAAATTGAATCATGAATCATGAATTGAATCATGAATCATGAATTGAATCATGAATCGAATCATGAATCATGAATCATGAATCGAATCATGAATCATGAATTGTATCATGAATCGAATCATGAATCATGAATTGTATCATGAATCATGAATCATGAATCGAATCATGAATCATGAATCATGAATCACGAATCGAATCATGAATCATGAATTGTATCATGAATCATGAATCATGAATTGAATCATGAATCATGAATCATGAATTGAATCATGAATCATGAATCATGAATTGAATCATGAATCATGAATTGAATCATGAATCATGAATCATGAATTGAATCATGAATCATGAATCATGAATCGAATCATGAATCATGAATCATGAATTGAATCATGAATCATGAATTGAATCATGAATCATGAATCATAAATTGAATCAGGAATCATGAATCATGAATTGAATCATGAATCATAAATCATGAATCATGAATGTAATCATGAATCATGAATTGAATCATGAATTATGAATCATGAATTGAATCATGAATCATGAATCATGAACTAAATCATGAATCATGAATCGAATCATGAACCATGAATCTAATCATGAATCATGAATTAAATCATGAACCATGAATCATGAATCATGAATCATGAATCGAATCATGAATCATGAATCATGAATTGAATCATGAATCATGAATTGAATCATGAATCATGAATCATGAATTGAATCATGAATCATGAATTGAATCATGAATCGAATCATGAATCATGAATCATGAATCGAATCATGAATCATGAATTGTATCATGAATCAAATCATGAATCATGAATTGTATCATGAATCATGAATCATGAATTGAATCATGAATCATGAATAATGAATTGAATCATGAATCATGAATCATGAATCGAATCATGAATCATGAATCATGAATCGAATCATGAATCATGAATTGTATCATGAATCATGAATCATGAATTGAATCATGAATTATGAATCATGTAATCATGAATCATGAATCATGAATCATGAATTGAATCATGAATCATGAATTTAATCATGAATCATGAATCATGAATTGAATCATGAATCATGAATAATGAATTGAATCATGAATCATGAATCATGAATCATGAATCGAATCATGAATCATGAATCATGAATCGAATCATGAATCATGAATTGAATCATGAATCATGAATCAAAAATTGAATCAGGAATCATGAATCATGAATTGAATCATGAATCATGAATCATGAATCATGAATCATGAATTGAATCATGAACCATGAATTGAATCATGAATCATGAATTGAATCAATAATCATGAATCAAGAATCATGAATCGAAACATGAATCATGAATTGAATCATGAATCATGAATCATGAATCATGAATTGAATCATGAATCATGAATCATGAATCGAATAATGAATCATGAATCATGAATTGAATCATGAATTGAATCATGAATCATGAATTGAATCATGAATCATGAATTGATTCATGAATTGAATCATGAATCGAATCATGAATCAAGAATTGAATGATGAATCATGAATTATGAATCGAAACATGAATCATGAATTGAATCATGAATCATGAATTGAATCATGAATCATGAATCATGAATCGAATAATGAATCATGAATTGAATCATGAATCATTAATCATGAATCAAGAATCATGAATCGAAACATTAATCATGAATTGAATCATGAATCATTAATCATGAATCATGAATCATGAATCGAATAATGAATCATGAATCATGAATCATGAATTGAATCATGAATCATGAATTGAATCATGAATCATGAATCGAATCATGAATCATGAATTGAATCATGAATCATGAATCATAAATAGAATCATGAATCATGAATTGAATCATGAATCAAATCATGAATTGAATCATTATTCATGAATTATGAATTATGAATTGAATCATGAATCATGAATTGAAACATGAATCATCAATCATAAATTGAATCATGAATCATGAATCATGAATTGAATCATGAATCATGAATTGAATCATGAATCGAATCATGAATCATGAATCATGAATCGAATCATGAATCATGAATTGTATCATGAATCGAATCATGAATCATGAATTGTATCATGAATCATGAATCATGAATCGAATCATGAATCATGAATCATGAATCACGAATCGAATCATGAATCATGAATTGTATCATGAATCATGAATCATGAATTGAATCATGAATCATGAATCATGAATTGAATCATGAATCATGAATCATGAATTGAATCATGAATCATGAATTGAATCATGAATCATGAATCATGAATTGAATCATGAATCATGAATCATGAATCGAATCATGAATCATGAATCATGAATTGAATCATGAATCATGAATTGAATCATGAATCATGAATCATAAATTGAATCAGGAATCATGAATCATGAATTGAATCATGAATCATAAATCATGAATCATGAATGTAATCATGAATCATGAATTGAATCATGAATTATGAATCATGAATTGAATCATGAATCATGAATCATGAACTAAATCATGAATCATGAATCGAATCATGAACCATGAATCTAATCATGAATCATGAATTAAATCATGAACCATGAATCATGAATCATGAATCATGAATCGAATCATGAATCATGAATCATGAATTGAATCATGAATCATGAATTGAATCATGAATCATGAATCATGAATTGAATCATGAATCATGAATCATGAATTGAATCATGAATCATGAATCATTAATTTGAATCATGAATCATGAATCATGAATCATGAATTGAATCATGAATCATGAATTGTATCATGAATCATGAATCATGAATTGAATCATGAATCATGAATCATGAATTGAATCATGAATCATGAATCATTAATTTAAATCATGAATCATGAATCGAATCATGAATCAAGAATTGAATGATGAATCATGAATCATGAATCGAAACATGAATCATGAATTGAATCATGAATCATGAATTGAATCATGAATCATGAATCATGAATCGAATAATGAATCATGAATTGAATCATGAATCATGAATCATGAATCAAGAATCATGAATCGAAACATGAATCATGAATTGAATCATGAATCATGAATCATGAATCATGAATCATGAATCGAATAATGAATCATGAATCATGAATCATGAATTGAATCATGAATCATGAATTGAATCATGAATCATGAATCGAATCATGAATCATGAATTGAATCATGAATCATGAATCATAAATAGAATCATGAATCATGAATTGAATCATGAATCAAATCATGAATTGAATCATTATTCATGAATTATGAATCATGAATTGAATCATGAATCATGAATTGAATCATGAATCATCAATCATAAATTGAATCATGAATCATGAATTGAATCATGAATCATGAATTGAATCATGAATCGAATCATGAATCATGAATCATGAATCGAATCATGAATCATGAATTGTATCATGAATCGAATCATGAATCATGAATTGTATCATGAATCATGAATCATGAATCGAATCATGAATCATGAATCATGAATCACGAATCGAATCATGAATCATGAATTGTATCATGAATCATGAATCATGAATTGAATCATGAATCATGAATCATGAATTGAATCATGAATCATGAATCATGAATTGAATCATGAATCATGAATTGAATCATGAATCATGAATCATGAATTGAATCATGAATCATGAATCATGAATCGAATCATGAATCATGAATCATGAATTGAATCATGAATCATGAATTGAATCATGAATCATGAATCATAAATTGAATCAGGAATCATGAATCATGAATTGAATCATGAATCATAAATCATGAATCATGAATGTAATCATGAATCATGAATTGAATCATGAATTATGAATCATGAATTGAATCATGAATCATGAATCATGAACTAAATCATGAATCATGAATCGAATCATGAACCATGAATCTAATCATGAATCATGAATTAAATCATGAACCATGAATCATGAATCATGAATCATGAATCGAATCATGAATCATGAATCATGAATTGAATCATGAATCATGAATTGAATCATGAATCATGAATCATGAATTGAATCATGAATCATGAATTGAATCATGAATCGAATCATGAATCATGAATCATGAATCGAATCATGAATCATGAATTGTATCATGAATCAAATCATGAATCATGAATTGTATCATGAATCATGAATCATGAATTGAATCATGAATCATGAATAATGAATTGAATCATGAATCATGAATCATGAATCGAATCATGAATCATGAATCATGAATCGAATCATGAATCATGAATTGTATCATGAATCATGAATCATGAATTGAATCATGAATTATGAATCATGTAATCATGAATCATGAATCATGAATCATGAATTGAATCATGAATCATGAATTTAATCATGAATCATGAATCATGAATTGAATCATGAATCATGAATAATGAATTGAATCATGAATCATGAATCATGAATCATGAATCGAATCATGAATCATGAATCATGAATCGAATCATGAATCATGAATTGAATCATGAATCATGAATCAAAAATTGAATCAGGAATCATGAATCATGAATTGAATCATGAATCATGAATCATGAATCATGAATCATGAATTGAATCATGAACCATGAATTGAATCATGAATCATGAATTGAATCAATAATCATGAATCAAGAATCATGAATCGAAACATGAATCATGAATTGAATCATGAATCATGAATCATGAATCATGAATTGAATCATGAATCATGAATCATGAATCGAATAATGAATCATGAATCATGAATTGAATCATGAATTGAATCATGAATCATGAATTGAATCATGAATCATGAATTGATTCATGAATTGAATCATGAATCATGAATCGAATCATGAATCAAGAATTGAATGATGAATCATGAATTATGAATCGAAACATGAATCATGAATTGAATCATGAATCATGAATTGAATCATGAATCATGAATCATGAATCGAATAATGAATCATGAATTGAATCATGAATCATTAATCATGAATCAAGAATCATGAATCGAAACATTAATCATGAATTGAATCATGAATCATTAATCATGAATCATGAATCATGAATCGAATAATGAATCATGAATCATGAATCATGAATTGAATCATGAATCATGAATTGAATCATGAATCATGAATCGAATCATGAATCATGAATTGAATCATGAATCATGAATCATAAATAGAATCATGAATCATGAATTGAATCATGAATCAAATCATGAATTGAATCATTATTCATGAATTATGAATTATGAATTGAATCATGAATCATGAATTGAAACATGAATCATCAATCATAAATTGAATCATGAATCATGAATCATGAATTGAATCATGAATCATGAATTGAATCATGAATCGAATCATGAATCATGAATCATGAATCGAATCATGAATCATGAATTGTATCATGAATCGAATCATGAATCATGAATTGTATCATGAATCATGAATCATGAATCGAATCATGAATCATGAATCATGAATCACGAATCGAATCATGAATCATGAATTGTATCATGAATCATGAATCATGAATTGAATCATGAATCATGAATCATGAATTGAATCATGAATCATGAATCATGAATTGAATCATGAATCATGAATTGAATCATGAATCATGAATCATGAATTGAATCATGAATCATGAATCATGAATCGAATCATGAATCATGAATCATGAATTGAATCATGAATCATGAATTGAATCATGAATCATGAATCATAAATTGAATCAGGAATCATGAATCATGAATTGAATCATGAATCATAAATCATGAATCATGAATGTAATCATGAATCATGAATTGAATCATGAATTATGAATCATGAATTGAATCATGAATCATGAATCATGAACTAAATCATGAATCATGAATCGAATCATGAACCATGAATCTAATCATGAATCATGAATTAAATCATGAACCATGAATCATGAATCATGAATCATGAATCGAATCATGAATCATGAATCATGAATTGAATCATGAATCATGAATTGAATCATGAATCATGAATCATGAATTGAATCATGAATCATGAATTGAATCATGAATCGAATCATGAATCATGAATCATGATTCGAATCATGAATCATGAATTGTATCATGAATCAAATCATGAATCATGAATTGTATCATGAATCATGAATCATGAATTGAATCATGAATCATGAATAATGAATTGAATCATGAATCATGAATCATGAATCGAATCATGAATCATGAATCATGAATCGAATCATGAATCATGAATTGTATCATGAATCATGAATCATGAATTGAATCATGAATTATGAATCATGTAATCATGAATCATGAATCATGAATCATGAATTGAATCATGAATCATGAATTTAATCATGAATCATGAATCATGAATTGAATCATGAATCATGAATAATGAATTGAATCATGAATCATGAATCATGAATCGAATCATGAATCATGAATCATGAATCGAATCATGAATCATGAATTGAATCATGAATCATGAATCAAAAATTGAATCAGGAATCATGAATCATGAATTGAATCATGAATCATGAATCATGAATCATGAATCATGAATTGAATCATGAACCATGAATTGAATCATGAATCATGAATTGAATCAATAATCATGAATCAAGAATCATGAATCGAAACATGAATCATGAATTGAATCATGAATCATGAATCATGAATCATGAATTGAATCATGAATCATGAATCATGAATCGAATAATGAATCATGAATCATGAATTGAATCATGAATTGAATCATGAATCATGAATTGAATCATGAATCATGAATTGATTCATGAATTGAATCATGAATCATGAATCGAATCATGAGTCATGAATTGAATCATGAATCATGAATCATAAATTGAATCATAAATCATGAATCATGAATTGAATCATGAATCATGAATCGAATCATGAATCATGAATTGAATCATGAATTGAATCATGAATCATGAATCGAATCATGAATCATGAATTGAATCATGAATCATGAATCATGAATCGAATCATGAATCATAAATTGAATCATGAATCAAATCATGAATTGAATCATTAATCATGAATTATGAATCATGAATTGAATCATGAATCATGAATTGAATCATGAATCATCAATCATGAATTGAATCATGAATCATGAATCATGAATTGAATCATGAATCATGAATTGAATCATGAATCGAATCATGAATCATGAATCGAATCATGAATCATGAATTGTATCATGAATCGAATCATGAATCATGAATTGTATCATGAATCATGAATCATGCATTGAATCATGAATCATGAATCATGAATTGAATCATGAATCATGAATCATGAATCGAATCATGAATCATGAATCATGAATCATGAATCGAATCATGAATCATGAATTGTATCATGAATCATGAATCATGAATTGAATCATGAATCATGAATCATGAATCGAATCATGAATCATGAATCATGAATCGAATCATGAATCATGAATTGAATCATGAATCGAATCATGAATCATGAATCATGAATCGAATCATCAATCATGAATTGAATCATGAATCATGAATCATAAATTGAATCAGGAATCATGAATCATGAATTGAATCATGAATCATAAATCATGAATCAAGAATGTAATCATGAATCATGAATTGAATCATGAATTATGAATCATGAATTGAATCATGAATCATGAATCATGAACTAAATCATGAATCATGAATCGAATCATGAACCATGAATCTAATCATGAATCATGAATTGAATCATGAACCATGAATCATGAATCATGAATCATGAATCGAATCATGAATCATGAATCATGAATTGAATCATGAATCATGAATTGAATCATGAATCATGAATCAAGAATCATGAATCAAAACATGAATCATGAATTGAATCATGAATCATGAATCATGAATCATGAATTGAATCATGAATCATGAATCGAATAATGAATCATGAATCATGAATTGAATCATGAATCATGAATCATGAATTGAATCATGAATCATGAATCATGAATTGAATCATGAATCATGAATTGATTCATGAATTGAATCATGAATCATGAATCGAATCATGAGTCATGAATTGAATCATGAATCATAAATCATGAATCATAAATTGAATCATAAATCATGAATCATGAATTGAATCATGAATCATGAATCGAATCATGAATCATGAATCATGAATTGAATCATGAATTGAATCATGAATCATGAATCGAATCATGAATCATGAATTGAATCATGAATTGAATCATGAATCATGAATTGAATCATGAATCATGAATCATAAATTGAATCATGAATCATGAATTGAATCATGAATCGAATCATGAATTGAATCATTAATCATGAATTATGAATCATGAATTGAATCATGAATCATGAATTGAATCATGAATCATGAATTGAATCATGAATCATGAATCATGAATTGAATCATGAATCATGAATTGAATCATGAATCGAATCATGAATCATGAATCATGAATCGAATCATGAATCATGAATTGTATCATGAATCGAATCATGAATCATGAATTGTATCATGAATCATGAATCATGAATTGAATCATGAATCATGAATCATGAAATGAATCATGAATCATGAATCATGAATCATGAATCGAATCATGAATCATGAATCATGAATCATGAATCGAATCATGAATCATAAATTGTATCATGAATCATGAATCATGAATTGAATCATGAATCATGAATCATGAATTGAATCATGAATCATGAATTATGAATCATGTATTGAATCATGAATCATGAATCATGAATTTAATCATGAATAATGAATCATGAATTGAATCATGAATCATGAATCATGAATTGAATCATGAATCATGAATCGAATCATGAATTATGAATCATGAATCGAATCATGAATCATGAATTGAATCATGAAGCATGAATCATAAATTGAATCAGGAATCATGAATCATGAATTGAATCATTAATCATGAATCATGAATCATGAATTGAATCATGAATCATGAATTGAATCATGAATCATGAATCATGAATCGAA
Organism: Mixophyes australis; assembly: GCA_036250195.1. Taxonomy (NCBI): domain Eukaryota; kingdom Metazoa; phylum Chordata; class Amphibia; order Anura; family Limnodynastidae; genus Mixophyes; species Mixophyes australis. The sequence goes on from JAVHZZ010000027.1 coordinate 397,924, forward strand.
TCATGAATCATGAATCATGAATCGAATCATGAATCATGAATCATGAATCGAATCATGAATCATGAATTGTATCATGAATCGAATCATGAATCATGAATTGTATCATGAATCATGAATCATGAATTGAATCATGAATCATGAATCATGAATTGAATCATGAATCATGAATCATGAATCATGAATCGAATCATCAATCATGAATCATGAATCATGAATTGAATCATGAATTGAATCATGAATTGAATCATTAATCATGAATTGAATCATGAATTGAATCATGAATCATGAATTATGAATCATGAATAGAATCATGAATCATGAATCGAATCATGAATCATGAATTATGAATCATGAATTGAATCATGAATCATGAATTGAATCATGAATCATGAATTGAATCATGAATTGAATCATGAATTGAATCATTAATCATGAATTGAATCATGAATTGAATCATGAATCATGAATTATGAATCATGAATTCAATCATGAATCGAATCATAAATCATGAATTGAATAATGAATTGAATCATGAATCATGAATCGAATCATGAATCATGAATTAAATAATAAATTGAATCATGAATCATGAATCGAATCATGAATTGAATCAGGAATCATGAATTGAATCATGAATCATGAATTGAATCATGAATCATGAATCATGAATCATGAATCGAATCATGAATCATGAATCATGAATCAAATCATGAATCATGAATCATAATTCGAATCATGAATCATGAATTGAATCATGAATCATGAATCATGAATTGAATCATGAATCATGAATTGAATCATGAATCATTAATCATGAATCATGAATCGAATCATGAATCATGAATCATAAATCATGAATTGAATCATGAATCATGAATTGAATCATGAATCATGAATTGAATCATGAATCATGAATCAAGAATCATGAATCGAAACATGAATCATGAATCGAATCATGAATCATGAATCATGAATTGAATCATGAATCATGAATTAATGAATTGAATCATGAATCATGAATCATGAATCGAATCATGAATCATGAATCATGAATTGAATCATGAATCATGAATTAATTAATTGAATCATGAATCATGAATCATGAATCGAATCATGAATCATGAATCATGAATTGAATCATGAATCATGAATCGAATCATGAATCATGAATTGAAACATTAATTGAATCATGTATCATGAATTGAATCAGGAATCGAATCATGAATTGAATTATGAATCATGAAATGAATCATGAGTCATGAATAATGAATTAAATCATGAATCATGAATCATGAATCATGAATTGAATCATGAATCATGAATCATGAATCGAATCATGAATCATGAATCGAATCATGAATCATGAATTGAATCATGAGTTGAATCATGAATCATAAATTGAATCATGAATCATAAATTGAATCATGAATCATGAATTATGAATCATGAATTGAATCATGAATCAAGAATTGTATCATGAATCATGAATTGAATCATGAATCATGAATCATGAATTGAAACATTAATTGAATCATGTATCATGAATTGAATCAGGAATCGAATCATGAATTGAATTATGAATCTTGAAATGAATCATGAGTCATGAATAATGAATTAAATCATGAATCATGAATCATGAATCATGAATTGAATCATGAATCATGAATCATGAATCGAATCATGAATCATGAATCGAATCATGAATCATGAATTGAATCATGAGTTGAATCATGAATCATAAATTGAATCATGAATCATGAATTATGAATCATGAATTGAATCATGAATCATGAATTGTATCATGAATCATAAATCATGAATTGAATCATGAATCATGAATTGAATCATGAATCATGAATCATGAATCGAATCATGAATCATGAATTGAATCATAAATCATGAATCATGAATTGAATCATGAATAATGAATCATGAATCATGAATCGAATCATGAATCATAAATCGAATCATGAATCATGAATCAAGAATCATGAATCGAAACATGAATCATGAATTGAATCATGAATCATGAATCATGAATCGAATCATGAATCATGAATCATGAATCGAATCATGAATCATGAATCATGAATTGAATCATGAATCATGAATCGAATCATGAATCATGAATTGAATCATGAATCATGAATCATGAATTGAATCATGAATCATGAATTAATGAATTGAATCATGAATCATGAATCATGAATCGAATCATGAATCATGAATCATGAATTGAATCATGAATCAGGAATCGAATCATGAATTGAATTATGAATCATGAAATGAATCATGAGTCATGAATAATGAATTAAATCATGAATCATGAATCATGAATCATGAATTGAATCATGAATCATGAATCATTAATTTGAATCATGAATCATGAATCATGAATCATGAATCATTAATTTAAATCATAAATCATGAATCATGAATCATGAATCGAATCATGAATCAAGAATTGAATCATGAATCATGAATCATGAATCGAAACATGAATCATGAATTGAATCATGAATTGAATCATGAATCATGAATCATGAATCAAATAATGAATCATGAATTGAATCATGAATCATGAATCATGAATCATGAATTAAGAATCATGAATCGAAACATGAATCATGAATTGAATCATGAATCATGAATCATGAATCATGAATCATGAATCATGAATCGAATAATGAATCATGAATCATGAATCATGAATTGAATCATGAATCATGAATCGAATCATGAATTGAATCATGAATCATGAATCGAATCATGAATCATGAATTGAATCATGAATCATGAATCATGAATCATAAATTGAATCATAAATCATGAATCATGAATTGAATCATGAATCATGAATCGAATCATGAATCATGAATCATGAATTGAATCATGAATTGAATCATGAATCATGAATCGAATCATGAATCATGAATTGAATCATGAATTGAATCATGAATCATGAATCATAAATCCAATCATGAATCATGAATTGAATCATGAATCGAATCATGAATTGAATCATTAATCATGAATTGAATCATGAATCATGAATTATGAATCATGAATTGAATCATCAATCATGAATCATGAATTGAATCATCAATCATGAATCATGAATTGAATCATGAATCATGAATTATGAATCATGAATTGAATCATGAATCATGAATCATGAATTGAATCATGAATCATGAATCGAATCATGAATTATGAATCATGAATCGAATCATGAATCATGAATTGAATCATGAAGCATGAATCATAAATTGAATCAGGAATCATGAATCATGAATTGAATCATTAATCATGAATCATGAATCATGAATTGAATCATGAATCATGAATTGAATCATGAATCATGAATCATGAATCGAATCATGAATCATGAATCATGAATCGAATCATGAATCATGAATCATGAATCGAATCATGAATCATGAATTGTATCATGAATCGAATCATGAATCATGAATTGTATCATGAATCATGAATCATGAATTGAATCATGAATCATGAATCATGAATTGAATCATGAATCATGAATCATGAATCATGAATCGAATCATGAATCATGAATCATGAATCATGAATTGAATCATGAATTGAATCATGAATTGAATCATTAATCATGAATTGAATCATGAATTGAATCATGAATCATGAATTATGAATCATGAATAGAATCATGAATCATGAATCGAATCATGAATCATGAATTATGAATCATGAATTGAATCATGAATCATGAATTGAATCATGAATCATGAATTGAATCATGAATTGAATCATGAATTGAATCATTAATCATGAATTGAATCATGAATTGAATCATGAATCATGAATTATGAATCATGAATTCAATCATGAATCGAATCATAAATCATGAATTGAATAATGAATTGAATCATGAATCATGAATCGAATCATGAATCATGAATTAAATAATAAATTGAATCATGAATCATGAATCGAATCATGAATTGAATCAGGAATCATGAATTGAATCATGAATCATGAATTGAATCATGAATCATGAATCATGAATCATGAATCGAATCATGAATCATGAATCATGAATCAAATCATGAATCATGAATCATAATTCGAATCATGAATCATGAATTGAATCATGAATCATGAATCATGAATTGAATCATGAATCATGAATTGAATCATGAATCATTAATCATGAATCATGAATCGAATCATGAATCATGAATCATAAATCATGAATTGAATCATGAATCATGAATTGAATCATGAATCATGAATTGAATCATGAATCATGAATCAAGAATCATGAATCGAAACATGAATCATGAATCGAATCATGAATCATGAATCATGAATTGAATCATGAATCATGAATTAATGAATTGAATCATGAATCATGAATCATGAATCGAATCATGAATCATGAATCATGAATTGAATCATGAATCATGAATTAATTAATTGAATCATGAATCATGAATCATGAATCGAATCATGAATCATGAATCATGAATTGAATCATGAATCATGAATCGAATCATGAATCATGAATTGAAACATTAATTGAATCATGTATCATGAATTGAATCAGGAATCGAATCATGAATTGAATTATGAATCATGAAATGAATCATGAGTCATGAATAATGAATTAAATCATGAATCATGAATCATGAATCGAATCATGAATCATGAATCGAATCATGAATCATGAATTGAATCATGAGTTGAATCATGAATCATAAATTGAATCATGAATCATAAATTGAATCATGAATCATGAATTATGAATCATGAATTGAATCATGAATCAAGAATTGTATCATGAATCATGAATTGAATCATGAATCATGAATCATGAATTGAAACATTAATTGAATCATGTATCATGAATTGAATCAGGAATCGAATCATGAATTGAATTATGAATCTTGAAATGAATCATGAGTCATGAATAATGAATTAAATCATGAATCATGAATCATGAATCATGAATTGAATCATGAATCATGAATCATGAATCGAATCATGAATCATGAATCGAATCATGAATCATGAATTGAATCATGAGTTGAATCATGAATCATAAATTGAATCATGAATTATGAATTATGAATCATGAATTGAATCATGAATCATGAATTGTATCATGAATCATAAATCATGAATTGAATCATGAATCATGAATTGAATCATGAATCATGAATCATGAATCGAATCATGAATCATGAATTGAATCATAAATCATGAATCATGAATTGAATCATGAATAATGAATCATGAATCATGAATCGAATCATGAATCATAAATCGAATCATGAATCATGAATCAAGAATCATGAATCGAAACATGAATCATGAATTGAATCATGAATCATGAATCATGAATCGAATCATGAATCATGAATCATGAATCGAATCATGAATCATGAATCATGAATTGAATCATGAATCATGAATCGAATCATGAATCATGAATTGAATCATGAATCATGAATCATGAATTGAATCATGAATCATGAATTAATGAATTGAATCATGAATCATGAATCATGAATCGAATCATGAATCATGAATCATGAATTGAATCATGAATCAGGAATCGAATCATGAATTGAATTATGAATCATGAAATGAATCATGAGTCATGAATAATGAATTAAATCATGAATCATGAATCATGAATCATGAATTGAATCATGAATCATGAATCATTAATTTGAATCATGAATCATGAATCATGAATCATGAATCATTAATTTAAATCATGAATCATGAATCATGAATCATGAATCGAATCATGAATCAAGAATTGAATCATGAATCATGAATCATGAATCGAAACATGAATCATGAATTGAATCATGAATTGAATCATGAATCATGAATCATGAATCAAATAATGAATCATGAATTGAATCATGAATCATGAATCATGAATCATGAATTAAGAATCATGAATCGAAACATGAATCATGAATTGAATCATGAATCATGAATCATGAATCATGAATCATGAATCATGAATCGAATAATGAATCATGAATCATGAATCATGAATTGAATCATGAATCATGAATCGAATCATGAATTGAATCATGAATCATGAATCGAATCATGAATCATGAATTGAATCATGAATCATGAATCATGAATCATAAATTGAATCATAAATCATGAATCATGAATTGAATCATGAATCATGAATCGAATCATGAATCATGAATCATGAATTGAATCATGAATTGAATCATGAATCATGAATCGAATCATGAATCATGAATTGAATCATGAATTGAATCATGAATCATGAATCATAAATCCAATCATGAATCATGAATTGAATCATGAATCGAATCATGAATTGAATCATTAATCATGAATTGAATCATGAATCATGAATTATGAATCATGAATTGAATCATCAATCATGAATCATGAATTGAATCATCAATCATGAATCATGAATTGAATCATGAATCATGAATTATGAATCATGAATTGAATCATGAATCATGAATCATGAATTGAATCATGAATCATGAATCATGAATCATGAATTGAATCATGAATCATGAATCATGAATCATAAATCGAATCATGAATAAATGAATCGAATCATGAATCATGAATTGAATCATGAATCATGAATCATGAATTGAATCATGAATCATGAATCATGAATTGAATCATGAATCATGAATCATGAATCATGAATTGAATCATGAATCATGAATCGAATCATGAATCATGAATTGAATCATGAGTTGAATCATGAATCATAAATTGAATCATGAATCATGAATCATGAATTGAATCATGAATCATGAATTATGAATCGAATCATGAATCATGAATTGAATCATGAGTTGAATCATGAATCATAAATTGAATCATGAATCATGAAATGAATCATGAATTGAATCATAAATCATGAAATGAATCATGAATTGAATCATGAATCATGAATCATGAATCATAAATTCAATCATGAATCTTGATTTGAATCAGGAATCGAATCATGAATCATGAATTGAATCATGATTTTAATTATGAATCATGAATCATGAATTGAATCATGAATCATGAATCATGAATCATGAATTGAATCATGAATCATGAATCATGAATAGAATCATGAATCATGAATTGAATCATGAATCATGAATCATGAATCAAATCATGAATCATGAATCATGAATTGAATCATGAATCATGAATCATGAATTTAATCATGAATCATGAATCATAAATTGAATCATGAATCATGAATTGAATCATGAATCATGAATCGAATCATGAATCATGAATTGAATCATGAATCATGAATCATGAATCGAAACAAGAATCATGAATTGAATCATGAATCATGAATTGAATCATGAATCATGAATCATGAATCGAATAATGAATCATGAATTGAATCATGAATCATGAATCATGAATCATGAATCAAGAATCATGAATCGAAACATGAATCATGAATTGAATCATGAATCATGAATCATGAATCATGATTTGAATCATGAATCATGAATCGAATCATGAATTGAATCATGAATCATGAATCGAATCATGAATCATGAATTGAATCATGAATCATGAATTGAATCATGAATCGAAACATGAATCATGAATTGAATCATGAATCATGAATTGAATCATGAATCATGAATTGAATCATGAATCATGAATCATGAATTGAATCATGAATCATGAATCGAATCATGAATCATGAATTGAATCATGAATCATGAATCATGAATCAAATAATGAATCATGAATTGAATCATGAATCATGAATCATGAATCATGAATCAAGAATCATGAATCGAAACATGAATCATGAATTGAATCATGAATCATGAATCATGAATCATGAATCATGAATCATGAATCGAATAATGAATCATGAATCATGAATCATGAATTGAATCATGAATCATGAATTGAATCATGAATCATGAATCGAATCATGAATTGAATCATGAATCATGAATCGAATCATGAATAATGAATTGAATCATGAATCATGAATCATGAATCATAAATTGAATCATAAATCATGAATCATGAATTGAATCATGAATCATGAATCGAATCATGAATCATGAATCATGAATTGAATCATGAATTGAATCATGAATTGAATCATGAATTGAATCATGAATCATGAATCATAAATCCAATCATGAATCATGAATTGAATCATGAATTGAATCATTAATCATGAATTGAATCATGAATCATGAATTATGAATCATGAATTGAATCATCAATCATGAATCATGAATTGAATCATCAATCATGAATCATGAATTGAATCATGAATCATGAATTATGAATCATGAATTGAATCATGAATCATGAATCATGAATTGAATCATGAATCATGAATCATGAATCATGAATTGAATCATGAATCATGAATCATGAATCATAAATCGAATCATGAATCATGAATCATGAATCATGAATTGAATCATGAATCATGAATCATGAATCATAAATCGAATCATGAATCATGAATCGAATCATGAATCATGAATCGAATCATGAATCATGAATTGAATCATGAATCATGAATCATGAATTGAATCATGAATCATGAATCATGAATTGAATCATGAATCATGAATCATGAATCATGAATTGAATCATGAATCATGAATCGAATCATGAATCATGAATTGAATCATGAGTTGAATCATGAATCATAAATTGAATCATGAATCATGAATCATGAATTGAATCATGAATCATGAATTATGAATCGAATCATGAATCATGAATTGAATCATGAGTTGAATCATGAATCATAAATTGAATCATGAATCATGAAATGAATCATGAATTGAATCATAAATCATGAAATGAATCATGAATTGAATCATGAATCATGAATCAAGAATCATGAATTCAATCATGAATCATGATTTCAATCAGGAATCGAATCATGAATCATGAATTGAATCATGATTTTAATTATGAATCATGAATCATGAATTGAATCATGAATCATGAATCATGAATTGAATTATGAATTGAATCATGAATCTTGAAACATGAATTGAATCATGAATCATGAATCATGAATAGAATCATGAATCATGAATTGAATCATGAATCATGAATCAAATCATGAATCATGAATCATGAATTGAATCATGAATCATGAATCATGAATTGAATCATGAATCATGAATCATGAATTGAATCATGAATCATGAATCATGAATTGAATCATGAATCATGAATCATGAATCGAAACATGAATCATGAATTGAATCATGAATCATGAATTGAATCATGAATCATGAATCATGAATCGAATAATGAATCATGAATTGAATCATAAATCATGAATCATGAATCATGAATCAAGAATCATGAATCGAAACATGAATCATGAATTGAATCATGAATCATGAATCATGAATAATGAATTGAATCATGAATCATGAATCGAATCATGAATTGCATCATGAATCATGAATCGAATCATGAATCATGAATTGAATCATGAATCATGAATCATGAATCATAAATTGAATCATAAATCATGAATCATGAATTGAATCATGAATCATGAATCAAATCATGAATCATGAATCATGAATTGAATCATGAATTGAATCATGAATCATGAATCGAATCATGAATCATGAATTGAATCATGAATTGAATCATGAATCATGAATCATAAATCCAATCAGGAATCATGAATTGAATCATGAATCGAATCATGAATTGAATCATTAATCATGAATCATGAATTGAATCATGAATCATGAATCATGAATTGAATCATGAATCATGAATTATGAATCATGAATTGAATCATGAATCATGAATCATGAATTGAATCATAAATCATGAATCATGAATCATGAATTGAATCATGAATCATGAATCATGAATCATAAATCGAATCATGAATCATGAATCGAATCATGAATCATGAATTGAATCATGAATCATGAATCATGAATTGAATCATGAATCATGAATCATGAATTGAATCATGAATCATGAATCATGAATCATGAATTGAATCATGAATCATGAATCGAATCATGAATCATGAATTGAATCATGAGTTGAATCATGAATCATAAATTGAATCATGAATCATGAATCATGAATCATGAATTGAATCATGAATCATGAATTATGAGTTGAATCATGAATCATGAATTGAATCATGAGTTGAATCATGAATCATAAATTGAATCATGAATCATGAAATGAATCATGAATTGAATCATAAATCATGAAATGAATCATGAATTGAATCATGAATCATGAATTGTATCATGAATCATGAATCATGAATTGAATCATGAATCATGAATCATGAATTGAATCATGAATCATGAATCATGAATCATGAATCGAATCATGAATCATGAATTGAATCATAAATCATGAATCATGAATTGAATCATGAATAATGAATCATGAATCATGAATCGAATCATGAATCATGAATCATGAATCATGAATTGAATCATGAATCATAAATCGAATCATGAATCATGAATCAAGAATCATGAATCGAAACATGAATCATGAATTGAATCATGAATCATGAATCATGAATCGAATCATGAATCATGAATTGAATCATGAATCATGAATTAATGAATTGAATCATGAATCATGAATCATGAATCGAATCATGAATCATGAATCATGAATTGAATCATGAATCATGAATCGAATCATGAATCATGAATTGAATCATGAATCATGAATCGAATCATGAATCATGAATTAATGAATTGAATCATGAATCATGAATCGAATCATGAATCATGAATCATGAATTGAATCATGAATCAGGAATCGAATCATGAATTGAATTATGAATCATGAAAAGAATCATGAGTCATGAATAATGAATTAAATCATGAATCATGAATCATGAATCATGAATCATGAATTGAATCATGAATCATGAATCATTAATTTGAATCATGAATCATGAATCATGAATCATGAATTGAATCATGAATCATGAATTGTATCATGAATCATGAATCATGAATTGAATCATGAATCATGAATCATGAATTGAATCATGAATCATGAATCGAATCATGAATCATGAATCGAATCATGAATCATGAATTGAATCATGAATCATGAATCGAATCATGAATCATGAATCGAATCATGAATTGAATCATGAATCATGAATCATGAATCGAATCATGAATCATGAATTGAATCATGAATCATGAATTGTATCATGAATCATGAATCATGAATTGAATCATGAATCATGACTCATGAATTGAATCATGAATCATGAATCATGAATTGAATCATGAATCATGAATTGAATCATGAATCATGAATCATGAATCATGAATCGAATAATGAATCATGAATCATGAATTGAATCATGAATCATGAATCATGAATTGAATCATGAATCATGAATTGAATCATGAATCATGAATCATGAATTGAATCATGAATCATGAATCGAATCATGAATCATGAATTGAATCATGAATCATGAATCATGAATGGAAACATGAATCATGAATTGAATCATGAATCATGAATTGAATCATGAATCATGAATCATGAATCGAATAATGAATCATGAATTGAATCATGAATCATGAATTATGAATCATGAATCAAGAATCATGAATCGAAACATGAATCATGAATTGAATCATGAATCATGAATCATGAATCATGAATCATGAATCATGAATCGAATAATGAATCATGAATCATGAATCATGAATTGAATCATGAATCATGAATTGAATCATGAATCATGAATCGAATCATGAATTGAATCATGAATCATGAATCGAATCATGAATCATCAATTGAATCATGAATCATGAATCATGAATCATAAATTGAATCATAAATCATGAATCATGAATTGAATCATGAATCATGAATCGAATCATGAATCATGAATTGAATCATGAATTGAATCATGAATCATGAATCGAATCATGAATCATGAATTGAATTATGAATTGAATCATGAATCATAAATCCAATCATGAATCATGAATTGAATCATGAATCGAATCATGAATTGAATCATTAATCATGAATTGAATCATGAATCATGAATTATGAATCATGAATTGAATCATCAATCATGAATCATGAATTGAATCATGAATCATGAATCATGAATTGAATCATGAATCATGAATTATGAATCATGAATTGAATCATGAATCATGAATCATGAATTGAATCATGAATCATGAATCATGAATTGAATCATGAATCATGAATCATGAATCATGAATTGAATCATGAATCATGAATCATGAATCATAAATCGAATCATGAATCATGAATTGAATCATGAATCATTAATCGAATCATGAATCATGAATCATGAATTGAATCATGAATCATGAATCATGAATTGAATCATGAATCATGAATCATGAATCATGAATTGAATCATGAATCATGAATCGAATCATGAATCATGAATTGAATCATGAGTTGAATCATGAATCATAAATTGAATCATGAATCATGAATCATGAATTAAATCATGAATCATGAATTATGAATCGAATCATGAATTGAATCATGAGTTGAATCATGAATCATAAATTGAATCATGAATCATGAAATGAATCATGAATTGAATCATAAATCATGAAATGAATCATGAATTGAATCATGAATCATGAATCATGAATCATGAATTCAATCATGAATCATGATTTGAATCAGGAATCGAATCATGAATCATGAATTGAATCATGATTTTAATTATGAATCATGAATCATGAATTGAATCATGAATCATGAATTGAATTATGAATTGAATCATGAATCTTGAATCATGAATTGAATCATGAATCATGAATCGTGAATTGAATCATGATTTTAATTATGAATCATGAATCATGAATTGAATCATGAATCATGAATCATGAATCATGAATTGAATTATGAATTGAATCATGAATCTTGAATCATGAATTGAATCATGAATCATGAATCATGAATTGAATCATGAATCATGAATTGAATCATGAATCATGAATCATGAATCATGAATCAAATCATGAATCATGAATCATGAATTGAATCATGAATCATGAATCATGAATTGAATCATTAATCATGAATCATGAATTGAATCATGAATCATGAATCATGAATTGAATCATGAATCATGAATCGAATCATGAATCATGAATTGAATCATGAATCATGAATCATGAATCAAAACATGAATCATGAATTGAATCATGAATCATGAATTGAATCATGAATCATGAATCATGAATCGAATAATGAATCATGAATTGAATCATGAATCATGAATCATGAATCATGAATCATGAATCATGAATCAAGAATCATGAATCGAAACATGAATCATGAATTGAATCATGAATCATGAATCATGAATCATGAATTGAATCATGAATCATGAATTGAATCATGAATCATGAATCGAATCATGAATTGAATCATGAATCATGAAACGAATCATGAATCATGAATTGAATCATGAATCATGAATCATGAATCATAAATTGAATCATAAATCATGAATCATGAATTGAATCATGAATCATGAATTGAATCATGAATCATGAATCATGAATTGAATCATGAATCATGAATCGAATCATGAATCATGAATTGAATCATGAATTGAATCATGAATCATGAATCATAAATCCAATCATGAATCATGAATTGAATCATGAATCGAATCATGAATTGAATCATGAATCGAATCATGAATTGAATCATTAATCATGAATTGAATCATGAATCATGAATTATGAATCATGAATTGAATCATGAATCATGAATCATGAATTGAATCATGAATCATGAATCATGAATCATGAATTGAATCATGAATCATGAATCATGAATCATAAATCGAATCATGAATCATGAATCGAATCATGAATCATGAATTGAATCATGAATCATGAATCATGAATTGAATCATGAATCATGAATTGAATCATGAATCATGAATCATAAATCCAATCATGAATCATGAATTGAATCATGAATCGAATCATGAATTGAATCATGAATCGAATCATGAATTGAATCATTAATCATGAATTGAATCATGAATCATGAATTATGAATCATGAATTGAATCATCAATCATGAATCATGAATTGAATCATGAATCATGAATTATGAATCATGAATTGAATCATGAATCATGAATCATGAATTGAATCATGAATCATGAATCATGAATCATGAATTGAATCATGAATCATGAATCATGAATCATAAATCGAATCATGAATCATGAATCGAATCATGAATCATGAATTGAATCATGAATCATGAATCATGAATTGAATCATGAATCATGAATTGAATCATGAATCATGAATCATGAATCATGAATTGATTCATGAATCATGAATCGAATCATGAATCATGAATTGAATCATGAGTTGAATCATGAATCATAAATTGAATCATGAATCATGAATCATGAATCATGAATTGAATCATGAATCATGAATTATGAATCGAATCATGAATCATGAATTGAATCATGAGTTGAATCATGAATCATAAATTGAATCATGAATCATGAAATGAATCATGAATTGAATCATAAATCATGAAATGAATCATGAATTGAATCATGAATCATGAATCATGAATTCAATCATGAATCATGATTTGAATCAGGAATCGAATCATGAATTGAATCATAATTTTAATTATGAATCATGAATCATGAATTGAATCATGAATCATGAATCATGAATCATGAATTGAATTATGAATTGAATCATAAATCTTGAATCATGAATTGAATAATGAATCATGAATCATAAATCATGAATCATGAATCATGAATCATGAATTAAATTATGAATTGAATCATGAATCATGAATTGAATCATGAATCATGAATTGAATCATGAATCATAAATCATGAATTGAATCATGAATCATGAATCAAAACATGAATCATGAATCGAATCATGAATCATGAATTGTATCATGAATCATGAATTGAATCATGAATCATGAATCATGAATTGAATCATGAATCATGAATCATGAATCGAATCATGAATCATGAATCATGAATCATGAATTGAATCATGAATCATGAATTGAATCATGAATCATGAATTATGAATCATGAATTGAATCATGAATCATGAATTGAATCATGAATCATGAATTGAATCATGAATCATGAATCATGAATTGAATCATGAATCATGAATCATGAATTGAATCATGAATCATGAATCATGAATCATGAATCGAATCATGAATCATGAATCATGAATCGAATCATGAATCATGAATCATGAATCGAATCATGAATCATAAATTGATTCATGTATCATGAATCATGAATTGAATCATGAATCATGAATCATGAATTGAATCATGAATCATGAATCATGAATCATGAATCGAATCATGAATCATGAATCATGAATCATGAATTGAATCATGAATCATGAATCGAATCATGAATCATGAATCAAGAATCATGAATCGAAACATGAATCATGAATTGAATCATGAATCATGAATTGAATCATGAATCATGAATCATGAATCGAATAATGAATCATGAATCATGAATCATGAATTGAATCATGAATCATGAATCAAAAATCATGAATCGAAACATGAATCATGAATTGAATCATGAATCATGAATCATGAATCATGAATTGAATCATGAATTATGAATCATGAATCGAATAATGAATCATGAATCATGAATCATGAATTGAATCATGAATCATGAATTGAATCATGAATCATGAATTGAATCATGAATTGAATCATGAATCAAGAATTGAATCATGAATCATGAATTGAATCAAGAATCATGAATCATGAATCATAAATTGAATCATGAATCATGAATCATGAATTGAATCATGAATCATGAATCGAATCATGAATCATGAATCATAAATTGAATCATGAATCATGAATCGAATCATGAATAATGAATCATGAATCATGAATCGAATCATGAATAATGAATCATGAATCATGAATTGAATCATGAATCGAATCATGAATCATGAATTAAATCATGAATTGAATCATGAATTAAATCATTAATCATGAATTGAATCATGAATTGAATCATGAATCATGAATTATGAATCATGAATTGAATCATGAATCATGAATCGAATCATGAATCATGAATTGAATCATGAATCGAATCATAAATCATGAATTGAATCATGAATTGAATCATGAATCATGAATCGAATCATGAATCATGAATTAAATAATAAATTGAATCATGAATCGAATCATGAATTGAATCAGGAATCATGTATTGAATCATGAATCATGAATCGAATCATGAATCATGAATCATGAATCGAATCATGAATCATGAATTGAATCATGAATCATGAATCATGAATTGAATCATGAATCATGAATTGAATCATGAATCATGAATCATGAATCAAATCATGAATCATGAATCATGAATCGAATCATGAATCATGAATTGAATCATGAATCATGAATTATGAATTGATCCATGAATCATGAATCATGAATTGAATCATGAATCATGAATCATGAATCGAATCATGAATCATGAATCATGAATTGAATCATGAATCATGAATCGAATCATGAATCATGAATTGAATCATGAATCATGAATCGAATCATAAATCATGAATCATGAATCATGATTCATGAAATGAATCATGAATCATGAATCATGAATTGAATCATGAATCATGAATCAAGAATCATGAATCGAAACATGAATCATGAATTAAATCATGAATCATGAATCATGAATCATGAATTGAATCATGAATCATGAATTGAATCATGAATCATGAATCATGAATCATGAATCGAATAATGAATCATGAATCATGAATTGAATCATGAATCATGAATTGAATCATGAATCATGAATCATGAATTGAATCATGAATCATGAATCGAATCATGAATCATGAATTGAATCATGAATCATGAATCATGAATCGAAACATGAATCATGAATTGAATCATGAATCATGAATTGAATCATGAATCATGAATCATGAATCGAATAATGAATCATGAATTGAATCATGAATCATGAATTATGAATCATGAATCAAGAATCATGAATCGAAACATGAATCATGAATTGAATCATGAATCATGAATCATGAATCATGAATCGAATCATGAATCATGAATCGAATCATGAATCATAAATTGATTCATGAATCATGAATCATGAATTGAATCATGAATCATGAATCATGAATTGAATCATGAATCATGAATCAAGAATCATGAATCGAAACATGAATCATGAATTAAATCATAATTCATGAATCATGAATCATGAATTGAATCATGAATCATGAATTGAATCATGAATCATGAATCATGAATCATGAATCGAATAATGAATCATGAATCATGAATTGAATCATGAATCATGAATTGAATCATGAATCATGAATCGAATCATGAATCATGAATTGAATCATGAATCGAATCATAAATCATGAATTGAATCATGAATTGAATCATGAATCATGAATCGAATCATGAATCATGAATTAAATAATAAATTGAATCATGAATCATGAATCGAATCATGAATTGAATCAGGAATCATGTATTGAATCATGAATCATGAATTGAATCATGAATCATGAATCATGAATCATGAATCGAATCATGAATCATGAATCATGAATCGAATCATGAATCATGAATTGAATCATGAATCATGAATCATGAATTGAATCATGAATCATGAATTGAATCATGAATCATGAATCATGAATCAAATCATGAATCATGAATCATGAATCGAATCATGAATCATGAATTGAATCATGAATTATGAATTGATCCATGAATCATGAATCATGAATTGAATCATGAATCATGAATCGAATCATGAATCATGAATCATGAATCAAATCATGAATCATGAATCATGAATCGAATCATGAATCATGAATTGAATCATGAATTATGAATTGATCCATGAATCATGAATCATGAATCGAATCATGAATCATGAATTGAATCATGAATCATGAATCGAATCATAAATCATGAATCATGAATCATGATTCATGAAATGAATCATGAATCATGAATCATGAATTGAATCATGAATCATGAATCAAGAATCATGAATCGAAACATGAATCATGAATTAAATCATAATTCATGAATCATGAATCATGAATTGAATCATGAATCATGAATTGAATCATGAATCATGAATCATGAATCATGAATCGAATAATGAATCATGAATCATGAATTGAATCATGAATCATGAATTGAATCATGAATCATGAATTGAATCATGAATCATGAATCATGAATTGAATCATGAATCATGAATCATGAATTGAATCATGAATCATGAATCGAATCATGAATCATGAATTGAATCATGAATCATGAATCATGAATCGAAACATGAATCATGAATTGAATCATGAATCATGAATTGAATCATGAATCATGAATTGAATCATGAATCATGAATCATGAATCGAATAATGAATCATGAATTGAATCATGAATCATGAATTATGAATCATGAATCAAGAATCATGAATCGAAACATGAATCATGAATTGAATCATGAATCATGAATCATGAATCATGAATCATGAATCATGAATCGAATAATGAATCATGAATCATGAATCATGAATTGAATCATGAATCATGAATTGAATCATGAATCATGAATCGAATCATGAATTGAATCATGAATCATGAATCGAATCATGAATCATGAATTGAATCATGAATCATGAATCATGAATCATAAATTGAATCATAAATCATGAATCATGAATTGAATCATGAATCATGAATCGAATCATGAATCATGAATCATGAATTGAATCATGAATTGAATCATGAATCATGAATCGAATCATGAATCATGAATTGAATTATGAATTGAATCATGAATCATGAATCATAAATCCAATCATGAATCATGAATTGAATCATGAATCGAATCATGAATTGAATCATGAATCATGAATTGAATCATGAATCATGAATTATGAATCATGAATTGAATCATCAATCATGAATCATGAATTGAATCATCAATCATGAATCATGAATTGAATCATCAATCATGAATTATGAATCATGAATTGAATCATGAATCATGAATCATGAATTGAATCATGAATCATGAATCATGAATCATGAATTGAATCATGAATCATGAATCATGAATCATAAATCGAATCATGAATCATGAATCGAATCATGAATCATTAATCGAATCATGAATCATGAATCATGAATTGAATCATGAATCATGAATCATGAATTGAATCATGAATCATGAATCATGAATCATGAATTTAATCATGAATCATGAATCGAATCATGAATCATGAATTGAATCATGAGTTGAATCATGAATCATAAATTGAATCATGAATCATGAATCATGAATTGAATCATGAATCATGAATTATGAATCAAATCATGAATCATGAATTGAATCATGAGTTGAATCATGAATCATAAATTGAATCATGAATCATGAAATGAATCATGAATTGAATCATAAATCATGAAATGAATCATGAATTGAATCATGAATCATGAATCATGAATCATGAATTCAATCATGAATCATGATTTGAATCAGGAATCGTATCATGAATCATGAATTGAATCATGATTTTAATTATGAATCATGAATCATGAATTGAATCATGAATCATGAATCATGAATCATGAATTGAATCATGAATCATGAATCATGAATTGAATCATGAATCATGAATCGAATCATGAATCATGAATTGAATCATGAATCATGAATCATGAATTGAATCATGAATCATGAATCATGAATTGAATCATGAATCATGAATCATGAATCAAATCATGAATCATGAATCATGAATCGAATCATGAATCATGAATTGAATCATGAATCATGAATTATGAATTGATCCATGAATCATGAATCATGAATTGAATCATGAATCATGAATCATGAATCGAATCATGAATCATGAATCATGAATTGAATCATGAATCATGAATTGAATCATGAATCATGAATCGAATAATAAATCATGAATCATGAATCATGATTCATGAAATGAATCATGAATCATGAATTGAATCATGAATCATGAATCAATAATCATGAATCGAAACATGAATCATGAATTAAATCATAATTCATGAATCATGAATCATGAATTGAATCATGAATCATGAATTGAATCATGAATCATGAATCATGAATCATGAATCGAATAATGAATCATGAATCATGAATTGAATCATGAATCATGAATTGAATCATGAATCATGAATTGAATCATGAATCATGAATTGAATCATGAATCATGAATCATGAATTGAATCATGAATCATGAATCGAATCATGAATCATGAATTGAATCATGAATCATGAATCATGAATCGAAACATGAATCATGAATTGAATCATGAATCATGAATTGAATCATGAATCATGAATTGAATCATGAATCATGAATCATGAATCGAATAATGAATCATGAATTGAATCATGAATCATGAATTATGAATCATGAATCAAGAATCATGAATCGAAACATGAATCATGAATTGAATCATGAATCATGAATCATGAATCATGAATCATGAATCATGAATCGAATAATGAATCATGAATCATGAATCATGAATTGAATCATGAATCATGAATTGAATCATGAATCATGAATCGAATCATGAATTGAATCATGAATCATGAATCGAATCATGAATCATGAATTGAATCATGAATCATGAATCATAAATTGAATCATAAATCATGAATCATGAATTGAATCATGAATCATGAATCGAATCATGAATCATGAATCATGAATTGAATCATGAATTGAATCATGAATCATGAATCGAATCATGAATCATGAATTGAATTATGAATTGAATCATGAATCATGAATCATAAATCCAATCATGAATCATGAATTGAATCATGAATCGAATCATGAATTGAATCATGAATCATGAATTGAATCATGAATCATGAATTATGAATCATGAATTGAATCATCAATCATGAATCATGAATTGAATCATCAATCATGAATCATGAATTGAATCATCAATCATGAATTATGAATCATGAATTGAATCATGAATCATGAATCATGAATTGAATCATGAATCATGAATCATGAATCATGAATTGAATCATGAATCATGAATCATGAATCATAAATCGAATCATGAATCATGAATCGAATCATGAATCATTAATCGAATCATGAATCATGAATCATGAATTGAATCATGAATCATGAATCATGAATTGAATCATGAATCATGAATCATGAATCATGAATTTAATCATGAATCATGAATCGAATCATGAATCATGAATTGAATCATGAGTTGAATCATGAATCATAAATTGAATCATGAATCATGAATTGAATCATGAATCATGAATTATGAATCAAATCATGAATCATGAATTGAATCATGAGTTGAATCATGAATCATAAATTGAATCATGAATCATGAAATGAATCATGAATTGAATCATAAATCATGAAATGAATCATGAATTGAATCATGAATCATGAATCATGAATCATGAATTGAATCATGAATCATGATTTGAATCAGGAATCGAATCATGAATCATGAATTGAATCATGATTTTAATTATGAATCATGAATCATGAATTGAATCATGAATCATGAATCATGAATCATGAATTGAATCATGAATCATGAATCATGAATTGAATCATGAATCATGAATCGAATTATGAATCATGAATTGAATCATGAATCATGAATCGAATCATAAATCATGAATCATGAATCATGATTCATGAAATGAATCATGAATCATGAATCATGAATTGAATCATGATTCATGAATCAAGAATCATGAATCGAAACATGAATCATGAATTAAATAATGAATCATGAATCATGAATCATGAATTGAATCATGAATCATGAATTGAATCATGAATCATGAATCATGAATCATGAATCGAATAATGAATCATGAATCATGAATTGAATCATGAATCATGAATTGAATCATGAATCATGAATTGAATCATGAATCATGAATCATGAATTGAATCATGAATCATGAATCATGAATTGAATCATGAATCATGAATCGAAACATGAATCATGAATTGAATCATGAATCATGAATTGAATCATGAATCATGATTTGAATCAGGAATCGAATCATGAATCATGAATTGAATCATGATTTTAATTATGAATCATGAATCATGAATTGAATCATGAATCATGAATCATGAATCATGAATTGAATCATGAATTGAATCATGAATCATGAATCGAATCATGAATCATGAATCATGAATTGAATCATGAATCATGAATCGAATCATGAATCATGAATTGAATCATGAATCATGAATCGAATCATAAATCATGAATCATGAATCATGATTCATGAAATGAATCATGAATCATGAATCATGAATTGAATCATGAATCATGAATCAAGAATCATGAATCGAAACATGAATCATGAATTAAATCATGAATCATGAATCATGAATCATGAATTGAATCATGAATCATGAATTGAATCATGAATCATGAATCATGAATCATGAATCGAATAATGAATCATGAATCATGAATTGAATCATGAATCATGAATTGAATCATGAATCATGAATCATGAATAGTATCATGAATCATGAATCATGAATTGAATCATGAATCATGAATCGAATCATGAATCATGAATTGAATCATGAATCATGAATCGAAACATGAATCATGAATTGAATCATGAATCATGAATTGAATCATGAATCATGAATCAAATAATGAATCATGAATTGAATCATGAATCATGAATTATGAATCATGAATCAAGAATCATGAATCGAAACATGAATCATGAATTGAATCATGAATCATGAATCATGAATCGAATCATGAATCATGAATCATGAATCGAATCATGAATCATAAATTGATTCATGAATCATGAATCATGAATTGAATCATGAATCATGAATCATGAATTGAATCATGAATCATGAATCATGAATCATGAATCGAATCATGAATCATGAATCATGAATTGAATCATGAATCATGAATCGAATCATGAATCATGAATCAAGAATCATGAATCGAAACATGAATCATGAATTGAATCATGAATCATGAATCATGAATCATGAATTGAATCATGAATCATGAATCATGAATCGAATAATGAATCATGAATCATGAATCATGAATTGAATCATGAATCATGAATCAAGAATCATGAATCGAAACATGAATCATGAATTGAATCATGAATCATGAATCATGAATTGAATCATGAATTGAATCATGAATTATGAATCGAATCATGAAACATGAATTGAATCATGAATTGAATCATGAATTGAATCATGAATCATGAATTGAATCATGAATTATGAATTGAATCATGAATCATGAATCATAAATCAAATCATGAATCATGAATTGAATCATGAATCGAATCATGAATTGAATCATTAATCATGAATTGAATCATGAATCATGAATCATGAATTGAATCATGAATCATGAATCATGAATCATGAATCGAATAATGAATCATGAATCATGAATCATGAATTGAATCATGAATCATGAATTGAATCATGAATCATGAATCGAATCATGAATTGAATCATGAATCATGAATCGAATCATGAATCATGAATTGAATCATGAATCATGAATCATGAATCATAAATTGAATCATAAATCATGAATCATGAATTGAATCATGAATCATGAATCGAATCATGAATCATGAATCATGAATTGAATCATGAATTGAATCATGAATCATGAATCGAATCATGAATCATGAATTGAATTATGAATTGAATCATGAATCATGAATCATAAATCCAATCATGAATCATGAATTGAATCATGAATCGAATCATGAATTGAATCATGAATCATGAATTGAATCATGAATCATGAATTATGAATCATGAATTGAATCATCAATCATGAATCATGAATTGAATCATCAATCATGAATTATGAATCATGAATTGAATCATGAATCATGAATCATGAATTGAATCATGAATCATGAATCATGAATCATGAATTGAATCATGAATCATGAATCATGAATCATAAATCGAATCATGAATCATGAATCGAATCATGAATCATTAATCGAATCATGAATCATGAATCATGAATTGAATCATGAATCATGAATCATGAATTGAATCATGAATCATGAATCATGAATCATGAATTGAATCATGAATCATGAATCGAATCATGAATCATGAATTGAATCATGAGTTGAATCATGAATCATAAATTGAATCATGAATCATGAATTGAATCATGAATCATGAATTATGAATCGAATCATGAATCATGAATTGAATCATGAGTTGAATCATGAATCATAAATTGAATCATGAATCATGAAATGAATCATGAATTGAATCATAAATCATGAAATGAATCATGAAATGAATCATGAATTGAATCATAAATCATGAAATGAATCATGAATTGAATCATGAATCATGAATCATGAATCATGAATTCAATCATGAATCATGATTTGAATCAGGAATCGAATCATGAATCATGAATTGAATCATGATTTTAATTATGAATCATGAATCATGAATTAAATCATGAATCATGAATTGAATCATGAATCATGAATCATGAATCATGAATCGAATAATGAATCATGAATCATGAATTGAGTCATGAATCATGAATTGAATCATGAATCATAAATTGAATCATGAATCATGAATCATGAATTGAATCATGAATCATGAATCATGAATTGAATCATGAATCATGAATCGAATCATGAATCATAAATTGAATCATGAATCATGAATCATGAATCGAAACATGAATCATGAATTGAATCATGAATCATGAATTGAATCATGAATCATGAATCATGAATCGAATAATGAATCATGAATTGAATCATGAATCATGAATTATGAATCATGAATCAAGAATCATGAATCGAAACATGAATCATGAATTGAATCATGAATCATGAATCATGAATCATGAATCATGAATCATGAATCGAATAATGAATCATGAATCATGAATCATGAATTGAATCATGAATCATGAATTGAATCATGAATCATGAATCGAATCATGAATTGAATCATGAATCATGAATCGAATCATGAATCATGAATTGAATCATGAATCATGAATCATGAATCATAAATTGAATCATAAATCATGAATCATGAATTGAATCATGAATCATGAATCGAATCATGAATCATGAATCATGAATTGAATCATAAATTGAATCATGAATCATGAATCAAATCATGAATCATGAATTGAATCATGAATTGAATCATGAATCATGAATCGAATCATGAATCATGAATTGAATTATGAATTGAATCATGAATCATGAATCATAAATCCAATCATGAATCATGAATTGAATCATGAATCGAATCATGAATTGAATCATTAATCATGAATTGAATCATGAATCATGAATTATGAATCATGAATTGAATCATCAATCATGAATCATGAATTGAATCATCAATCATGAATCATGAATTGAATCATGAATCATGAATTATGAATCATGAATTGAATCATGAATCATGAATCATGAATTGAATCATGAATCATGAATCATAAATCATGAATTGAATCATGAATCATGAATCATGAATCATAAATCGAATCATGAATCATGAATCGAATCATGAATCATTAATCGAATCATGAATCATGAATCATGAATTGAATCATGAATCATGAATCATGAATTGAATCATGAATCATGAATCATGAATCATGAATTGAATCATGAATCATGAATCGAATCATGAATCATGAATTGAATCATGAGTTGAATCATGAATCATAAATTGAATCATGAATCATGAATCATAAATTGAATCATGAATCATGAAATGAATCATGAATTGAATCATAAATCATGAAATGAATCATGAATTGAATCATGAATCATGAATCATGAATCATGAATTCAATCATGAATCATGATTTGAATCAGGAATCGAATCATGAATCATGAATTGAATCATGATTTTAATTATGAATCATGAATTGAATCATGAATCATGAATCATGAATCATGAATTGAATTATGAATTGAATCATGAATCTTGAATCATGAATTGAATCATGAATCATGAATCATGAATTGAATCATGAATCATGAATTGAATCATGAATCATGAATCATGAATCATGAATCAAATCATGAATCATGAATCATGAATTGAATCATGAATCATGAATCATGAATTGAATCATTAATCATGAATCATGAATTGAATCATGAATCATGAATCATGAATTGAATCATGAATCATGAATTGAATCATGAATCATGAATCATGAATCAAAACATGAATCATGAATTGAATCATGAATCATGAATTGAATCATGAATCATGAATCATGAATCGAATAATGAATCATGAATTGAATCATGAATCATGAATCATGAATCAAGAATCATGAATCGAAACATGAATCATGAATAGAATCATGAATCATGAATCATGAATCATGAATCATGAATTGAATCATGAATTGAATCATGAATCATGAATCATAAATCCAATCATGAATCATGAATTGAATCATGAATCATGAATCGAATCATGAATCATGAATTGAATCATGAATTGAATCATGAATCATGAATCATAAATCCAATCATGAATCATGAATTGAATCATCAATCATGAATTATGAATCATGAATTGAATCATGAAATATGAATCATGAATTGAATCATGAATCATGAATCATGAATCATGAATTGAATCATGAATCATGAATCATGAATCATAAATCGAATCATGAATCGTGAATCGAATCATGAATCATTAATCGAATCATGAATCATGAATCATGAATTGAATCATGAATCATGAATCATGAATTGAATCATGAATCATGAATCATGAATCATGAATTGAATCATGAATCATGAATCGAATCATGAATCATGAATTGAATCATGAGTTGAATCATGAATCATAAATTGAATCATGAATCATGAATCATGAATTGAATCATGAATTATGAATTATGAATCGAATCATGAATCATGAATTGAATCATGAGTTGAATCATGAATCATAAATTGAATCATGAATCATGAAATGAATCATGAATTGAATCATAAATCATGAAATGAATCATGAATCATGAATCATGAATCATGAATTCAATCGTGAATCATGATTTGAATCAGGAATCGAATCATGAATCATGAATTGAATCATGATTTTAATTATGAATCATGAATCATGAATTAAATCATGAATCATGAATCATGAATCATGAATTGAATCATGAATCATGAATTGAATCATGAATCATGAATCATGAATCATGAATCGAATAATGAATCATGAATCATGAATTGAATCATGAATCATGAATTGAATCATGAATCATGAATTGAATCATGAATCATGAATCATGAATTGAATCATGAATCATGAATCGAATCATGAATCATGAATTGAATCATGAATCATGAATCATGAATCGAAACATGAATCATGAATTGAATCATGAATCATGAATTGAATCATGAATCATGAATCATGAATCGAATAATGAATCATGAATTGAATCATGAATCATGAATTATGAATCATGAATCAAGAATCATGAATCGAAACATGAATCATGAATTGAATCATGAATCATGAATCATGAATCATGAATCATAAATCATGAATCATGAATCGAATAATGAATCATGAATCATGAATCATGAATTGAATCATGAATCATGAATTGAATCATGAATCATGAATCGAATCATGAATTGAATCATGAATCATGAATCGAATCATGAATCATGAATTGAATCATTAATCATGAATCATGAATCATAAATTGAATCATAAATCATGAATCATGAATTGAATCATGAATCATGAATCGAATCATGAATCATGAATCATGAATTGAATCATGAATTGAATCATGAATCATGAATCGAATCATGAATCATGAATTGAATCATGAATTGAATCATGAATCATGAATCGAATCATGAATCATGAATTGAATTATGAATTGAATCATGAATCATGAATCATAAATCCAATAATGAATCATGAATTGAATCATGAATCGAATCATGAATTGAATCATTAATCATGAATTGAATCATGAATCATGAATTATGAATCATGAATTGAATCATCAATCATGAATCATGAATTGAATCATCAATCATGAATCATGAATTGAATCATGAATCATGAATTATGAATCATGAATTGAATCATGAATCATGAATCATGAATTGAATCATGAATCATGAATCATGAATCATGAATTGAATCATGAATCATGAATCATGAATCATAAATCGAATCATGAATCATGAATCGAATCATGAATCATTAATCGAATCATGAATCATGAATCATGAATTGAATCATGAATCATGAATCATGAATTGAATCATGAATCATGAATCATGAATCATGAATTGAATCATGAATCATGAATCGAATCATGAATCATGAATTGAATCATGAGTTGAATCATGAATCATAAATTGAATCATGAATCATGAATCATGAATTGAATCATGAATCATGAATTATGAATCGAATCATGAATCATGAAATGAATCATGAATTGAATCATGAATCATAAATTGAATCATGAATCATGAAATGAATCATGAATTGAATCATAAATCATGAAATGAATCATGAATTGAATCATGAATCATGAATCATGAATCATGAATTCAATCATGAATCATGATTTGAATCAGGAATCGAATCATGAATCATGAATTGAATCATGATTTTAATTATGAATCATGAATTGAATCATGAATCATGAATCATGAATTGAATTATGAATTGAATCATGAATCTTGAATCATGAATTGAATCATGAATCATGAATCATGAATTGAATCATGAATCATGAATTGAATCATGAATCATGAATCATGAATCATGAATCAAATCATGAATCATGAATCATGAATTGAATCATGAATCATGAATCATGAATTGAATCATGAATCATGAATTGAATCATTAATCATGAATCATGAATTGAATCATGAATCATGAATCATGAATTGAATCATGAATCATGAATTGAATCATGAATCATGAATCATGAATCAAAACATGAATCATGAATTGAATCATGAATCATGAATTGAATCATGAATCATGAATCATGAATCGAATAATGAATCATGAATTGAATCATGAATCATGAATCATGAATCAAGAATCATGAATCGAAACATGAATCATGAATAGAATCATGAATCATGAATCATGAATCATGAATTGAATCATGAATTGAATCATGAATCATGAATCATAAATCCAATCATGAATCATGAATTGAATCATGAATCATGAATCGAATCATGAATCATGAATTGAATCATGAATTGAATCATGAATCATGAATCATAAATCCAATCATGAATCATGAATTGAATCATGAATCGAATCATGAATTGAATCATGAATTGAATCATTAATCATGAATTGAATCATGCATCATGAATTATGAATCATGAATTGAATCATCAATCATGAATCATGAATTGAATCATGAATCATGAATTATGAATCATGAATTGAATCATGAATCATGAATCATGAATTGAATCATGAATCATGAATCATGAATCATGAATTGAATCATGAATCATGAATCATGAATCATAAATCGAATCATGAATCATGAATCGAATCATGAATCATGAATTGAATCATGAATTGAATCATGAATTGAATCATGAATCATGAATTGAATCATGAATCATGAATCATGAATCATGAATTGAATCATGAATCATGAATCGAATCATGAATCATGAATTGAATCATGAGTTGAATCATGAATCATAAATTGAATCATGAATCATGAATCATGAATTGAATCATGAATCATGAATTATGAATCGAATCATGAATCATGAATTGAATCATGAGTTGAATCTTGAATCATAAATTGAATCATGAATCATGAAATGAATCATGAATTGAATCATAAATCATGAAATGAATCATGAATTGAATCATGAATCATGAATCATGAATCATGAATTCAATCATGAATCATGATTTGAATCAGGAATCGAATCATGAATCATGAATTGAATCATGAATTGAATAATGAATCATGAATCATAAATCATGAATCATGAATCATGAATCATGAATTGAATTATGAATTGAATCATGAATCATGAATTGAATCATGAATCATGAATCATGAATTGAATCATGAATCATAAATCATGAATTGAATCATGAATCATGAATCAAAACATGAATCATGAATCGAATCATGAATCATGAATTGTATCATGAATCATGAATCATGAATTGAATCATGAATCATGAATCATGAATTGAATCATGAATCATGAATCATGAATCGAATCATGAATCATGAATCATGAATCATGAATTGAATCATGAATCATGAATTGAATCATGAATTATGAATCATGAATTGAATCATGAATCATGAATTGAATCATGAATCATGAATTGAATCATGAATCATGAATCATGAATTGAATCATGAATCATGAATTATGAATCATGAATTGAATCATGCATCATGAATCATGAATTGAATCATGAATCATGAATCATGAATTGAATCATGAATCATGAATCATGAATCATAAATCGAATCATGAATCATGAATCGAATCATGAATCATTAATCGAATCATGAATCATGAATTGAATCATGAATCATGAATCATGAATTGAATCATGAATCATGAATCATGAATCATGAATTGAATCATGAATCATGAATCGAATCATGAATCATGAATTGAATCATGAGTTGAATCATGAATCATAAATTGAATCATGAATCATGAATCATGAATTGAATCATGAATCATGAATTATGAATCGAATCATGAATCGAATCATGAATTGAATCATTAATCATGAATTGAATCATCAATCATGAATCATGAATTGAATCATCAATCATGAATCATGAATTGAATCATGAATCATGAATTATGAATCATGAATTGAATCATGAATCATGAATCATGAATTGAATCATGAATCATGAATCATGAATCATGAATTGAATCATGAATCATGAATCATGAATCATAAATCGAATCATGAATCATGAATCGAATCATGAATCATTAATCGAATCATGAATCATGAATCATGAATTGAATCATGAATCATGAATCATGAATTGAATCATGAATCATGAATCATGAATCATGAATTGAATCATGAATCATGAATCGAATCATGAATCATGAATTGAATCATGAGTTGAATCATGAATCATAAATTGAATCATGAATCATGAATCATGAATTGAATCATGAATCATGAATTATGAATCGAATCATGAATCATGAAATGAATCATGAATTGAATCATGAATCATAAATTGAATCATGAATCATGAAATGAATCATGAATTGAATCATAAATCATGAAATGAATCATGAATTGAATCATGAATCATGAATCATGAATCATGAATTCAATCATGAATCATGATTTGAATCAGGAATCGAATCATGAATCATGAATTGAATCATGATTTTAATTATGAATCATAAATTGAATCATGAATCATGAATCATGAATCATGAATTGAATTATGAATTGAATCATGAATCTTGAATCATGAATTGAAACATGAATCATGAATCATGAATTGAATCATGAATCATGAATTGAATCATGAATCATGAATCATGAATCAAATCATGAATCATAAATCATGAATTGAATCATGAATCATGAATCATGAATTGAATCATGAATCATGAATTGAATCATTAATCATGAATCATGAATTGAATCATGAATCATGAATCATGAATTGAATCATGAATCATGAATTGAATCATGAATCATGAATCATGAATCAAAACATGAATCATGAATTGAATCATGAATCATGAATTGAATCATGAATCATGAATCATGAATCGAATAATGAATCATGAATTGAATCATGAATCATGAATCATGAATCAAGAATTATGAATCGAAACATGAATCATGAATAGAATCATGAATCATGAATCATGAATCATGAATTGAATCATGAATTGAATCATGAATCATGAATCATAAATCCAATCATGAATCATGAATCATGAATCATGAATTGAATCATGAATTGAATCATGAATCATGAATCATAAATCCAATCATGAATCATGAATTGAATCATGAATCATGAATCGAATCATGAATCATGAATTGAATCATGAATTGAATCATGAATCATGAATCATAAATCCAATCATGAATCATGAATTGAATCATGAATCGAATCATGAATTGAATCATGAATCGAATCATGAATTGAATCATTAATCATGAATTGAATCATGCATCATGAATTATGAATCATGAATTGAATCATCAATCATGAATCATGAATTGAATCATGAATCATTAATTATGAATCATGAATTGAATCATGAATCATGAATCATGAATTGAATCATGAATCATGAATCATGAATCATGAATTGAATCATGAATCATGAATCATGAATCATAAATCGAATCATGAATCATGAATCGAATCATGAATCATGAATTGAATCATGAATCATGAATCATGAATTGAATCATGAATCATGAATTGAATCATGAATCATGAATCATGAATCATGAATTGAATCATGAATCATGAATCATGAATCATGAATTGAATCATGAATCATGAATCGAATCATGAATCATGAATTGAATCATGAGTTGAATCATGAATCATAAATTGAATCATGAATCATGAATCATGAATTGAATCATGAATCATGAATTATGAATCGAATCATGAATCATGAATTGAATCATGAGTTGAATCTTGAATCATAAATTGAATCATGAATCATGAAATGAATCATGAATTGAATCATAAATCATGAAATGAATCATGAATTGAATCATGAATCATGAATCATGAATCATGAATTCAATCATGAATCATGATTTGAATCAGGAATCGAATCATGAATCATGAATTGAATCATGAATTGAATAATGAATCATGAATCATAAATCATGAATCATGAATCATGAATCATGAATTGAATTATGAATTGAATCATGAATCATGAATTGAATCATGAATCATGAATCATGAATTGAATCATGAATCATAAATCATGAATTGAATCATGAATCATGAATCAAAACATGAATCATGAATCGAATCATGAATCATGAATTGTATCATGAATCATGAATCATGAATTGAATCATGAATCATGAATCATGAATTGAATCATGAATCATGAATCATGAATCATGAATCGAATCATGAATCATGAATCATGAATCATGAATTGAATCATGAATCATGAATTGAATCATGAATCATGAATTATGAATCATGAATTGAATCATGAATCATGAATTGAATCATGAATCATGAATCATGAATTGAATCATGAATCATGAATTGAATCATGAATCATGAATCATGAATCATGAATCGAATCATGAATCATGAATCATGAATCGAATCATGAATCATAAATTGATTCATGAATCATCAATCATGAATTGAATCATGAATCATGAATCATGAATTGAATCATGAATCATGAATCATGAATCATGAATCGAATCATGAATCATGAATCATGAATCATGAATTGAATCATGAATCATGAATCGAATCATGAATCATGAATCAAGAATCATGAATCGAAACATGAATCATGAATTGAATCATGAATCATGAATCATGAATCATGAATTGAATCATGAATCATGAATCATGAATCGAATAATGAATCATGAATCATGAATCATGAATTGAATCATGAATCATGAATCAAGAATCATGAATCGAAACATGAATCATGAATTGAATCATGAATCATGAATCATGAATCATGAATTGAATCATGAATTATGAATCATGAATCGAATAATGAATCATGAATCATGAATCATGAATTGAATCATGAATCATGAATTGAATCATGAATCATGAATTGAATCATGAATTGAATCATGAATCAAGAATCGAATCATGAATCATGAATTGAATCAAGAATCATGAATCATGAATCATAAATTGAATCATGAATCATGAATCATGAAGTGAATCATGAATCATGAATCGAATCATGAATCATGAATCATGAATTGAATCATAAATTGAATCATGAATCATGAATCGAATCATGAATAATGAATCATGAATCATGAATTGAATCATGAATCGAATCATGAATCATGAATTGAATCATGAATTGAATCATGAATTGAATCATTAATCATGAATTGAATCATGAATTGAATCATGAATCATGAATTATGAATCATGAATTGAATCATGAATCATGAATCGAATCATGAATCATGAATTAAATCATGAATCGAATCATAAATCATGAATTGAATCATGAATTGAATCATGAATCATGAATCGAATCATGAATCATGAATTAAATAATAAATTGAATCATGAATCATGAATCGAATCATGAATTGAATCAGGAATCATGTATTGAATCATGAATCATGAATTGAATCATGAATCATGAATCATGAATCATGAATCATGAATCGAATCATGAATCATGAATCATGAATCGAATCATGAATCATGAATTGAATCATGAATCATGAATCATGAATTGAATCATGAATCATGAATCATGAATTGAATCATGAATCATGAATCATGAATCAAATCATGAATCATGAATCATGAATCGAATCATGAATCATGAATTGAATCATGAATCATGAATTATGAATTGATCCATGAATCATGAATTATGAATTGAATCATGAATCATGAATCATGAATCGAATCATGAATCATGAATCATGAATTGAATCATGAATCATGAATCGAATCATGAATCATGAATTGAATCATGAATCATGAATCGAATCATAAATCATGAATCATGAATCATGATTCATGAAATGAATCATGAATCATGAATCATGAATTGAATCATGAATCATGAATCAAGAATCATGAATCGAAACATGAATCATGAATTAAATCATGAATCATGAATCATGAATCATGAATTGAATCATGAATCATGAATCATGAATCGAATAATGAATCATGAATCATGAATCATGAATTGAATCATGAATCATGAATTGAATCATGAATTGAATCATGAATCAAGAATCGAATCATGAATCATGAATTGAATCAAGAATCATGAATCATGAATCATAAATTGAATCATAAATCATGAATCATGAATTGAATCATGAATCATGAATCGAATCATGAATCATGAATCATGAATCGAATCATGAATCATAAATTGATTCATGAATCATGAATCATAAATTGATTCATGAATCATGAATCATGAATTGAATCATGAATCATGAATCATGAATTGAATCATGAATCATGAATCATGAATCATGAATCGAATCATGAATCATGAATCATGAATTGAATCATGAATCATGAATCGAATCATGAATCATGAATTGAATCATGAATCATGAATCATGAATTGAATCATGAATCATGAATCATGAATCGAAACATGAATCATGAATTGAATCATGAATCATGAATCATGAATCATGAATTGAATCATGAATCATGAATCATGAATCGAATAATGAATCATGAATCATGAATCATGAATTGAATCATGAATCATGAATAAAGAATCATAAATCGAAACATGAATCATGAATTGAATCATGAATCATGAATCATGAATCATGAATTGAATCATGAATTATGAATCATGAATCGAATAATGAATCATGAATCATGAATCATGAATTGAATCATGAATCATGAATTGAATCATGAATCATGAATTGAATCATGAATTGAATCATGAATCAAGAATCGAATCATGAATCATGAATTGAATCAAGAATCATGAATCATGAATCATAAATTGAATCATGAATCATGAATCATGAATTGAATCATGAATCATGAATCGAATCATGAATCATGAATCATGAATTGAATCATAAATTGAATCATGAATCATGAATCGAATCATGAATAATGAATCATGAATCATGAATTGAATCATGAATCGAATCATGAATCATGAATTGAATCATGAATTGAATCATGAATTGAATCATTAATCATGAATTGAATCATGAATTGAATCATGAATCATGAATTATGAATCATGAATTGAATCATGAATCATGAATCGAATCATGAATCATGAATTGAATCATGAATCGAATCATAAATCATGAATTGAATCATGAATTGAATCATGAATCATGAATCGAATCATGAATCATGAATTAAATAATAAATTGAATCATGAATCATGAATCGAATCATGAATTGAATCAGGAATCATGTATTGAATAATGAATCATGAATTGAATCATGAATCATGAATCATGAATCATGAATCGAATCATGAATCATGAATCATGAATCGAATCATGAATTGAATCATGAATCATGAATCATGAATTGAATCATGAATCATGAATTGAATCATGAATCATGAATCATGAATCAAATCATGAATCATGAATCATGAATCGAATCATGAATCATGAATTGAATCATGAATCATGAATTATGAATTGATCCATGAATCATGAATCATGAATTGAATCATGAATCATGAATCATGAATCGAATCATGAATCATGAATCATGAATTGAATCATGAATCATGAATCGAATCATGAATCATGAATTGAATCATGAATCATGAATCGAATCATAAATCATGAATCATGAATCATGATTCATGAAATGAATCATGAATCACGAATCATGAATTGAATCATGAATCATGAATCAAGAATCATGAATCGAAACATGAATCATGAATTAAATCATGAATCATGAATCATGAATTGAATCATGAATTGAATCATGAATCAAGAATCGAATCATGAATCATGAATTGAATCAAGAATCATGAATCATGAATCATAAATTGAATCATAAATCATGAATCATGAATTGAATCATGAATCATGAATCGAATCATAAATCATGAATCATGAATTGAATCATGAATTGAATTATGAATCGAATCATGAATCATGAATCATGAATTGAATCATGAATCGAATCATGAATCATGAATTGAATCATGAATTGAATGATTAATCATGAATTGAATCATGAATTATGAATCATGAATAGAATCATGAATCATGAATCGAATCATGAATCATGAATCATGAATTGAATCATGAATCATGAATTAAATAATAAATTGAATCATGAATCATGAATCGAATCATGAATTGAATCATGAATCATGAATCGAATCATGAATTGAATCAGGAATCATGAATTGAATAATGAATTGAATAATGAATCATGAATCATGAATCGAATAATGAATCATGAATCATGAATCGAATCATGAATCATGAATCATGAATCAAATCATGAATCATGAATCATGAATTGAATCATGAATCATGAATTGAATCATGAATCATGAATCATGAATTGAATCATGAATCATGAATCATGAATTGAATCATAAATCATGAATCATGAATCATGAATCGAATCATGAATCATGAATCATAAATCATGAATTGAATCATGAATCAAGAATTGAATAATGAATCATGAATCAAGATTCATGAATCAAAACATGAATCATGAATTGAATCATGAATCATGAATCATGAATCATGAATTGAATCATGAATCATGAATCATGAATCGAATAATGAATCATGAATCATGAATCATGAATTGAATCATGAATCATGAATTGAATCATGAATCATGAATTGAATCATGAATTGAATCATGAATCAAGAATCGAATCATGAATCATGAATTGAATCAAGAATCATGAATCATGAATCATAAATTGAATCATAAATCATAAATCATGAATCATGAATCAAATCATAAATCATGAATCATGAATTGAATCATGAATTAAATTATGAATCGAATCATGAATCATGAATCATGAATCATAATTTGAATCATGAATCGAATCATGAATCATGAATTGAATCATGAATTGAATCATGAATTGAATCATTAATCATGAATTGAATCATGAATTGAATCATGAATCATGAATTGAATCATGAATCATGAATTATGAATCATGAATAGAATCATGAATCATGAATCGAATCATGAATCATGAATCATGAATCGAATCATGAATCATGAATTAAATAATAAATTGAATCATGAATCATGAATCGAATCATGAATTGAATCAGGAATCATGAATTGAATCATGAATCATGAATCATGAATCGAATAATGAACCATGAATCATGAATCGAATCATGAATCATGAATCATGAATCAAATCATGAATCATGAATCATGAATTGAATCATGAATCATGAATTGAATCATGAATCATGAATCATGAATTGAATTATGAATCATGAATCATGAATCATGAATCGAATCATGAATCATGAATCATAAATCATGAATTGAATCATGAATCGTGAATTGAATCATGAATCATGAATCATGAATCGAATAATGAATCATGAATCATGAATTGAATCATGAATCATGAATCAAGAATCATGAATCAAAAAATGAATCATAAATTGAATCATGAATCATGAATCATGAATTGAATCATGAATCATGAATCGAATAATGAATCATGAATCATGAATCATAAATTGAATCATGAATCATGAATTGAATCATGAATTGAATCATGAATCAAGAATCGAATCATGAATCATGAATTGAATCAAGAATCATGAATCATGAATCATAAATTGAATCATAAATCATGAATCATGAATTGAATCATGAATCATGAATCATGAATCGAATCATGAATCATGAATCATGAATTGAATCATGAATTGAATCATGAATCATGAATTGAATCATGAATTGAATCATGAATCATGAATTGAATCATGAATCATGAATCATAAATCGAATCATGAATCATGAATCATGAATCATGAATCGAATCATGAATCATGAATTGAATCATGAATCATGAATTATGAATCATGAATCGAATCATGAATCATGAATTAAATCATGAATCATGAATCATGAATTGAATCATGAATCATGAATCATGAATTGAATCATGAATCATGAATCATGAATCATGAATCGAATCATGAATCATGAATCGAATCATGAATCATGAATTGAATCATGAATCATGAATCATGAATTGAATCATGAATCATGAATCATGAATTGAATCATGAATCATGAATCATGAATCATGAATCATGAATCATGAATCATGAATCGAATAATGAATCATGAATCATGAATCATGAATTGAATCATGAATCATGAATTGAATCATGAATCATGAATCGAATCATGAATTGAATCATGAATCATGAATCGAATCATGAATCATGAATTGAATCATGAATCATGAATCATGAATCATAAATTGAATCATAAATCATAAATCATGAATTGAATCATGAATCATGAATCAAATCATGAATCATGAATTGAATCATGAATTGAATCATGAATCATGAATCGAATCATGAATCATGAATTGAATCATGAATTGAATCATGAATCGAATCATGAATCATGAATTGAATTATGAATTGAATCATGAATCATGAATCATAAATCCAATCATGAATCATGAATTGAATCATGAATCGAATCATGAATTGAATCATTAATCATGAATTGAATCATGAATCATGAATTATGAATCATGAATTGAATCATCAATCATGAATCATGAATTGAATCATCAATCATGAATCATGAATTGAATCATGAATCATGAATTATGAATCATGAATTGAATCATGAATCATGAATCATGAATTGAATCATGAATCATGAATCATGAATTGAATCATGAATCATGAATCATGAATCATAAATCGAATCATGAATCATGAATCGAATCATGAATCATGAATCATGAATTGAATCATGAATCATGAATCATGAATTGAATCATGAATCATGAATCATGAATCATGAATTGAATCATGAATCATAAATCGAATCATGAATCATGAATTGAATCATGAGTTGAATCATGAATCATAAATTGAATCATGAATCATGAATCATGAATTGAATCATGAGTTGAATCATGAATCATAAATTGAATCATGAATCATGAATTGAATCATGAGTTGAATCATGAATCATAAATTGAATCATGAATCATGAAATGAATCATGAATTGAATCATAAATCATGAAATGAATCATGAATTAAATCATGAATCATGAATCATGAATCATGAATTCAATCATGAATCATGATTTGAATCAGGAATCGAATCATGAATCATGAATTGAATCATGATTTTAATTATGAATCATGAATCATGAATTGAATCATGAATCATGAATCATGAATCATGAATTGAATTATGAATTGAATCATGAATCTTGAATCATGAATTGAATCATGAATCATGAATTGAATCATGAATCATGAATTGAATCATGAATCATGAATCATGAATCATGAATCAAATCATGAATCATGAATCATGAATTGAATCATGAATCATGAATCATGAATTGAATCATGAATCATGAATTGAATCATTAATCATGAATCATGAATTGAATCATGAATCATGAATCATGAATTGAATCATGAATCATGAATTGAATCATGAATCATGAATCATGAATCAAAACATGAATCATGAATTGAATCATGAATCATGAATTGAATCATGAATCATGAATCATGAATCGAATAATGAATCATGAATTGAATCATGAATCATGAATCATGAATCATGAATCAAGAATCATGAATCGAAACATGAATCATGAATTGAATCATGAATCATGAATCATGAATCATGAATCATGAATTGAATCATGAATTGAATCATGAATCATGAATCATAAATCCAATCATGAATCATGAATTGAATCATGAATCATGAATCGAATCATGAATCATGAATTGAATCATGAATTGAATCATGAATCATGAATCATAAATCCAATCATGAATCATGAATTGAATCATGAATCGAATCATGAATTGAATCATGAATCGAATCATGAATTGAATCATTAATCATGAATTGAATCATGCATCATGAATTATGAATCATGAATTGAATCATCAATCATGAATCATGAATTGAATCATGAATCATGAATTATGAATCATGAATTGAATCATGAATCATGAATCATGAATTGAATCATGAATCATGAATCATGAATCATAAATCGAATCATGAATCATGAATCGAATCATGAATCATGAATTGAATCATGAATCATGAATCGAATCATGAATCATGAATTGAATCATGAGTTGAATCATGAATCATAAATTGAATCATGAATCATGAATCATGAATCATGAATTGAATCATGAATCATGAATTATGAATCGAATCATGAATCAAGAATTGAATCATGAGTTGAATCTTGAATCATAAATTGAATCATGAATCATGAAATGAATCATGAATTGAATCATAAATCATGAAATGAATCATGAATTGAATCATGAATCATGAATCATGAATCATGAATTCAATCATGAATCATGATTTGAATCAGGAATCGAATCATGAATCATGAATTGAATCATGAATTGAATAATGAATCATGAATCATAAATCATGAATCATGAATCATGAATCATGAATTGAATTATGAATTGAATCATGAATCATGAATCGAAACATGAATCATGAATTGAATCATGAATCATGAATCATGAATCATGAATTGAATCATGAATCATGAATCATGAATTGAATCATGAATCATGAATCATGAATCGAAACATGAATCATGAATTGAATCATGAATCATGAATTGAATCATGAATCATGAATCATGAATCGAATAATGAATCATGAATCATGAATCATAAATTGAATCATGAATCATGAATTGAATCATGAATAATGAATTGAATCATGAATTGAATCATGAATCAAGAATCGAATCATGAATCATAAATTGAATCATAAATCATGAATCATGAATTGAATCATGAATTGAATCATGAATCATGAATCGAATCATGAAACATGAATTGAATCATGAATTGAATCATGAATTGAATCATGAATCATGAATTGAATCATGAATCATGAATTGAATCATGAATCATGAATCATAAATCGAATCATGAATCATGAATTGAATCATGAATCGAATCATGAATTGAATCATTAATCATGAATTGAATCATGAATTAAATCATGAATCATGAATTATAAATCATGAATTGAAACATGAATCATGAATCATGAATTGAATCATGAATCATGAATCATGAATTCAATCATGAATCATGAATCATGAATTGAATCATGAATCATGAATTGAATCATGAATCATGAATCATGAATTGAATCATGAATCATGAATCATGAATCAAATCATGAATCGAAACATGAATCATGAATCATGAATCATGAATTGAATCATGAACCATGAATCATGAATCGAATCATGAATCATGAATCATGAATTGAATCATGAATCATGAATCGAATCATGAATCATGAATTGAATTGAGAATCATGAATCATGAATTGAATCATGAATCATGAGTCATGAATTGAATCATGAATCATGAATCATGAATCATGAATCGAATCATGAATCATGAATCATGAATCATGAATTGAATCATGAATCATGAATCGAATCATGAATCATGAATTGAATCATGAATCGAATCATGAATTGAATCATTAATCATGAATTGAATCATGAATTAAATCATGAATCATGAATTATAAATCATGAATTGAAACATGAATCATGAATCATGAATTGAATCATGAATCATGAATCATGAATTGAATCATGAATCATGAATCATGAATTGAATCATGAATCATGAATTGAATCATGAATCATGAATCATGAATTGAATCATGAATCATGAATCATGAATCAAATCATGAATCGAAACATGAATCATGAATCATGAATCATGAATTGAATCATGAATCATGAATTGAATCATGAATCATGAATCATGAATTGAATCATGAATCATGAACCATGAATCATGAATCGAATCATGAATCATGAATCATGAATTGAATCATGAATCATGAATCGAATCATGAATCATGAATTGAATTGAGAATCATGAATCATGAATTGAATCATGAATCATGAGTCATGAATTGAATCATGAATCATGAATCATGAATCATGAATCGAATCATGAATCATGAATCATGAATCATGAATTGAATCATGAATCATGAATCGAATCATGAATCATGAATTAAATCATGAGTTGAATCATGAATCATAAATTGAATCATGAATCATGAGTCATGAATTGAATCATGAATCATGAATCATGAAATGAATCATGAATCATGAATCATGAATTGAATCATGAATCATGAATCATGAATCCTGAGTTGAATCATGAATCATAAATTGAATCATGAATCATGAAATGAATCATGAATTGAATCATGAATTGAATCATGATTCATGAATCATGAATTGAATCATGAATCATGAATCATGAATCATGAATCATGAATTCAATCATGAATCATGATTTAAATCAGGAATCGAATCATGAATCATGAATTGAATCATGATTTTAATTATGAATCATGAATCATGAATTGAATCATGAATCATGAATCATGAATCATGAATTGAATTATGAATTGAATCATGAATCTTGAATCATGAATTAAATCATAAATCATGAATCATAAATCATGAATCATGAATTGAATTATGAATTGAATCATGAATCATGAATTGAATCATGAATCATGAATCATGAATTGAATCATGAATCATGAATCATGAATCATGAATCGAATCATGAATCATGAATCGAATCATGAATCATGAATCGAATCATGAATCATGAATCGAATCATGAATCATGAATCGAATCATGAATCATGAATCATGAATTGAATCATGAATCATGAATCATGAATTGAATCATGAATCATGAATCGAATCA
Organism: Mixophyes australis; assembly: GCA_036250195.1. Taxonomy (NCBI): domain Eukaryota; kingdom Metazoa; phylum Chordata; class Amphibia; order Anura; family Limnodynastidae; genus Mixophyes; species Mixophyes australis. The sequence goes on from JAVHZZ010000027.1 coordinate 441,991, forward strand.
TGAATCATGAATCGAATCATGAATCATGAATTGTATCATGAATCATGAATCATGAATTGAATCATGAATCATGAATCATGAATTGAATCATGAATCATGAATCATGAAACATGAATCGAATCATGAATCATGAATCATGAATCGAATCATGAATCATGAATTGAATCATGAATCATGAATTATGAATCATGAATTGAATCATGAATCATGAATCCTGAATTGAATCATGAATCATGAATCATGAATCGAATCATGAATCATGAATCATGAATCATGAATTGAATCATGAATCATGAATCATGAATCGAATCATGAATCATGAATTGAATCATGAATCATAAATCATGAATTGAATCATGAATCATGAATCATGAATTGAATCATGAATCATGAATCATAAATTGAATCATGAATCATGAATCGAATCATGAATCATGAATCATGAATTGAATCATGAATTGAATCATGAATCATGAATCGAATCATGAATCATGAATCGAATCATGAATCATGAATCATATATCATGAATTGAATCATGAATCGAATCATGAATCATGAATTGAATCATGAATTGAATCATGAATTGAATCATTAATCATGAATTGAATCATGAATTGAATCATGAATCATGAATTATGAATCATGAATAGAATCATGAATCATGAATCGAATCATGAATCATGAATTGAATCATGAATCGAATCATAAATCATGAATTGAATAATGAATTGAATCATGAATCATGAATCGAATCATGAATCATGAATTAAATAATAAATTGAATCATGAATCATGAATCGAATCATGAATTGAATCAGTAATCATGAATTGAATCATGAATCATGAATTTAATCATGAATCATGAATCATGAATCATGAATCGAATCATGAATCATGAATCATGAATCAAATCATGAATCATGAATCATGAATCGAATCATGAATCATGAATTGAATCATGAATCATGAATTGAATCATGAATCATGAATCATGAATTGAATCATGAATCATGAATCATGAATCATGAATCATGAATCATGAATCGAATCATGAATCATGAATCATAAATCATGAATTGAATCATGAATCATGAATTGAATCATGAATCATGAATCATGAATCATGAATTGAATCATGAATCATGAATCATGAATCGAATAATGAATCATGAATCATGAATTGAATCATGAATCATGAATCAAGAATCATGAATCGAAACATGAATCATGAATTGAATCATGAATAATGAATCATGAATCATAAATTGAATCATGAATCATGAATCATGAATCGAATAATGAATCATGAATCATGAATTGAATCATGAATCATGAATCGAATCATGAATCATGAATCGAATCATGAATCATGAATCATGAATTGAATCATGAATCATGAATCATGAATTGAATCATGAATCATGAATCATGAATCGAATCATGAATCGAAACATGAATCATGAATCATGAATAGAATCATGAATCATGAATCATGAATTGAATCATGAATCATGAATCATGAATTAAATCATGAATCATGAACCATGAATCATGAATCGAATCATGAATCATGAATCATGAATTGAATCATGAATCATGAATTGAATCATGAATCATGAATCATAAATTGAATCATGAATCATGAATCATGAATTGAATCATGAATCATGAATCATGAATTGAATCATGAATCATGAATCATGAATCGAATCATGAATCGAAACATGAATCATGAATCATGAATTAAATCATGAATCATGAATCATGAATTGAATCATGAATCATGAATCATGAATCGAATCATGAATCATGAACCATGAATCATGAATCGAATCATGAATCATGAATCATGAATTGAATCATGAATCATGAATCGAATCATGAATCATGAATTGAATTGAGAATCATGAATCATGAATTGAATCATGAATCATGAGTCATGAATTGAATCATGAATCATGAATCATGAATCATGAATCGAATCATGAATCATGAATTAAATAATAAATTGAATCATGAATCATGAATTGAATCATGAATCATGAATCATGAATTGAATCATGAATCATGAATCATGAATCATGAATCGAATCATGAATCATGAATCATAAATCATGAATTGAATCATGAATCATGAATTGAATCATGAATCATGAATCAAGATTCATAAATCGAAACATGAATCATGAATTGAATCATGAATCATGAATCATGAATCATGAATTGAATCATGAATCATGAATCATGAATCGAATAATGAATCATGAATCATGAATCGAAACATGAATCATGAATTGAATCATGAATCATGAATTGAATCATGAATCATGAATCGAATAATGAATCATGAATCATGAATCATAAATTGAATCATGAATCATGAATTGAATCATGAATAATGAATTGAATCATGAATTGAATCATGAATCAAGAATCGAATCATGAATCATAAATTGAATCAAGAATCATGAATCATGAATCATAAATTGAATCATAAATCATGAATCATGAATTGAATCATGAATTGAATCATGAATCATGAATCGAATCATGAAACATGAATTGAATCATGAATTGAATCATGAATTGAATCATGAATCATGAATTGAATCATGAATCATGAATTGAATCATGAATCATGAATCATAAATCGAATCATGAATCATGAATTCAATCATGAATCGAATCATGAATTGAATCATTAATCATGAATTGAATCATGAATTAAATCATGAATCATGAATTATAAATCATGAATTGAAACATGAATCATGAATCATGAATTGAATCATGAATCATGAATCATGAATTGAATCATGAATCATGAATCATGAATTGAATCATGAATCATGAATTGAATCATGAATCATGAATCATGAATTGAATCATGAATCATGAATCATGAATCAAATCATGAATCGAAACATGAATCATGAATCATGAATCATGAATTGAATCATGAATCATGAATCATGAATTGAATCATGAATCATGAATCATGAATTGAATCATGAATCATGAACCATGAATCATGAATCGAATCATGAATCATGAATCATGAATTGAATCATGAATCATGAATCGAATCATGAATCATGAATTGAATTGAGAATCATGAATCATGAATTGAATCATGAATCATGAGTCATGAATAGAATCATAAATCATGAATCATGAATCATGAATCGAATCATGAATCATGAATCATGAATCAAGAATTGAATCATGAATCATGAATCGAATCATGAATCATGAATTAAATCATGAGTTGAATCATGAATCATAAATTGAATCATGAATCATGAGTCATGAATTGAATCATGAATCATGATTCATGAATTGAATCATGAATCATGAATCATGAATTGAATCATGAATCATGAATCATGAATCATGAGTTGAATCATGAATCATAAATTGAATCATGACTCATGAAATGAATCATGAACTGAATCATGAATTGAATCATGATTCATGAATCATAAATTGAATCATGACTCATGAAATGAATCATGAACTGAATCATGAATTGAATCATGATTCATGAATCATGAATTGAATCATGAATCATGAATCATGAATCATGAATTCAATCATGAATCATGATTTAAATCAGGAATCGAATCATGAATCATGAATTGAATCATGATTTTAATTATGAATCATGAATCATGAATTGAATCATGAATCATAAATCATGAATCATGAATTGAATTATGAATTGAATCATGAATCATGAATTGAATCATGAATCATGAATCATGAATTGAATCATGAATCATGAATCATGAATTGAATCATGAATCATGAATCGAATCATGAATCATGAATCGAATCATGAATCATGAATCGAATCATGAATCATGAATTGAATCATGAATCATGAATCATGAATTGAATCATGAATCATAAATCATGAATTGAATCATGAATCATGAATCGAATCATGAATCATGAATCGAATCATGAATCATGAATTGTATCATGAATCATGAATCATGAATTGAATCATGAATCATGAATCATGAATTGAATCATGAATCATGAATCATGAAACATGAATCGAATCATGAATCATGAATCATGAATCATGAATCGAATCATGAATCATGAATTGAATCATGAATCATGAATTATGAATCATGAATTGAATCATGAATCATGAATCATGAATTGAATCATGAATCATGAATCATGAATCGAATCATGAATCATGAATCATGAATCATGAATCGAATCATGAATCATGAATCATGAATCGAATCATGAATCATGAATTGAATTATGAATCATAAATCATGAATTGAATCATGAATCATGAATCATGAATTGAATCATGAATCATGAATCATGAATTGAATCATGAATCATGAATCGAATCATGAATCATGAATCATATATCATGAATTGAATCATGAATTGAATCATGAATCATGAATCGAATCATGAATCATGAATCATATATCATGAATTGAATCATGAATCGAATCATGAATCATGAATTGAATCATGAATTGAATCATGAATTGAATCATTAATCATGAATTGAATCATGAATTGAATCATGAATCATGAATTATGAATCATGAATAGAATCATGAATCATGAATCGAATCATGAATCATGAATTGAATCATGAATCGAATCATAAATAATGAATTGAATAATGAATTGAATTATGAATCATGAATCGAATCATGAATCATGAATTAAATAATAAATTGAATCATGAATCATGAATCGAATCATGAATTGAATCAGGAATCATGAATTGAATCATGAATCATGAATTTAATCATGAATCATGAATCATGAATCATGAATCGAATCATGAATCATGAATCATGAATCAAATCATGAATCATGAATCATGAATCATGAATCATGAATTGAATCATGAATCATGAATCATGAATTGAATCATGAATCATGAATCATGAATTGAATCATGAATCATGAATCATGAATCATGAATCATGAATCGAATCATGAATCATGAATCATAAATCATGAATTGAATCATGAATCAGGAATTGAATCATGAATCATGAATCAAGATTCATGAATCGAAACACGAATCATGAATTGAATCATGAATCATGAATCATGAATCATGAATTGAATCATGAATCATGAATCATGAATCGAATAATGAATCATGAATCATGAATCATGAATTGAATCATGAATCATGAATCAAGAATCATGAATCGAAACATGAATCATGAATTGAATCATGAATAATGAATCATGAATCATGAACTGAATCATGAATCATGAATCATGAATCGAATAATGAATCATGAATCATAAATTGAATCATGAATCATGAATTGAATCATGAATTGAATCATGAATTGAATCAATAATCATGAATCATGAATCATAAATTGAATCATAAATCATGAATCATGAATTGAATCATGAATCATGAATCGAATCATGAATCATGAATCATGAATCGAATCATGAATCATGAATCATGAATTGAATCATGAATCATGAATCATGAATTGAATCATGAATCATGAATCATGAATTGAATCATGAATCATGAATCATGAATCGAATCATGAATCGAAACATGAATCATGAATCATGAATTGAATCATGAATCATGAATCATGAATCGAATCATGAATCATGAATCATGAATTGAATCATGAATCATGAATTGAATTGAGAATCATGAATCATGAATTGAATCATGAATCATGAGTCATGAATTGAATCATGAATCATGAATCATGAATCATGAATTGAATCATGAATCATGAATCATGAATCATGAATTGAATCATGAATCATGAATCGAATCATGAATCATGAATTAAATCATGAGTTGAATCATGAATCATAAATTGAATCATGAATCATGAGTCATGAATTGAATCATGAATCATGAATCATGAATCATGAATTGAATCATGAATCATGAATCATGAATTGAATCATGAATCATGAATCGAATCATAATTCATGAATTGAATCATGAGTTGAATCATGAATCATAAATTGATTCATGAATCATGAATCATGAATCATGAATTGAATCATGAATCATGAATCGAATCATAAATCATGAATCATGAATCATGATTCATGAGTTGAATCATGAATCATAAATTGAATCATGAATCATGAAATGAATCATGAATTGAATCATGAATTGAATCATGATTCATAAATCATGAATTGAATCATGAATCATGAATCATGAATCATGAATCATGAATTCAATCATGAATCATGATTTAAATCAGGAATCGAATCATGAATCATGAATTGAATCATGATTTTAATTATGAATCATGAATCATGAATTGAATCATGAATCATGAATCATGCATCATGAATTGAATTATGAATTGAATCATGAATCTTGAATCATGAATTAAATCATAAATCATGAATCATAAATCATGAATCATAACTTGAATTATGAATTGAATCATGAATCATGAATCATGAATTGAATCATGAATCATGAATCATGAATTGAATCATGAATCATGAATCATGAATTGAATCATGAATCATGAATCGAATCATGAATCATGAATCGAATCATGAATCATGAATTGAATCATGAATCATGAATCATGAATTGAATCATGAATCATGAATCATGAATTGAATCATGAATCATGAATCATGAATTGAATCATGAATCATGAATCGAATCATGAATCATGAATCGAATCATGAATCATGAATCGAATCATGAATCATGAATTGTATCATGAATCATGAATCATGAATTGAATCATGAATCATGAATCATGAATCATGAATCGAATCATGAATCATGAATTGAATCATGAATCATGAATTATGAATCATGAATTGAATCATGAATCATGAATCATGAATCGAATCATGAATCATGAATCATGAATCGAATCATGAATTGAATCATGAATCATGAATCATGAATCATGAATCATGAAATGAATCATGAATCGAATCATGAATCATGAATTGAATCATGAATTGAATCATGAATTGAATCATTAATCATGAATTGAATCATGAATTAAATCATGAATCATGAATTATGAATCATGAATAGAATCATGAATCATGAATCGAATCATGAATCATGAATTAAATCATGAATCGAATCATAAATCATGAATTGAATAATGAATTGAATCATGAATTATGAATCGAATCATGAATCATGAATTAAATAATAAATTGAATCATGAATCATGAATCGAATCATGAATTGAATCAGGAATCATGAATTGAATCATGAATCATGAATTTAATCATGAATCATGAATCATGAATCATGAATCGAATCATGAATCATGAATCATGAATCATGAATCGAATCATGAATCATGAATTTAATCATGAATCATGAATCATAAATTGAATCATGAATCATGAATCATGAATTGAATCATGAATCATGAATCATGAATCAAAAATTGAATCATGAATCATGAATCATGAATTGAATCATGAATCATGAATCATGAATCATGAATCATGAATCGAATCATGAATCATGAATCAAGATTCATGAATCGAAACACGAATCATGAATTGAATCATGAATCATGAATCATGAATCATGAATTGAATCATGAATCATGAATCATGAATCGAATAATGAATCATGAATCATGAATCATGAATTTAATCATGAATCATGAATCAAGAATCATGAATCGAAACATGAATCATGAATTGAATCATGAATCATGAATCATGAATCATGATTTGAATCATGAACCATGAATCATGAATCGAATAATGAATCATGAATCATAAATTGAATCATGAATCATGAATTGAATCATGAATCATGAATTGAATCATGAATTGAATCATGAATCAAGAATCGAATCATGAATCATGAATTGAATCAAGAATCATGAATCATGAATCATAAATTGAATCATAAATCATGAATCATGAATTGAATCATGAATCATGAATCGAATCATGAATCATGAATCATGAATCGAATCATGAATCATGAATCATGAATTGAATCATGAATTGAATCATGAATCATGAATTGAATTATGAAACATGAATTGAATCATGAATTGAATCATGAATTGAATCATGAATCATGAATTGAATCATGAATCATGAATTGAATCATGAATCATGAATTGAATCATGAATCGAATCATGAATTGAATCATTAATCATAAATTGAATCATGAATTGAATCATGAATCATGAATTATAAATCATGATATGAAACATGAATCATGAATCATGAATTGAATCATGAATCATGAATCATGAATTGAATCATAAATCATGAATCATGAATTGAATCATGAATCATGAATCATGAATCATGAATCGAATCATTAATCATGAATCATGAATTGAATCATGAATCATGAATCGAATCATGAATCATGAATCAAGAATCATGAATCGAAACATGAATCATGAATTGAATCATGAATCATGAATCATGAATCATGAATTGAATCATGAATCATGAATCGAATCATGAATCATGAATTGAATCATGAATTGAATCATGAATCATGAATCGAATCATGAATCATGAATCATGAATCATGAATTGAATCATGAATCATGAATCGAATCATGAATCATGAATTGAATCATGAATTGAATCATGAATTGAATCATGAATCATCAATCGAATCATGAATCATGAATCATGAATCATGAATTGAATCATTAATCGAATCATGAATCATGAATTGAATCATGAATTGAATCATGAATTGAATCATTAATCATGAATTGAATCATGAATTGAATCATGAATCATGAACTATAAATCATGAATAGAATCATGAATCATGAATTGAATCATGAATTGAATCATAAATTGAATCATAAATCATGAATCATGAATTGAATCATGAATCATGAATCGAATCATGAATCATGAATTGAATCATGAATTGAATCATGAATCATCAATCGAATCATGAATCATGAATCATGAATCATGAATTGAATCATTAATCGAATCATAAATCATGAATTGAATCATGAATTGAATCATGAATTGAATCATTAATCATGAATTGAATCATGAATCGAATCATGAATCATGAACTATGAATCATGAATTGAATCATGAATCGAATCATAAATCATGAATTGAATAATGAATTGAATCATGAATCATGAATCGAATCATGAATCATGAATTAAATAATAAATTGAATCATGAATCATGAATCGAATCATGAATTGAATCAGGTATCATGAATTGAATCATGAATCATGAATTGAATCATGAATCATGAATCATGAGTCGAATCATGAATCATGAATCATGAATCAAATCATGAATCATGAATCATGAATCGAATCATGAATCATGAATCGGAACATGAATCATGAATCATGAATTGAATCATGAATCATGAATTGAATCATGAATCATGAATCATGAATCATGAATCGAATCATGAATCATAAATCATGAATTGAATCATGAATCATGAATCAAGATTCATGAATCGAAACATGAATCATGAATTGAATCATGAATCATGAATCATGAATCATGAATTGAATCATGAATCATGAATCATGAATCGAATAATGAATCATGAATCATGAATCATGAATTGAATCATGAATCATGAATCAAGAATCATGAATCGAAACATGAATCATGAATTGAATCATGAATCATGAATCATGAATCGAATAATGAATCATGAATCATGAATCATAAATTGAATCATGAATCATGAATTGAATCATGAATTGAATCATGAATCAAGAATCGAATCATGAATCATAAATTGAATCAAGATTAATGAATCATGAATCATAAATTGAATCATAAATCATGAATCATGAATTGAATCATGAATCATGAATCGAATCATGAATCATGAATTGAATCATGAATTTAATCATGAATCATGAATCGAATCATGAAACATGAATTGAATCATGAATTGAATCATGAATCATGAATTGAATCATGAATAATGAATCATAAATTGAATCATGAATCATGAATTGAATCATGAATCGAATCATGAATTGAATCATTAATCATGAATTGAATCATGAATTGAAACATGAATCATGAATCATGAATTGAATCATGAATCATGAATCATGAATTGAATCATGAATCATGAATCATGAATTGAATCATGAATCATGAATCATGAATCATGAATTGAATCATGAATTATGAATCATGAATCGAATCATGAATCAAAACATGAATCATGAATCATGAATCATGAATTGAATCATGAATCATGAATCATGAATTGAATCATGAATCATGAACCATGAATCATGAATCGAATCATGAATCATGAATCATGAATTGAATCATGAATCATGAATCGAATCATGAATCATGAATTGAATCATGAATCATGAATCATGAATCATGAATCATGAATCGAATCATGAATCATGAATTAAATCATGAGTTGAATCATGAATTGAATCATGAATCATGAGTCATGAATTGAATCATGAATCATGAATCATGAATCATGAATCGAATCATGAATCATGAATCATGTATCATGAATTGAATCATGAATCGAATCATGAATCATGAATTAAATCATGAGTTGAATCATGTATCATGAATTGAATCATGAATTGAATCATGAATCATGAATTGAATCATGAATCATGAATTGAATCATGAATCGAATCATGAATTGAATCATGAATCATGAATTATAAATCATGATATGAAACATGAATCATGAATCATGAATTGAATCATGAATCATGAATCATGAATTGAATCATAAATCATGAATCATGAATTGAATCATGAATCATGAATCATGAATCATGAATCGAATCATTAATCATGAATCATGAATTGAATCATGAATCATGAATCGAATCATGAATCATGAATCAAGAATCATGAATCGAAACATGAATCATGAATTGAATCATGAATCATGAATCATGAATCATGAATTGAATCATGAATCGAATCATGAATCATGAATTGAATCATGAATTGAATCATGAATCATGAATCGAATCATGAATCATGAATCATGAATCATGAATTGAATCATGAATCATGAATCGAATCATGAATCATGAATTGAATCATGAATTGAATCATGAATTGAATCATGAATCATCAATCGAATCATGAATCATGAATCATGAATCATGAATTGAATCATTAATCGAATCATGAATCATGAATTGAATCATGAATCATGAATTGAATCATGAATTGAATCATGAATCATGAACTATAAATCATGAATAGAATCATGAATCATGAATTGAATCATGAATTGAATCATAAATTGAATCATAAATCATGAATCATGAATTGAATCATGAATCATGAATCGAATCATGAATCATGAATTGAATCATGAATTGAATCATGAATCATCAATCGAATCATGAATCATGAATCATGAATCATGAATTGAATCATTAATCGAATCATAAATCATGAATTGAATCATGAATTGAATCATGAATTGAATCATTAATCATGAATTGAATCATGAATTGAATCATGAATCATGAACTATGAATCATGAATTGAATCATGAATCGAATCATAAATCATGAATTGAATAATGAATTGAATCATGAATCATGAATCGAATCATGAATCATGAATTAAATAATAAATTGAATCATGAATCATGAATCGAATCATGAATTGAATCAGGTATCATGAATTGAATCATGAATCATGAATTGAATCATGAATCATGAATCATGAGTCGAATCATGAATCATGAATCATGAATCAAATCATGAATCATGAATCATGAATCGAATCATGAATCATGAATCGGAACATGAATCATGAATCATGAATTGAATCATGAATCATGAATCATGAATTGAATCATGAATCATGAATCATGAATCATGAATCGAATCATGAATCATGAATCATAAATCATGAATTGAATCATGAATCATGAATCAAGATTCATGAATCGAAACATGAATCATGAATTGAATCATGAATCATGAATCATGAATCATGAATTGAATCATGAATCATGAATCATGAATCGAATAATGAATCATGAATCATGAATCATGAATTGAATCATGAATCATGAATCAAGAATCATGAATCGAAACATGAATCATGAATTGAATCATGAATCATGAATCGAATAATGAATCATGAATCATGAATCATAAATTGAATCATGAATCATGAATTGAATCATGAATTGAATCATGAATCAAGAATCGAATCATGAATCATAAATTGAATCAAGATTAATGAATCATGAATCATAAATTGAATCATAAATCATGAATCATGAATTGAATCATGAATCATGAATCGAATCATGAATCATGAATTGAATCATGAATTTAATCATGAATCATGAATCGAATCATGAAACATGAATTGAATCATGAATTGAATCATGAATCATGAATTGAATCATGAATCATGAATCATAAATTGAATCATGAATCATGAATTGAATCATGAATCGAATCATGAATTGAATCATTAATCATGAATTGAATCATGAATTGAAACATGAATCATGAATCATGAATTGAATCATGAATCATGAATCATGAATTGAATCATGAATCATGAATCATGAATTGAATCATGAATCATGAATCATGAATCATGAATTGAATCATGAATTATGAATCATGAATCGAATCATGAATCAAAACATGAATCATGAATCATGAATCATGAATTGAATCATGAATCATGAATCATGAATTGAATCATGAATCATGAACCATGAATCATGAATCGAATCATGAATCATGAATCATGAATTGAATCATGAATCATGAATCGAATCATGAATCATGAATTGAATCATGAATCATGAATCATGAATCATGAATCATGAATCGAATCATGAATCATGAATTAAATCATGAGTTGAATCATGAATTGAATCATGAATCATGAGTCATGAATTGAATCATGAATCATGAATCATGAATCATGAATCGAATCATGAATCATGAATCATGTATCATGAATTGAATCATGAATCGAATCATGAATCATGAATTAAATCATGAGTTGAATCATGAATCATAAATTGAATCATGAATCATGAGTCATGAATTGAATCATGAATCATGAATCATAAATCATGAATCGAATCATGAATCATGAATCATGAATTGAATCATGAATCATGAATCGAATCATGAATCATGAATTGAATCATGAGTTGAATCATGAATCATAAATTGAATCATGAATCATGAATCATGAATCATGAATTGAATCATGAATCATGAATCGAATCATAAATCATGAATCATGAAACATGATTCATGAATTGAATCATGAATCATGAATTAAGAATCGATTCATGAATCATGAATTGAATCATGAGTTGAATCATGAATCATAAATTGAATCATGAATCATGAATTGAATCATGAATTGAATCATGAATTGAATCATGATTCATGAATCATGAATTGAATCATGAATCATGAATCGAATAATGAATCATGAATCATAAATTGAATCATGAATCATGAATTGAATCATGAATCATGAATTGAATCATGAATTGAATCATGAATCAAGAATCGAATCATGAATCATGAATTGAATCAAGAATCATGAATCATGAATCATAAATTGAATCATAAATCATGAATCATGAATTGAATCATGAATCATGAATCGAATCATGAATCGAATCATGAATAATGAATCATGAATTGAATCATGAATTGAATCATGAATCATGAATCGAATTATGAAACATGAATTGAATCATGAATTGAATCATGAATTGAATCATGAATCATGAATTGAATCATGAATCATGAATTGAATCATGAATCGAATCATGAATTGAATCATTAATCATAAATTGAATCATGAATTGAATCATGAATCATGAATTATAAATCATGATATGAAACATGAATGAATCATGAATCATGAATTGAATCATGAATCATGAATCATGAATTGAATCATAAATCATGAATCATGAATTGAATCATGAATCATGAATCATGAATCATGAATCAAATCATGAATCATGAATCATGAATTGAATCATGAATCGAATCATGAATCATGAATCAAGAATCATGAATCGAAACATGAATCATGAATTGAATCATGAATCATGAATCATGAATCATGAATTGAATCATGAATCATGAATCGAATCATGAATCATGAATTGAATCATGAATTGAATCATGAATCATGAATCGAATCATGAATCATGAATTGAATCATGAATTGAATCATAAATTGAATCATAAATCATGAATCATGAATTGAATCATGAATCATGAATCGAATCATGAATCATGAATTGAATCATGAATTGAATCATGAATCATCAATCGAATCATGAATCATGAATCATGAATCATGAATTCAATCATTAATCGAATCATGAATCATGAATTGAATCATGAATTGAATCATGAATTGAATCATTAATCATGAATTGAATCATGAATTGAATCATGAATCATGAACTATGAATCATGAATAGAATCATGAATCATGAATCGAATCATGAATCATAAATCATGAATTGAATCATGAATCGAATCATAAATCATGAATTGAATAATGAATTGAATCATGAATCATGAATCGAATCATGAATCATGAATTAAATAATAAATTGAATCATGAATCATGAATCGAATCATGAATTGAATCAGGAATCATGAATTGAATCATGAATCATGAATTGAATCATGAATCATGAATCATGAATCGAATCATGAATCATGAATCATGAATCCAATCATGAATCATGAATCATGAATCGAATCATGAATCATGAATCGGAACATGAATCATGAATCATGAATTAAATCATGAATCATGAATTGAATCATGAATCATGAATCATGAATCGAATCATGAATCATGATTTATAAATCATGAATTGAATCATGAATCATGAATTGAATCATGAATCATGAATCAAGATTCATGAATCGAAACATGAATCATGAATTGAATCATGAATCATGAATCATGAATCATGAATTGAATCATGAATCATGAATCATGAATCGAATAATGAATCATGAATCATGAATCATGAATTGAATCATGAATCATGAATCAAGAATCATGAATCGAAACATGAATCATGAATTGAATCATGAATCATGAATCATGAATCATGAACTGAATCATGAATCATGAATCATGAATCGAATAATGAATCATGAATTATGAATCATAAATTGAATCATGAATCATGAATTAAATCATGAATTGAATCATGAATCAAGAATCGAACCATGAATCATAAATTGAATCATAAATCATGAATCATGAATCGAATCATGAATCATGAATCATGAATTGAATCATGAATCATGAATCATGAATCATGAATCGAATCATGAATCATGAATCATGAATCATGAATCATGAATCGAATCATGAATCATGAATTAAATCATGAGTTGAATCATGAATTGAATCATGAATCATGAGTCATGAATTGAATCATGAATCATGAATCATGAATCATGAATCATAAATCATGAATCATGAATCATGAATCATGAATCATGAATTGAATCATGAATCATGAATCGAATCATGAATCATGAATTGAATCATGAGTTGAATCATGAATCATAAATTGAATCATGAATCATGAATCATGAATCATGAATTGAATCATGAATCATGAATCGAATCATAAATCATGAATCATGAATCATGATTCATGAATTGAATCATGAATCATGAATTAAGAATCGATTCATGAATCATGAATTGAATCATGAGTTGAATCATGAATCATAAATTGAATCATGAATCATGAAATGAATCATGAATTGAATCATGAATTGAATCATGATTCATGAATCATGAATTGAATCATGAATCATGAATCGAATAATGAATCATGAATCATAAATTGAATCATGAATCATGAATTGAATCATGAATCATGAATTGAATCATGAATTGAATCATGAATCAAGAATCGAATCATGAATCATGAATTGAATCAAGAATCATGAATCATAAATCATAAATTGAATCATAAATCATGAATCATGAATTGAATCATGAATCATAAATCGAATCATGAATCATGAATCATGAATCGAATCATGAATCATGAATCATGAATTGAATCATGAATTGAATCATGAATCATGAATCGAATTATGAAACATGAATTGAATCATGAATTGAATCATGAATTGAATCATGAATCATGAATTGAATCATGAATCATGAATTTAATCATGAATCGAATCATGAATTGAATCATTAATCATAAATTGAATCATGAATTGAATCATGAATCATGAATTATAAATCATGATATGAAACATGAATCATGAATCATGAATTGAATCATGAATCATGAATCATGAATTGAATCATAAATCATGAATCATGAATTGAATCATGAATCATGAATCATGAATCATGAATCATGAATCGAATCATGAATCATGAATCATGAATTGAATCATGAATCATGAATCGAATCATGAATCATGAATCAAGAATCATGAATCGAAACATGAATCATGAATTGAATCATGAAACATGAATCATGAATCATGAATTGAATCATGAATCATGAATCAAATCATGAATCATGAATTGAATCATGAATTGAATCATGAATCATGAATCGAATCATGAATCATGAATCATGAATCATGAATTGAATCATGAATCATGAATCGAATCATGAATCATGAATTGAATCATGAATTGAATCATAAATTGAATCATAAATCATGAATCATGAATTGAATCATGAATCATGAATCGAATCATGAATCATGAATTGAATCATGAATTGAATCATGAATCATCAATCGAATCATGAATCATGAATCATGAATCATGAATTGAAACATTAATCGAATCATGAATCATGAATTGAATCATGAATTGAATCATGAATTGAATCATTAATCATGAATTGAATCATGAATTGAATCATGAATCATGAACTATGAATCATGAATAGAATCATGAATCATGAATCGAATCATGAATCATGAATCATGAATTGAATCATGAATCGAATCATAAATCATGAATTGAATAATGAATTGAATCATGAATCATGAATCGAATCATGAATCATGAATTGAATCATGAATTGAATCATGAATTGAATCATTAATCATGAATTGAATCATGAATTGAATCATGAATCATGAACTATGAATCATGAATAGAATCATGAATCATGAATCGAATCATGAATCATGAATCATGAATTGAATCATGAATCGAATCATAAATCATGAATTGAATCATGAATTGAATCATGAATCATGAATCATGAATCATGAATCATGAATCATGAATCAAATCATGAATCATGAATCATGAATCGAATCATGAATCATGAATCGGAACATGAATCATGAATCATGAATTGAATCATGAATCATGAATAATGAATTGAATCATGAATCATGAATCATGAATCATGAATCGAATCATGAATCATGAATCATAAATCATGAATTGAATCATGAATCATGAATTGAATCATGAATCATGAATCAAGATTCATGAATCGAAACATGAATCATGAATTGAATCATGAATCATGAATCATGAATCATGAATTGAATCATGAATCATGAATCGAATAATGAATCATGAATCATGAATCATGAATTGAATCATGAATCATGAATCAAGAATCATGAATCGAAACATGAATCATGAATTGAATCATGAATCATGAATCATGAATCATGAATCATGAATCATGAACTGAATCATGAATCATGAATCATGAATCGAATAATGAATCATGAATCATGAATCATAAATTGAATCATGAATCATGAATTGAATCATGAATTGAATCATGAATCAAGAATCGAATCATGAATCATAAATTGAATCAAGAATCATGAATCATGAATCATAAATTGAATCATAAATCATGAATCATGATTCATGAATTGAATCATGAATCATGAATTAAGAATCGATTCATGAATCATGAATTGAATCATGAGTTGAATCATGAATCATAAATTGAATCATGAATCATGAAATGAATCATGAATTGAATCATGAATTGAATCATGATTCATGAATCATGAATTGAATCATGAATCATGAATCGAATAATGAATCATGAATCATAAATTGAATCATGAATCATGAATTGAATCATGAATCATGAATTGAATCATGAATTGAATCATGAATCATGAATCGAATCATGAATCATGAATCATGAATCGAATCATGAATCATGAATCATGAATTGAATCATGAATTGAATCATGAATCATGAATCGAATTATGAAACATGAATTGAATCATGAATTGAATCATGAATTGAATCATGAATCATGAATTGAATCATGAATCATGAATTGAATCATGAATCAAATCATGAATTGAATCATTAATCATAAATTGAATCATGAATTGAATCATGAATCATGAATTATAAATCATGATATGAAACATGAATCATGAATCATGAATTGAATCATGAATCATGAATCATGAATTGAATCATAAATCATGAATCATGAATTGAATCATGAATCATGAATCATGAATCATGAATCGAATCATGAATCATGAATCATGAATTGAATCATGAATCATGAATCGAATCATGAATCATGAATCAAGGTATCATGAATCGAAACATGAATCATGAATTGAATCATGAATCATGAATCATGAATCATGAATTGAATCATGAATCATGAATCGAATCATGAATCATGAATTGAATCATGAATTGAATCATGAATCATGAATCGAATCATGAATCATGAATCATGAATTGAATCATGAATCATGAATCGAATCATGAATCATGAATTGAATCATGAATTGAATCATAAATTGAATCATAAATCATGAATCATGAATTGAATCATGAATCATGAATCGAATCATGAATCATGAATTGAATCATGAATCGAATCATGAATTGAATCATTAATCATAAATTGAATCATGAATTGAATCATGAATCATGAATTATAAATCATGATATGAAACATGAATGAATCATGAATCATGAATTGAATCATGAATCATGAATCATGAATTGAATCATAAATCATGAATCATGAATTGAATCATGAATCATGAATCATGAATCATGAATCAAATCATGAATTATGAATCATGAATTGAATCATGAATCATGAATCGAATCATGAATCATGAATCAAGAATCATGAATCGAAACATGAATCATGAATTGAATCATGAATCATGAATCATGAATCATGAATTGAATCATGAATCATGAATCGAATCATGAATCATGAATTGAATCATGAATTGAATCATGAATCATGAATCGAATCATGAATCATGAATCATAAATCATGAATTGAATCATGAATCATGAATCGAATCATGAATCATGAATTGAATCATGAATTGAATCATAAATTGAATCATAAATCATGAATCATGAATTGAATCATGAATCATGAATCGAATCATGAATCATGAATTGAATCATGAATTGAATCATGAATCATCAATCGAATCATGAATCATGAATCATGAATCATGAATTCAATCATTAATCGAATCATGAATCATGAATTGAATCATGAATTGAATCATGAATTGAATCATTAATCATGAATTGAATCATGAATTGAATCATGAATCATGAACTATGAATCATGAATAGAATCATGAATCATGAATCGAATCATGAATCATAAATCATGAATTGAATCATGAATCGAATCATAAATCATGAATTGAATAATGAATTGAATCATGAATCATGAATCGAATCATGAATCATGAATTAAATAATAAATTGAATCATGAATCATGAATCGAATCATGAATTGAATCAGGAATCATGAATTGAATCATGAATCATGAATTGAATCATGAATCATGAATCATGAATCGAATCATGAATCATGAATCATGAATCCAATCATGAATCATGAATCATGAATCGAATCATGAATCATGAATCGGAACATGAATCATGAATCATGAATTAAATCATGAATCATGAATTGAATCATGAATCATGAATCATGAATCGAATCATGAATCATGATTTATAAATCATGAATTGAATCATGAATCATGAATTGAATCATGAATCATGAATCAAGATTCATGAATCGAAACATGAATCATGAATTGAATCATGAATCATGAATCATGAATTGAATCATGAATCATGAATCATGAATCGAATAATGAATCATGAATCATGAATCATGAATTGAATCATGAATCATGAATCAAGAATCATGAATCGAAACATGAATCATGAATTGAATCATGAATCATGAATCATGAATCATGAACTGAATCATGAATCATGAATCATGAATCGAATAATGAATCATGAATTATGAATCATAAATTGAATCATGAATCATGAATTAAATCATGAATTGAATCATGAATCAAGAATCGAACCATGAATCATAAATTGAATCATAAATCATGAATCATGAATCGAATCATGAATCATGAATCATGAATTGAATCATGAATCATGAATCATGAATCATGAATCGAATCATGAATCATGAATCATGAATCATGAATCATGAATCGAATCATGAATCATGAATTAAATCATGAGTTGAATCATGAATTGAATCATGAATCATGAGTCATGAATTGAATCATGAATCATGAATCATGAATCATGAATCATAAATCATGAATCATGAATCATGAATCATGAATCATGAATTGAATCATGAATCATGAATCGAATCATGAATCATGAATTGAATCATGAGTTGAATCATGAATCATAAATTGAATCATGAATCATGAATCATGAATCATGAATTGAATCATGAATCATGAATCGAATCATAAATCATGAATCATGAATCATGATTCATGAATTGAATCATGAATCATGAATTAAGAATCGATTCATGAATCATGAATTGAATCATGAGTTGAATCATGAATCATAAATTGAATCATGAATCATGAAATGAATCATGAATTGAATCATGAATTGAATCATGATTCATGAATCATGAATTGAATCATGAATCATGAATCGAATAATGAATCATGAATCATAAATTGAATCATGAATCATGAATTGAATCATGAATCATGAATTGAATCATGAATTGAATCATGAATCAAGAATCGAATCATGAATCATGAATTGAATCAAGAATCATGAATCATAAATCATAAATTGAATCATAAATCATGAATCATGAATTGAATCATGAATCATAAATCGAATCATGAATCATGAATCATGAATCGAATCATGAATCATGAATCATGAATTGAATCATGAATTGAATCATGAATCATGAATCGAATTATGAAACATGAATTGAATCATGAATTGAATCATGAATTGAATCATGAATCATGAATTGAATCATGAATCATGAATTTAATCATGAATCGAATCATGAATTGAATCATTAATCATAAATTGAATCATGAATTGAATCATGAATCATGAATTATAAATCATGATATGAAACATGAATCATGAATCATGAATTGAATCATGAATCATGAATCATGAATTGAATCATAAATCATGAATCATGAATTGAATCATGAATCATGAATCATGAATCATGAATCATGAATCGAATCATGAATCATGAATCATGAATTGAATCATGAATCATGAATCGAATCATGAATCATGAATCAAGAATCATGAATCGAAACATGAATCATGAATTGAATCATGAAACATGAATCATGAATCATGAATTGAATCATGAATCATGAATCGAATCATGAATCATGAATTGAATCATGAATTGAATCATGAATCATGAATCGAATCATGAATCATGAATCATGAATCATGAATTGAATCATGAATCATGAATCGAATCATGAATCATGAATTGAATCATGAATTGAATCATAAATTGAATCATAAATCATGAATCATGAATTGAATCATGAATCATGAATCGAATCATGAATCATGAATTGAATCATGAATTGAATCATGAATCATCAATCGAATCATGAATCATGAATCATGAATCATGAATTGAATCATTAATCGAATCATGAATCATGAATTGAATCATGAATTGAATCATGAATTGAATCATTAATCATGAATTGAATCATGAATTGAATCATGAATCATGAACTATGAATCATGAATAGAATCATGAATCATGAATCGAATCATGAATCATGAATCATGAATTGAATCATGAATCGAATCATAAATCATGAATTGAATAATGAATTGAATCATGAATCATGAATCGAATCATGAATCATGAATTAAATAATAAATTGAATCATGAATCATGAATCGAATCATGAATTGAATCAGGAATCATGAATTGAATCATGAATCATGAATTGAATCATGAATTGAATCATGAATCATGAATCATGAATCATGAATCATGAATCAAATCATGAATCATGAATCATGAATCGAATCATGAATCATGAATCGGAACATGAATCATGAATCATGAATTGAATCATGAATCATGAATAATGAATTGAATCATGAATCATGAATCATGAATCATGAATCGAATCATGAATCATGAATCATAAATCATGAATTGAATCATGAATCATGAATTGAATCATGAATCATGAATCAAGATTCATGAATCGAAACATGAATCATGAATTGAATCATGAATCATGAATCATGAATCATGAATTGAATCATGAATCATGAATCGAATAATGAATCATGAATCATGAATCATGAATTGAATCATGAATCATGAATCAAGAATCATGAATCGAAACATGAATCATGAATTGAATCATGAATCATGAATCATGAATCATGAATCATGAATCATGAACTGAATCATGAATCATGAATCATGAATCGAATAATGAATCATAAATCATGAATCATAAATTGAATCATGAATCATGAATTGAATCATGAATTGAATCATGAATCAAGAATCGAATCATGAATCATAAATTGAATCAAGAATCATGAATCATGAATCATAAATTGAATCATAAATCATGAATCATGATTCATGAATTGAATCATGAATCATGAATTAAGAATCGATTCATGAATCATGAATTGAATCATGAGTTGAATCATGAATCATAAATTGAATCATGAATCATGAAATGAATCATGAATTGAATCATGAATTGAATCATGATTCATGAATCATGAATTGAATCATGAATCATGAATCGAATAATGAATCATGAATCATAAATTGAATCATGAATCATGAATTGAATCATGAATCATGAATTGAATCATGAATTGAATCATGAATCAAGAATCGAATCATGAATCATGAATTGAATCAAGAATCATGAATCATAAATCATAAATTGAATCATAAATCATGAATCATGAATTGAATCATGAATCATGAATCGAATCATGAATCATGAATCATGAATCGAATCATGAATCATGAATCATGAATTGAATCATGAATTGAATCATGAATCATGAATCGAATTATGAAACATGAATTGAATCATGAATTGAATCATGAATTGAATCATGAATCATGAATTGAATCATGAATCATGAATTGAATCATGAATCATGAATTGAATCATGAATCAAATCATGAATTGAATCATTAATCATAAATTGAATCATGAATTGAATCATGAATCATGAATTATAAATCATGATATGAAACATGAATCATGAATCATGAATTGAATCATGAATCATGAATCATGAATTGAATCATAAATCATGAATCATGAATTGAATCATGAATCATGAATCATGAATCATGAATCGAATCATGAATCATGAATCATGAATTGAATCATGAATCATGAATCGAATCATGAATCATGAATCAAGAATCATGAATCGAAACATGAATCATGAATTGAATCATGAATCATGAATCATGAATCATGAATTGAATCATGAATCATGAATCGAATCATGAATCATGAATTGAATCATGAATTGAATCATAAATTGAATCATAAATCATGAATCATGAATTGAATCATGAATCATGAATCGAATCATGAATCATGAATTGAATCATGAATTGAATCATGAATCATCAATCGAATCATGAATCATGAATCATGAATCATGAATCGAATCATTAATCGAATCATGAATCATGAATTGAATCATGAATTGAATCATGAATTGAATCATTAATCATGAATTGAATCATGAATTGAATCATGAATCATGAACTATGAATCATGAATAGAATCATGAATCATGAATCGAATCATGAATCATGAATCATGAATTGAATCAAGAATCGAATCATAAATCATGAATTGAATAATGAATTGAATCATGAATCATGAATCGAATCATGAATCATGAATTAAATAATAAATTGAATCATGAATCATGAATCGAATCATGAATTTAATCAGGAATCATGAATTGAATCATGAATCATGAATTGAATCATGAATTGAATCATGAATCATGAATCATGAATCATGAATCATGAATCAAATCATGAATCATGAATCATGAATCGAATCATGAATCATGAATCGGAACATGAATCATGAATCATGAATTGAATCATGAATCATGAATCATGAATTGAATCATGAATCATGAATCATGAATCATGAATCGAATCATGAATCATGAATCATAAATCATGAATTGAATCATGAATCATGAATTGAATCATGAATCATGAATCAAGATTCATGAATCGAAACATGAATCATGAATTGAATCATGAATCATGAATCATGAATCATGAATTGAATCATGAATCATGAATCATGAATCGAATAATGAATCATGAATCATGAATCATGAATTGAATCATGAATCATGAATCAAGAATCATGAATCAAAACATGAATCATGAATTGAATCATGAATCATGAATCATGAATCATGAATCATGAACTGAATCATGAATCATGAATCATGAATCGAATAATGAATCATGAATCATGAATCATAAATTGAATCATGAATCATGAATTGAATCATGAATTGAATCATGAATCAAGAATCGAATCATGAATCATAAATTGAATCAAGAATCATGAATCATGAATCATAAATTGAATCATAAATCATGAATCATGATTCATGAATTGAATCATGAATCATGAATTAAGAATCGATTCATGAATCATGAATTGAATCATGAGTTGAATCATGAATCATAAATTGAATCATGAATCATGAAATGAATCATGAATTGAATCATGAATTGAATCATGATTCATGAATCATGAATTGAATCATGAATCATGAATCGAATAATGAATCATGAATCATAAATTGAATCATGAATCATGAATTGAATCATGAATCATGAATTGAATCATGATTTGAATCATGAATCAAGAATCGAATCATGAATCATGAATTGAATCAAGAATCATGAATCATAAATCATAAATTGAATCATAAATCATGAATCATGAATTGAATCATGAATCATGAATCGAATCATGAATCATGAATCATGAATCGAATCATGAATCATGAATCATGAATTGATTCATGAATTGAATCATGAATAATGAATCGAATTATGAAACATGAATTGAATCATGAATTGAATCATGAATTGAATCATGAATCATGAATTGAATCATGAATCATGAATTGAATCATGAATCAAATCATGAATTGAATCATTAATCATAAATTGAATCATGAATTGAATCATGAATCATGAATTATAAATCATGATATGAAACATGAATCATGAATCATGAATTGAATCATGAATCATGAATCATGAATTGAATCATGAATCATGAATCATGAATTGAATCATAAATCATGAATCATGAATTGAATCATGAATCATGAATCATGAATCATGAATCGAATCATGAATCATGAATCATGAATTGAATCATGAATCATGAATCGAATCATGAATCATGAATCAAGAATCATGAATCGAAACATGAATCATGAATTGAATCATGAATCATGAATCATGAATCATGAATTGAATCATGAATCATGAATCGAATCATGAATCATGAATTGAATCATGAATCATGAATCGAATCATGAATCATGAATCATGAATCATGAATTGAATCATGAATCATGAATCGAATCATGAATCATGAATTGAATCATGAATTGAATCATAAATTGAATCATAAATCATGAATCATAAATTGAATCATGAATCATGAATCAAATCATGAATCATGAATTGAATCATGAATTGAATCATGAATCATCAATCGAATCATGAATCATGAATCATGAATCATGAATTGAATCATTAATCGAATCATGAATCATGAATTGAATCATGAATTGAATCATGAATTGAGTCATTAATCATGAATTGAATCATGAATTGAATCATGAATCATGAACTATGAATCATGAATAGAATCATGAATCATGAATCGAATCATGAATCATGAATCATGAATCAAGAATCATGAATCGAAACATGAATCATGAATTGAATCATGAATCATGAATCATGAATCATGAATCATGAACTGAATCATGAATCATGAATCATGAATCGAATAATGAATCATGAATCATGAATCATAAATTGAATCATGAATCATGAATTGAATCATGAATTGAATCATGAATCAAGAATCGAATCATGAATCATAAATTGAATCAAGAATCATGAATCATGAATCATAAATTGAATCATAAATCATGAATCATGATTCATGAATTGAATCATGAATCATGAATTAAGAATCGATTCATGAATCATGAATTGAATCATGAGTTGAATCATGAATCATAAATTGAATCATGAATCATGAAATGAATCATGAATTGAATCATGAATTGAATCATGATTCATGAATCATGAATTGAATCATGAATCATGAATCGAATAATGAATCATGAATCATAAATTGAATCATGAATCATGAATTGAATCATGAATCATGAATTGAATCATGATTTGAATCATGAATCAAGAATCGAATCATGAATCATGAATTGAATCAAGAATCATGAATCATAAATCATAAATTGAATCATAAATCATGAATCATGAATTGAATCATGAATCATGAATCGAATCATGAATCATGAATCATGAATCGAATCATGAATCATGAATCATGAATTGAATCATGAATTGAATCATGAATCATGAATCGAATTATGAAACATGAATTGAATCATGAATTGAATCATGAATTGAATCATGAATCATGAATTGAATCATGAATCATGAATTGAATCATGAATCAAATCATGAATTGAATCATTAATCATAAATTGAATCATGAATTGAATCATGAATCATGAATTATAAATCATGATATGAAACATGAATCATGAATCATGAATTGAATCATGAATCATGAATCATGAATTGAATCATGAATCATGAATTGAATCATAAATCATGAATCATGAATTGAATCATGAATCATGAATCATGAATCATGAATCGAATCATGAATCATGAATCATGAATTGAATCATGAATCATGAATCGAATCATGAATCATGAATCAAGAATCATGAATCGAAACATGAATCATGAATTGAATCATGAATCATGAATCATGAATCATGAATTGAATCATGAATCATGAATCGAATCATGAATCATGAATTGAATCATGAATTGAATCATGAATCATGAATCGAATCATGAATCATGAATCATGAATCATGAATTGAATCATGAATCATGAATCGAATCATGAATCATGAATTGAATCATGAATTGAATCATAAATCATGAATCATAAATTGAATCATGAATCATGAATCAAATCATGAATCATGAATTGAATCATGAATTGAATCATGAATCATCAATCGAATCATGAATCATGAATCATGAATCATGAATTGAATCATTAATCGAATCATGAATCATGAATTGAATCATGAATTGAATCATGAATTGAATCATTAATCATGAATTGAATCATGAATTGAATCATGAATCATGAACTATGAATCATGAATAGAATCATGAATCATGAATCGAATCATGAATCATGAATCATGAATTGAATCATGAATCGAATCATAAATCATGAATTGAATAATGAATTGAATCATGAATCATGAATCGAATCATGAATCATGAATTAAATAATAAATTGAATCATGAATCATGAATCGAATCATGAATTGAATCAGGAATCATGAATTGAATCATGAATCATGAATTGAATCATGAATCATGAATCATGAATCGAATCATGAATCATGAATCATGAATCAAATCATGAATCATGAATCATGAATCGAATCATGAATCATGAATTGGAACATGAATCATGAATCATGAATTGAATCATGAATCATGAATCATGAATCGAATCATGAATCATGAATCATAAATCATGAATTGAATCATGAATCATGAATTGAATCATGAATCATGAATCAAGATTCATGAATCGAAACATGAATCATGAATTGAATCATGAATCATGAATCATGAATCATGAATTGAATCATGAATCATGAATCATGAATCGAATAATAAATCATGATTCATGAATCATAAATTGAATCATGAATCATGAATCAAGAATCATGAATCGAAACATGAATCATGAATTGAATCATGAATCATGAATCATGAATCATGAATCATGAATCATGAACTGAATCATGAATCATGAATCATGAATCGAATAATGAATCATGAATCATGAATCATAAATTGAATCATGAATCATGAATTGAATCATGAATTGAATCATGAATCAAGAATCGAATCATGAATCATAAATTGAATCAAGAATCATGAATCATGAATCATAAATTGAATCATAAATCATGAATCATGAATTGAATCATGAATCATGAATCGAATCATGAATCATGAATCATGAATTGAATCATGAATTTAATCATGAATCATGAATCGAATCATGAAACATGAATTGAATCATGAATTGAATCATGAATCATGAATTGAATCATGAATCATGAATCATAAATCGAATCATGAATCATGAATTGAATCATGAATCGAATCATGAATTGAATCATTAATCATGAATTGAATCATGAATTGAAACATGAATCATGAATTGAATCATGAATCATGAATCATGAATTGAATCATGAATCATGAATCATGAATTGAATCATGAATCATGAATTGAATCATGAATCATGAATCATGAATTGAATCATGAATCATGAATCATGAATCGAATCATGAATCAAAACATGAATCATGAATCATGAATCATGAATTGAATCATGAATCATGAATCATGAATTGAATCATGAATCATGAACCATGAATCATGAATCGAATCATGAATCATGAATCATGAATTGAATCATGAATCATGAATCGAATCATGAATCATGAATTGAATCATGAATCATGAATCATGAATCATGAATCATGAATCGAATCATGAATCATGAATTAAATCATGAGTTGAATCATGAATTGAATCATGAATCATGAGTCATGAATTGAATCATGAATCATGAATCATGAATCATGAATCGAATCATGAATCATGAATCATGAATCATGAATTGAATCATGAATCATGAATCGAATCATGAATCATGAATTAAATCATGAGTTGAATCATGAATCATAAATTGAATCATGAATCATGAGTCATGAATTGAATCATGAATCATGAATCATAAATCATGAATCGAATCATGAATCATGAATCATGAATCATGAATTGAATCATGAATCATGAATCGAATCATGAATCATGAATTGAATCATGAGTTGAATCACGAATCATAAATTGAATCATGAATCATGAATCATGAATCATGAATTGAATCATGAATCATGAATCGAATCATAAATCATGAATCATGAATCATGATTCATGAATTGAATCATGAATCATGAATTAAGAATCGATTCATGAATCATGAATTGAATCATGAGTTGAATCATGAATCATAAATTGAATCATGAATCATGAAATGAATCATGAATTGAATCATGAATTGAATCATGATTCATGAATCATGAATTGAATCATGAATCATGAATCATGAATCATGAATCATGAATTCAATCATGAATCATGATTTAAATCAGGAATCGAATCATGAATCATGAATTGAATCATGATTTTAATTATGAATCATGAATCATGAATTGAATCATGAATCATGAATCATGAATCATGAATTGAATTATGAATTGAATCATGAATCTTGAATCATGAATTAAATCATGAATCATGAATCATAAATCATGAATCATGAATTGAATTATGAATTGAATCATGAATCATGAATTGAATCATGAATCATGAATCATGAATTGAATCATGAATCATGAATCATGAATTGAATCATGAATCATGAATCGAATCATGAATCATGAATCGAATTATGAATCATGAATTGTATCATGAATCATGAATCATGAATCATGAATCATGAATTGAATCATGAATCATGAATCATGAATTGAATCATGAATCATGAATCATGAATTGAATCATGAATCATGAATCATGAATCGAATCATGAATAATGAATTGAATCATGAATCATGAATTATGAATCATGAATTGAATCATGAATCATGAATCATGAATCATGAATTGAATCATGAATCATGAATCATGAATTGAATCATGAATCATGAATCATGAATCGAATCATGAATCATGAATCATGAATCGAATCATGAATTATGAATTGAATCATGAATAAGGATTAATGAATCGAATCATGAATCATGAATCATGAATTGAATCATGAATCATGAATCATGAATTGAATCATGAATCATTAATCGAATCATGAATCATGAATCATGAATTGAATCATGAATTGAATCATGAATCATGAATCGAATCATGAATCATGAATCATGAATCATGAATTGAATCATGAATCGAATCATGAATCATGAATTGAATCATGAATTGAATCATGAATCATGAATCATGAATCATGAATTGAATCATGAATCGAATCATGAATCATGAATTGAATCATGAATTGAATCATGAATTGAATCATTTATCATGAATTGAATCATGAATTGAATCATGAATCATGAATTATGAATCATGAATAGAATCATGAATCATGAATCGAATCATGAATCATGAATTGAATCATGAATCGAATCATAAATCATGAATTGAATAATGAATTGAATCATGAATCATGAGTCGAATCATGATTCATGAATTAAATAATAAATTGAATCATGAATCATGAATCAAATAATGAATTGAATCAGGAATCATGAATTGAATCATGAATCATGAATTGAATCATGAATCATGAATCATGAATCGAATCATGAATCATGAATCATGAATCAAATCATGAATCATGAATCGAATCATGAATCATGAATCATGAATTGAATCATGAATCATGAATCATGAATTGAATCATGAATCATGAATCATGAATCATGAATAATGAATCGAATCATGAATCATAAATCATAAATCATGAATTGAATCATGAATCATGAATTGAATCATGAATCATGAATAAAGATTCATGAATCGAAACATGAATCATGAATTAAATCATGAATCATGAATCATGAATCATGAATTGAATCATGAATCATGAATCATGAATCGAATAATGAATCATGAATCGAATAATGAATCATGAATCATGAATCATGAATTGAATCATGAATCATGAATCAAGAATCATGAATCGAAACATGAATCATGAATTGAATCATGAATCATGAATCATGAATCATGAATTGAATCATGAATCATGAATCATGAATCGAATAATGAATCATGAATCATGAATCATAAATTGAATCATGAATCATGAATTTGAATCATGAATCATGAATTGAATCATGAATTGAATCATGAATCAAGAATCGAATCATGAATCATGAATTGAATCATGAATCATGAATCATGAATTGAATCATGAATCATGAATCATAAATCGAATCATGAATCATGAATTGAATCATGAATCCAATCATGAATTGAATCATTAATCATGAATTGAATCATGAATTGAATCATGAATCATGAATTATAAATCATGAATTGAAACATGAATCATGAATCATGAATTGAATCATGAATCATGAATCATGAATTGAATCATAAATCATGAATCATGAATTGAATCATGAATCATAAATTGAATCATGAATCATGAATCATGAATTGAATCATGAATCATGAATCATGAATCGAATCATGAATCGAAACATGAATCATTAATCATGAATCATGAATTGAATCATGAATCATGAATCATGAATTGAATCATGAATCATGAATTGAATCATGAATCATGAATCATGAATCGAATAATGAATCATGAATTGAATCATGAATCATGAATCATGAATCATGAATCATGAATCGAATAATGAATCATGAATCATGAATCATGAATTGAATCATGAATCATGAATCGAATCATGAATTGAATCATGAATCATGAATCGAATCATGAATTGAATCATGAATCATGAATCGAATCATGAATCATGAATTGAATCATGAATCATGAATCATGAATCATAAATTGAATCATAAATCATGTATCATGAATTGAATCATGAATCATGAATCGAATCATGAATCATGAATCGAATCATGAATCATGAATCATGAATCATGAATCGAATCATGAATAATGAATTGAATCATGAATCATGAATTATGAATCATGAATTGAATCATGAATCATGAATCATGAATTGAATCATGAATCATGAATCATGAATTGAATCATGAATCATGAATCATGAATTGAATCATGAATCATGAATCATGAATCATGAATCGAATCATGAATCATGAATCATGAATCGAATCATGAATCATGAATTGAATCATGTATCATGAATCATGAATTGAATCATGAATCATGAATCATGAATTGAATCATGAATCATGAATCATGAATTGAATCATGAATCATGAATCGAATCATGAATCATGAATTGAATCATGAATTGAATCATGAATCATGAATCGAATCATGAATCATGAATCATGAATCATGAATTGAATCATGAATCGAATCATGAATCATGAATTGAATCATGAATTGAATCATGAATCATGAATCATGAATTGAATCATGAATCGAATCATAAATCATGAATTGAATCATGAATTGAATCATGAATTGAATCATTAATCATGAATTGAATCATGAATTGAATCATGAATCATGAATTATGAATCATGAATAGAATCATGAATCATGAATCGAATCATGAATCATGAATCGAATCATGAATCATAAATCATGAATTGAATCATGAATCGAATTATAAATCATGAATTGAATAATGAATTGAATCATGAATCATGAATCGAATCATGAATCATGAATTAAATAATAAATTGAATCATGAATCATGAATCGAATCATGAATCATGAATCATGAATCAAATCATGAATCATGAATCATGAATCGAATCATGAATCATGAATTGAATCATGAATCATGAATCATGAATTGAATCATAAATCATGAATCATGAATTGAATCATGAATCATGAATCATGAATAATGAATCGAATCATAAATCATGAATCATAAATCATGAATTGAATCATGAATCATGAATTGAATCATGAATCATGAATAAAGATTCATGAATCGAAACATGAATCATGAATTGAATCATGAATCATGAATCATGAATCATGAATTGAATCATGAATCATGAATCGAATAATGAATCATGAATCGAATAATGAATCATGAATCATGAATCATAAATTGAATTATGAATCATGAATCAAGAATCATGAATCGAAACATGAATCATGAATTGAATCATGAATCATGAATCATGAATCATGAATTGAATCATGAATCATGAATCATGAAGCGAATAATGAATCATGAATCATGAATCATAAATTGAATCATGAATCATGAATTGAATCATGAATCATGAATTGAATCATGAATTGAATCATGAATCAAGAATCGAATCATGAATCATGAATTGAATCATGAATCATGAATCATGAATCATGAATTGAATCATGAATCATTAATCATAAATCGAATCATGAATCATGAATTGAATCATGAATCGAATCATGAATTGAATCATTAATCATGAATTGAATCATGAATTGAATCATGAATCTCGAATCATGAATTGAATCATTAATCATGAATTGAATCATGAATCGAAACATGAATCATGAATCATGAATCATGAATTGAATCATGAATCATGAATCATGAATTGAATCATGAATCATGAATCATGAATCGAATAATGAATCATGAATTGAATCATGAATCATGAATCATGAATCATGAATCAAGAATCATGAATCGAAACATGAATCATGAATTGAATCATGAATCATGAATCATGAATCATGAATCATGAATTGAATAATGAATCATGAATCATGAATCATGAATTGAATCATGAATCATGAATTGAATCATGAATCATGAATCGAATCATGAATTGAATCATGAATCATGAATCGAATCATGAATCATGAATTGAATCATGAATCATGAATCATGAATCATAAATTGAATCATAAATCATGAATCATGAATTGAATCATGAATCATGAATCATGAATTGAATCATGAATTGAATCATGAATCATGAATCGAATCATGAATCATGAATTGAATCATGAATTGAATCATGAATCATGAATCATAAATCCAATCATGAATCATGAATTGAATCATGAATCGAATCATGAATTGAATCATTAATCATGAATTGAATCATGAATCATGAATTATGAATCATGAATTGAATCATGAATCATGAATCATGAATTGAATCATGAATCATGAATCATGAATTGAATCATGAATCATGAATTATGAATCATGAATCATGAATCATGAATCATGAATCATGAATTGAATCATGAATCATGAATCATGAATCATGAATCGAATCATGAATCATGAATTGAATCATGAATCATAAATCATGAATTGAATCATGAATCATGAATCATAAATTGAATCATGAATCATGAATCATGAATCATGAATTGAATCATGAATCACGAATCGAATCATGAATCATGAATTGAATCATGAGTTGAATCATGAATCATAAATTGAATCATGAATCATGAATCATGAATCATGAATTGAATCATGAATCATGAATTATGAATCGAATCATGAATCATGAATTGAATCATGAGTTGAATCATGAATAATGAATTGAATCATGAGTTGAATCATGAATCATAAATTGAATCATGAATCATGAATCGAATCATGAATTGAATCATGAATCATGAATCGAATCATGAATCATGAATTGAATCATGAATCATGAATCATGAATCATGAATCATAAATTGAATCATAAATCATGAATCATGAATTGAATCATAAATCATGAATCGAATCATGAATCATGAATCATGAATTGAATCATGAATTGAATCATGAATCATGAATCGAATCATGAATCATGAATTGAATCATGAATTGAATCATGAATCATGAATCATAAATCCAATCATGAATCATGAATTGAATCATGAATCGAATCATGAATTGAATCATTAATCATGAATTGAATCATGAATCATGAATTATGAATCATGAATTGAATCATGAATCATGAATCATGAATTGAATCATGAATCATGAATCATGAATCATGAATTGAATCATGAATCATGAATCATGAATTGAATCATGAATCATGAATCATGAATTGAATCATGAATCATGAATCATGAATCATGAATTGAATCATGAATCATGAATTGAATCATGAATCATGAATCATGAATTGAATCATGAATCATGAATCATGAATTGAATCATGAATCATGAATCATGAATCATGAATTGAATCATGAATCATGAATCGAATCATGAATTGAATCATGAATCATGAATCGAATCATGAATCATGAATTGAATCATGAATCATGAATTATGAATCATGAATTGAATCATGAATCATGAATCATGAATTGAATCATGAATCATGAATCATGAATCATGAATTGAATCATGAATCATGAATCATGAATCATAAATCGAATCATGAATCATGAATCGAATCATGAATCATGAATTGAATCATGAATCATGAATCATGAATTGAATCATGAATCATGAATCATGAATTGAATCATGAATCATGAATCATGAATCATGAATTGAATCATGAATCATGAATCGAATCATGAATTGAATCATGAATCATGAATCGAATCATGAATCATGAATTGAATCATGAATCATGAATCATGAATCATAAATTGAATCATAAATCATGAATCATGAATTGAATCATGAATCATGAATCATGAATTGAATCATGAATCATGAATCATGAATTGAATCATGAATCATGAATTATGAATCATGAATCATGAATCATGAATCATGAATCATGAATCGAATCATGAATCATGAATTGAATCATGAATCATAAATCATGAATTGAATCATGAATCATGAATCATAAATTGAATCATGAATCATGAATCATGAATCATGAATTGAATCATGAATCACGAATCGAATCATGAATCATGAATTGAATCATGAGTTGAATCATGAATCATAAATTGAATCATGAATCATGAATCATGAATCATGAATTGAATCATGAATCATAAATCATGAATTGAATCATGAATCATGAATCATAAATTGAATCATGAATCATGAATCATGAATCATGAATTGAATCATGAATCACGAATCGAATCATGAATCATGAATTGAATCATGAGTTGAATCATGAATCATAAATTGAATCATGAATCATGAATCATGAATTGAATCATGAATCATGAATTATGAATCGAATCATGAATCATGAATTGAATCATGAGTTGAATCATGAATCATGAATTGAATCATGAGTTGAATCATGAATCATAAATTGAATCATGAATCATGAATCGAATCATGAATTGAATCATGAATCATGAATCGAATCATGAATCATGAATTGAATCATGAAACATGAATCATGAATCATGAATCATAAATTGAATCATAAATCATGAATCATGAATTGAATCATGAATCATGAATCGAATCATGAATCATGAATCATGAATTGAATCATGAATTGAATCATGAATCATGAATCGAATCATGAATCATGAATTGAATCATGAATTGAATCATGAATCATGAATCATAAATCCAATCATGAATCATGAATTGAATCATGAATCGAATCATGAATTGAATCATTAATCATGAATTGAATCATGAATCATGAATTATGAATCATGAATTGAATCATGAATCATGAATCATGAATTGAATCATGAATCATGAATCATGAATCATGAATCATGAATTGAATCATGAATCATGAATCATGAATCATGAATTGAATCATGAATCATAAATCGAATCATGAATCATGAATCGAATCATGAATCATGAATTGAATCATGAATCATGAATCACGAATTGAATCATGAATCATGAATCATGAATTGAATCATGAATCATGAATCATGAATCATGAATTGAATCATGAATCATGAATCGAATCATGAATTGAATCATGAATCATGAATCGAATCATGAATCATGAATTGAATCATGAATCATGAATTATGAATCATGAATTGAATCATGAATCATGAATCATGAATTGAATCATGAATCATGAATCATGAATCATGAATCATGAATCATGAATTGAATCATGAATCATGAATCATGAATCATGAATTGAATCATGAATCATGAATCATGAATCATAAATCGAATCATGAATCATGAATCGAATCATGAATCATGAATTGAATCATGAATCATGAATCATGAATTGAATCATGAATCATGAATCATGAATTGAATCATGAATCATGAATCATGAATTGAATCATGAATCATGAATCGAATCATGAATTGAATCATGAATCATGAATCGAATCATGAATCATGAATTGAATCATGAATCATGAATCATGAATCATAAATTGAATCATAAATCATGAATCATGAATTGAATCATGAATCATGAATCGAATCATGAATCATGAATCATGAATTAAATCATGAATTGAATCATGAATCATGAATCGAATCATGAATCATGAATCGAATCATGAATCATGAATTGAATCATGAATTGAATCATGAATCATGAATCATAAATCCAATCATGAATCATGAATTGAATCATGAATCGAATCATGAATTGAATCATTAATCATGAATTGAATCATGAATCATGAATTATGAATCATGAATTGAATCATCAATCATGAATCATGAATTGAATCATGAATCATGAATCATGAATTGAATCATGAATCATGAATTATGAATCATGAATCATGAATCATGAATCATGAATTGAATCATGAATCATGAATCATGAATCATGAATTGAATCATGAATCATGAATCATGAATCATAAATCGAATCATGAATCATGAATCGAATCATGAATCATGAATTGAATCATGAATCATGAATCATGAATTGAATCATGAATCATGAATCATGAATTGAATCATGAATCATGAATCATGAATCATGAATTGAATCATGAATCACGAATCGAATCATGAATCATGAATTGAATCATGAGTTGAATCATGAATCATAAATTGAATTATGAATCATGAATTGAATCATGAATCATGAATTATGAATCGAATCATGAATCATGAATTGAATCATGAGTTGAATCATGAATCATAAATTGAATCATGAATCATGAAATGAATCATGAATTGAATCATGAATCATGAATCATGAATTCAATCATGAATCATGATTTGATTCAGGAATCGAATCATGAATCATGAATTCAATCATGATTTTAATTATGAATCATGAATCATGAATTGAATCATGAATCATGAATCATGAATCATGAATTGAATTATGAATTGAATCATGAATCTTGAATCATGAATTGAATAATTAATCATGAATCATAAATCATGAATCATGAATCATGAATTGAATTATGAATTGAATCATGAATCATGAATTGAATCATGAATCATGAATCATGAATTGAATCATGAATCATGAATCAAAACATGAATCATGAATCGAATCATGAATCATGAATCGAATCATAAATCATGAATCATGAATTGAATCATGAATTGAATTATGAATCGAATCATGAATCATGAATCATGAATCATGAATTGAATCATGAATCATGAATCATGAATTGAATCATGAATCATGAATCATGAATCGAATCATGAATCATGAATCATGAATTGAATCATGAATCATGAATTGAATCATGAATCATGAATCATGAATTGAATCAGGAATCATGAATCATGAATCGAATCATGAATCATGAATCATGAATCGAATCATGAATCATGAATTGAATCATGAATCATGAATCATGAATTGAATCAGGAATCATGAATCATGAATTGAATCATGAATCATGAATCATGAATCGAATCATGAATCATGAATCATGAATTGAATCATGAATCATGAATCGAATCATGAATCATGAATCAAGAATCATGAATCGAAACATGAATCATGAATTGAATCATGAATCATGAATCATGAATTGAATCATGAATCATGAATCATGAATCATGAATCGAATAATGAATCATGAATCATGAATTGAATCATGAATTGAATCATGAATCATGAATTGAATCATGAATTGAATCATGAATTAAGAATCGAATCATGAATCATGAATTGAATCATGAATCATGAATCATGAATCATAAATTGAATCATAAATCATGAATCATGAATTGAATCATGAATCATGAATCGAATCATGAATCTTGAATCATGAATTGAATCATGAATTGAATCATGAATCATGAATCGAATCATGAATCATGAATCATGAATTGAATCATGAATCAAATCATAAATCATGAATTGAATAATGAATTGAATCATGAATCATGAATCGAATCATGAATCATGAATTAAATAATAAATTGAATCATGAATCATGAATCGAATCATGAATTGAATCAGGAATCATGAATTGAATCATGAATCATGAATTGAATCATGAATCATGAATCATGAATCATGAATCGAATCATGAATCATGAATCATGAATCAAATCATGAATCATGAATCATGAATCGAATCATGAATCATGAATTGAATCATGAATCATGAATCATGAATTGAATCATGAATCATGAATCATGAATCGAATCATGAATCATGAATCATAAATCATGAATCATGAATCATGAATCGAATCATGAATCATGAATCATAAATCATGAATTGAATCATGAATCATGAATTGAATCATGAATCAAGATTCATGAATCGAAACATGAATCATGAATTGAATCATGAATCATGAATTGAATCATGAATCATGAATCATGAATCGAATAATGAATCATGAATCATGAATCGAAACATGAATCATGAATTGAATCATGAATCATGAATCATGAATCGAATAATGAATCATGAATCATGAATCATAAATTGAATCATGAATCATGAATTGAATCATGAATCATGAATTGAATCATGAATTGAATCATGAATCAAGAATCGAATCATGAATCATAAATTGAATCAAGAATCATGAATCATGAATCATAAATTGAATCATAGATCATGAATCATGAATTGAATCATGAATCATGAATCAAATCATGAAACATGAATTGAATCATGAATTGAATCATGAATTGAATCATGAATCATGAATTGAATCATGAATCATGAATTGAATCATGAATCATGAATAATAAATCGAATCATGAATCATGAATTGAATCATGAATCGAATCATGAATTGAATCATGAATCGAATCATGAATTGAATCATTAATCATGAATTGAATCATGAATTAAATCATGAATCATGAATTAAATCATGAATCATGAATTATAAATCATGAATTGAAACATGAATCATGAATCATGAATTGAATCATGAATCATGAATCATGAATTGAATCATGAATCATGAATCATGAATTGAATCATGAATCATGAATTGAATCATGAATCATGAATCATGAATTGAATCATGAATCATGAATCATGAATCGAATCATGAATCGAAACATGAATCATGAATCATGAATCATGAATTGAATCATGAATCATGAATCATGAATTGAATCATGAATCATGAACCATTAATCATGAATCGAATCATGAATCATGAATCATGAATTGAATCATGAATCATGAATCAAATCATGAATCATGAATTGAATCATGAATCATGAATCATGAATTGAATCATGAATCATGAGTCATGAATTGAATCATGAATCATGAATCATGAATCATGAATCATGAATCGAATCATGAATCATGAATTGAATCATGAATCGAATCATGAATCATGAATTAAATCATGAGTTGAATCATGAATCATAAATTGAATCATGAATCATGAGTCATGAATTGAATCATGAATCATGAATCATGAATCATGAATCATGAATCGAATCATGAATCATGAATCATGAATCATGAATTGAATCATGAATCATGAATCGAATCATGAATCATGAATTGAATCATGAGTTGAATC
The DNA here is from genome assembly GCA_036250195.1 of Mixophyes australis. Taxonomy (NCBI): domain Eukaryota; kingdom Metazoa; phylum Chordata; class Amphibia; order Anura; family Limnodynastidae; genus Mixophyes; species Mixophyes australis. The sequence goes on from JAVHZZ010000027.1 coordinate 483,410, forward strand.
ATGAATCATAAATTGAATCATGAATCATGAATCATGAATCATGAATCATGATTCATGAGTTGAATCATGAATCATAAATTGAATCATGAATCATGAAATGAATCATGAATCGAATCATGAATTGAATCATGAATCGAATCATGAATTGAATCATTAATCATGAATTGAATCATGAATTAAATCATGAATCATGAATTAAATCATGAATCATGAATTATAAATCATGAATTGAAACATGAATCATGAATCATGAATTGAATCATGAATCATGAATCATGAATTGAATCATGAATCATGAATCATGAATTGAATCATGAATCATGAATTGAATCATGAATCATGAATCATGAATTGAATCATGAATCATGAATCATGAATCGAATCATGAATCGAAACATGAATCATGAATCATGAATCATGAATTGAATCATGAATCATGAATCATGAATTGAATCATGAATCATGAACCATTAATCATGAATTGAATCATGAATCATGAATCATGAATTGAATCATGAATCATGAATCAAATCATGAATCATGAATTGAATCATGAATCATGAATCATGAATTGAATCATGAATCATGAGTCATGAATTGAATCATGAATCATGAATCATGAATCATGAATCATGAATCGAATCATGAATCATGAATTGAATCATGAATCGAATCATGAATCATGAATTAAATCATGAGTTGAATCATGAATCATAAATTGAATCATGAATCATGAGTCATGAATTGAATCATGAATCATGAATCATGAATCATGAATCATGAATCGAATCATGAATCATGAATCATGAATCATGAATTGAATCATGAATCATGAATCGAATCATGAATCATGAATTGAATCATGAGTTGAATCATGAATCATAAATTGAATCATGAATCATGAATCATGAATCATGAATCATGATTCATGAGTTGAATCATGAATCATAAATTGAATCATGAATCATGAAATGAATCATGAATTGAATCATGAATTGAATCATGATTCATGAATCATGAAATGAATCATGAATCATTAATCATGAATCATGAATCATGAATCATGAATTCAATCATGAATCATGATTTAAATCAGGAATTGAATCATGAATCTTGAATTGAATCATGATTTTAATTATGAATCATGAATCATGAATTGAATCATGAATCATGAATCATGAATCATGAATTGAATTATGAATTGAATCATGAATCTTGAATCATGAATTAAATCATAAATCATGAATCATAAATCATGAATCATGAATTGAATTATGAATTGAATCATGAATCATGAATTGAATCATGAATCATGAATCATGAATTGAATCATGAATCATAAATCATGAATTGAATCATGAATCATGAATCGAATCATGAATCATGAATCGAATCATGAATCATGAATTGAATCATGAATCATGAATCATGAATCGAATCATGAATCATGAATCATGAATCATGAATCGAATCATGAATCATGAATCATGAATCATGAATCGAATCATGAATCATGAATTGAATCATGAATCATGAATTATGAATCAAATCATGAATCATGAATCATGAATTGAATCATGAATCATGAATCATGAATCATGAATCGAATCATGAATCATGAATCATGAATCATGAATCGAATCATGAATCATGAATCATGAATCAAATCATGAATCATGAATCATGAATTGAATCATGAATCATGAATCATGAATTGAATCATGAATCATGAATCATGAATCATGAATCGAATCATGAATCATGAATTGAATCATGAATCATGAATTATGAATCATGAATTGAATCATGAATCATGAATCATGAATCATGAATCGAATCATGAATCATGAATCATGAATCAAATCATGAATCATGAATCGAATCATGAATCATGAATTGAATCATGAATCATGAATCATGAATTGAATCATGAATCATGAATCATGAATTGAATCATGAATCATGAATCATGAATCGAATCATGAATCATGAATCATAAACCATGAATTGAATCATGAATCATGAATTGAATCATGAATCATGAATTGAATCATGAATTGAATCATGAATTGAATAATGAATCATGAATTGAATCATGAATCATGAATCATGAATCGAATAATGAATCATGAATCATGAATCATGAATTGAATCATGAATCATGAATCAAGAATCATGAATCGAAACACGAATCATGAGATGAATCATGAATCATAAATCATGAATCATGAATTGAATCATGAATCATGAATCATGAATCGAATAATGAATCATGAATCATGAATCATGAATTGAATCATGAATCATGAATCAAGAATCATGAATCGAAACATGAATCATGATTTGAATCATGAATCATGAATCATGAATTGAATCATGAATCATGAATCATGAATCGAATAATGAATCATGAATCATAAATTGAATCATGAATCATGAATTGAATCATGAATCATGAATTGAATCATGAATTGAATCATGAATCAAGAATCGAATCATGAATCATGAATTGAATCAAGAATCATCAATCATGAATCATAAATTGAATCATAAATCATGAATCATGAATTGAATCATGAATCATGAATCGAATCATGAATCATGAATCATGAATCGAATCATGAATCATGAATCATGAATTGAATCATGAATTGAATAATGAATCATGAATCGAATCATGAAACATGAATTGAAGCATGAATTGAATCATGAATTGAATCATGAATCATGAATTGAATCATGAATCATGAATTAAGAATCGATTCATGAATCATGAATTGAATCATGAGTTGAATCATGAATCATAAATTGAATCATGAATCATGAAATGAATCATGAATTGAATCATGAATTGAATCATGATTCATGAATCATGAATTGAATCATGAATCATGAATCATGAATCATGAATCATAAATCGTGAATTCAATCATGAATCATGATTTAAATCAGGAATCGAATCATGAATCATGAATTGAATCATGATTTTAATTATGAATCTTGAATCATGAATTAAATCTTGAATCATGAATCATAAATCATGAATCATGAATTGAATTATGAATTGAATCATGAATCATGAATTGAATCATGAATCATGAATCGAATCATGAATCATGAATCGAATCATGAATCATGAATTGAATCATGAATCATGAATCATGAATTGAATCATGAATCATGAATCATGAATTGAATCATGAATCATGAATTGAATCATAAATCATGAATCATGAATTGAATCATGAATCATAAATCGAATCATGAATCATGAATCATGAATCGAATCATGAATCATGAATTGAATCATGAATCATGAATTAAATCATGAATCATGAATCATGAATTGAATCATGAATCATGAATCATGAATCGAATCATGAATCGAAACATGAATCATGAATCATGAATCATGAATTGAATCATGAATCATGAATCATGAATTGAATCATGAATCATGAACCATGAATCATGAATCGAATCATGAATCATGAATCATGAATTGAATCATGAATCATGAATCAAATCATGAATCATGAATTGAATCATGAATCATGAATCATGAATTGAATCATGAATCATGAGTCATGAATTGAATCATGAATCATGAATCATGAATCATGAATCATGAATCATGAATCGAATCATGAATCATGAATCATGAATCATGAATTGAATCATGAATCATGAATCGAATCATGAATCATGAATTAAATCATGAGTTGAATCATGAATCATAAATTGAATCATGAATCATGAGTCATGAATTGAATCATGAATCATGAATCATGAATCGAATCATGAATCATGAATCATGAATCATGAATTGAATCATGAATCGAATCATGAATCATGAATTGAATCATGAGTTGAATCATGAATCATAAATTGAATCATGAATCATGAATCATGAATCATGATTCATGAGTTGAATCATGAATCATAAATTGAATCATGAATCATGAAATGAATCATGAATTGAATCATGAATTGAATCATGATTCATGAATCATGAAATGAATCATGAATCATTAATCATGAATCATGAATCATGAATTCAATCATGAATCATGATTTAAATCAGGAATTGAATCATGAATCTTGAATTGAATCATGATTTTAATTATGAATCATGAATCATGAATTGAATCATGAATCATGAATCATGAATCATGAATTGAATTATGAATTGAATCATGAATCTTGAATCATGAATTAAATCATAAATCATGAATCATAAATCATGAATCATGAATTGAATTATGAATTGAATCATGAATCATGAATTGAATCATGAATCATGAATCATGAATTGAATCATGAATCATAAATCATGAATTGAATCATGAATCATGAATCGAATCATGAATCATGAATCGAATCATGAATCATGAATTGAATCATGAATCATGAATCATGAATTGAATCATGAATCATGAATCATGAATTGAATCATGAATCATGAATCATGAATCGAATCATGAATCATGAATCATGAATCATGAATCGAATCATGAATCATGAATTGAATCATGAATCATGAATTATGAATCAAATCATGAATCATGAATCATGAATTGAATCATGAATCATGAATCATGAATCATTAATCGAATCATGAATCATGAATCATGAATCATGAATCGAATCATGAATCATGAATCATGAATCAAATCATGAATCATGAATCATGAATTGAATCATGAATCATGAATCATGAATCGAATCATGAATCATGAATCATGAATCATGAATCGAATCATGAATCATGAATTGAATCATGAATCATGAATTATGAATCATGAATTGAATCATGAATCATGAATCATGAATCATGAATCATGAATTGAATCATGAATCATGAATCAAATCATGAATCATGAATCGAATCATGAATCATGAATTGAATCATGAATCATGAATCATGAATTGAATCATGAATCATGAATCATGAATTGAATCATGAATCATGAATCATGAATCGAATCATGAATCATGAATCATAAACCATGAATTGAATCATGAATCATGAATTGAATCATGAATTGAATCATGAATTGAATCATGAATCATGAATTGAATCATGAATCATGAATCATGAATCGAATAATGAATCATGAATCATGAATCATGAATTGAATCATGAATCATGAATCAAGAATCATGAATCGAAACACGAATCATGAATTGAATCATGAATCATAAATCATGAATCATGAATTGAATCATGAATCATGAATCATGAATCGAATAATGAATCATGAATCATGAATCATGAATCGAATCATGAATCATGAATCATGAATCAAATCATGAATCATGAATCGAATCATGAATCATGAATTGAATCATGAATCATGAATCATGAATTGAATCATGAATCATGAATCATGAATTGAATCATGAATCATGAATCATGAATCGAATCATGAATCATGAATCATAAACCATGAATTGAATCATGAATCATGAATTGAATCATGAATCATGAATTGAATCATGAATTGAATCATGAATTGAATAATGAATCATGAATTGAATCATGAATCATGAATCATGAATCGAATAATGAATCATGAATCATGAATCATGAATTGAATCATGAATCATGAATCAAGAATCATGAATCGAAACACGAATCATGAGATGAATCATGAATCATAAATCATGAATCATGAATTGAATCATGAATCATGAATCATGAATCGAATAATGAATCATGAATCATGAATCATGAATTGAATCATGAATCATGAATCAAGAATCATGAATCGAAACATGAATCATGATTTGAATCATGAATCATGAATCATGAATTGAATCATGAATCATGAATCATGAATCGAATAATGAATCATGAATCATAAATTGAATCATGAATCATGAATTGAATCATGAATCATGAATTGAATCATGAATTGAATCATGAATCAAGAATCGAATCATGAATCATGAATTGAATCAAGAATCATCAATCATGAATCATAAATTGAATCATAAATCATGAATCATGAATTGAATCATGAATCATGAATCGAATCATGAATCATGAATCATGAATCGAATCATGAATCATGAATCATGAATTGAATCATGAATTGAATAATGAATCATGAATCGAATCATGAAACATGAATTGAAGCATGAATTGAATCATGAATTGAATCATGAATCATGAATTGAATCATGAATCATGAATTAAGAATCGATTCATGAATCATGAATTGAATCATGAGTTGAATCATGAATCATAAATTGAATCATGAATCATGAAATGAATCATGAATTGAATCATGAATTGAATCATGATTCATGAATCATGAATTGAATCATGAATCATGAATCATGAATCATGAATCATAAATCGTGAATTCAATCATGAATCATGATTTAAATCAGGAATCGAATCATGAATCATGAATTGAATCATGATTTTAATTATGAATCTTGAATCATGAATTAAATCTTGAATCATGAATCATAAATCATGAATCATGAATTGAATTATGAATTGAATCATGAATCATGAATTGAATCATGAATCATGAATCGAATCATGAATCATGAATCGAATCATGAATCATGAATTGAATCATGAATCATGAATCATGAATTGAATCATGAATCATGAATCATGAATTGAATCATGAATCATGAATTGAATCATAAATCATGAATCATGAATTGAATCATGAATCATAAATCGAATCATGAATCATGAATCATGAATCGAATCATGAATCATGAATTGAATCATGAATCATGAATTGAATCATGAATCATGAATCATGAATTGAATCATGAATCATGAATCATGAATCGAATCATGAATCGAAACATGAATCATGAATCATGAATCATGAATTGAATCATGAATCATGAATCATGAATTGAATCATGAATCATGAACCATGAATCATGAATCGAATCATGAATCATGAATCATGAATTGAATCATGAATCATGAATCAAATCATGAATCATGAATTGAATCATGAATCATGAATCATGAATTGAATCATGAATCATGAGTCATGAATTGAATCATGAATCATGAATCATGAATCATGAATCATGAATCATGAATCGAATCATGAATCATGAATCATGAATCATGAATTGAATCATGAATCATGAATCGAATCATGAATCATGAATTAAATCATGAGTTGAATCATGAATCATAAATTGAATCATGAATCATGAGTCATGAATTGAATCATGAATCATGAATCATGAATCGAATCATGAATCATGAATCATGAATCATGAATTGAATCATGAATCGAATCATGAATCATGAATTGAATCATGAGTTGAATCATGAATCATAAATTGAATCATGAATCATGAATCATGAATCATGAATCATGATTCATGAGTTGAATCATGAATCATAAATTGAATCATGAATCATGAAATGAATCATGAATTGAATCATGAATTGAATCATGATTCATGAATCATGAAATGAATCATGAATCATTAATCATGAATCATGAATCATGAATTCAATCATGAATCATGATTTAAATCAGGAATTGAATCATGAATCTTGAATTGAATCATGATTTTAATTATGAATCATGAATCATGAATTGAATCATGAATCATGAATCATGAATCATGAATTGAATTATGAATTGAATCATGAATCTTGAATCATGAATTAAATCATAAATCATGAATCATAAATCATGAATCATGAATTGAATTATGAATTGAATCATGAATCATGAATTGAATCATGAATCATGAATCATGAATTGAATCATGAATCATAAATCATGAATTGAATCATGAATCATGAATCGAATCATGAATCATGAATCGAATCATGAATCATGAATTGAATCATGAATCATGAATCATGAATTGAATCATGAATCATGAATCATGAATTGAATCATGAATCATGAATCATGAATCGAATCATGAATCATGAATCGAATCATGAATCATGAATTGAATCATGAATCATGAATTATGAATCAAATCATGAATCATGAATCATGAATTGAATCATGAATCATGAATCATGAATCATGAATCGAATCATGAATCATGAATCATGAATCATGAATCGAATCATGAATCATGAATCATGAATCAAATCATGAATCATGAATCATGAATTGAATCATGAATCATGAATCATGAATCGAATCATGAATCATGAATCATGAATCATGAATCGAATCATGAATCATGAATTGAATCATGAATCATGAATTATGAATCATGAATTGAATCATGAATCATGAATCATGAATCATGAATCATGAATTGAATCATGAATCATGAATCAAATCATGAATCATGAATCGAATCATGAATCATGAATTGAATCATGAATCATGAATCATGAATTGAATCATGAATCATGAATCATGAATTGAATCATGAATCATGAATCATGAATCGAATCATGAATCATGAATCATAAACCATGAATTGAATCATGAATCATGAATTGAATCATGAATTGAATCATGAATTGAATCATGAATCATGAATTGAATCATGAATCATGAATCATGAATCGAATAATGAATCATGAATCATGAATCATGAATTGAATCATGAATCATGAATGAAGAATCATGAATCGAAACACGAATCATGAATTGAATCATGAATCATAAATCATGAATCATGAATTGAATCATGAATCATGAATCATGAATCGAATAATGAATCATGAATCATGAATCATGAATTGAATCATGAATCATGAATCAAGAATCATGAATCGAAACATGAATCATGAATTGAATCATGAATCATGAATCATGAATTGAATCATGAATCATGAATCATGAATCGAATAATGAATCATGAATCATAAATTGAATCATGAATCATGAATTGAATCATGAATCATGAATTGAATCATGAATTGAATCATGAATCAAGAATCGAATCATGAATCATGAATTGAATCAAGAATCATGAATCATGAATCATAAATTGAATCATAAATCATGAATCATGAATTGAATCATGAATCATGAATCGAATCATGAATCATGAATCATGAATCGAATCATAATTCATGAATCATGAATTGAATCATGAATTGAATAATGAATCATGAATCGAATCATGAAACATGAATTGAATCATGAATTGAATCATGAATTGAATCATGAATCATGAATTGAATCATGAATCATGAATTAAGAATCGATTCATGAATCATGAATTGAATCATGAGTTGAATCATGAATCATAAATTGAATCATGAATCATGAAATGAATCATGAATTGAATCATGAATTGAATCATGATTCATGAATCATGAATTGAATCATGAATCATGAATCATGAATCATGAATCATAAATCATGAATTCAATCATGAATCATGATTTAAATCAGGAATCGAATCATGAATCATGAATTGAATCATGATTTTAATTATGAATCTTGAATCATGAATTAAATCTTGAATCATGAATCATAAATCATGAATCATGAATTGAATTATGAATTGAATCATGAATCATGAATTGAATCATGAATCATGAATCATGAATTGAATCATGAATCATGAATTGAATCATGAATCATGAATCGAATCATGAATCATGAATCGAATCATGAATCATGATTTGTATCATGAATCATGAATCATGAATTGAATCATGAATCATGAATCATGAATTGAATCATGAATCATGAATCATGAATCATGAATCGAATCATGAATCATGAATCATGAATCATGAATCGAATCATGAATCATGAATTGAATCATGAATCATGAATTATGAATCATGAATTGAATCATGAATCATGAATCATGAATTGAATCATGAATCATGAATCATGAATTGAATCACGAATCATGAATCATGAATTGAATCATGAATCATGAATCATGAATCATGAATCGAATCATGAATCATGAATCATGAATCGAATCATGAATCATGAATCATGAATTGAATCATGAATCATGAATTGAATCATGAATCATGAATCATGAATTGAATCATGAATCATGAATCATGAATTGAATCATGAATCATGAATCGAATCATGAATCATGAATCATGAATTGAATCATGAATTGAATCATGAATCATGAATCGAATCATGAATCATGAATCATGAATCATGAATTGAATCATGAATCGAATCATGAATCATGAATTGAATCATGAATTGAATCATGAATTGAATCATTAATCATGAATTGAATCATGAATTGAATCATGAATCATGAATTATGAATCATGAATAGAATCATGAATCATGAATAGAATCATGAATCATGAATCATGAATTGAATCATGAATCGAATCATAAATCATGAATTGAATAATGAATTGAATCATGAATCATGAATCGAATCATGAATCATGAATTAAATAATAAATTGAATCATGAATCATGAATCGAATCATGAATCATGAATTTAATAATAAATTGAATCATGAATCATGAATCGAATCATGAATTTAATCAGGAATCATGAGTTGAATCATGAATCATGAATTGAATCATGAATCATGAATCATGAATCATGAATCGAATCATGAATCATGAATCATGAATCAAATTATGAATCATGAATCATGAATCGAATCATGAATCATGAATTGAATCATGAATCATGAATCATGAATTGAATCATGAATCATGAATCATGAATTGAATCATGAATCATGAATCATGAATCATGAATCGAATCATGAATCATGAATCGAATCATGAATCATGAATCATAAATCATGAATTGAATCATGAATCATGAATTGAATCATGAATCATGAATAAAGATTCATGAATCGAAACATGAATCATGAATTGAATCATGAATCATGAATCATGAATCATGAATTGAATCATGAATCATGAATCATGAATCGAATAATGAATCATGAATCATGAATCATGAATCATGAATCATGAATCGAAACATGAATCATAAATTGAATTATGAATCATGAATCATGAATTGAATCATGAATCATGAATCATGAATCGAATAATCAATCATGAATCATGAATCATAAATTGAATCATGAATCATGAATTGAATCATGAATCATGAATTGAATCATGAATTGAATCATGAATCAAGAATCGAATCATGAATCATGAATTGAATCAAGAATCATGAATCGAATCATGAATCATGAATCATGAATCATGAATCGAATCATGAATCATGAATCATGAATCATGAATCGAATCATGAATCATGAATTGAATCATGAATCATGAATTATGAATCATGAATTGAATCATGAATCATGAATCATGAATCGAATCATGAATCATGAATCATGAATCGAATCATGAATCATGAATTGAATCATGAATCATGCATCATGAATTGAATCATGAATCATGAATCATGAATTGAATCATGAATCATGAATCATGAATTGAATCATGAATCATGAATCGAATCATGAATCATGAATCATGAATTGAATCATGAATTGAATCATGAATTATGAATCGAATCATGAATCATGAATCATGAATTGAATCATGAATCGAATCATGAATCATGAATTGAATCATGAATTGAATCATGAATTGAATCATTAATCATGAATTGAATCATGAATTGAATCATGAATCATGAATTATGAATCATGAGTAGAATCATGAATCATGAATCGAATCATGAATCATGAATCATGAATCGAATCATGAATCGAATCATAAATCATGAATTGAATAATGAATTGAATCATGAATCATGAATCGAATCATGAATCATGAATTAAATAATAAATTGAATCATGAATCATGAATCGAATCATGAATCATGAATTAAATAATAAATTGAATCATGAATCATGAATCGAATCATGAATTGAATCAGGAATCATGAGTTGAATCATGAATCATGAATTGAATCATGAATCATGAATCATGAATCATGAATCGAATCATGAATCATGAATCATGAATCAAATCATGAATCATGAATCATGAATCAAATCATGAATCATGAATCATGAATTGAATCATGAATCATGAATTAAATCATGAATCATGAATCATGAATTGAATCATGAATCATGAATCATGAATTGAATCATGAATCATGAATCATGAATCGAATCATGAATCATGAATCATAAATCATGAATTGAATCATGAATCATGAATTGAATCATGAATCATGAATTGAATCATGAATCATGAATAAAGATTCATGAATCGAAACATGAATCATGAATTGAATCATGAATCATGAATCATGAATCATGAATTGAATCATGAATCATGAATCATGAATCGAAACATGAATCATGAATTGATTCATGAATCATGAATCATGAATCGAATAATGAATCATGAATCATGAATCATAAATTGAATCATGAATCATGAATTGAATCATGAATCATGAATTGAATCATGAATTGAATCATGAACCAAGAATCGAATCATGAATCATGAATTGAATCAAGAATCATGAATCATGAATCATAAATTGAATCATAAATCATGAATCATGAATTGAATCATGAATCATGAATCGAATCATGAATCATGAATCATGAATTGAATCATGAATTGAATCATGAATCATGAATCGAATCATGAAACATGAATTGAATCATGAATTGAATCATGAATTGAATCATGAATCATGAATTGAATCATGAATTATGAATTGAATCATGAATCATGAATCATAAATCAAATCATGAATCATGAATTGAATCATGAATCGAATCATGAATTGAATCATTAATCATGAATTGAATCATGAATCATGAATCATGAATTGAATCATGAATCATGAATCATGAATCGAATCATGAATCGAAACATGAATCATGAATCATGAATCATGAATTGAATCATGAATCATGAATCATGAATTGAATCATGAATCATGAATCATGAATTGAATCATGAATCATGAATCATGAATTGAATCATGAATCATGAATCATGAATTGAATCATGAATCATGAACCATGAATCATGAATCATGAATCATGAATCATGAATCATGAATTGAATCATGAATCATGAATCGAATCATGAATCATGAATTGAATCATGAGTTGAATCATGAATCATAAATTGAATCATGAATCATGAGTCATGAATTGAATTATGAATCATGAATCATGAATAATGAATCGAATCATGAATCATGAATCATGAATCATGAATTGAATCATGAATCATGAATCGAATCAAGAATCATGAATTGAATCATGAGTTGAATCATGAATCATAAATTGAATCATGAATCATGAATCATGAATCATGAATCGAATCATAAATCATGAATCATGAATCATGATTCATGAATTGAATCATGAATCATGAATTAAGAATCGATTCATGAATCATGAATTGAATCATGAGTTGAATCATGAATCATAAATTGAATCATGAATCATGAAATGAATCATGAATTGAATCATGATTCATGAATCATGAATTGAATCATGAATCATGAATCATGAATCATGAATCATGAATTCACTCATGAATCATGATTTAAATCAGGAATCGAATCATGAATCATGAATTGAATCATGATTTTAATTATGAATCATGAATCATGAATTGAATCATGAATCATGAATCATGAATCATGAATTGAATTATGAATTGAATCATGAATCTTGAATCATGAATTAAATCCTGAATCATGAATCATAAATCATGAATCATGAATTGAATTATGAATTGAATCATGAATCATGAATTGAATCATGAATCATGAATCATGAATTGAATCATGAATCATGAATCATGAATCGAATCATGAATTATGAATTGTATCATGAATCATGAATCATAAATTGAATCATGAATCATAAATCATGAATTGAATCATGAATCATGAATCATGAATCATGAATCGAATCATGAATCATGAATCATGAATCATGAATCGAATCATGAATCATGAATTGAATCATGAATCATGAATTATGAATCATGAATTGAATCATGAATCATGAATCATGAATTGAATCATGAATCATGAATCATGAATTGAATCATGAATCATGAATCATGAATTGAATCATAAATCATGAATCATGAATTGAATCATGAATCATGAATCATGAATCATGAATCGAATCATGAATCATGAATCATGAATCGAATCATGAATCATGAATTGAATCATGAATCATGAATCATGAATCGAATCATGAATCATGAATCATGAATCATGAATCGAATCATGAATCATGAATTGAATCATGAATCATGAATTATGAATCATGAATTGAATCATGAATCATGAATCATGAATCGAATCATGAATCATGAATCATGAATCGAATCATGAATCATGAATTGAATCATGAATCATGAATCATGAATTGAATCATGAATCATGAATCATGAATTGAATCATGAATCATGAATCATGAATTGAATCATGAATCATGAATCGAATCATGAATCATGAATCATGAATTGAATCATGAATTGAATCATGAATTATGAATCGAATCATGAATCATGAATCATGAATTGAATCATGAATCGAATCATGAATCATGAATTGAATCATGAATTGAATCATGAATTGAATCATTAATCATGAATTGAATCATGAATTGAATCATGAATCATGAATTATGAATCATGAGTAGAATCATGAATCATGAATCGAATCATGAATCATGAATCATGAATCGAATCATGAATCGAATCATGAATCATGAATTAAATAATAAATTGAATCATGAATCATGAATCGAATCATGAATCATGAATTAAATAATAAATTGAATCATGAATCATGAATCGAATCATGAATTGAATCAGGAATCATGAGTTGAATCATGAATCATGAATTGAATCATGAATCATGAATCATGAATCATGAATCGAATCATGAATCATGAATCATGAATCAAATCATGAATCATGAATCATGAATTGAATCATGAATCATGAATTAAATCATGAATCATGAATCATGAATTGAATCATGAATCATGAATCATGAAATGAATCATGAATTGAATCATGATTCATGAATCATGAATTGAATCATGAATCATGAATCATGAATCATGAATCATGAATTCACTCATGAATCATGATTTAAATCAGGAATCGAATCATGAATCATGAATTGAATCATGATTTTAATTATGAATCATGAATCATGAATTGAATCATGAATCATGAATCATGAATCATGAATTGAATTATGAATTGAATCATGAATCTTGAATCATGAATTAAATCCTGAATCATGAATCATAAATCATGAATCATGAATTGAATTATGAATTGAATCATGAATCATGAATTGAATCATGAATCATGAATCATGAATTGAATCATGAATCATGAATCATGAATTGAATCATGAATCATGAATCGAATCATGAATTATGAATTGTATCATGAATCATGAATCATAAATTGAATCATGAATCATGAATCATGAATTGAATCATGAATCATGAATCATGAATCATGAATCGAATCATGAATCATGAATCATGAATCATGAATCGAATCATGAATCATGAATTGAATCATGAATCATGAATTATGAATCATGAATTGAATCATGAATCATGAATCATGAATTGAATCATGAATCATGAATCATGAATTGAATCATGAATCATGAATTGAATCATAAATCATGAATCATGAATTGAATCATGAATCATGAATCATGAATCATGAATCGAATCATGAATCATGAATCGAATCATGAATCATGAATTGAATCATGAATCATGAATCATGAATCGAATCATGAATCATGAATCATGAATCATGAATCGAATCATGAATCATGAATTAAATCATGAATCATGAATTATGAATCATGAATTGAATCATGAATCATGAATCATGAATCGAATCATGAATCATGAATCATGAATCGAATCATGAATCATGAATTGAATCATGAATCATGAATCATGAATTGAATCATGAATCATGAATCATGAATTGAATCATGAATCATGAATCATGAATTGAATCATGAATCATGAATCGAATCATGAATCATGAATCATGAATTGAATCATGAATTGAATCATGAATTATGAATCGAATCATGAATCATGAATCATGAATTGAATCATGAATCGAATCATGAATCATGAATTGAATCATGAATTGAATCATGAATTGAATCATTAATCATGAATTGAATCATGAATTGAATCATGAATCATGAATTATGAATCATGAGTAGAATCATGAATCATGAATCGAATCATGAATCATGAATCATGAATCGAATCATGAATCGAATCATGAATCATGAATTAAATAATAAATTGAATCATGAATCATGAATCGAATCATGAATCATGAATTAAATAATAAATTGAATCATGAATCATGAATCGAATCATGAATTGAATCAGGAATCATGAGTTGAATCATGAATCATGAATTGAATCATGAATCATGAATCATGAATCATGAATCGAATCATGAATCATGAATCATGAATCAAATCATGAATCATGAATCATGAATTGAATCATGAATCATGAATTAAATCATGAATCATGAATCATGAATTGAATCATGAATCATGAATCATGAATTGAATCATGAATCATGAATCATGAATCGAATCATGAATCATGAATCATAAATCATGAATTGAATCATGAATCATGAATTGAATCATGAATCATGAATAAAGATTCATGAATCGAAACATGAATCATGAATTGAATCATGAATCATGAATCATGAATCATGAATTGAATCATGAATCATGAATCATGAATCGAATAATGAATCATGAATCGAATAATGAATCATGAATCATGAATCATGAATTGAATCATGAATCATGAATCAAGAATCATGAATCGAAACATGAATCATAAATTGAATTATGAATCATGAATCATGAATCATGAATTGATTCATGAATCATGAATCATGAATCGAATAATGAATCATGAATCATGAATCATAAATTGAATCATGAATCATGAATTGAATCATGAATCATGAATTGAATCATGAATTGAATCATGAACCAAGAATCGAATCATGAATCATGAATTCAATCAAGAATCATGAATCATGAATCATAAATTGAATCATAAATCATGAATCATGAATTGAATCATGAATCATGAATCGAATCATGAATCATGAATCATGAATTGAATCATGAATTGAATCATGAATCATGAATCGAATCATGAAACATGAATTGAATCATGAATTGAATCATGAATTGAATCATGAATCATGAATTGAATCATGAATTATGAATTGAATCATGAATCATGAATCATAAATCAAATCATGAATCATGAATTGAATCATGAATCGAATCATGAATTGAATCATTAATCATGAATTGAATCATGAATCATGAATCATGAATTGAATCATGAATCATGAATCATGAATCGAATCATGAATCGAAACATGAATCATGAATCATGAATCATGAATTGAATCATGAATCATGAATCATGAATTGAATCATGAATCATGAATCATGAATCGAATCATGAATCGAAACATGAATCATGAATCATGAATCATGAATTGAATCATGAATCATGAATCATGAATTGAATCATGAATCATGAATCATGAATTGAATCATGAATCATGAACCATGAATCATGAATCATGAATCATGAATCATGAATCATGAATTGAATCATGAATCATGAATTGAATCATGAATCATGAATCGAATCATGAATCATGAATTGAATCATGAGTTGAATCATGAATCATAAATTGAATCATGAATCATGAGTCATGAATTGAATCATGAATCATGAATCATGAATCATGAATCGAATCATGAATCATGAATCATGAATCATGAATTGAATCATGAATCATGAATCGAATCAAGAATCATGAATTGAATCATGAGTTGAATCATGAATCATAAATTGAATCATGAATCATGAATCATGAATCATGAATCGAATCATAAATCATGAATCATGAATAATGATTCATGAATTGAATCATGAATCATGAATTAAGAATCGATTCATGAATCATGAATTGAATCATGAGTTGAATCATGAATCATAAATTGAATCATGAATCATGAAATGAATCATGAATTGAATCATGATTCATGAATCATGAATTGAATCATGAATCATGAATCATGAATCATGAATCATGAATTCACTCATGAATCATGATTTAAATCAGGAATCGAATCATGAATCATGAATTGAATCATGATTTTAATTATGAATCATGAATCATGAATTGAATCATGAATCATGAATCATGAATCATGAATTGAATTATGAATTGAATCATGAATCTTGAATCATGAATTAAATCCTGAATCATGAATCATAAATCATGAATCATGAATTGAATTATGAATTGAATCATGAATCATGAATTGAATCATGAATCATGAATTGAATCATGAATCATGAATCATGAATTGAATCATGAATCATGAATCGAATCATGAATTATGAATTGTATCATGAATCATGAATCATAAATTGAATCATGAATCATGAATCATGAATTGAATCATGAATCATGAATCATGAATCATGAATCGAATCATGAATCATGAATCATGAATCATGAATCGAATCATGAATCATGAATTGAATCATGAATCATGAATTATGAATCATGAATTGAATCATGAATCATGAATCATGAATTGAATCATGAATCATGAATCATGAATTGAATCATGAATCATGAATCATGAATTGAATCATAAATCATGAATCATGAATTGAATCATGAATCATGAATCATGAATCATGAATCGAATCATGAATCATGAATCATGAATCGAATCATGAATCATGAATTGAATCATGAATCATGAATCATGAATTGAATCATGAATCATGAATTGAATCATGAATCATGAATCATGAATTGAATCATGAATCATGAATCGAATCATGAATCATGAATCATGAATTGAATCATGAATTGAATCATGAATCATGAATCGAATCATGAATCATGAATCATGAATCATGAATTGAATCATGAATCGAATCATGAATCATGAATTGAATCATGAATTGAATCATGAATTGAATCATGAATCATGAATTATGAATCATGAATAGAATCATGAATCATGAATCATGAATCGAATCATGAATCATGAATCATGAATTGAATCATGAATCGAATCATAAATCATGAATTGAATAATGAATTGAATCATGAATCATGAATCGAATCATGAATCATGAATTAAATAATAAATTGAATCATGAATCATGAATCGAATCATGAATTGAATCAGGAATCATGAATTGAATCATGAATCATGAATTGAATCATGAATCATGAATCATGAATCATGAATCGAATCATGAATCATGAATCATGAATCAAATCATGAATCATGAATCATGAATCGAATCATGAATCATGAATCATAAATCATGAATTGAATCATGAATCATGAATTGAATCATGAATCATGAATCAAGATTCATGAATCGAAACATGAATCATGAATTGAATCATGAATCATGAATCATGAATCATGAATTGAATCATGAATCATGAATCATGATTTGAATAATGAATCATGAATCGAATAATGAATCATGAATCATGAATCATGAATTGAATCATGAATCATGAATCAAGAATCGAAACATGAATCATGAATTGAATCATGAATCATGAATCATGAATCATGAATTGAATCATGAATCATGAATCATGAATCGAATAATGAATCATGAATCATGAATCATAAATTGAATCATGAATCATGAATTGAATCATGAATCATGAATTGATTAATGAATTGAATCATGAATCAAGAATCGAATCATGAATCATGAATTGAATCAAGAATCATGAATCATGAATCATAAATTGAATCATAAATCATGAATCATGAATTGATTCATGAATCATGAATCGAATCATGAATCATGAATCATGAATTATGAATCATGAGTAGAATCATGAATCATGAATCGAATCATGAATCATGAATCATGAATCGAATCATGAATCGAATCATGAATCATGAATTAAATAATAAATTGAATCATGAATCATGAATCGAATCATGAATCATGAATTAAATAATAAATTGAATCATGAATCATGAATCGAATCATGAATTGAATCAGGAATCATGAGTTGAATCATGAATCATGAATTGAATCATGAATCATGAATCATGAATCATGAATCGAATCATGAATCATGAATCATGAATCAAATCATGAATCATGAATCATGAATTGAATCATGTATCATGAATTAAATCATGAATCATGAATCATGAATTGAATCATGAATCATGAATCATGAATTGAATCATGAATCATGAATCATGAATCGAATCATGAATCATGAATCATAAATCATGAATTGAATCATGAATCATGAATTGAATCATGAATCATGAATAAAGATTCATGAATCGAAACATGAATCATGAATTGAATCATGAATCATGAATCATGAATCATGAATTGAATCATGAATCATGAATCATGAATCGAATAATGAATCATGAATCGAATAATGAATCATGAATCATGAATCATGAATTGAATCATGAATCATGAATCAAGAATCATGAATCGAAACATGAATCATAAATTGAATTATGAATCATGAATCATGAATCATGAATTGATTCATGAATCATGAATCATGAATCGAATAATGAATCATGAATCATGAATCATAAATTGAATCATGAATCATGAATTGAATCATGAATCATGAATTGAATCATGAATTGAAT
The DNA here is from genome assembly GCA_036250195.1 of Mixophyes australis. NCBI lineage: Eukaryota > Metazoa > Chordata > Amphibia > Anura > Limnodynastidae > Mixophyes > Mixophyes australis. The sequence goes on from JAVHZZ010000027.1 coordinate 504,134, forward strand.
CATGAACCAAGAATCGAATCATGAATCATGAATTGAATCAAGAATCATGAATCATGAATCATAAATTGAATCATAAATCATGAATCATGAATTGAATCATGAATCATGAATCGAATCATGAATCATGAATCATGAATTGAATCATGAATTGAATCATGAATCGAATCATGAAACATGAATTGAATCATGAATTGAATCATGAATTGAATCATGAATCATGAATTGAATCATGAATTATGAATTGAATCATGAATCATGAATCATAAATCAAATCATGAATCATGAATTGAATCATGAATCGAATCATGAATTGAATCATTAATCATGAATTGAATCATGAATCATGAATCATGAATTGAATCATGAATCATGAATCATGAATCGAATCATGAATCGAAACATGAATCATGAATCATGAATCATGAATTGAATCATGAATCATGAATCATGAATTGAATCATGAATCATGAATCATGAATCGAATCATGAATCGAAACATGAATCATGAATCATGAATCATGAATTGAATCATGAATCATGAATCATGAATTGAATCATGAATCATGAATCATGAATTGAATCATGAATCATGAACCATGAATCATGAATCATGAATCATGAATCATGAATCATGAATTGAATCATGAATCATGAATTGAATCATGAATCATGAATCGAATCATGAATCATGAATTGAATCATGAGTTGAATCATGAATCATAAATTGAATCATGAATCATGAGTCATGAATTGAATCATGAATCATGAATCATGAATCATGAATCGAATCATGAATCATGAATCATGAATCATGAATTGAATCATGAATCATGAATCGAATCAAGAATCATGAATTGAATCATGAGTTGAATCATGAATCATAAATTGAATCATGAATCATGAATCATGAATCATGAATCGAATCATAAATCATGAATCATGAATCATGATTCATGAATTGAATCATGAATCATGAATTAAGAATCGATTCATGAATCATGAATTGAATCATGAGTTGAATCATGAATCATAAATTGAATCATGAATCATGAAATGAATCATGAATTGAATCATGATTCATGAATCATGAATTGCATCATGAATCATGAATCATGAATCATGAATCATGAATTCACTCATGAATCATGATTTAAATCAGGAATCGAATCATGAATCATGAATTGAATCACGATTTTAATTATGAATCATGAATCATGAATTGAATCATGAATCATGAATCATGAATCATGAATTGAATTATGAATTGAATCATGAATCTTGAATCATGAATTAAATCCTGAATCATGAATCATAAATCATGAATCATGAATTGAATTATGAATTGAATCATGAATCATGAATTGAATCATGAATCATGAATCATGAATTGAATCATGAATCATGAATCATGAATTGAATCATGAATCATGAATCGAATCATGAATTATGAATTGTATCATGAATCATGAATCATAAATTGAATCATGAATCATGAATTGAATCATGAATCATGAATCATGAATCATGAATCGAATCATGAATCATGAATCATGAATCATGAATCGAATCATGAATCATGAATTGAATCATGAATCATGAATTATGAATCATGAATTGAATCATGAATCATGAATCATGAATTGAATCATGAATCATGAATCATGAATTGAATCATGAATCATGAATCATGAATTGAATCATAAATCATGAATCATGAATTGAATCATGAATCATGAATCATGAATCATGAATCGAATCATGAATCATGAATCATGAATCGAATCATGAATCATGAATTGAATCATGAATCATGAATCATGAATTGAATCATGAATCATGAATCATGAATTGAATCATGAATCATGAATCATGAATTGAATCATGAATCATGAATCGAATCATGAATCATGAATCATGAATTGAATCATGAATTGAATCATGAATCATGAATCGAATCATGAATCATGAATCATGAATCATGAATTGAATCATGAATCGAATCATGAATTGAATCATGAATTGAATCATGAATTGAATCATGAATTGAATCATGAATCATGAATTATGAATCATGAATAGAATCATGAATCATGAATCATGAATCGAATCATGAATCATGAATCATGAATTGAATCATGAATCGAATCATAAATCATGAATTGAATAATGAATTGAATCATGAATCATGAATCGAATCATGAATCATGAATTAAATAATAAATTGAATCATGAATCATGAATCGAATCATGAATTGAATCAGGAATCATGAATTGAATCATGAATCATGAATTGAATCATGAATCATGAATCATGAATCATGAATCGAATCATGAATCATGAATCATGAATCAAATCATGAATCATGAATCATGAATCGAATCATGAATCATGAATCATAAATCATGAATTGAATCATGAATCATGAATTGAATCATGAATCATGAATCAAGATTCATGAATCGAAACATGAATCATGAATTGAATCATGAATCATGAATCATGAATCATGAATTGAATCATGAATCATGAATCATGATTTGAATAATGAATCATGAATCGAATAATGAATCATGAATCATGAATCATGAATTGAATCATGAATCATGAATCAAGAATCGAAACATGAATCATGAATTGAATCATGAATCATGAATCATGAATCATGAATTGAATCATGAATCATGAATCATGAATCGAATAATGAATCATGAATCATGAATCATAAATTGAATCATGAATCATGAATTGAATCATGAATCATGAATTGATTAATGAATTGAATCATGAATCAAGAATCGAATCATGAATCATGAATTGAATCAAGAATCATGAATCATGAATCATAAATTGAATCATAAATCATGAATCATGAATTGATTCATGAATCATGAATCGAATCATGAATCATGAATCATGAATTGAATCATGAATTGAATCATGAATCATGAATCAAATCATGAATCATGAATCATGAATCGAATCATGAATCATGAATTGAATCATGAATCATGAATTGAATCATGAATCATGAATCATGAATTGAATCATGAATCATGAATCATTAATCATGAATTGAATCATGAATCATGAATCATAAATCATGAATTGAATCATGAATCATGAATTGAATCATGAATCATGAATCAAGATTCATGAATCGAAACATGAATCATGAATTGAATCATGAATCATGAATCATGAATTGAATCATGAATCATGAATCATAAATCATGAATCATGAATCATGAATTGAATCATGAATCATGAATCAAGAATCATGAATCGAAACATGAATCATGAATTGAATCATGAATCATGAATCATGAATCATGAATTGAATCATGAATCATGAATCGAATAATGAATCATGAATCATGAATCATAAATTGAATCATGAATCATGAATTGAATCATGAATCATGAATTGAATCATGAATTGAATCAAGAATCATGAATCATGAATCATAAATTGAATCATAAATCATGAATCATGAATTGAATCATGAATCATGAATTGAATCATGAATCATGAATCATGAATCGAATAATGAATCATGAATCATGAATCATGAATTGAATCATGAATCATGAATTGAATCATGAATTGAATCATGAATCAAGAATCGAATCATGAATCATGAATTGAATCAAGAATCATGAATCATGAATCATAAATTGAATCATAAATCATGAATCATGAATTGAATCATGAATCATGAATCATGAATTGAATCATGAATCATGAATCGAATCATGAATCATGAATCATGAATTAAATCATGAATCGAATCATGAATCATGAATTGAATCATGAATTGAATCATGAATTGAATCATGAATCATGAATTGAATCATGAATTGAATCATGAATCATGAATTATGAATCATGAATTGAATCATGAATCATGAATCATGAATCGAATCATGAATCATGAATCATGAATCATGAATTGAATCATGAATCGAATCATGAATCATGAATTGAATCATGAATTGAATCATGAATCATGAATCGAATTATGAATCATGAATTAAATAATAAATTGAATCATGAATCATGAATCGAATCATGAATTGAATCAGGAATCATGAATTGAATCATGAATCATGAATCATGAATTGAATCATGAATCATGAATCATGAATCATGAATCGAATCATGAATCATGAATCGAATCATGAATTGAATCAGGAATCATGAATTGAATCAGGAATCATGAATCATGAATTGAATCATGAATCATGAATCATGAATCGAATCATGAATCATGAATCATGAATCGAATCATGAATCATGAATCATGAATCGAATCATGAATCATGAATTGAATCATGAATCATGAATCATGAATTGAATCATGAATCATGAATCATGAATTGAATCATAAATCATGAATCATGAATTGAATCATGAATCATGAATCAAGATTCATGAATCGAAACATGAATCATGAATTGAATCATGAATCATGAATCATGAATTGAATCATGAATCATGAATCATGAATCGAATAATGAATCATGAATCATGAATCATGAATTGAATCATGAATCATGAATCATGAATTGAATCATGAATCATGAATCATGAATCGAATCATGAATCATGAATCATGAATCGAATCATGAATCATGAATTGAATCATTAATCATGAATCATGAATTGAATCAGGAATCATGAATCATGAATTGAATCATGAATCATGAATCATGAATCATGAATCGAATCATGAATCATGAATCAAGAATCATGAATCGAAACATGAATCATGAATTGAATCATGAATCATGAATCATGAATTGAATCATGAATCATGAATCATGAATCGAATAATGAATCATGAATCATGAATCATGAATTGAATCATGAATCATGAATTGAATCATGAATCATGAATTGAATCATGAATTGAATCATGAATCAAGAATCGAATCATGAATCATGAATTGAATCATGAATCATGAATCATGAATCATAAATTGAATCATAAATCATGAATCATGAATTGAATCATGAATCATGAATCGAATCATGAATCATGAATCATGAATTGAATCATGAATTGAATCATGAATCATGAATCGAATCATGATTAATGAATCATGAATTGAATCATGAATCGAATTATAAATCATGAATTGAATAATGAATTGAATCATGAATCATGAATCGAATCATGAATCATGAATTAAATAATAAATTGAATCATGAATCATGAATCGAATCATAAATCATGAATTGAATAATGAATTGAATCATGAATCATGAATTGAATCATGAATCATGAATCATGAATCATGAATCGAATCATGAATCATGAATCATGAATCAAATCATGAATCATGAATCATGAATCGAATCATGAATCATGAATTGAATCATGAATCATGAATTGAATCATGAATCATGAATCATGAATTGAATCATGAATCATGAATCATGAAATATGAATCAAATCATGAATCATGAATCATAAATCATGAATTGAATCATGAATCATGAATTGAATCATGAATCATGAATCATGAATCATGAATTGAATCATGAATCATTAATCATGAATCGAATAATGAATCATGAATCATGAATCGAAACATGAATCATGAATTGAATCATGAATCATGAATTGAATCATGAATCATGAATCGAATAATGAATCATGAATCATGAATCATAAATTGAATCATGAATCATGAATTGAATCATGAATCATGAATTGAATCATGAATTGAATCATGAATCAAGAATCGAATCATGAATCATAAATTGAATCAAGAATCATGAATCATGAATCATAAATTGAATCATAAATCATGAATCATGAATTGAATCATGAATTGAATCATGAATCATGAATCGAATCATGAAACATGAATTGAATCATGAATTGAATCATGAATCATGAATTGAATCATGAATCATGAATTGAATCATGAATAATGAATCATAAATCAAATCATGAATCATGAATTGAATCATGAATCGAATCATGAATTGAATCATGAATCGAATCATGAATTGAATCATTAATCATGAATTGAATCATGAATTAAATCATGAATCATGAATTATAAATCATGAATTGAAACATGAATCATGAATCATGAATTGAATCATGAATCATGAATCATGAATTGAATCATGAATCATGAATCATGAATTGAATCATGAATCATGAATTGAATCATGAATCATGAATCATGAATTGAATCATGAATCATGAATCATGAATCGAATCATGAATCGAAACATGAATCATGAATCATGAATCGAATCATGAATCATGAATTAAATCATGAGTTGAATCATGAATCGAAACATGAATCATGAATCATGAATCGAATCAATAATCATGAATTAAATCATGAGTTGAATCATGAATCATAAATTGAATCATGAATCATGAGTCATGAATTGAATCATGAATCATGAATCATGAATCATGAATCGAATCATGAATCATGAATCATGAATCATGAATTGAATCATGAATCATGAATCGAATCATGAATCATGAATTGAATCATGAGTTGAATCATGAATAATGAATTGAATCATGAATCATGAATCATGAATTGAATCATGAATCATGAATCGAATCATGAATCATGAATCGAATCATGAATCATGAATTGTATCATGAATCATGAATCATGAATTGAATCATGAATCATGAATCATGAATTGAATCATGAATCATGAATCATGAATCATGAATCGAATCATGAATCATGAATCATGAATCATGAATTGAATCATGAATCATGAATTATGAATCATGAATTGAATCATGAATCATGAATCATGAATTGAATCATGAATCATGAATTGAATCATGAATTGAATCATGAATCAAGAATCGAATCATGAATCATAAATTGAATCAAGAATCATGAATCATGAATCATGAATTGAATCATGAATCATGAATTGAATCATGAATTGAATCATGAATCAAGAATCGAATCATGAATCATAAATTGAATCAAGAATCATGAATCATGAATCATAAATTGAATCATAAATCATGAATCATGAATTGAATCATGAATTGAATCATGAATCATGAATCGAATCATGAAACATGAATTGAATCATGAATTGAATCATGAATCATGAATTGAATCATGAATCATGAATTGAATCATGAATAATGAATCATAAATCAAATCATGAATCATGAATTGAATCATGAATCGAATCATGAATTGATTCATGAATCGAATCATGAATTGAATCATTAATCATGAATTGAATCATGAATTAAATCATGAATCATGAATTATAAATCATGAATTGAAACATGAATCATGAATCATGAATTGAATCATGAATCATGAATCATGAATTGAATCATGAATCATGAATCATGAATTGAATCATGAATCATGAATTGAATCATGAATCATGAATCATGAATTGAATCATGAATCATGAATCATGAATCGAATCATGAATCGAAACATGAATCATGAATCATGAATCGAATCATGAATCATGAATTAAATCATGAGTTGAATCATGAATCGAAACATGAATCATGAATCATGAATCGAATCAATAATCATGAATTAAATCATGAGTTGAATCATGAATCATAAATTGAATCATGAATCATGAGTCATGAATTGAATCATGAATCATGAATCATGAATCATGAATCGAATCATGAATCATGAATCATGAATCATGAATTGAATCATGAATCATGAATTGAATCATGAATCATGAATCATGAATCATGAATCATGAATCATGAATTCAATCATGAATCATGATTTGAATCATGAATCATGAATTGAATCATGAATCATGAATTGAATCATGAATCATGAATCATAAATCGAATCATGAATCATGAATTGAATCATGAATCGAATCATGAATTGAATCATTAATCATGAATTGAATCATGAATTGAATCATGAATCATGAATTATAAATCATGAATTGAAACATGAATCATGAATCATGAATTGAATCATGAATCATGAATTGAATCATGAATCATGAATCATGAATTGAATCATGAATCATGAATTGAATCATGAATCATGAATCATGAATTGAATCATGAATCATGAATCATGAATCGAATCATGAATCGAAACATGAATCATGAATCATGAATCATGAATTGAATCATGAATCATGAATCATGAATTGAATCATGAATCATGAACCATGAATCATGAATCGAATCATGAATCATGAATCATGAATTGAATCATGAATCATGAATCGAATCATGAATCATGAATTGATTCATGAATCATGAATCATAAATTGAATCATGAATCATGAGTCATGAATTGAATCATGAATCATGAATCATGAATCATGAATCGAATCATGAATCATGAATCTTGAATTATGAATTAAATCATGAATCATGAATCGAATCATGAATCATGAATTAAATCATGAGTTGAATCATGAATCATAAATTGAAGCATGAATCATGAGTCATGAATTGAATCATGAATCATGAATCATAAATCATGAATCGAATCATGAATCATGAATCATGAATCATGAATTGAATCATGAATCATGAATCGAATCATGAATCATGAATTGAATCATGAGTTGAATCATGAATCATAAATTGAATCATGAATCATGTATTGAATCATGAATCATGAATCAAATCATAAATCATGAATCATGAATCATGATTCATGAATTGAATCATGAATCAGGAATTAAGAATCGATTCATGAATCATGAATTGAATCATGAGTTGAATCATGAATCATAAATTGAATCATGAATCATGAAATGAATCATGAATTGAATCATGAATTTAATCATGATTCATGAATCATGAATTGAATCATGAATCATGAATCATGAATCATGAATCATGAATCGAATCATGAATCATGAATCATGAATCATGAATTGAATCATGAATCATGAATTGAATCATGAATCATGAATCATGAATCATGAATCATGAATCATGAATTCAATCATGAATCATGATTTGAATCATGAATCATGAATTGAATCATGAATCATGAATTGAATCATGAATCATGAATCATAAATCGAATCATGAATCATGAATTGAATCATGAATCGAATCATGAATTGAATCATTAATCATGAATTGAATCATGAATTGAATCATGAATCATGAATTATAAATCATGAATTGAAACATGAATCATGAATCATGAATTGAATCATGAATCATGAATTGAATCATGAATCATGAATCATGAATTGAATCATGAATCATGAATTGAATCATGAATCATGAATCATGAATTGAATCATGAATCATGAATCATGAATCGAATCATGAATCGAAACATGAATCATGAATCATGAATCATGAATTGAATCATGAATCATGAATCATGAATTGAATCATGAATCATGAACCATGAATCATGAATCGAATCATGAATCATGAATCATGAATTGAATCATGAATCATGAATCGAATCATGAATCATGAATTGAATCATGAATCATGAATCATAAATTGAATCATGAATCATGAGTCATGAATTGAATCATGAATCATGAATCATGAATCATGAATCGAATCATGAATCATGAATCTTGAATTATGAATTAAATCATGAATCATGAATCGAATCATGAATCATGAATTAAATCATGAGTTGAATCATGAATCATAAATTGAAGCATGAATCATGAGTCATGAATTGAATCATGAATCATGAATCATAAATCATGAATCGAATCATGAATCATGAATCATGAATCATGAATTGAATCATGAATCATGAATCGAATCATGAATCATGAATTGAATCATGAGTTGAATCATGAATCATAAATTGAATCATGAATCATGTATTGAATCATGAATCATGAATCAAATCATAAATCATGAATCATGAATCATGATTCATGAATTGAATCATGAATCATGAATTAAGAATCGATTCATGAATCATGAATTGAATCATGAGTTGAATCATGAATCATAAATTGAATCATGAATCATGAAATGAATCATGAATTGAATCATGAATTTAATCATGATTCATGAATCATGAATTGAATCATGAATCATGAATCATGAATCATGAATCATGAATTCAATCATGAATCATGATTTAAATCAGGAATCGAATCATGAATCATGAATTGAATCATGATTTTAATTATGAATCTTGAATCATGAATTAAATCATGAATCATGAATCATAAATCATGAATCATGAATTGAATTATGAATTGAATCATGAATCATGAATTGAATCATGAATCATGAATCATGAATTGAATCATGAATCATGAATTGAATCATGAATCATGAATCGAATCATGAATCATGAATCGAATCATGAATCATGAATTGTATCATGAATCGTGAATCATGAATTGAATCATGAATCATGAATCATGAATTGAATCATGAATCATGAATCATGAATCATGAATCGAATCATGAATCATGAATCATGTATCATGAATCATGAATCATGAATCGAATCATGAATCATGAATTAAATCATGAATCATGAATTATGAATCATGAATTGAATCATGAATCATGAATCATGAATTGAATCATGAATCATGAATCATGAATTGAATTATGAATTGAATCATGAATCATGAATCATGAATTGAATCATGAATTGAATCATGAATCAAGAATCGAATCATGAATCATAAATTGAATCAAGAATCATGAATCATGAATCATAAATTGAATCATAAATCATGAATCATGAATTGAATCATGAATCATGAATCAAATCATGAATCATGAATCATGAATTGAATCATGAATTGAATCATGAATCATGAATTGAATCATGAATCATGAATCGAATCATGAATCATGAATTGAATCATGAGTTGAATCATGAATCATAAATTGAATCATGAATCATGTATTGAATCATGAATCATGAATCAAATCATAAATCATGAATCATGAATCATGATTCATGAATTGAATCATGAATCAGGAATTAAGAATCGATTCATGAATCATGAATTGAATCATGAGTTGAATCATGAATCATAAATTGAATCATGAATCATGAAATGAATCATGAATTGAATCATGAATTTAATCATGATTCATGAATCATGAATTGAATCATGAATCATGAATCATGAATCATGAATCATGAATCGAATCATGAATCATGAATCATGAATCATGAATTGAATCATGAATCATGAATTGAATCATGAATCATGAATCATGAATCATGAATCATGAATCATGAATTCAATCATGAATCATGATTTGAATCATGAATCATGAATTGAATCATGAATCATGAATTGAATCATGAATCATGAATCATAAATCGAATCATGAATCATGAATTGAATCATGAATCGAATCATGAATTGAATCATTAATCATGAATTGAATCATGAATTGAATCATGAATCATGAATTATAAATCATGAATTGAAACATGAATCATGAATCATGAATTGAATCATGAATCATGAATTGAATCATGAATCATGAATCATGAATTGAATCATGAATCATGAATTGAATCATGAATCATGAATCATGAATTGAATCATGAATCATGAATCATGAATCAAATCATGAATCGAAACATGAATCATGAATCATGAATCATGAATTGAATCATGAATCATGAATCATGAATTGAATCATGAATCATGAACCATGAATCATGAATCGAATCATGAATCATGAATCATGAATTGAATCATGAATCATGAATCGAATCATGAATCATGAATTGAATCATGAATCATGAATCATAAATTGAATCATGAATCATGAGTCATGAATTGAATCATGAATCATGAATCATGAATCATGAATCGAATCATGAATCATGAATCTTGAATTATGAATTAAATCATGAATCATGAATCGAATCATGAATCATGAATTAAATCATGAGTTGAATCATGAATCATAAATTGAAGCATGAATCATGAGTCATGAATTGAATCATGAATCATGAATCATAAATCATGAATCGAATCATGAATCATGAATCATGAATCATGAATTGAATCATGAATCATGAATCGAATCATGAATCATGAATTGAATCATGAGTTGAATCATGAATCATAAATTGAATCATGAATCATGTATTGAATCATGAATCATGAATCAAATCATAAATCATGAATCATGAATCATGATTCATGAATTGAATCATGAATCATGAATTAAGAATCGATTCATGAATCATGAATTGAATCATGAGTTGAATCATGAATCATAAATTGAATCATGAATCATGAAATGAATCATGAATTGAATCATGAATTTAATCATGATTCATGAATCATGAATTGAATCATGAATCATGAATCATGAATCATGAATCATGAATTCAATCATGAATCATGATTTAAATCAGGAATCGAATCATGAATCATGAATTGAATCATGATTTTAATTATGAATCTTGAAACATGAATTAAATCATGAATCATGAATCATAAATCATGAATCATGAATTGAATTATGAATTGAATCATGAATCATGAATTGAATCATGAATCATGAATCATGAATTGAATCATGAATCATGAATTGAATCATGAATCATGAATCGAATCATGAATCATGAATCGAATCATGAATCATGAATTGTATCATGAATCGTGAATCATGAATTGAATCATGAATCATGAATCATGAATTGAATCATGAATCATGAATCATGAATCATGAATCGAATCATGAATCATGAATCATGTATCATGAATCATGAATCATGAATCGAATCATGAATCATGAATTAAATCATGAATCATGAATTATGAATCATGAATTGAATCATGAATCATGAATCATGAATTGAATCATGAATCATGAATCATGAATTGAATTATGAATTGAATCATGAATCATGAATCATGAATTGAATCATGAATTGAATCATGAATCAAGAATCGAATCATGAATCATAAATTGAATCAAGAATCATGAATCATGAATCATAAATTGAATCATAAATCATGAATCATGAATTGAATCATGAATCATGAATCAAATCATGAATCATGAATCATGAATTGAATCATGAATTGAATCATGAATCATGAATCGAATCATGAAACATGAATTGAATCATGAATTGAATCATGAATCATGAATTGAATCATGAATCATGAATTGAATCATGAATCATGAATCATAAATCGAATCATGAATCATGAATTGAATCATGAATCGAATCATGAATTGAATCATTAATCATGAATTGAATCATGAATTGAATCATGAATCATGAATTATAAATCATGAATTGAAACATGAATCATGAATCATGAATTGAATCATGAATCATGAATCATGAATTGAATCATGAATCATGAATCATGAATTGAATCATGAATTGAATCATGAATCATGAATTGAATCATGAATCATGAATCATGAATCGAATCATGAATCGAAACATGAATCATGAATCATGAATCATGAATTGAATCATGAATCATGAATCATGAATTGAATCATGAATCATGAACCATGAATCATGAATCGAATCATGAATCATGAATTGAATCATGAATCATGAATCGAATCATGAATCATGAATTGAATCATGAATCATGAATTATAAATCATGAATTGAAACATGAATCATGAATCATGAATTGAATCATGAATCATGAATCATGAATTGAATCATGAATCATGAATCATGAATTGAATCATGAATCATGAATTGAATCATGAATCATGAATCATGAATTGAATCATGAATCATGAATCATGAATCGAATCATGAATCGAAACATGAATCATGAATCATGAATCATGAATTGAATCATGAATCATGAATCATGAATTGAATCATATATCATGAACCATGAATCATGAATCGAATCATGAATCATGAATCATGAATTGAATCATGAATCATGAATCGAATCATGAATCATGAATTGAATCATGAATCATGAATCATGAATTGAATCATGAATCATGAGTCATGAATTGAATCATGAATCATGAATCATGAATCATGAATCGAATCATGAATCCTGAATCTTGAATTATGAATTAAATCATGAATCATGAATCGAATCCTGAATCATGAATTAAATCATGAGTTGAATCATGAATCATAAATTGAAGCATGAATCATGAGTCATGAATTGAATCATGAATCATGAATCATAAATCATGAATCGAATCATGAATCATGAATCATGAATCATGAATTGAATCATGAATCATGAATCGAATCATGAATCATGAATTGAATCATGAGTTGAATCATGAATCATAAATTGAATCATGAATCATGAATCATGAATTGAATCATGAATCATGAATCGAATCATAAATCATGAATCATGAATCATGATTCATGAATTGAATCATGAATCATGAATTAAGAATCGATTCATGAATCATGAATTGAATCATGAGTTGAATCATGAATCATAAATTGAATCATGAATCATGAAATGAATCATGAATTGAATCATGAATTGAATCATGATTCATGAATCATGAATCATGAATCATGAATCATGAATCATGAATCATGAATTCAATCATGAATCATGATTTAAATCAGGAATCGAATCATGAATCATGAATTGAATCATGATTTTAATTATGAATCTTGAATCATGAATTAAATCATGAATCATGAATCATAAATCATGAATCATGAATTGAATTATGAATTGAATCATGAATCATGAATTGAATCATGAATCATGAATCATGAATTGAATCATGAATCATGAATCATGAATTGAATCATGAATCATGAATCGAATCATGAATCATGAATCGAATCATGAATCATGAATTGTATCATGAATCGTGAATCATGAATTGAATCATGAATCATGAATTGAATCATGAATCATGAATTGAATCATGAATCATGAATCATGAATCGAATCATGAATCATGAATCATGAATCATGAATCGAATCATGAATCATGAATTGAATCATGAATCATGAATTATGAATCATGAATTGAATCATGAATCATGAATTGAATCATGAATCATGAATCATGAATTGAATCATGAATTGAATCATGAATCATGAATCGAATCATTAATCATGAATTGAATCATGAATTGAATCATGAATCAAGAATCGAATCATGAATCATAAATTGAATCAAGAATCATGAATCATGAATCATAAATTGAATCATAAATCATGAATCATGAATTGAATCATGAATCATGAATCGAATCATGAATCATGAATCATGAATTGAATCATGAATTGAATCATGAATCATGAATCGAATCATGAAACATGAATTGAATCATGAATTGAATCATGAATCATGAATTGAATCATGAATCATGAATTGAATCATGAATCATGAATCATAAATCGAATCATGAATCATGAATTGAATCATGAATCGAATCATGAATTAAATCATTAATCATGAATTGAATCATGAATTGAATCATGAATCATGAATTATAAATCATGAATTGAAACATGAATCATGAATCATGAATTGAATCATGAATCATGAATCATGAATTGAATCATGAATCATGAATCATGAATTGAATCATGAATCATGAATTGAATCATGAATCATGAATCATGAATTGAATCATGAATCATAAATCATGAATCGAATCATGAATCGAAACATGAATCATGAATCATGAATCATGAATTGAATCATGAATCATGAATCATGAATTGAATCATGAATCATGAATTGAATCATGAATCATGAACCATGAATCATGAATCGAATCATGAATCATGAATCATGAATTGAATCATGAATCATGAATCGAATCATGAATCATGAATTGAATCATGAATCATGAATCATGAATTGAATCATGAATCATGAGTCATGAATTGAATCATGAATCATGAATCATGAATCATGAATCGAATCATGAATCATGAATCTTGAATTATTAATTAAATCATGAATCATGAATCGAATCATGAATCATGAATCATGAATCATGAATCGAATCATGAATCATGAATCTTGAATTATTAATTAAATCATGAATCATGAATCGAATCATGAATCATGAATTAAATCATGAGTTGAATCATGAATCATAAATTGAAGCATGAATCATGAGTCATGAATTGAATCATGAATCATGAATCATAAATCATGAATCGAATCATGAATCATGAATCATGAATTGAATCATGAATCATGAATCGAATCATAAATCATGAATCATGAATCATGATTCATGAATTGAATCATGAATCATGAATTAAGAATCGATTCATGAATCATGAATTGAATCATGAATCATGAATCATGAATCATGAATTGAATCATGAATCATGAATCGAATCATGAATCATGAATTAAATCATGAATTGAATCATGAATCATGAATCGAATCATGAATCATGAATCATGAATCATGAATTGAATCATGAATCATGAATCGAATCATGAATCATGAATTGAATCATGAATTGAATCATAAATTGAATCATAAATCATGAATCATGAATTGAATCATGAATCATGAATCGAATCATGAATCATGAATTGAATCATGAATCATGAATCATGAATTGAATCATGAATCATGAGTCATGAATTGAATCATGAATCATGAATCATGAATCATGAATCGAATCATGAATCCTGAATCTTGAATTATGAATTAAATCATGAATCATGAATCGAATCATGAATCATGAATTAAATCATGAGTTGAATCATGAATCATAAATTGAAGCATGAATCATGAGTCATGAATTGAATCATGAATCATAATTCATAAATCATGAATCGAATCATGAATCATGAATCATGAATCATGAATTGAATCATGAATCATGAATCGAATCATGAATCATGAATTGAATCATGAGTTGAATCATGAATCATAAATTGAATCATGAATCATGAATCATGAATTGAATCATGAATCATGAATCGAATCATAAATCATGAATCATGAATCATGATTCATGAATTGAATCATGAATCATGAATTAAGAATCGATTCATGAATCATGAATTGAATCATGAGTTGAATCATGAATCATAAATTGAATCATGAATCATGAAATGAATCATGAATTGAATCATGAATTGAATCATGATTCATGAATCATGAATCATGAATTCAATCATGAATCATGATTTAAATCAGGAATCGAATCATGAATCATGAATTGAATCATGATTTTAATTATGAATCTTGAATCATGAATTAAATCATGAATCATGAATCATAAATCATGAATCATGAATTGAATTATGAATTGAATCATGAATCATGAATTGAATCATGAATCATGAATCATGAATTGAATCATGAATCATGAATCATGAATTGAATCATGAATCATGAATCGAATCATGAATCATGAATCGAATCATGAATCATGAATTGTATCATGAATCGTGAATCATGAATTGAATCATGAATCATGAATTGAATCATGAATCATGAATCATGAATCGAATCATGAATCATGAATCATGAATCATGAATGGAATCATGAATCATGAATTGAATCATGAATCATGAATTATGAATCATGAATTAAATCATGAATCATGAATTGAATCATGAATCATGAATCATGAATTGAATCATGAATTGAATCATGAATCATGAATCGAATCATGAATCATGAATTGAATCATGAATTGAATCATGAATCAAGAATCGAATCATGAATCATAAATTGAATCAAGAATCATGAATCATGAATCATAAATTGAATCATAAATCATGAATCATGAATTGAATCATGAATCATGAATCGAATCATGAATCATGAATCATGAATTGAATCATGAATTGAATCATGAATCATGAATCGAATCATGAAACATGAATTGAATCATGAATTGAATCATGAATCATGAATTGAATCATGAATCATGAATTGAATCATGAATCATGAATCATAAATCGAATCATGAATCATGAATCATGAATCATGAATTGAATCATGAATCATGAATCATGAATTGAATCATGAATTGAATCATGAATCATGAATTATAAATCATGAATTGAAACATGAATCATGAATCATGAATTGAATCATGAATCATGAATCATGAATTGAATCATGAATCATGAATTGAATCATGAATCATGAATTGAATCATGAATCATGAATCATGAATTGAATCATGAATCATAAATCATGAATCCAATCATGAATCGAAACATGAATCATGAATCATGAATCATGAATTGAATCATGAATCATGAATCATGAATTGAATCATGAATCATGAATTGAATCATGAATCATGAACCATGAATCATGAATCGAATCATGAATCATGAATCATGAATTGAATCATGAATCATGAATCGAATCTTGAATTATTAATTAAATCATGAATCATGAATCGAATCATGAATCATGAATTAAATCATGAGTTGAATCATGAATCATAAATTGAAGCATGAATCATGAGTCATGAATTGAATCATGAATCATGAATCATAAATCATGAATCGAATCATGAATCATGAATCATGAATCGAATCATGAATCATGAATTGAATCATGAGTTGAATCATGAATCATAAATTGAATCATGAATCATGAATCATGAATTGAATCATGAATCATGAATCGAATCATAAATCATGAATCATGAATCATGATTCATGAATTGAATCATGAATCATGAATTAAGAATCGATTCATGAATCATGAATTGAATCATGAATCATGAATCATGAATCATGAATTGAATCATGAATCATGAATCGAATCATGAATCATGAATTAAATCATGAATTGAATCATGAATCATGAATCGAATCATGAATCATGAATCATGAATCATGAATTGAATCATGAATCATGAATCGAATCATGAATCATGAATTGAATCATGAATTGAATCATAAATTGAATCATAAATCATGAATCATGAATTGAATCATGAATCATGAATCGAATCATTAATCATGAATTGAATCATGAATTGAATCATGAATCATGAATCGAATCATGAATCATGAATCATGAATTGAATCATTAATCGAATCATGAATCATGAATTGAATCATGAATTGAATCATTAATCATGAATTGAATCATGAATTGAATCATGAATCATGAATTATGAATCATGAATAGAATCATGAATCATGAATCGAATCATGAATCATGAATTGATTCATGAATCGAATCATAAATCATGAATTGAATAATGAATTGAATCATGAATCATGAATCGAAACATGAATCATGAATTAAATAATAAATTGAATCATGAATCATGTATCGAATCATGAATTGAATCAGGAATCATGAATTGAATCATGAATCATGAATTGAATCATGAATCATGAATCATGAATCGAATCATTAATCATGAATCATGAATCAAATCATGAATCATGAATCATGAATCGAATCATGAATCATGAATCGAAACATGAATCATGAATCATGAATTGAATCATGAATCATGAATCATGAATTGAATCATGAATCATGAATCATGAATCATGAATCGAATCATGAATCATGAATCATAAATCATGAATTGAATCATGAATCATGAATTGAATCATGAATCATGAATCAAGATTCATGAATCGAAACATGAATCATGAATTGAATCATGAATCATGAATCATGAATTGAATCATGAATAATGAATCATGAATCGAATAATGAATCATGAATCATGAATCATGAATGGAATCATGAATCATGAATCAAGAATCATGAATCGAAACATGAATCATGAATTGAATCATGAATCATGAATCATGAACTGAATCATGAATCATGAATCATGAATCGAATAATGAATCATGAATCATAAATTGAATCAAGAATCATGAATCATGAATCATAAATTGAATCATAAATCATGAATCATGAATTGAATCATGAATCATGAATCGAATCATGAATCATGAATCATGAATTGAATCATGAATCATGAATCATGAATCATGAATCGAATCATGAATCATGAATCGAATCATGAAACATGAATTGAATCATGAATTGAATCATGAATCATGAATTGAATCATGAATCATGAATTGAATCATGAATCATGAATTGAATCATGAATCATGAATCATAAATCGAATCATGAATCATGAATTGAATCATGAATCGAATCATGAATTGAATCATTAATCATGAATTGAATCATGAATTGAATCATGAATCTTGAATTATAAATCATGAATTGAAACATGAATCATGAATCATGAATTGAATCATGAATCATGAATCATGAATTGAATCATGAATCATGAATCATGAATTGAATCATGAATCATGAATTGAATCATGAATCATGAATCATGAATTGAATCATGAATCATGAATCATGAATTGAATCATGAATCATGAATCGAATCATGAATCGAAACATGAATCATATATCATGAATCATGAATTGAATCATGAATCATGAATCATGAATTGAATCATGAATCATGATCCATGAATCATGAATCGAATCATGAATCATGAATCATGAATTGAATCATGAATCATGAATCGAATCATGAATCATGAATTGAATCATGAATCATGAATCATGAATTGAATCATGAATCATGAGTCATGAATTGAATCATGAATCATGAATCATGAATCATGAATCAAATCATGAATCATGAATCTTGAATTATGAATTAAATCATGAATCATGAATCGAATCATGAATCATGAATTAAATCATGAGTTGAATCATGAATCATAAATTGAAGCATGAATCATGAGTCATGAATTGAATCATGAATCATGAATCATAAATCATGAATCGAATCATGAATCATGAATCATGAATCATGAATTGAATCATGAATCGAATCATGAATCATGAATTGAATCATGAGTTGAATCATGAATCATAAATTGAATCATGAATCATGAATCATGAATTGAATCATGAATCATGAATCGAATCATAAATCATGAATCATGAATCATGATTCATGAATTGAATCATGAATCATGAATTAAGAATCGATTCATGAATCATGAATTGAATCATGAGTTGAATCATGAATCATAAATTGAATCATGAATCATGAAATGAATCATGAATTGAATCATGAATTGAATCATGATTCATGAATCATGAATTGAATCATGAATCATGAATCATGAATCATGAATTCAATCATGAATCATGATTTAAATCAGGAATCGAATCATGAATCATGAATTGAATCATGATTTTAATTATTAATCTTGAATCATGAATTAAATCATGAATCATGAATCATAAATCATGAATCATGAATTGAATTATGAATTGAATCATGAATCATGAATGGAATCATGAATCATGAATTGAATCATGAATCATGAATCATGAATTGAATCATGAATCATGAATCGAATCATGAATCATGAATCGAATCATGAATCATGAATTGTATCATGAATCGTGAATCATGAATTGAATCATGAATCATGAATCATGAATTGAATCATGAATCATGAATCATGAATCATGAATCGAATCATGAATCATGAATCATGAATCGAATCATGAATCATGAATTGAATCATGAATCATGAATTATGAATCATGAATTGAATCATGAATCATGAATCATGAATTGAATCATGAATCATGAATCATGAATTGAATCATGAATTGAATCATGAATCATGAATCGAATCATGAATCATGAATTGAATCATGAATCAAGAATCGAATCATGAATCATAAATTGAATCAAGAATCATGAATCATGAATCATAAATTGAATCATAAATCATGAATCATGAATTGAATCATGAATCATGAATCGAATCATGAATCATGAATCATGAATTGAATCATGAATTGAATCATGAATCATGAATCGAATCATGAAACATGAATTGAATCATGAATCATGAATTATAAATCATGAATTGAATCATGAATCATGAATTGAATCATGAATCATGAATTGAATCATGAATCATGAATCATGAATTGAATCATGAATCGAATCATGAATTGAATCATTAATCATGAATTGAATCATGAATTGAATCATGAATCATGAATTATAAATCATGAATTGAAACATGAATCATGAATCATGAATTGAATCATGAATCATGAATCATGAATTGAATCATGAATCATGAATTGAATCATGAATCATGAATCATGAATTGAATCATGAATCATGAATCATGAATCGAATCATGAATCGAAACATGAATCATGAATCATGAATCATGAATTGAATCATGAATCATGAATCATGAATTGAATCATGAATCATGAACCATGAATCATGAATCGAATTATGAATCATGAATCATGAATTGAATCATGAATCATGAATCGAATCATGAATCATGAATTGAATCATGAATCATGAATCATGAATTGAATCATGAATCATGAGTCATGAATTGAATCATGAATCATGAATCATGAATCATGAATCGAATCATGAATCATGAATCTTGAATTATGAATTAATTCATGAATCGAATCATGAATCATGAATTAAATCATGAGTTGAATCATGAATCATAAATTGAAGCATGAATCATGAGTCATGAATTGAATCATGAATCATGAATCATAATTCATGAATCGAATCATGAATCATGAATCATGAATTGAATCATGAATCATGAATCGAATCATGAATCATGAATTGAATCATGAGTTGAATCATGAATCATAAATTGAATCATGAATCATGAATCATGAATTGAATCATGAATCACGAATCGAATCATAAATCATGAATCATGAATCATGATTCATGAATTGAATCATGAATCATGAATTAAGAATCGATTCTTGAATCATGAATTGAATCATGAGTTGAATCATGAATCATAAATTGAATCATGAATCATAAAATGAATCATGAATTGAATCATGAATTGAATCATGATTCATGAATCATGAATTGAATCATGAATCATGATTCATGAATCATGAATTGAATCATGAATCATGAATCATGAATCATGAATCATGAATCATGAATTCAATCATGAATCATGATTTAAATCAGGAATCGAATCATGAATCATGAATTGAATCATGATTTTAATTATGAATCTTGAATCATGAATTAAATCATGAATCATGAATCATAAATCATGAATCATGAATTGAATTATGAATTGAATCATGAATCA
Organism: Mixophyes australis; assembly: GCA_036250195.1. Classification (NCBI taxonomy): domain Eukaryota; kingdom Metazoa; phylum Chordata; class Amphibia; order Anura; family Limnodynastidae; genus Mixophyes; species Mixophyes australis. The sequence continues at coordinate 527,230 of JAVHZZ010000027.1, forward strand.
TGAATCATGAATTGAATCATGAATCATGAATCATGAATTGAATCATGAATCATGAATCGAATCATGAATCATGAATCGAATCATGAATCATGAATTGTATCATGAATCGTGAATCATGAATTGAATCATGAATCATGAATCATGAATTGAATCATTAATCATGAATTGAATCATGAATTGAATCATGAATCATGAATTATAAATCATGAATTGAAACATGAATCATGAATCATGAATTGAATCATGAATCATGAATCATGAATTGAATCATGAATCATGAATTGAATCATGAATCATGAATTGAATCATGAATCATGAATCATGAATTGAATCATGAATCATGAATCATGAATCGAATCATGAATCGAAACATGAATCATGAATCATGAATCATGAATTGAATCATGAATCATGAATCATGAATTGAATCATGAATCATGAACCATGAATCATGAATCGAATCATGAATCATGAATCATGAATTGAATCATGAATCATGAATCGAATCATGAATCATGAATTGAATCATGAATCATGAATCATGAATTGAATCATGAATCATGAGTCATGAATTGAATCATGAATCATGAATCATGAATCATGAATCGAATCATGAATCATGAATCTTGAATTATGAATTAATTCATGAATCGAATCATGAATCATGAATTAAATCATGAGTTGAATCATGAATCATAAATTGAAGCATGAATCATGAGTCATGAATTGAATCATGAATCATGAATCATAATTCATGAATCGAATCATGAATCATGAATCATGAATTGAATCATGAATCATGAATCGAATCATGAATCATGAATTGAATCATGAGTTGAATCATGAATCATAAATTGAATCATGAATCATGAATCATGAATTGAATCATGAATCACGAATCGAATCATAAATCATGAATCATGAATCATGATTCATGAATTGAATCATGAATCATGAATTAAGAATCGATTCTTGAATCATGAATTGAATCATGATTTGAATCATGAATCATAAATTGAATCATGAATCATAAAATGAATCATGAATTGAATCATGAATTGAATCATGATTCATGAATCATGAATTGAATCATGAATCATGATTCATGAATCATGAATTGAATCATGAATCATGAATCATGAATCATGAATCATGAATCATGAATTCAATCATGAATCATGATTTAAATCAGGAATCGAATCATGAATCATGAATTGAATCATGATTTTAATTATGAATCTTGAATCATGAATTAAATCATGAATCATGAATCATAAATCATGAATCATGAATTGAATTATGAATTGAATCATGAATCATGAATCATGAATTGAATCATGAATCATGAATCATGAATTGAATCATGAATCATGAATCGAATCATGAATCATGAATCGAATCATGAATCATGAATTGTATCATGAATCGTGAATCATGAATTGAATCATGAATCATGAATCATGAATTGAATCATGAATCATGAATTGAATCATGAATCATGAATTGAATCATGAATTGAATCATGAATCATGAATCATGAATTGAATCATGAATCATGAATCGAATCATGAATCATGAATTGAATCATGAATCATGAATTATGAACCATGAATTGAATCATGAATCATGAATCATGAATTGAATCATGAATCATGAATTGAATCATGAATCATGAATTGAATCATAATCATGAATCATGAATTGAATCATGAATCATGAATCATGAATCATGAATCGAATCATGAATCATGAATCATGAATCGAATCATGAATCATAAATTGAATCATGAATCATGAATCATGAATTGAATCATGAATCATGAATCATGAATTGAATCATGAATCATGAATCATGAATTGAATCATGAATCATGAATCGAATCATGAATCATGAATCATGAATTGAATCATGAATTGAATCATGAATCATGAATCGAATCATGAATCATGAATCATGAATTGAATCATGAATCGAATCATGAATCATGAATTGAATCATGAATTGAATCATGAATTGAATCATTAATCATGAATTGAATCATGAATTGAATCATGAATCATGAATTATGAATCATGAATAGAATCATGAATCATGAATCGAATCATGAATCATGAATCATGAATTGAATCATGAATCGAATCATAAATCATGAATTGAATAATGAATTGAATCATGAATCATGAATCGAATCATGAATCATGAATTAAATAATAAATTGAATCATGAATCATGAATCGAATCATGAATTGAATCAGGAATCATGAATTGAATCATGAATCATGAATTGAATCATGAATCATGAATCATGAATCATGAATCGAATCATGAATCATGAATCATGAATCAAATCATGAATCATGAATCATGAATCGAATAATGAATCATGAATTGAATCATGAATCATGAATCATGAATTGAATCATGAATCATGAATCATGAATTGAATCATGAATCATGAATCATGAATCGAATCATGAATTATGAATCATAAATCATGAATTGAATCATGAATCATGAATTGAATCATGAATCATGAATAAAGATTCATGAATCGAAACATGAATCATGAATTGAATCATGAATCATGAATCATGAATTGAATCATGAATCATGAATCATGAATCGAATAATGAATCATGAATCGAATAATGAATCATGAATCATGAATCATGAATTGAATCATGAATCATGAATCAAGAATCATGAATCGAAACATGAATCATGAATTGAATCATGAATCATGAATCATGAATTGAATCATGAATCATGAATCATGAATCGAATAATGAATCATGAATCATGAATCATAAATTGAATCATGAATCATGAATTGAATCATGAATCATGAATTGAATCATGAATTGAATCATAAATCAAGAATCGAATCATGAATCATAATTTGAATCAAGAATCATGAATCATGAATCATAAATTGAATCATAAATCATGAATCATGAATTGAATCATGAATCATGAATCGAATCATGAATCATGAATCATGAATTGAATTATGAATTGAATCATGAATCATGAATCGAATCGTGAAACATGAATTGAATCATGAATTGAATCATGAATTGAATCATGAATTGAATCATGAATCATGAATTGAATCATGAATCATGAATCATAAATCGAATCATGAATCATGAATTGAATCATGAATCGAATCATGAATTGAATCATTAATCATGAATTGAATCATGAATTGAATCATGAATCATGAATTATAAATCATGAATTGAAACATGAATCATGAATCATGAATTGAATCATGAATCATGAATCATGAATCGAATCATGAATCGAAACATGAATCATGAATCATGAATCATGAATTGAATCATGAATCATGAATCATGAATTGAATCATGAATCATGAACCATGAATCATGAATCGAATCATGAATCATGAATTGAATCATGAATCATGAATAGAATCATGAATCATGAATAGAATCATGAATCATGAATCATGAATTGAATCATGAATCATGAGTCATGAATTGAATCATGAATCATGAATCATGAATCGAATCATGAATCATGAATCATGAATCATGAATCATGAATTGAATCATGAATCATGAATTGAATCATGAATCATGAATTGAATCATGAGTTGAATCATGAATCATAAATTGAATCATGAATCATGAATCATGAATCATGAATCATGAATCATGAATCGAATCATGAATCATGAATCATTAATCATGAATTGAATCATGAATCATGAATCGAATCAAGAATCATGAATTGAATCATGAGTTGAATCATGAATCATAAATTGAATCATGAATCATGAATCATGAATCGAATCATGAATCATGAATTGAATCATGATTTTAATTATGAATCATGAATCATGAATTGAATCACAAATCATGAATCTTGAATCATGAATTAAATCATGAATCATGAATCATAAATCATGAATCATGAATTGAATTATGAATTGAATCATGAATCATGAATTGAATCATGAATCATGAATCATGAATTGAATCATGAATCATGAATCATGAATTGAATCATGAATCATGAATCGAATCATGAATCATGAATTGTATCATGAATCATGAATCATGAATTGAATCATGAATCATGAATCATGAATTGTATCATGAATCATGAATCATGAATTGAATCATGAATCATGAATCATGAATTGAATCATGAATCATGAATCATGAATCATGAATCGAATCATGAATCATGAATCATGAATCATGAATCGAATCATGAATCATGAATTAAATCATGAATCATGAATTATGAATCATGAATTGAATCATGAATCATGAATCATGAATTAAATCATGAATCATGAATCGAATCATGAATCATGAATTGAATCATGAATCATGAATTATGAATCATGAATTGAATCATGAATCATGAATCATGAATCGAATCATGAATCATGAATCGAATCATGAATCATGAATTGAATCATGAATCATGAATTATGAATCATGAATTGAATCATGAATCATGAATCATGAATTGAATCATGAATCATGAATCATGAATTGAATCATAAATCATGAATCATGAATTGAATCATGAATCATGAATCATGAATCATGAATCGAATCATGAATCATGAATCATGAATCATGAATCATGAATCGAATCATGAATCATGAATCATGAATCATGAATCGAATCATGAATCATGAATCATGAATCGAATCATGAATCATGAATTGAATCATGAATCATGAATCATGAATTGAATCATGAATCATGAATCATGAATCATGAATCATGAATTGAATCATGAATCATGAATCGAATCATGAATCATGAATCATGAATTGAATCAGGAATTGAATCATGAATCATGAATCGAATCATGAATTGAATCATTAATCATGAATTGAATCATGAATCGAATCATGAATCATGAATTGAATCAGGAATTGAATCATGAATTGAATCATTAATCATGAATTGAATCATGAATTGAATCATGAATCATGAATTATGAATCATGAATCATGAATTATGAATCATGAATCGAATCATGAATCATGAATCGAATCATGAATCATGAATCATGAATTGAATCATGAATCGAATCATAAATCATGAATTGAATAATGAATTGAATCATGAATCATGAATCGAATCATGAATCATGAATTAAATAATAAATTGAATCATGAATCATGAATCGAATCATGAATTGAATCAGGAATCATGAATTGAATCATGAATCATGAATTGAATCATGAATCATGAATCATGAATCATGAATCGAATCATGAATCATGAATCATGAATCAAATCATGAATCATGAATCATGAATCGAATCATAAATCATGAATTGAATCATGAATCATGAATCGAATCATGAATTGAATCAGGAATCATGAATTGAATCATGAATCATGAATTGAATCATGAATCATGAATCATGAATCATGAATTGAATCATGAATCATGAATCATGAATCGAATCATGAATCATAAATCATGAATTGAATCATGAATCATGAATTGAATCATGAATCATGAATCATAAATCATGAATTGAATCATGAATCATGAATTGAATCATGAATCATGAATCAAGATTCATGAATCGAAACATGAATCATGAATTGAATCATGATTCATGAATCATGAATCATGAATTGAATCATGAATCATGAATCATGAATCGAATAATGAATCATGAATCAAATAATGAATCATGAATCATGAATTGAATCATGAATCATGAATCAAGAATCATGAATCGAAACATGAATCATGAATTGAATCATGAATCATGAATCATGAATCATGAATTGAATCATGAATCATGAATCATGAATCGAATAATGAATCATGAATCATGAATCATAAATTGAATCATGAATCATGAATTGAATCATGAATCATGAATTGAATCATGAATTGAATCATGAATCAAGAATCGAATCATGAATCATGAATTGAATCAAGAATCATGAATCATGAATCATAAATTGAATCATAAATCATGAATCATGAATTGAATCATGAATCATGAATCAAATCATGAATCATGAATCATGAATTGAATCATGAATTGAATCATGAATCATGAATCGAATCATGAAACATGAATTGAATCATGAATTGAATCATGAATTGAATCATGAATCATGAATTGAATCATGAATCATGAATTGAATCATGAATCATGAATCATAAATCGAATCATGAATCATGAATTGAATCATAAATCGAATCATTAATTGAATCATTAATCATGAATTGAATCATGAATTGAATCATGAATCATGAATTATAAATCATGAATTGAAACATGAATCATAAATCATAAATTGAATCATGAATCATGAATTGAATCATGAATCATGAATCATGAATCGAAACATGAATCATGAATCATGAATCATGAATTGAATCATGAATCATGAATCATGAATTGAATCATGAATCATGAATCATGAATCGAATCATGAATCGAAACATGAATCATGAATCATGAATCATGAATTGAATCATGAATCATGAATCATGAATTGAATCATGAATCATGAACCATGAATCATGAATCGAATCATGAATCATGAATCATGAATTGAATCATGAATCATGAATCGAATCATGAATCATGAATTGAATCATGAATCATGAATCATGAATTGAATCATGAATCATGAGTCATGAATTGAATCATGAATCATGAATCATGAATCATGAATCGAATCATGAATCATGAATCATGAATCATGAATTGAATCATGAATCATGAATCGAATCATGAATCATGAATTGAATCATGAGTTGAATCATGAATCATAAATTGAATCATGAATCATGAGTCATGAATTGAATCATGAATCATAAATCATGAATCATGAATCGAATCATGAATCATGAATCATGAATTGAATCATGAATCATGAATCGAATCAAGAATCATGAATTGAATCATGAGTTGAATCATGAATCATAAATTGAATCATGAATCATGAATCATGAATCGAATCATAAATCATGAATCATGAATCATGATTCATGAATTGAATCATGAATCATGAATCATGATTCATGAATTGAATCATGAATCATGAATTAAGAATCGATTCATGAATCATGAATTGAATCATGAGTTGAATCATGAATCATAAATTGAATCATGAATCATGAAATGAATCATGAATTGAATCATGAATTGAATCATGATTCATGAATCATGAATTGAATCATGAATCATGAATCATGAATCATGATTAATGAATTCAATCATGAATCATGATTTAAATCAGGAATCGAATCATGAATCATGAATTGAATCATGATTTTAATTATGAATCATGAATCATGAATTGAATCATGAATCATGAATCATGAATCATGAATTGAATTATGAATTGAATCATGAATCTTGAATCATGAATTAAATCATGAATCATGAATCATGAATTGAATTATGAATTGAATCATGAATCATGAATTGAATCATGAATCATGAATCATGAATTGAATCATGAATCATGAATCATGAATTGAATCATGAATCATGAATCGAATCATGAATCATGAATCGAATCATGAATCATGAATTGTATCATGAATCATGAATCATGAATTGAATCATGAATCATGAATCATGAATTGAATCATGAATCATGAATCATGAATCATGAATCGAATCATGAATCATGAATCATGAATCATGAATCGAATCATGAATCATGAATTGAATCATGAATCATGAATTATGAATCATGAATTGAATCATGAATCATGAATCATGAATTGAATCATGAATCATGAATCATGAATTGAATCATGAATCATGAATCATGAATTGAATCATGAATCATGAATCATGAATCATGAATCGAATCATGAATCATGAATCATGAATCGAATCATGAATCATGAATTGAATCATGAATCATGAATCATGAATTGAATCATGAATCATGAATCATGAATTGAATCATGAATCATGAATCATGAATCATGAATCGAATCATGAATCATGAATCATGAATCATGAATCGAATCATGAATCATGAATCATGAATCATGAATCATGAATTGAATCATGAATCATGAATCATGAATCGAATAATGAATCATGAATCATGAATCATGAATTGAATCATGAATCATGAATCAAGAATCATGAATTGAAACATGAATCATGAATTGAATCATGAATCATGAATCATGAATCATGAATTGAATCATGAATCATGAATCGAATAATGAATCATGAATCATGAATCATGAATTGAATCATGAATCATGAATTGAATCATGAATTGAATCATGAATCAAGAATCGAATCATGAATCATGAATTGAATCAAGAATCATGAATCATGAATCATAAATTGAATCATAAATCATGAATCATGAATTGAATCATGAATCATGAAACATGAATTGAATCATGAATCATGAATTGAATCATGAATCATGAATCATGAATCATGAATCAAATCATGAATCGAATCATGAATCATGAATTGAATCATGAATTGAATCATGAATTGAATCATGAATCATGAATTGAATCATGAATTGAATCATGAATCATGAATTATGAATCATGAATTGAATCATGAATCATGAATCGAATCATGAATCATGAATCATGAATTGAATCATGAATCGAATCATGAATCATGAATTGAATCATGAATTGAATCATGAATCATGAATCAAATTATGAATCATGAATTAAATAATAAATTGAATCATGAATCATGAATCGAATCATGAATTGAATCAGGATTAATGAATTGAATCATGAATCATGAATCATGAATTGAATCATGAATCATGAATCATGAATCGAATCATGAATCATGAATCGAATCATGAATTGAATCAGGAATCATGAATTGAATCATGAATCATGAATCATGAATTGAATCATGAATCATGAATCATTAATCATGAATCGAATCATGAATCATGAATCATGAATCGAATCATGAATCATGAATCATGAATCGAATCATGAATCATGAATTGAATCATGAATCATGAATCATGAATTAAATCATGAATCATGAATCATGAATTGAATCATAAATCATGAATCAAGATTCATGAATCAAAACATGAATCATGAATTGAATCATGAATCATGAATCATGAATTGAATCATGAATCATGAATCATGAATCGAATAATGAATCATGAATCATGAATCATGAATTGACTCATGAATCATGAATCAAGAATCATGAATCGAAACATGAATCATGAATTGAATCATGAATCATGAATCATGAATCATGAATGGAATCATGAATCATGAATTATGAATCGAATAATGAATCATGAATCATGAATCATGAATTGAATCATGAATCATGAATCCTGAATCGAATCATGAATAATGTATCATGAATTGAATCATGAATTGAATCATGAATCATGAATCATGAATTGAATCATGAATCAAGAATTGAATCATGAATCATGAATCATAAATCGAATCATGAATCATGAATCATGAATCGAATCATAAATCATGAATCATGAATCATGATTCATGAATTGAATCATGAATCATGAATCATGATTCATGAATTGAATCATGAATCATGAATTAAGAATCGATTCATGAATCATGAATTGAATCATGAGTTGAATCATGAATCATAAATTGAATCATGAATCATGAAATGAATCATGAATTGAATCATGAATTGAATCATGATTCATGAATCATGAATTGAATCATGAATCATGAATCATGAATCATGATTAATGAATTCAATCATGAATCATGATTTAAATCAGGAATCGAATCATGAATCATGAATTGAATCATGATTTTAATTATGAATCATGAATCATGAATTGAATCATGAATCATGAATCATGAATTGAATTATGAATTGAATCATGAATCTTGAATCATGAATTAAATCATGAATCATGAATCATGAATTGAATTATGAATTGAATCATGAATCATGAATTGAATCATGAATCATGAATCATGAATTGAATCATGAATCATGAATCATGAATTGAATCATGAATCATGAATCATGAATTGAATCATGAATCATGAATCGAATCATGAATCATGAATCGAATCATGAATCATGAATTGTATCATGAATCATGAATCATGAATTGAATCATGAATCATGAATCATGAATTGAATCATGAATCATGAATCATGAATCATGAATCGAATCATGAATCATGAATCATGAATCATGAATCGAATCATGAATCATGAATTGAATCATGAATCATGAATTATGAATCATGAATTGAATCATGAATCATGAATCATGAATTGAATCATGAATCATGAATCATGAATTGAATCATGAATCATGAATCATGAATTAAATCATGAATCATGAATCATGAATCGAATCATGAATCATGAATCATGAATCGAATCATGAATCATGAATTGAATCATGAATCATGAATCATGAATTGAATCATGAATCATGAATCATGAATTGAATCATGAATCATGAATCATGAATCATGAATCGAATCATGAATCATGAATCATGAATCATGAATCGAATCATGAATCATGAATCATGAATCATGAATCATGAATTGAATCATGAATCATGAATCATGAATCGAATAATGAATCATGAATCATGAATCATGAATTGAATCATGAATCATGAATCAAGAATCATGAATTGAAACATGAATCATCAATTGAATCATGAATCATGAATCATGAATCATGAATTGAATCATGAATCATGAATCATGAATCGAATAATGAATCATGAATCATGAATCATGAATTGAATCATGAATCATGAATTGAATCATGAATTGAATCATGAATCAAGAATCGAATCATGAATCATGAATTGAATCAAGAATCATGAATCATGAATCATAAATTGAATCATAAATCATGAATCATGAATTGAATCATGAATCATGAATCATGAATTGAATCATGAATCATGAATTGAATCATGAATCATGAATCATGAATCATGAATTAAATCATGAATCGAATCATGAATCATGAATTGAATCATGAATTGAATCATGAATTGAATCATGAATCATGAATTGAATCATGAATTGAATCATGAATCATGAATTATGAATCATGAATTGAATCATGAATCATGAATCGAATCATGAATCATGAATCATGAATTGAATCATGAATCGAATCATGAATCATGAATTGAATCATGAATTGAATCATGAATCATGAATCAAATTATGAATCATGAATTAAATAATAAATTGAATCATGAATCATGAATCGAATCATGAATTGAATCAGGAATCATGAATTGAATCATGAATCATGAATCATGAATTGAATCATGAATCATGAATCATGAATCATGAATCGAATCATGAATCATGAATCGAATCATGAATTGAATCAGGAATCATGAATTGAATCATGAATCATGAATCATGAATTGAATCATGAATCATGAATCATTAATCATGAATCGAATCATGAATCATGAATCATGAATCGAATCATGAATCATGAATCATGAATCGAATCATGAATCATGAATTGAATCATGAATCATGAATCATGAATTAAATCATGAATCATGAATCATGAATTGAATCATAAATCATGAATCAAGATTCATGAATCAAAACATGAATCATGAATTGAATCATGAATCATGAATCATGAATTGAATCATGAATCATGAATCATGAATCGAATAATGAATCATGAATCATGAATCATGAATTGACTCATGAATCATGAATCAAGAATCATGAATCGAAACATGAATCATGAATTGAATCATGAATCATGAATCATGAATCATGAATGGAATCATGAATCATGAATTATGAATCGAATAATGAATCATGAATCATGAATCATGAATTGAATCATGAATCATGAATCCTGAATCGAATCATGAATAATGTATCATGAATTGAATCATGAATTGAATCATGAATCATGAATCATGAATTGAATCATGAATCAAGAATTGAATCATGAATCATGAATCATAAATCGAATCATGAATCATGAATTGAATCATGACTCATGAATTATGAATCATGAATTGAATCATGAATCATGAATTATGAATCATGAATTGAATCATGAATCATGAATCATGAATTGAATCATGAATTGAATCATGAATCATGAATTGAATCATGAATCATGAATCATGAATCATAAATTGAATCATCAATCATGAATCAAGAACTGAATCATGAATTGAATCATAAATCATGAATTGAATCATGAATCATGAATCATGTATTGAATCATGAATCATGAATCATAAATCATGAATTGAATCATAAATCATGAATTGAATCATGAATCATGAATCGAATCATGAATCATGAATTGAATCATGAATCATGAATCATGAATCAAGAATCATGATTCGAATCATGAATTGAATCATGAATCATGAATCATGAATCATAAATTGAATCATGAATCATGAATCGAATCATGAATCATGAATCATGAATCATGAATTGAATCATGAATCGAATCATGAATCATGAATTGAATCATGAATTGAATCATGAATTGAATCATGAATCGAATCATGAATCATGAATTAAATAATAAATTGAATCATGAATCATGAATTGAATCATGAATTGAATCAGGAATCATGAATTGAATCATGAATCATGAATTATGTATTGAATCATGAATCATGAATCATAAATCAATCCATGAATCATGAATTGAATCGGGAATCGAATCATGAATTGAATCATGAATCATGAATCATGAATCATGAATCGAAACATAAATTATGAATCATGTTTCATGAATTGAATCATGAATCATGAATCCTGAATCGAAACATGAATCATGAATCATGAATTGAATCATGAATTGAATCATGAATCATGAATCATGAATTGAATCATGAATCATGAATTGAATCATGAATCATGAATCATAAATCGAATCATGAATCATGAATTGAATCATGAATTATGAATTAAATCATGACTCATGAATTATGAATCATGAATTGAATCATGAATCATGAAGTATGAATCATGAATTGAATCATGAATCATGAATTATGAATCATGAGTTATGAATTGAATCATGAATTGAATCATGAATCATGAATTGAATCATGAATCATGAATCATGAATCATGATTTATAAATTGAATTATCAATCATGAATCATGAATTGAATCATGAATTGAATCATGAATCATGAATCATGAATCGAATCATGAATTGAATAATGAATCATGAATCATGAATCATAAATCATGAATTGAATCATTAATCATGAAATATAAAACATGAATTATGAATCATGAATTGAATCATGAATCATGAATCATGAATTGAATCATGAATCATGAATCATGAATTGAATCATGAATCATGAATCATGAATCGAATCATGAATCATGAATCATGAATCGAATCATGAATCATGAATTGAATCATGAATCATGAATCATGAATCGAATCATGAATCATGAATCAAGAATCATGAATCAAATCATGAATTGAATCATGAATCATGAATTGAATCATGAATCATGAATTGAATCATGAATCATGAATTGAATCATGAATCATGAATCCTGAATCGAATTATGAATAATGTATCATGAATTGAATCATGAATTGAATCATGAATCATGAATCATGAATTGAATCATGAATCAAGAATTGAATCATGAATCATGAATCATAAATCGAATCATGAATCATGAATTGAATCATGACTCATGAATTATGAATCATGAATTAAATCATGAATCATGAATTATGAATCATGAATTGAATCATGAATCATGAATTGAATTATGAATTGAATCATGAATCATGAATTGAATCATGAATCATGAATCATGAATCATAAATTGAATCATCAATCATGAATCATGAACTGAATCATGAATTGAATCATAAATCATGAATCATAAATTGAATCATGAATCATGAATCATGTATTGAATCATGAATCATTAATCATGAATTGAATCATGAATCATGAATCGAATCATGAATCATGAATTGAATCATGAATCATGAATCATGTATTGAATCATAAATCATGAATCATAAATCATGAATTAAATCATGAATCATGAATCATGAATCGAATCATGAATCATGAATCAAGAATCATGAATCGAATCATGAATTGAATCATGAATCATGAATCATGAATCATAAATTGAATCATGAATCATGAATCGAATCATGAATCATGAATCATGAATCATGAATTGAATCATGAATCATGAACCATGAATCATGAATCGAATCATGAATCATGAATCATGAATTGAATCATGAATCATGAATCGAATCATGAATCATGAATTGAATCATCAATCATGAATTGAATCATGAATCATGAGTCATGAATTGAATCATGAATCATGAATCATGAATCATGAATCGAATCATGAATCATGAATCATGAATCATGAATCATGAATTGAATCATGAATCATGAATCGAATCATGAATCATGAATTGAATCATGAGTTGAATCATGAATCATAAATTGAATCATGAATCATGAATTGAATCATGAGTTGAATCATGAATCATAAATCATGAATCATGAATCGAATCATGAATCATGAATCATGAATCATGAATCATGAATCGAATCAAGAATCATGAATTGAATCATGAGTTGAATCATGAATCATAAATTGAATCATGAATCATGAATCATGAATCATGAATCGAATCATAAATCATGAATCATGAATCATGATTCATGAATTGAATCATGAATCATGAATCATGAATCAAGATTCATGAATTGAATCATGAATCATGAATTAAGAATCGATTCATGAATCATGAATTGAATCATGAGTTGAATCATGAATCATGAATCATGAATCATGAATCGAATCATGAATCATGAATCATGAATCATGAATCGAATCATGAATCATGAATTGAATCATGAATCATGAATTATGAATCATGAATTGAATCATGAATCATGAATCATGAATTGAATCATGAATCGAATCATGAATCATGAATTGAATCATGAATCATGAATTATGAATCATGAATTGAATCATGAATCATGAATTGAATCATGAATCATGAATCATGAATTGAATCATAAATCATGAATCATGAATCGAATCATGAATCATGAATCATGAATCGAATCATGAATCATGAATTGAATCATGAATCATGAATCATGAATTGAATCATGAATCATGAATCATGAATTGAATCATGAATCATGAATCATGAATTGAATCATGAATCATGAATCGAATCATGAATCATGAATTGAATCATGAATTGAATCATGAATCATGAATCGAATCATGAATTGAATCATTAATCATGAATTGAATCATGAATCGAATCATGAATCATGAATTGAATCATGAATTGAATCATGAATTGAATCATTAATCATGAATTGAATCATGAATTGAATCATGAATCATGAATTATGAATCATGAATAGAATCATGAATCATGAATCGAATCATGAATCATGAATCATGAATTGAATCATGAATCGAATCATAAATCATGAATTGAATAATGAATTGAATCATGAATCATGAATCGAATCATGAATCATGAATTAAATAATAAATTGAATCATGAATCATGAATCGAATCATGAATTGAATCAGGAATTATGAATTGAATCATGAATCATGAATTGAATCATGAATCATGAATCATGAATCATGAATCGAATCATGAATCATGAATCATGAATCAAATCATGAATCATGAATCATGAATCGAATCATGAATCATGAATTGAATCATGAATCATGAATCATGAATTGAATCATGAATCATGAATCATGAATTGAATCATGAATCATGAATCATGAATTGAATCATGAATCATGAATCATGAATCATGAATCGAATCATGAATCATGAATCATAAATCATGAATTGAATCATGAATCATGAATTGAATCATGAATCATGAATCATAAATCATGAATTGAATCATGAATCATGAATTGAATCATGAATCATGAATCAAGATTCATGAATCGAAACTTGAATCATGAATTGAATCATGAATCATGAATCATTAATCATAAATTGAATCATGAATCATGAAATGAATCATGAATTGAATCATGAATTGAATCATGATTCATGAATCATGAATTGAATCATGAATCATGAATCATGAATCATGAATCATGAATTCAATCATGAATCATGATTTAAATCAGGAATCGAATCATGAATCATGAATTGAATCATGATTTTAATTATGAATCATGAATCATGAATTAAATCATGAAATATGAATCATGAATCATGAATTGAATTATGAATTGAATCATGAATTTTGAATCATGAATCATGAATTGAATCATGAATCATGAATCATGAATTGAATCATGAATCATGAATCATGAATTGAATCATGAATCATGAATCATGAATTGAATCATGAATCATGAATCGAATCATGAATCATGAATCGAATCATGAATCATGAATTGTATCATGAATCATGAATCATGAATTGAATCATGAATCATGAATCATGAATTGAATCATGAATCATGAATCATGAATCATGAATCATGAATCGAATCATGAATCATGAATCATGAATCGAATCATGAATCATGAATTGAATCATGAATCATGAATTATGAATCATGAATTGAATCATGAATCATGAATCATGAATTGAATCATGAATCATGAATCATGAATTGAATCATGAATCATGAATCATGAATTGAATCATGATTTTAATTATGAATCATGAATTGAATCATGAATCATGAATCATGAATTGAATTATGAATTGAATCATGAATCTTGAATCATGAATTAAATCATGAATCATGAATCATAAATCATGAATCATGAATTGAATTATGAATTGAATCATGAATCATGAATTGAATCATGAATCATGAATCATGAATTGAATCATGAATCATGAATCATGAATTGAATCATGAATCATGAATCGAATCATGAATCATGAATTGTATCATGAATCATGAATCATGAATTGAATCATGAATCATGAATCATGAATTGAATCATGAATCATGAATCATGAATCATGAATCGAATCATGAATCATGAATCATGAATCATGAATCGAATCATGAATCATGAATTGAATCATGAATCATGAATTATGAATCATGAATTGAATCATGAATCATGAATCATGAATTGAATCATGAATCATGAATCGAATCATGAATCATGAATTGAATCATGAATCATGAATTATGAATCATGAATTGAATCATGAATCATGAATCATGAATTGAATCATAAATCATGAATCATGAATCGAATCATGAATCATGAATCATGAATCGAATCATGAATCATGAATTGAATCATGAATCATGAATCATGAATTGAATCATGAATCATGAATCATGAATTGAATCATGAATCATGAATCATGAATTGAATCATAAATCATGAATCATGAATCGAATCATGAATCATGAATCATGAATCGAATCATGAATCATGAATTGAATCATGAATCATGAATCATGAATTGAATCATGAATCATGAATCATGAATTGAATCATGAATCATGAATCATGAATTGAATCATGAATCATGAATCGAATCATGAATCATGAATTGAATCATGAATCATGAATCGAATCATGAATTGAATCATTAATCATGAATTGAATCATGAATCGAATCATGAATCATGAATTGAATCATGAATTGAATCATGAATTGAATCATTAATCATGAATTGAATCATGAATTGAATCATGAATCATGAATTATGAATCATAAATCATGAATCATGAATTGAATTATGAATTGAATCATGAATCATGAATTGAATCATGAATCATGAATCATGAATTGAATCATGAATCATGAATCATGAATTGAATCATGAATCATGAATCGAATCATGAATCATGAATTGTATCATGAATCATGAATCATGAATTGAATCATGAATCATGAATCATGAATTGAATCATGAATCATGAATCATGAATCATGAATCGAATCATGAATCATGAATCATGAATCATGAATCGAATCATGAATCATGAATTGAATCATGAATCATGAATTATGAATCATGAATTGAATCATGAATCATGAATCATGAATTGAATCATGAATCATGAATCGAATCATGAATCATGAATTGAATCATGAATCATGAATTATGAATCATGAATTGAATCATGAATCATGAATTGAATCATGAATCATGAATCATGAATTGAATCATAAATCATGAATCATGAATCGAATCATGAATCATGAATCATGAATCGAATCATGAATCATGAATTGAATCATGAATCATGAATCATGAATTGAATCATGAATCATGAATCATGAATTGAATCATGAATCATGAATCATGAATTGAATCATGAATCATGAATCGAATCATGAATCATGAATTGAATCATGAATCATGAATCGAATCATGAATTGAATCATTAATCATGAATTGAATCATGAATCGAATCATGAATCATGAATTGAATCATGAATTGAATCATGAATTGAATCATTAATCATGAATTGAATCATGAATTGAATCATGAATCATGAATTATGAATCATGAATAGAATCATGAATCATGAATCGAATCATGAATCATGAATCATGAATTGAATCATGAATCGAATCATAAATCATGAATTGAATAATGAATTGAATCATGAATCATGAATCGAATCATGAATCATGAATTAAATAATAAATTGAATCATGAATCATGAATCGAATCATGAATTGAATCAGGAATTATGAATTGAATCATGAATCATGAATTGAATCATGAATCATGAATCATGAATCATGAATCGAATCATGAATCATGAATCATGAATCAAATCATGAATCATGAATCATGAATCGAATCATGAATCATGAATTGAATCATGAATCATGAATCATGAATTGAATCATGAATCATGAATCATGAATTGAATCATGAATCATGAATCATGAATTGAATCATGAATCATGAATCATGAATCATGAATCGAATCATGAATCATGAATCATAAATCATGAATTGAATCATGAATCATGAATTGAATCATGAATCATGAATCATAAATCATGAATTGAATCATGAATCATGAATTGAATCATGAATCATGAATCAAGATTCATGAATCGAAACTTGAATCATGAATTGAATCATGAATCATGAATCATTAATCATGAATTGAATCATGAATCATGAATCATGAATCGAATAATGAATCATGAATCAAATAATGAATCATGAATCATGAATCATGAATTGAATCATGAATCATGAATCAAGAATCATGAATCGAAACATGAATCATGAATTGAATCATGAATCATGAATCATGAATCATGAATCATGAATCATGAATTGAATCATGAATCATGAATCATGAATCGAATAATGAATCATGAATCATGAATCATAAATTGAATCATGAATCATGAATTGAATCATGAATCATGAATTGAATCATGAATTGAATCATGAATCAAGAATCGAATCATGAATCATGAATTGAATCAAGAATCATGAATCATGAATCATAAATTGAATCATAAATCATGAATCATGAATTGAATCATGAATCATGAATCGAATCATGAATCATGAATCATGAATTGAATCATGAATTGAATCATGAATCATGAATCGAATCATGAAACATGAATTGAATCATGAATTGAATCATGAATTGAATCATGAATCATGAATTGAATCATGAATCATGAATTGAATCATGAATCATGAATCATAAATCGAATCATGAATCATGAATTAAATCATGAATCGAATCATGAATTGAATCATTAATCATGAATTAAATCATGAATTGAATCATGAATCATGAATTATAAATCATGAATTGAAACATGAATCATGAATCATGAATTGAATCATGAATCATGAATCATGAATTGAATCATAAATCATGAATCATGAATTGAATCATGAATCATAAATTGAATCATGAATCCTGAATTGAATCATGAATCATGAATCATGAATCGAATCATGAATCGAAACATGAATCATAAATCATGAATCATGAATTGAATCATGAATCATGAATCATGAATTGAATCATGAATCATGAATCATGAATCGAATCATGAATCATGAATCATGAATTGAATCATGAATCGAATCATGAATCATGAATTGAATCATGAATCATGAATCATGAATTGAATCATGAATCATGAGTCATGAATTGAATCATGAATCATGAATCATGAATCATGAATCGAATCATGAATCATGAATCATGAATTGAATCATGAATCATGAATCGAATCATGAATCATGAATTGAATCATGAGTTGAATCATGAATTATAAATTGAATCATGAATCATGAGTCATGAATTGAATCATGAATCATAAATCATGAATCATGAATCAAATCATGAATCATGAATCATGAATTGAATCATGAATCATGAATCGAATCAAGAATCATGAATTGAATCATGAGTTGAATCATGAATCATAAATTGAATCATGAATCATGAATCATGAATCATGAATCGAATCATAAATCATGAATCATGAAACATGATTCATGAATTGAATCATGAATCATGAATCATGAATCATGATTCATGAATTGAATCATGAATCATGAATTAAGAATCGATTCATGAATCATGAATTGAATCATGAGTTGAATCATGAATCATAAATTGAATCATGAATCATGAAATGAATCATGAATTGAATCATGAATTGAATCATGATTCATGAATCATGAATTGAATCATGAATCATGAATCATAAATTGAATCATGAATCATGAATTGAATCATGAATCAAGAATCGAATCATGAATCATGAATTGAATCAAGAATCATGAATCATGAATCATAAATTGAATCATAAATCATGAATCATGAATTGAATCATGAATCGAATCATGAATCATGAATCATGAATTGAATCATGAATTGAATCATGAATCATGAATCGAATCATGAAACATGAATTGAATCATGAATTGAATCATGAATTGAATCATGAATCATGAATTGAATCATGAATCATGAATTGAATCATGAATCATGAATCATAAATCGAATCATGAATCATGAATTGAATCATGAATCGAATCATTAATTGAATCATTAATCATGAATTGAATCATGAATTGAATCATGAATCATGAATTATAAATCATGAATTGAAACATGAATCATGAATCATGAATTGAATCATGAATCATGAATCATGAATTGAATCATAAATCATGAATCATGAATTGAATCATGAATCATAAATTGAATCATGAATCATGAATTGAATCATGAATCATGAATCATGAATCGAATCATGAATCGAAACATGAATCATGAATCATGAATCATGAATTGAATCATGAATCATGAATCATGAATTGAATCATGAATCATGAACCATGAATCATGAATCGAATCATGAATCATGAATCATGAATTGAATCATGAATCATGAATCGAATCATGAATCATGAATTGAATCATGAATCATGAATCATGAATTGAATCATGAATCATGAGTCATGAATTGAATCATGAATCATGAATCATGAATCATGAATCGAATCATGAATCATGAATCATGAATCATGAATTGAATCATGAATCATGAATCGAATCATGAATCATGAATTGAATCATGAGTTGAATCATGAATCATAAATTGAATCATGAATCATGAGTCATGAATTGAATCATGAATCATAAATCATGAATCATGAATCGAATCATGAATCATGAATCATGAATCATGAATTGAATCATGAATCATGAATCGAATCAAGAATCATGAATTGAATCATGAGTTGAATCATGAATCATAAATTGAATCATGAATCATGAATCATGAATCGAATCATAAATCATGAATCATGAATCATGATTCATGAATTGAATCATGAATCATGAATCATGATTCATGAATTGAATCATGAATCATGAATTAAGAATCGATTCATGAATCATGAATTGAATCATGAGTTGAATCATGAATCATAAATTGAATCATGAATCATGAAATGAATCATGAATTGAATCATGAATTGAATCATAATTCATGAATCATGAATTGAATCATAATTCATGAATCATGAATCATGATTAATGAATTCAATCATGAATCATGATTTAAATCAGGAATCGAATCATGAATCATGAATTGAATCATGATTTTAATTATGAATCATGAATCATGAATTGAATCATGAATCATGAATCATGAATCATGAATTGAATTATGAATTGAATCATGAATCTTGAATCATGAATTAAATCATGAATCATGAATTGAATTATGAATTGAATCATGAATCATGAATTGAATCATGAATCATGAATCATGAATTGAATCATGAATCATGAATCATGAATTGAATCATGAATCATGAATCGAATCATGAATCATGAATCGAATCATGAATCATGAATTGTATCATGAATCATGAATCATGAATTGAATCATGAATCATGAATCATGAATTGAATCATGAATCATGAATCATGAATCGAATCATGAATCATGAATCATGAATCATGAATCGAATCATGAATCATGAATTGAATCATGAATCATGAATTATGAATCATGAATTGAATCATGAATCATGAATCATGAATTGAATCATGAATCATGAATCATGAATTGAATCATGAATCATGAATCATGAATTGAATCATGAATCATGAATCATGAATCATGAATCGAATCATGAATCATGAATCATGAATCGAATCATGAATCATGAATTGAATCATGAATCATGAATTGAATCATGAATCATGAATCATGAATTGAATCATGAATCATGAATCATGAATCATGAATCGAATCATGAATCATGAATCGAATCATGAATCATGAATCATGAATTGAATCATGAATCATGAATCATGAATCGAATAATGAATCATGAATCATGAATCATGAATTGAATCATGAATCATGATTTAAGAATCATGAATCGAAACATGAATCATGAATTGAATCATGAATCATGAATCATGAATCATGAATCATGAATTGAATCATGAATCATGAATCATGAATCGAATAATGAATCATGAATCATGAATCATGAATTGAATCATGAATCATGAATTGAATCATGAATTGAATCATGAATCAAGAATCGAATCATGAATCATGAATTGAATCAAGAATCATGAATCATGAATCATAAATTGAATCATAAATCATGAATCATGAATTGAATCATGAATCATGAATCATGAATTGAATCATGAATCATGAATTGAATCATGAATCATGAATCATGAATCATGAATTAAATCATGAATCGAATCATGAATCATGAATTGAATCATGAATCATGAATCATGAATTGAATCATGAATCATGAATCATGAATCATGAATCGAATCATGAATCATGAATCGAATCATGAATTGAATCAGGAATCATGAATTGAATCATGAATCATGAATCATGAATTGAATCATGAATCATGAATCATTAATCATGAATCGAATCATGAATCATGAATCGAATCATGAATCATGAATCATGAATCGAATCATGAATCATGAATTGAATCATGAATCATGAATCATGAATTAAATCATGAATCATGAATCATGAATTGAATCATGAATCATGAATCATGAATCATGAATCATGTATCGAATCATGAATCATGAATCATAAATCATGAATTAAATCATGAATCATGAATTGAATCATGAATCATGAATCAAGATTCATGAATCAAAACATGAATCATGAATTGAATCATGAATCATGAATTGAATCATGAATCATGAATCATGAATCGAATAATGAATCATGAATCATGAATCATGAATTGAATCATGAATCATGAATCAAGAATCATGAATCGAAACATGAATCATGAATTGAATCATGAATCATGAGTCATGAATTGAATCATGAATCATAAATCATGAATCATGAATCAAATCATGAATCATGAATCATGAATTGAATCATGAATCATGAATCGAATCAAGAATCATGAATTGAATCATGAGTTGAATCATGAATCATAAATTGAATCATGAATCATGAATCATGAATCATGAATCGAATCATAAATCATGAATCATGAAACATGATTCATGAATTGAATCATGAATCATGAATCATGAATCATGATTCATGAATTGAATCATGAATCATGAATTAAGAATCGATTCATGAATCATGAATTGAATCATGAGTTGAATCATGAATCATAAATTGAATCATGAATCATGAAATGAATCATGAATTGAATCATGAATTGAATCATGATTCATGAATCATGAATTGAATCATGAATCATGAATCATAAATTGAATCATGAATCATGAATTGAATCATGAATCAAGAATCGAATCATGAATCATGAATTGAATCAAGAATCATGAATCATGAATCATAAATTGAATCATAAATCATGAATCATGAATTGAATCATGAATCGAATCATGAATCATGAATCATGAATTGAATCATGAATTGAATCATGAATCATGAATCGAATCATGAAACATGAATTGAATCATGAATTGAATCATGAATTGAATCATGAATCATGAATTGAATCATGAATCATGAATTGAATCATGAATCATGAATCATAAATCGAATCATGAATCATGAATTGAATCATGAATCGAATCATTAATTGAATCATTAATCATGAATTGAATCATGAATTGAATCATGAATCATGAATTATAAATCATGAATTGAAACATGAATCATGAATCATGAATTGAATCATGAATCATGAATCATGAATTGAATCATGAATCGAAACATGAATCATGAATCATGAATTGAATCATGAATCATGAATCATGAATTGAATCATAATTCATGAATCATGAATCATGAATCGAATCATGAATCATGAATTGAATCATGAATCATGAACCATGAATCATAAATTGAATCATGAATCATGAATTGAATCATGAATCATGAATCATGAATCGAATCATGAATCGAAACATGAATCATGAATCATGAATCATGAATTGAATCATGAATCATGAATCATGAATTGAATCATGAATCATGAACCATGAATCATGAATCGAATCATGAATCATGAATCATGAATTGAATCATGAATCATGAATCGAATCATGAATCATGAATTGAATCATGAATCATGAATCATGAATTGAATCATGAATCATGAGTCATGAATTGAATCATGAATCATGAATCATGAATCATGAATCGAATCATGAATCATGAATCATGAATCATGAATTGAATCATGAATCATGAATCGAATCATGAATCATGAATTGAATCATGAGTTGAATCATGAATCATAAATTGAATCATGAATCATGAGTCATGAATTGAATCATGAATCATAAATCATGAATCATGAATCGAATCATGAATCATGAATCATGAATCATGAATTGAATCATGAATCATGAATCGAATCAAGAATCATGAATTGAATCATGAGTTGAATCATGAATCATAAATTGAATCATGAATCATGAATCATGAATCGAATCATAAATCATGAATCATGAATCATGATTCATGAATTGAATCATGAATCATGAATCATGATTCATGAATTGAATCATGAATCATGAATTAAGAATCGATTCATGAATCATGAATTGAATCATGAGTTGAATCATGAATCATAAATTGAATCATGAATCATGAAATGAATCATGAATTGAATCATGAATTGAATCATAATTCATGAATCATGAATTGAATCATAATTCATGAATCATGAATCATGATTAATGAATTCAATCATGAATCATGATTTAAATCAGGAATCGAATCATGAATCATGAATTGAATCATGATTTTAATTATGAATCATGAATCATGAATTGAATCATGAATCATGAATCATGAATCATGAATTGAATTATGAATTGAATCATGAATCTTGAATCATGAATTAAATCATGAATCATGAATCATGAATTGAATTATGAATTGAATCATGAATCATGAATTGAATCATGAATCATGAATCATGAATTGAATCATGAATCATGAATCATGAATTGAATCATGAATCATGAATCGAATCATGAATCATGAATCGAATCATGAATCATGAATTGTATCATGAATCATGAATCATGAATTGAATCATGAATCATGAATCATGAATTGAATCATGAATCATGAATCATGAATCGAATCATGAATCATGAATCATGAATCATGAATCGAATCATGAATCATGAATTGAATCATGAATCATGAATTATGAATCATGAATTGAATCATGAATCATGAATCATGAATTGAATCATGAATCATGAATCATGAATTGAATCATGAATCATGAATCATGAATTGAATCATGAATCATGAATCATGAATCATGAATCGAATCATGAATCATGAATCATGAATCGAATCATGAATCATGAATTGAATCATGAATCATGAATTGAATCATGAATCATGAATCATGAATTGAATCATGAATCATGAATCATGAATCATGAATCGAATCATGAATCATGAATCGAATCATGAATCATGAATCATGAATCATGAATCATGAATTGAATCATGAATCATGAATCATGAATCGAATAATGAATCATGAATCATGAATCATGAATTGAATCATGAATCATGATTTAAGAATCATGAATCGAAACATGAATCATGAATTGAATCATGAATCATGAATCATGAATCATGAATCATGAATTGAATCATGAATCATGAATCATGAATCGAATAATGAATCATGAATCATGAATCATGAATTGAATCATGAATCATGAATTGAATCATGAATTGAATCATGAATCAAGAATCGAATCATGAATCATGAATTGAATCAAGAATCATGAATCATGAATCATAAATTGAATCATAAATCATGAATCATGAATTGAATCATGAATCATGAATCATGAATTGAATCATGAATCATGAATTGAATCATGAATCATGAATCATGAATCATGAATTAAATCATGAATCGAATCATGAATCATGAATTGAATCATGAATCATGAATCATGAATTGAATCATGAATCATGAATCATGAATCATGAATCGAATCATGAATCATGAATCGAATCATGAATTGAATCAGGAATCATGAATTGAATCATGAATCATGAATCATGAATTGAATCATGAATCATGAATCATTAATCATGAATCGAATCATGAATCATGAATCGAATCATGAATCATGAATCATGAATCGAATCATGAATCATGAATTGAATCATGAATCATGAATCATGAATTAAATCATGAATCATGAATCATGAATTGAATCATGAATCATGAATCATGAATCATGAATCATGTATCGAATCATGAATCATGAATCATAAATCATGAATTAAATCATGAATCATGAATTGAATCATGAATCATGAATCAAGATTCATGAATCAAAACATGAATCATGAATTGAATCATGAATCATGAATTGAATCATGAATCATGAATCATGAATCGAATAATGAATCATGAATCATGAATCATGAATTGAATCATGAATCATGAATCAAGAATCATGAATCGAAACATGAATCATGAATTGAATCATGAATCATGAATCATGAATCATGAATGGAATCATGAATCATGAATGGAATCATGAATCATGAATGGAATCATGAATCATGAATTATGAATCGAATAATGAATCATGAATCATGAATTGAATCATGAATCATGAATCCTGAATCGAATCATGAATAATGTATCATGAATTGAATCATGAATTGAATCATGAATCATGAATCATGAATTGAATCATGAATCAAGAATTGAATCATGAATCATGAATTGAATCATGAATCATGAATTGAATCATGAATCATGAATTGAATCATGAATCATGAATCATGAATTGAATCATGAATCATGAATTGAATCATGAATCATGAATCATGAATTGAATCATGAATCATGAATCATGAATTGAATCATGAATCATGAATCATGAATTGAATCATGAATCATGAATCATGAATCATGAATCGAATCATGAATCATGAATCATAAATCATGAATTGAATCATGAATCATGAATTGAATCATGAATCATGAATCATAAATCATGAATTGAATCATGAATCATGAATTGAATCATGAATCATGAATCAAGATTCATGAATCGAAACTTGAATCATGAATTGAATCATGAATCATGAATCATTAATCATGAATTGAATCATGAATCATGAATCATGAATCGAATAATGAATCATGAATCAAATAATGAATCATGAATCATGAATCATGAATTGAATCATGAATCATGAATCAAGAATCATGGATCGAAACATGAATCATGAATTGAATCATGAATCATGAATCATGAATCATGAATTGAATCATGAATCATGAATCATGAATCGAATAATGAATCATGAATCATGAATCATAAATTGAATCATGAATCATGAATTGAATCATGAATCATGAATTGAATCATGAATTGAATCATGAATCAAGAATCGAATCATGAATCATGAATTGAATCAAGAATCATGAATCATGAATCATAAATTGAATCATAAATCATGAATCATGAATTGAATCATGAATCATGAATCGAATCATGAATCATGAATCATGAATTGAATCATGAATTGAATCATGAATCATGAATCGAATCATGAAACATGAATTGAATCATGAATTGAATCATGAATTGAATCATGAATCATGAATTGAATCATGAATCATGAATTGAATCATGAATCATGAATCATAAATCGAATCATGAATCATGAATTAAATCATGAATCGAATCATGAATTGAATCATTAATCATGAATTGAATCATGAATTGAATCATGAATCATGAATTATAAATCATGAATTGAAACATGAATCATGAATCATGAATTGAATCATGAATCATGAATCATGAATTGAATCATAAATCATGAATCATGAATTGAATCATGAATCATAAATTGAATCATGAATCCTGAATTGAATCATGAATCATGAATCATGAATCGAATCATGAATCGAAACATGAATCATAAATCATGAATCATGAATTGAATCATGAATCATGAATCATGAATTGAATCATGAATCATGAATCATGAATCGAATCATGAATCATGAATCATGAATTGAATCATGAATCGAATCATGAATCATGAATTGAATCATGAATCATGAATCATGAATTGAATCATGAATCATGAGTCATGAATTGAATCATGAATCATGAATCATGAATCATGAATCGAATCATGAATCATGAATCATGAATTGAATCATGAATCATGAATCGAATCATGAATCATGAATTGAATCATGAGTTGAATCATGAATCATAAATTGAATCATGAATCATGAGTCATGAATTGAATCATGAATCATAAATCATGAATCATGAATCAAATCATGAATCATGAATCATGAATTGAATCATGAATCATGAATCGAATCAAGAATCATGAATTGAATCATGAGTTGAATCATGAATCATAAATTGAATCATGAATCATGAATCATGAATCATGAAACATGATTCATGAATTGAATCATGAATCATGAATCATGAATCATGATTCATGAATTGAATCATGAATCATGAATTAAGAATCGATTCATGAATCATGAATTGAATCATGAGTTGAATCATGAATCATAAATTGAATCATGAATCATGAAATGAATCATGAATTGAATCATGAATTGAATCATGATTCATGAATCATGAATTGAATCATGAATCATGAATCATGAATCATGAATCATAAATTGAATCATGAATCATGAATTGAATCATGAATCAAGAATCGAATCATGAATCATGAATTGAATCAAGAATCATGAATCATGAATCATAAATTGAATCATAAATCATGAATCATGAATTGAATCATGAATCGAATCATGAATCATGAATCATGAATTGAATCATGAATTGAATCATGAATCATGAATCGAATCATGAAACATGAATTGAATCATGAATTGAATCATGAATTGAATCATGAATCATGAATTGAATCATAAATCATGAATTGAATCATGAATCATGAATCATAAATCGAATCATGAAACATGAATTGAATCATGAATTGAATCATGAATTGAATCATGAATCATGAATTGAATCATAAATCATGAATTGAATCATGAATCATGAATCATAAATCGAATCATGAATCATGAATTGAATCATGAATCGAATCATTAATTGAATCATTAATCATGAATTGAATCATGAATTGAATCATGAATCATGAATTATAAATCATGAATTGAAACATGAATCATGAATCATGAATTGAATCATGAATCATGAATCATGAATTGAATCATAAATCATGAATCATGAATTGAATCATGAATCATAAATTGAATCATGAATCATGAATTGAATCATGAATCATGAATCATGAATCGAATCATGAATCGAAACATGAATCATGAATCATGAATCATGAATTGAATCATGAATCATGAATCATGAATTGAATCATGAATCATGAACCATGAATCATGAATCGAATCATGAATCATGAATCATGAATTGAATCATGAATCATGAATCGAATCATGAATCATGAATTGAATCATGAATCATGAATCATGAATTGAATCATGAATCATGAGTCATGAATTGAATCATGAATCATGAATCATGAATCATGAATCGAATCATGAATCATGAATCATGAATCATGAATTGAATCATGAATCATGAATCGAATCATGAATCATGAATTGAATCATGAGTTGAATCATGAATCATAAATTGAATCATGAATCATGAGTCATGAATTGAATCATGAATCATAAATCATGAATCATGAATCGAATCATGAATCATGAATCATGAATCATGAATTGAATCATGAATCATGAATCGAATCAAGAATCATGAATTGAATCAATAGTTGAATCATGAATCATAAATTGAATCATGAATCATGAATCATGAATCATGAATCGAATCATAAATCATGAATCATGAATCATGATTCATGAATTGAATCATGAATCATGAATCATGATTCATGAATTGAATCATGAATCATGAATTAAGAATCGATTCATGAATCATGAATTGAATCATGAGTTGAATCATGAATCATAAATTGAATCATGAATCATGAAATGAATCATGAATTGAATCATGAATTGAATCATAATTCATGAATCATGAATTGAATCATAATTCATGAATCATGAATCATGATTAATGAATTCAATCATGAATCATGATTTAAATCAGGAATCGAATCATGAATCATGAATTGAATCATGATTTTAATTATGAATCATGAATCATGAATTGAATCATGAATCATGAATCATGAATCATGAATCATGAATCATGAATTGAATTATGAATTGAATCATGAATCTTGAATCATGAATTAAATCATGAATCATGAATCATGAATTGAATTATGAATTGAATCATGAATCATGAATTGAATCATGAATCATGAATCATGAATTGAATCATGAATCATGAATCATGAATTGAATCATGAATCATGAATCGAATCATGAATCATGAATCGAATCATGAATCATGAATTGTATCATGAATCATGAATCATGAATTGAATCATGAATCATGAATCATGAATTGAATCATGAATCATGAATCATGAATCGAATCATGAATCATGAATTGAATCATGAATCATGAATTATGAATCATGAATTGAATCATGAATCATGAATCATGAATTGAATCATGAATCATGAATCATGAATTGAATCATGAATCATGAATCATGAATTGAATCATGAATCATGAATCATGAATCATGAATCGAATCATGAATCATGAATCATGAATCGAATCATGAATCATGAATTGAATCATGAATCATGAATTGAATCATGAATCATGAATCATGAATTGAATCATGAATCATGAATCATGAATCATGAATCGAATCATGAATCATGAATCATGAATCATGAATCGAATCATGAATCATGAATCATGAATCATGAATCATGAATTGAATCATGAATCATGAATCATGAATCGAATAATGAATCATGAATCATGAATCATGAATTGAATCATGAATCATGATTTAAGAATCATGAATCGAAACATGAATCATGAATTGAATCATGAATCATGAATCATGAATCATGAATCATGAATTGAATCATGAATCATGAATCATGAATCGAATAATGAATCATGAATCATGAATCATGAATTGAATCATGAATCATGAATTGAATCATGAATTGAATCATGAATCAAGAATCGAATCATGAATCATGAATTGAATCAAGAATCATGAATCATGAATCATAAATTGAATCATAAATCATGAATCATGAATTGAATCATGAATCATGAATCATGAATTGAATCATGAATCATGAATTGAATCATGAATCATGAATCATGAATCATGAATTAAATCATGAATCGAATCATGAATCATGAATTGAATCATGAATCATGAATCATGAATTGAATCATGAATCATGAATCATGAATCATGAATCGAATCATGAATCATGAATCGAATCATGAATTGAATCAGGAATCATGAATTGAATCATGAATCATGAATCATGAATTGAATCATGAATCATGAATCATTAATCATGAATCGAATCATGAATCATGAATCGAATCATGAATCATGAATCATGAATCGAATCATGAATCATGAATTGAATCATGAATCATGAATCATGAATTAAATCATGAATCATGAATCATGAATTGAATCATGAATCATGAATCATGAATCATGAATCATGTATCGAATCATGAATCATGAATCATAAATCATGAATTAAATCATGAATCATGAATTGAATCATGAATCATGAATCAAGATTCATGAATCAAAACATGAATCATGAATTGAATCATGAATCATGAATTGAATCATGAATCATGAATCATGAATCGAATAATGAATCATGAATCATGAATCATGAATTGAATCATGAATCATGAATCAAGAATCATGAATCGAAACATGAATCATGAATTGAATCATGAATCATGAATCATGAATCATGAATGGAATCATGAATCATGAATGGAATCATGAATCATGAATGGAATCATGAATCATGAATTATGAATCGAATAATGAATCATGAATCATGAATTGAATCATGAATCATGAATCCTGAATCGAATCATGAATAATGTATCATGAATTGAATCATGAATTGAATCATGAATCATGAATCATGAATTGAATCATGAATCAAGAATTGAATCATGAATCATGAATCATAAATCGAATCATGAATCATGAATTGAATCATGACTCATTAATTATGAATCATGAATTGAATCATGAATCATGAATTGAATCATGAATTGAATCATGAATCATGAATTGAATCATGAATCATGAATCATGAATCATAAATTGAATCATCAATCATGAATCATGAACTGAATCATGAATTGAATCATAAATCATGAATCATGAATTGAATCATGAATCATGAATCATGTATTGAATCATGAATCATAAATCATGAATTGAATCATGAATCATGAATCGAATCATGAATCATGAATTGAATCATGAATCATGAATCATGTATTGAATCATAAATCATGAATCATAAATCATGAATTGAATCATGAATCATGAATCATGAATCGAATCATGAATCATGAATCAAGAATCATGAATCGAATCATGAATTGAATCATGAATCATGAATCATGAATCATAAATTGAATCATGAATCATGAATCGAATCATGAATCATGAATCATGAATCATGAATTGAATCATGAATCGAATCATGAATCATGAATTGAATCATGAATTGAATCACGAATCATGAATCGAATGAGGAATCATGAATTAAATAATAAATTGAATCATGAATCATGAATCGAATCATGAATTGAATCAGGAATCATGAATTGAATCATGAATCATGAATTATGAATTGAATCATGAATCATGAATCATAAATCGATCCATGAATCATGAATTGAATCGGGAATCGAATCATGAATTGAATCAGGAATCATGAATCATGAATCGAAACATAAATTATGAATCATGTTTCATGAATTGAATCATGAATCATGAATCCTGAATCGAAACATGAATCATGAATCATGAATTGAATCATGAATTGAATCATGAATCATGAATCATGAATTGAATCATGAATCATGAATTGAATCATGAATCATGAATCATAAATCGAATCATGAATCATGAATTGAATCATGAATTATGAATTGAATCATGACTCATGAATTATGAATCATGAATTGAATCATGAATCATGAATTATGAATCATGAATTGAATCATGAATCATGAATTATGAATCATGAGTTATGAATTGAATCATGAATTGAATCATGAATTGAATCATGAATCATGAATCATGAATCATAAATTGAAACATCAATCATGAATCATGAATTGAATCATGAATTGAATCATGAATCATGAATCATGAATCGAATCATGAATTGAATAATGAATCATGAATCATGAATCATAAATCATGAATTGAATCATTAATCATGAAATATGAAACATGAATTATGAATCATGAATTGAATCATGAATCATGAATCATGAATTGAATCATGAATCATGAATCATGAATCGAATCATGAATCATGAATCATTAATCGAATCATGAATCATGAATTGAATCATGAATCATGAATCATGAATCGAATCATGAATCATGAATCGAATCATGAATTGAATCAGGAATCATGAATTGAATCATGAATCATGAATCATGAATTGAATCATAAATCATTAATCATGAATCGAATCATGAATCATGAATCATGAATCGAATCATGAATCATGAATCATGAATCGAATCATGAATCATGAATTGAATCATGAATCATGAATCATGAATTAAATCATGAATCATGAATCATGAATTGAATCATGAATCATGAATCATGAATCATGAATCGAATCATGAATCATGAATCATAAATCATGAATTAAATCATGAATCATGAATTGAATCATGAATCATGAATCAAGATTCATGAATCAAAACATGAATCATGAATTGAATCATGAATCATGAATCATGAATTGAATCATGAATCATGAATCATGAATCGAATAATGAATCATGAATCATGAATCATGAATTGAATCATGAATCATGAATCAAGAATCATGAATCGAAACATGAATCATTAATTGAATCATGAATCATGAATCATGAATCGAATCATGAATCATGAATCATGAATCGAATCATGAATCATGAATTGAATCATGAATCATGAATCATGAATTAAATCATGAATCATGAATCATGAATTGAATCATGAATCATGAATCATGAATCATGAATCGAATCATGAATCATGAATCATAAATCATGAATTAAATCATGAATCATGAATTGAATCATGAATCATGAATCAAGATTCATGAATCAAAACATGAATCATGAATTGAATCATGAATCATGAATCATGAATTGAATAATGAATCATGAATCATGAATCGAATAATGAATCATGAATCATGAATCATGAATTGAATCATGAATCATGAATCAAGAATCATGAATCGAAACATGAATCATTAATTGAATCATGAATCATGAATCATGAATCATGAATGGAATCATGAATCATGAATTATGAATCGAATAATGAATCATGAATCATGAATCATGAATTGAATCATGAATCATGAATCCTGAATCGAATCATGAATAATGTATCATGAATTGAATCATGAATTGAATCATGAATCATGAATCATGAATTGAATCATGAATCAAGAATTGAATCATGAATCATGAATCATAAATCGAATCATGAATCATGAATTGAATCATGACTCATGAATTATGAATCATGAATTGAATCATGAATCATGAATCATGAATTGAATCATGAATTGAATCTTGAATCATGAATTGAATCATGAATCATGAATCATGAATCATAAATTGAATCATCAATCATGAATCATGAACTGAATCATGAATTGAATCATACATCATGAATCATGAATTGAATCATGAATCATGAATCATGTATTGAATCATGAATCATGAATCATAAATCATGAATTGAATCATGAATCATGAATCGAATCATGAATCATGAATTGAATCATGAATCATGAATCATGTATTGAATCATAAATCATGAATCATAAATCATGAATTGAATCATGAATCATGAATCATGAATCGAATCATGAATCATGAATCGAATCATGAATTGAATCATGAATCATGAATCATGAATCATAAATTGAATCATGAATCATGAATCGAATCATGAATCATGAATCATGAATCATGAATTGAATCATGAATCGAATCATGAATCATGAATTGAATCATGAATTGAATCACGAATCATGAATCGAATGATGAATCATGAATTAAATAATAAATTGAATCATGAATCATGAATCGAATCATGAATTGAATCAGGAATCATGAATTGAATCATGAATCATGAATTATGAATTGAATCATGAATCATGAATCATAAATCGATCCATGAATCATGAATCATGTTTCATGAATTGAATCATGAATCATGAATCCTGAATCGAAACATGAATCATGAATCATGAATTGAATCATGAATTGAATCATGAATTGAATCATGAATCATGAATTGAATCATGAATCATGAATCATAAATCGAATCATGAATCATGAATTGAATCATGAATTATGAATTGAATCATGACTCATGAATTATGAATCATGAATTGAATCATGAATCATGAATTATGAATCATGAATTGAATCATGAATCATGAATTATGAATCATGAGTTATGAATTGAATCATGAATTGAATCATGAATCATGAATTGAATCATGAATCATGAATCATGAATCATGAATCATAAATTGAAACATCAATCATGAATCATGAATTGAATCATGAATTGAATCATGAATCATGAATCATGAATCGAATCATGAATTGAATAATGAATCATGAATCATGAATCATAAATCATGAATTGAATCATTTATCATGAAATATGAAACATGAATTATGAATCATGAATTGAATCATGAATCATGAATCATGAATTGAATCATGAATCATGAATCATGAATTGAATCATGAATCATGAATCATGAATCGAATCATGAATCATGAATCATGAATCGAATCATGAATCATGAATTGAATCATGAATCATGAATCATGAATTGAATCAGGAATCATGAATCATGAATCATGAATCGAATCATGAATCATGAATCAAGAATCATGAATCAAATCATGAATTGAATCATGAATCATGAATTGAATCATGAATCATGAATTGAATCATGAATCATGAATCCTGAATCGAATCATGAATAATGTATCATGAATTGAATCATGAATTGAATCATGAATCAAGAATTGAATCATGAATCATGAATCATAAATCGAATCATGAATCATGAATTGAATCATGACTCATGAATTATGAATCATGAATTGAATCATGAATCATGAATTGAATCATGAATTGAATCATGAATCATGAATTGAATCATGAATCATGAATCATGAATCATAAATTGAATCATCAATCATGAATCATGAACTGAATCATGAATTGAATCTTAAATCATGAATCATAAATTGAATCATGAATCATGAATCATGTATTGAATCATGAATCATAAATCATGAATTGAATCATGAATCATGAATCGAATCATGAATCATGAATTGAATCATGAATCATGAATCATGTATTGAATCATAAATCATGAATCATAAATCATGAATTGAATCATGAATCATGAATCGAATCATGAATCATGAATCATGAATTGAATCATGAATCATGAATCATGAACCATGAATCATGAATCGAATCATGAATCATGAATCATGAATTGAATAATAAATCATGAATCGAATCATGAATCATGAATTGAATCATGAATCATGAATCATGAATTGAATCATTAATCATGAGTCATGAATTGAATCATGAATCATGAATCATGAATCATGAATCGAATCATGAATCATGAATCATGAATTGAATCATGAATCATGAATCGAATCATGAATCATGAATTGAATCATGAGTTGAATCATGAATCATAAATTGAATCATGAATCATGAGTCATGAATTGAATCATGAATCATAAATCATGAATCATGAATCGAATCATGAATCATGAATCATGAATCATGAATTGAATCATGAATCATGAATCGAATCAAGAATCATGAATTGAATCATGAGTTGAATCATGAATCATAAATTGAATCATGAATCATGAATCATGAATCATGAATCGAATCATAAATCATGAATCATGAATCATGATTCATGAATTGAATCATGAATCATTAATCATGAATCATGATTCATGAATAGAATCATGAATCATGAATTAAGAATCGATTCATGAATCATGAATTGAATCATGAGTTGAATCATGAATCATAAATTGAATCATGAATCATGAAATGAATCATGAATTGAATCATGAATTGAATCATGATTCATGAATCATGAATTGAATCATGAATCATGAATCATGAATCATGAATCATGAATTCAATCATGAATCATGATTTAAATCAGGAATCGAATCATGAATCATGAATTGAATCATGATTTTAATTATGAATCATGAATCATGAATTGAATCATGAATCATGAATCATGAATCATGAATTGAATTATGAATTAGATCATGAATCTTGAATCATGAATTAAATCATGAATCATGAATCATGAATTGAATTATGAATTGAATCATGAATCATGAATTGAATCATGAATCATGAATCATGAATTGAATCATGAATCATGAATCATGAATTGAATCATGAATCATGAATCATGAATTGAATCATGAATCATGAATCGAATCATGAATCATGAATTGTATCATGAATCATGAATCATGAATCGAATCATGAATCATGAATTGAATCATGAATCATGAATTATGAATCATGAATTGAATCATGAATCATGAATCATGAATTGAATCATGAATCATGAATCATGAATTGAATCATGAATCATGAATCATGAATCATGAATCGAATCATGAATCATGAATCATGAATCGAATCATGAATCATGAATTGAATCATGAATCATAAATCATGAATTGAATCATGAATCATGAATCATGAATTGAATCATGAATCATGAATCATGAATCATGAATCGAATCATGAATCATGAATCATGAATCATGAATCATGACTCATGAATTGAATCATGAATCATGAATCATGAATCGAATAATGAATCATGAATCATGAATTGAATCATGAATCATGAATCAAGAATCATGAATCGAAACATGAATCATGAATTGAATCATGAATCATGAATCATGAATCATGAATTGAATCATGAATCATGAATCATGAATCGAATAATGAATCATGAATCATGAATCATGAATTGAATCATGAATCATGAATTGAATCATGAATTGAATCATGAATCAAGAATCGAATCATGAATCATGAATTGAATCAAGAATCATGAATCATGAATCATAAATTGAATCATAAATCATGAATCATGAATTGAATCATTAATAATGAATCATGAATTGAATCATGAATCATGAATTGAATCATGAATCATGAATCATGAATCATGAATCAAATCATGAATCGAATCATGAATCATGAATTGAATCATGAATTGAATCATGAATTGAATCATGAATAATGAATTGAATCATGAATTAAATCATGAATCATGAATTATGAATCATGAATTGAATCATGAATCATGAATCGAATCATGAATCATGAATCATGAATTGAATCATGAATCGAATCATGAATCGTGAATTGAATCATGAATTGAATCATGAATCATGAATCGAATTATGAATCATGAATTAAATAATAAATTGAATCATGAATCATGAATCGAATCATGAATTGAATCAGGAATCATGAATTGAATCATGAATCATGAATCATGAATTGAATCATGAATCATGAATCATGAATCATGAATCGAATCATGAATCATGAATCGAATCATGAATTGAATCAGGAATCATGAATTGAATCATGAATCATGAATCATGAATTGAATCATGAATCATGAATCATTAATCATGAATCGAATCATGAATCATGAATCATGAATCGAATCATGAATCATGAATCATGAATCGAATCATGAATCATGAATCGAATCATGAATTGAATCATGAATCATGAATCGAATCATGAATTGAATCAGGAATCATGAATTGAATCATGAATCATGAATCATGAATTGAATCATGAATCATGAATCATGAATCATGAATTGAATCATGAATCATGAATCATGAATCATGAATCATGAATCAAATCATGAATCATGAATCATAAATCATGAATTAAATCATGAATCATGAATTGAATCATGAATCATGAATCAAGATTCATGAATCGAAACATGAATCATGAATTGAATCATGAATCATGAATCATGAATTGAATCATGAATCATGAATCATGAATCGAATAATGAATCATGAATCATGAATCATGAATTGAATCATGAATCATGAATCATGAATCGAATCATGAATCATGAATCGAATCATGAATTGAATCAGGAATCATGAATTGAATCATGAATCATGAATCATGAATTGAATCATGAATCATGAATCATGAATCATGAATTGAATCATGAATCATGAATCATGAATCATGAATCATGAATCAAATCATGAATCATGAATCATAAATCATGAATTAAATCATGAATCATGAATTGAATCATGAATCATGAATCAAGATTCATGAATCGAAACATGAATCATGAATTGAATCATGAATCATGAATCATGAATTGAATCATGAATCATGAATCATGAATCGAATAATGAATCATGAATCATGAATCATGAATTGAATCATGAATCATGAATCAAGAATCATGAATCGAAACATGAATCATGAATTGAATCATGAATCATGAATCATGAATCATGAATGGAATGATGAATCATGAATTATGAATCGAATAATGAATCATGAATCATGAATTGAATCATGAATCATGAATCCTGAATCGAATCATGAATAATGTATCATGAATTGAATCATGAATTGAATCATGAATCATGAATTGAATCATGAATCATGAATCAAGAATTGAATCATATATCATGAATCATAAATCGAATCATGAATCATGAATTGAATCATGACTCATGAATTATGAATCATGAATTGAATCATGAATCATGAATTATGAATCATGAATTGAATCATGAATCATGAATCATGAATTGAATCATGAATTGAATCATGAATCATGAATTGAATCATGAATCATGAATCATGAATCATAAATTGAATCATCAATCATGAATCATGAATCATGAATCATGTATTGAATCATAAATCATGAATCATGAATTGAATCATGAATCATGAATCATGTATTGAATCATGAATCATGAATCATAAATCATGAATTGAATCATGAATCGAATCATGAATCATGAACTGAATCATGAATCATGAATCATGTATTGAATCATAAATCATGAATCATAAATCATGAATTAAATCATGAATCATGAATCATGAATCGAATCATGAATCACGAATCAAGAATCATGAATCGAATCATGAATTGAATCATGAATCATGAATCATAAATCATAAATTGAATCATGAATCATGAATCGAATCATGAATCATGAATCATGAATCATGAATTGAATCATGAATCGAATCATGAATCATGAATTGAATCATGAATTGAATCATGAATCATGAATCGAATCATGAATCATGAATTAAATAATAAATTGAATCATGAATCATGAATCGAATCATGAATTGAATCAGGAATCATGAATTGAATCATGAATCATGAATTATGAATTGAATCATGAATCATGAATCATAAATCGATCCATGAATCATGAATTGAATCGGGAATCGAATCATGAATTGAATCATGAATCATGAATCATGAATCGAAACATAAATTATGAATCATGTTTCATGAATTGAATCATGAATCATGAATCCTGAATCGAAACATGAATCATGAATTGAATCATGAATTGAATCATGAATCATGAATCGAATCATGAATCATGAATTGAATCATGAATTATGAATTGAATCATGACTCATAAATTATGAATCATGAATTGAATCATGAATCATGAATTATGAATCATGAATTGAATCATGAATCATGAATTATGAATCATGAGTTATGAATTGAATCATGAATTGAATCATGAATCATGAATTGAATCATGAATCATGAATCATGAATCATAAATTGAATCATCAATCATGAATCATGAATTGAATCATGAATTGAATCATGAATCATGAATCGAATCATGAATTAAATAATAAATCATGAATCATGAATCATAAATCATGAATTGAATCATTAATCATGAAATATGTAACATGAATTATGAATCATGAATTGAATCATGAATCATGAATCATGAATTGAATCATGAATCATGAATCATGAATTGAATCATGAATCATGAATCATGAATCGAATCATGAATCATGAATCATGAATCGAATCATGAATCATGAATTGAATCATGAATCATGAATCATGAATTGAATCAGGAATCATGAATCATGAATCATGAATCGAATCATGAATCATGAATCAAGAATCATGAATCAAATCATGAATTGAATCATGAATCATGAATTGAATCATGAATCATGAATTGAATCATGAATCATGAATCATGATTTGAATCATGAATCATGAATTCAATCATGAATCATGAATTGAATCATGAATCATGAATCATGATTTGAATCATGAATCATGAATTCAATCATGAATTCAATCATGAATCAGGAATCGAATCATGAATTCAATCATGAATCATAAATCGAATCATGAATTATGAATTGAATCAGGAATCGAATCATGAATTGAATCATGAATCATGAATTGAATCATGATTTTAATTATGAATCATGAATCATGAATTGAATCATGAATCATGAATCATGAATCATGAATTGAATCATGAATCATGAATCATGAATCATGAATTGAATTATGAATTGAATCACGAATCTTGAATCATGAATTGAATCATGAATCATGAATCATAAATCATGAATCATGAATCATGAATTG
This sequence comes from Mixophyes australis, assembly GCA_036250195.1. Classification (NCBI taxonomy): domain Eukaryota; kingdom Metazoa; phylum Chordata; class Amphibia; order Anura; family Limnodynastidae; genus Mixophyes; species Mixophyes australis. Next base: position 570,337 of record JAVHZZ010000027.1, read on the forward strand.
AATTATGAATCATGAATTGAATCATGAATCGAATCATGAATCATGAATCGAATCATGAATCATGAATTGTATCATGAATCATGAATCATGAATTGAATCATGAATCATGAATTGAATCATGATTTTAATTATGAATCATGAATCATGAATTGAATCATGAATCATGAATCATGAATCATGAATTGAATCATGAATCATGAATCATGAATCATAAATTGAATTATGAATTGAATCATGAATCATGAATTGAATCATGAATCATGAATCATGAAATGAATCATGAATCATGAATCATGAATCATGAATTGAATTATGAATCATGAATTGAATCATGAATCGAATCATGAATCATGAATCGAATCATGAATCATGAATTGTATCATGAATCATGAATCATGAATTGAATCATGAATCATAAATCATGAATTGAATCATGAATCATGAATCATGAATCATGAATCATGAATTGAATCATGAATCATGAATCATGAATCGAATCATGAATCAAGAATTGAATCATGAATCATGAATTATGAATCATGAATTGAATCATGAATCATGAATCATGAATTGAATCATGAATCATGAATCATGAATTGAATCATGAATCATGAATCATGAATTGAATCATGAATCATGAATCATGAATCATGAATCATGAATCGAATCATGAATCATGAATCATGAATCGAATCATGAATCATGAATTGAATCATGAATCGTGAATCATGAATTGAATCATGAATCATGAATCACGATTGAATCATGAATCATGAATCATGAATCATGAATCGAATCATGAATCATGAATTGAATCATGAATCATGAATCATGAATTGAATCATGAATCATGAATCATGAATTGAATCATGAAGCATGAATCATGAATCATAAATTGAATCATAAATCATGAATCATGAATTGTATCATGAATCGAATCATGAATCATGAATCATGAATTGAATCATGAATTGAATCATGAAGCATGAATCGAATCATGAATCATGAATTGAATCATGAATCATGAATCATAAATCGAATCATGAATTATGAATTGAATCATGAAGCGAATCATGAATTGAATCATTAATCATGAATTGAATCATGAATCATGAATTGAATCATGAATCATGAATTATGAATCATGAATTGAATCATGAATCATGAATTGAATCATGAATCATGAATCATGAATCGAATCATGAATCATGAATCGAATCATGAATCATGAATTAATTCATGAATCATGAATCATGAATTAAATCATGAATCATGAATTAATGAATAGAATCATGAATTATGAATCATGAATTGAATCATGAATCATGAATCATGAATTGAATCATGAATCATGAATCATAAATCGAATCATGAATTATGAATTGAATCATGAATCGAATCATGAATTGAATCATTAATCATGAATTGAATCATGAATCATGAATCGAATCATGAATTGAATCATGAATCATGAATCATGAATTGAATCATGAATCATGAATCATGAATTGAATCATGAATCATGAATCATGAATCGAATCATGAATCATGAATCATGAATTGAATCATGAATCATGAATCGAATCATGAATCATGAATTGAAACATTAATTGAATCATGTATCATGAATTGAATCAGGAATCGAATCATGTATCATGAATTGAATCAGGAATCGAATCATGAATTGAATTATGAATCATGAAATGAATCATGAGTCATGAATAATGAATTGAATCATGAATCATGAATCATGAATTGAATCATGAATCATGAATCATGAATCGAATCATGAATCATTAATCGAATCATGAATCATGAATTGAATCATGAGTTGAATCATGAATCATGAATTGAATCATGAATCATGAATCATGAATTGAATCATGAATCATGAATCATGAATTGAATCATGAATCATGAATCATGAATTGAATCATGAATCATGAATCATGAATCGAATCATGAATCATGAATCATGAATCATGAATCGAATCATGAATCATGAATTGAATCATGAATCATGAATCATGAATCGAAACATGAATCATGAATTGAATCATGAATTGAATCATGAATCATGAATCATGAATCGAATAATGAATCATGAATTGAATCATGAATCATGAATCATGAATCATGAATCAAGAATCATGAATCGAAACATGAATCATGAATTGAATCATGAATCATGAATCATGAATTGAATCATGAATCATGAATCATGAATCGAATAATGAATCATGAATCATGAATCATGAATTGAATCATGAATCATGAATTGAATCATGAATCATGGATCGAATCATGAATTGAATTATGAATCATGAATCGAATCATGAATCATGAATTGAATCATGAACCATGAATCATGAATCATAAGTTGAATCATAATACATGAATCATGAATCATGAATCGAATCATGAATCATGAATCATGAATTGAATCATGAATTGAATCATGAATCATGAATCGAATCATGAATCATGAATCGAATCATGAATCATGAATTGAATCATGAATTGAATCATGAATCATTAATTGAATCATGAATCATGAATCATAAATCCAATCATGAATCATGAATTGAATCAAGAATCGAATCATGAATTGAATCATTAATCATGAATTGAATCATGAATCATGAATTATGAATCATGAATTGAATCATGAATCATGAATCATGAATTGAATCATGAATTGAATCATTAATCATGAATTGAATCATAAATCATGAATTAAGAATCATGAATTGAATCATGAATAATGAATCATGAATTGAATCATGAATCATGAATCATGAATTGAATCATGAATTATGAATCATAAATTGAATCATAAATCATGAATCATGAATTGTATCATGAATCGAATCATGAATCATGAATCATGAATTGAATCATGAATTGAATCATGAATCATGAATCGAATCATGAATCATGAATTGAATCATGAATCATGAATCATAAATCGAATCATGAATTATGAATTGAATCATGAAGCGAATCATGAATTGAATCATTAATCATGAATTGAATCATGAATCATGAATTGAATCATGAATCATGAATTATGAATCATGAATTGAATCATGAATCATGAATTGAATCATGAATCATGAATCATGAATCGAATCATGAATCATGAATCGAATCATGAATCATGAATTAATTCATGAATCATGAATCATGAATTAAATCATGAATCATGAATTAATGAATTGAATCATGAATTATGAATCATGAATTGAATCATGAATCATGAATCATGAATTGAATCATGAATCATGAATCATAAATCGAATCATGAATTATGAATTGAATCATGAATCGAATCATGAATTGAATCATTAATCATGAATTGAATCATGAATCATGAATCGAATCATGAATTGAATCATGAATCATGAATCATGAATTGAATCATGAATCATGAATCATGAATTGAATCATGAATCATGAATCATGAATCGAATCATGAATCATGAATCATGAATTGAATCATGAATCATGAATCGAATCATGAATCATGAATTGAAACATTAATTGAATCATGTATCATGAATTGAATCAGGAATCGAATCATGTATCATGAATTGAATCAGGAATCGAATCATGAATTGAATTATGAATCATGAAATGAATCATGAGTCATGAATAATGAATTGAATCATGAATCATGAATCATGAATTGAATCATGAATCATGAATCATGAATCGAATCATGAATCATGAATCGAATCATGAATCATGAATTGAATCATGAGTTGAATCATGAATCATAAATTGAATCATGAATCATGAATCATGAATCATGAATTGAATCATGAATCATGAATTGTATCATGAATCATGAATCATGAATTGAATCATGAATCATGAATCATGAATCATGAATCGAATCATGAATCATGAATCGAGTCATGAATTGAATCATGAATCATGAATCATGAATTGAATCATGAATCATGAATCATGAATTGAATCATGAATCATGAATCATGAATTGAATCATGAATCATGAATTGAATCATGAATCATGAATCATGAATTGAATCATGAATCATGAATCATGAATCGAATCATGAATCATGAATCATGAATCATGAATCGAATCATGAATCATGAATTGAATCATGAATCATGAATCATGAATCGAAACATGAATCATGAATTGAATCATGAATTGAATCATGAATCATGAATCGAATAATGAATCATGAATTGAATCATGAATCATGAATCATGAATCATGAATCAAGAATCATGAATCGAAACATGAATCATGAATTGAATCATGAATCATGAATCATGAATTGAATCATGAATCATGAATCATGAATCGAATAATGAATCATGAATCATGAATCATGAATTGAATCATGAATCATGAATTGAATCATGAATCATGGATCGAATCATGAATTGAATTATGAATCATGAATCGAATCATGAATCATGAATTGAATCATGAACCATGAATCATGAATCATAAGTTGAATCATAATACATGAATCATGAATCATGAATCGAATCATGAATCATGAATCATGAATTGAATCATGAATTGAATCATGAATCATGAATCGAATCATGAATCATGAATCGAATCATGAATCATGAATTGAATCATGAATTGAATCATGAATCATTAATTGAATCATGAATCATGAATCATAAATCCAATCATGAATCATGAATTGAATCATGAATCGAATCATGAATTGAATCATTAATCATGAATTGAATCATGAATCATGAATTATGAATCATGAATTGAATCATGAATCATGAATCATGAATTGAATCATGAATTGAATCATTAATCATGAATTGAATCATAAATCATGAATTATGAATCATGAATTGAATCATGAATAATGAATCATGAATTGAATCATGAATCATGAATCATGAATTGAATCATGAATTATGAATCATGAATTGAATCATGAATCATGAATCATGAATTGAATCATGAATCATGAATCATGAATCATAAATCGAATCATGAATCATGAATCATGAATTGAATCATAAATCATGAATTATGAATCATGAATCATGAATCGAGTCATGAATCATGAATCAAATCATGAATCATGAATTGAATCATGAATCATGAATCATGAATTGAATCATGAATCATGAATCATGAATTGAATCATGAATTGAATCATGAATCATGAATCGAATCATGAATCATGAATTGAATCATGAATCATGAATCATAAATCGAATCATGAATTATGAATTGAATCATGAAGCGAATCATGAATTGAATCATTAATCATGAATTGAATCATGAATCATGAATTGAATCATGAATCATGAATTATGAATCATGAATTGAATCATGAATCATGAATTGAATCATGAATCATGAATCATGAATCGAATCATGAATCATGAATCGAATCATGAATCATGAATTAATTCATGAATCATGAATCATGAATTAAATCATGAATCATGAATTAATGAATTGAATCATGAATTATGAATCATGAATTGAATCATGAATCATGAATCATGAATTGAATCATGAATCATGAATCATAAATCGAATCATGAATTATGAATTGAATCATGAATCGAATCATGAATTGAATCATTAATCATGAATTGAATCATGAATCATGAATCGAATCATGAATTGAATCATGAATCATGAATCATGAATTGAATCATGAATCATGAATCATGAATTGAATCATGAATCATGAATCATGAATCGAATCATGAATCATGAATCATGAATTGAATCATGAATCATGAATCGAATCATGAATCATGAATTGAAACATTAATTGAATCATGTATCATGAATTGAATCAGGAATCGAATTATGTATCATGAATTGAATCAGGAATCGAATCATGAATTGAATTATGAATCATGAAATGAATCATGAGTCATGAATAATGAATTGAATCATGAATCATGAATCATGAATTGAATCATGAATCATGAATCATGAATCGAATCATGAATCATAAATTGAATCATGAATCATGAATTGAATCATGAATCATGAATCATGAATCATGAATCGAATCATGAATCATGAATCGAGTCATGAATTGAATCATGAATCATGAATCATGAATTGAATCATGAATCATGAATCATGAATTGAATCATGAATCATGAATCATGAATTGAATCATGAATCATGAATCATGAATTGAATCATGAATCATGAATCATGAATCGAATCATGAATCATGAATCATGAATCATGAATCGAATCATGAATCATGAATTGAATCATGAATCATGAATCATGAATCGAAACATGAATCATGAATTGAATCATGAATTGAATCATGAATCATGAATCATGAATCGAATAATGAATCATGAATTGAATCATGAATCATGAATCATGAATCATGAATCAAGAATCATGAATCGAAACATGAATCATGAATTGAATCATGAATCATGAATCATGAATTGAATCATGAATCATGAATCATGAATCGAATAATGAATCATGAATCATGAATCATGAATTGAATCATGAATCATGAATTGAATCATGAATCATGGATCGAATCATGAATTGAATTATGAATCATGAATCGAATCATGAATCATGAATTGAATCATGAACCATGAATCATGAATCATAAGTTGAATCATAATACATGGATCATGAATCATGAATCGAATCATGAATCATGAATCATGAATTGAATCATGCATTGAATCATGAATCATGAATCGAATCATGAATCATGAATCGAATCATGAATCATGAATTGAATCATGAATTGAATCATGAATCATTAATTGAATCATGAATCATGAATCATAAATCCAATCATGAATCATGAATTGAATCATGAATCGAATCATGAATTGAATCATTAATCAAGAAATTGAATCATGAATCATGAATTATGAATCATGAATTGAATCATGAATCATGAATCATGAATTGAATCATGAATTGAATCATTAATCATGAATTGAATCATAAATCATGAATTATGAATCATGAATTGAATCATGAATAATGAATCATGAATTGAATCATGAATCATGAATCATGAATTGAATCATGAATCATGAATCATGAATTGAATCATGAATTATGAATCATGAATTGAATCATGAATCATGAATCATGAATTGAATCATGAATCATGAATCATGAATCGAATCATGAATCATGAATCATGAATCATGAATCGAATCATGAATCATGAATTGAATCATGAATCATGAATCATGAATCGAAACATGAATCATGAATTGAATCATGAATTGAATCATGAATCATGAATCATGAATCGAATAATGAATCATGAATTGAATCATGAATCATGAATCATGAATCATGAATCAAGAATCATGAATCGAAACATGAATCATGAATTGAATCATGAATCATGAATCATGAATTGAATCATGAATCATGAATCATGAATCGAATAATGAATCATGAATCATGAATCATGAATTGAATCATGAATCATGAATTGAATCATGAATCATGGATCGAATCATGAATTGAATTATGAATCATGAATCGAATCATGAATCATGAATTGAATCATGAACCATGAATCATGAATCATAAGTTGAATCATAATACATGAATCATGAATCATGATCGAAATCATGAATCATGAATCATGAATTGAATCATGAATTGAATCATGAATCATGAATCGAATCATGAATCATGAATCGAATCATGAATCATGAATTGAATCATGAATTGAATCATGAATCATTAATTGAATCATGAATCATGAATCATAAATCCAATCATGAATCATGAATTGAATCATGAATCGAATCATGAATTGAATCATTAATCATGAATTGAATCATGAATCATGAATTATGAATCATGAATTGAATCATGAATCATGAATCATGAATTGAATCATGAATTGAATCATTAATCATGAATTGAATCATAAATCATGAATTATGAATCATGAATTGAATCATGAATAATGAATCATGAATTGAATCATGAATCATGAATCATGAATTGAATCATGAATTATGAATCATGAATTGAATCATGAATCATGAATCATGAATTGAATCATGAATCATGAATCATGAATCATAAATCGAATCATGAATCATGAATCATGAATTGAATCATGAATCATGAATCATGAATCGAATCATGAATCATGAATCGAGTCATGAATCATGAATCGAATCATGAATCATGAATTGAATCATGAATCATGAATCATGAATTGAATCATGAATCATGAATCATGAATTGAATCATGAATTGAATCATGAATCATGAATCGAATCATGAATCATGAATTGAATCATGAATCATGAATCATAAATCGAATCATGAATTATGAATTGAATCATGAAGCGAATCATGAATTGAATCATTAATCATGAATTGAATCATGAATCATGAATTGAATCATGAATCATGAATTATGAATCATGAATTGAATCATGAATCATGAATTGAATCATGAATCATGAATCATGAATCGAATCATGAATCATGAATCGAATCATGAATCATGAATTAATTCATGAATCATGAATCATGATTTAAATCATGAATCATGAATTAATGAATTGAATCATGAATTATGAATCATGAATTGAATCATGAATCATGAATCATGAATTGAATCATGAATCATGAATCATAAATCGAATCATGAATTATGAATTGAATCATGAATCGAATCATGAATTGAATCATTAATCATGAATTGAATCATGAATCATGAATCGAATCATGAATTGAATCATGAATCATGAATCATGAATTGAATCATGAATCATGAATCATGAATTGAATCATGAATCATGAATCATGAATCGAATCATGAATCATGAATCATGAATTGAATCATGAATCATGAATCGAATCATGAATCATGAATTGAAACATTAATTGAATCATGTATCATGAATTGAATCAGGAATCGAATCATGTATCATGAATTGAATCAGGAATCGAATCATGAATTGAATTATGAATCATGAAATGAATCATGAGTCATGAATAATGAATTGAATCATGAATCATGAATCATGAATTGAATCATGAATCATGAATCATGAATCGAATCATGAATCATGAATCGAATCATGAATCATGAATTGAATCATGAGTTGAATCATGAATCATAAATTGAATCATGAATCATGAATCATGAATCATGAATTGAATCATGAATCATGAATTGTATCATGAATCATGAATCATGAATTGAATCATGAATCATGAATCATGAATCATGAATCGAATCATGAATCATGAATCGAGTCATGAATTGAATCATGAATCATGAATCATGAATTGAATCATGAATCATGAATCATGAATTGAATCATGAATCATGAATCATGAATTGAATCATGAATCATGAATCATGAATTGAATCATGAATCATGAATCATGAATTGAATCATGAATCATGAATCATGAATCGAATCATGAATCATGAATCATGAATCATGAATCGAATCATGAATCATGAATTGAATCATGAATCATGAATCATGAATCGAAACATGAATCATGAATTGAATCATGAATTGAATCATGAATCATGAATCATGAATCGAATAATGAATCATGAATTGAATCATGAATCATGAATCATGAATCATGAATCAAGAATCATGAATCGAAACATGAATCATGAATTGAATCATGAATCATGAATCATGAATTGAATCATGAATCATGAATCATGAATCGAATAATGAATCATGAATCATGAATCATGAATTGAATCATGAATCATGAATTGAATCATGAATCATGGATCGAATCATGAATTGAATTATGAATCATGAATCGAATCATGAATCATGAATTGAATCATGAACCATGAATCATGAATCATAAGTTGAATCATAATACATGAATCATGAATCATGAATCGAATCATGAATCATGAATCATGAATTGAATCATGAATTGAATCATGAATCATGAATCGAATCATGAATCATGAATCGAATCATGAATCATGAATTGAATCATGAATTGAATCATGAATCATTAATTGAATCATGAATCATGAATCATAAATCCAATCATGAATCATGAATTGAATCATGAATCGAATCATGAATTGAATCATTAATCATGAATTGAATCATGAATCATGAATTATGAATCATGAATTGAATCATGAATCATGAATCATGAATTGAATCATGAATTGAATCATTAATCATGAATTGAATCATAAATCATGAATTATGAATCATGAATTGAATCATGAATAATGAATCATGAATTGAATCATGAATCATGAATCATGAATTGAATCATGAATTATGAATCATGAATTGAATCATGAATCATGAATCATGAATTGAATCATGAATCATGAATCATAAATCGAATCATGAATCATGAATCATGAATCATGAATCGAATCATGAATCATGAATCGAGTCATGAATCATGAATCGAATCATGAATCATGAATTGAATCATGAATCATGAATCATGAATTGAATCATGAATCATGAATCATGAATTGAATCATGAATCATGAATCATGAATTGAATCATGAATCATGAATCATGAATCGAATCATGAATCATGAATCATGAATTGAATCATGAATCATGAATCGAATCATGAATCATAAATTGAAACATTAATTGAATCATGTATCATGAATTGAATCAGGAATCGAATCATGTATCATGAATTGAATCAGGAATCGAATCATGAATTGAATTATGAATCATGAAATGAATCATGAGTCATGAATAATGAATTGAATCATGAATCATGAATCATGAATTGAATCATGAATCATGAATCATGAATTGAATCATGAATCGAATCATGAATCATGAATCGAATCATGAAACATTAATTGAATCATGTATCATGAATTGAATCAGGAATCGAATCATGTATCATGAATTGAATCAGGAATCGAATCATGAATTGAATTATGAATCATGAAATGAATCATGAGTCATGAATAATGAATTGAATCATGAATAATGAATCATGAATTGAATCATGAATCATGAATCATGAATTGAATCATGAATTATGAATCATGAATTGAATCACGAATCATGAATCATGAATTGAATCATGAATCATGAATCATGAATTGAATCATGAATCATGAATCATGAATTGAATCATGAATCGAATCATGAATCATGAATCGAATCATGAATCATGAATTGAATCATGAATCATGAATCATGAATTGAATCATGAATCATGAATCATGAATTGAATCATGAATCATGAATCATGAATCGAATCATGAATCATGAATCATGAATCGAATCATGAATCATGAATTGAATCATGAATCATGAATCATGAATTGAATCAGGAATCATGAATCATAAATCATGAATCGAATCATGAATCATGAATCAAGAATCATGAATCAAATCATGAATTGAATCATGAATCATGAATTGAATCATGAATCATGAATTGAATCATGAATCATGATTTGAATCATGAATCATGAATTCAATCATGAATTCAATCATGAATCAGGAATCGAATCATGAATTCAATCATGAATCATAAATCGAATCATGAATTATGAATTGAATCAGGAATCGAATCATGAATTGAATCATGAATCATGAATTGAATCATGATTTTAATTATGAATCTAGAATCATGAATTGAATCATGAATCATGAATCATGAATCATGAATTGAATCATGAATCATGATTCATGAATCATGAATCATAAATTGAATTATGAATTGAATCACGAATCTTGAATCATAAATTGAATCATGAATCATGAATCATGAATCATAAATCATGAATCATGAATCATGATTCATGAATCATGAATCATAAATTGAATTATGAATTGAATCATGAATCATGAATTGAATCAAGAATCATGAATCATGAAATGAATCATGAATCATGAATCATGAATCATGAATTGAATTATGAATCATGAATTGAATCATGAATCGAATCATGAATCATGAATCGAATCATGAATCATGAATTGTATCATGAATCATGAATCATGAATTGAATCATGAATCATGAATCATGAATTGAATCATGAATCATGAATCATGAATCATGAATTGAATCATGAATCATGAATCATGAATCGAATCATGAATCAAGAATTGAATCATGAATCATGAATTATGAATCATGAATTGAATCATGAATCATGAATCATGAATTGAATCATGAATCATGAATCATGAATTGAATCATGAATCATGAATTGAATCATGAATCATGAATCATGAATCATGAATCATGAATCGAATCATGAATCATGAATCATGAATTGAATCATGAATCATGAATCATGAATCATGAATCATGAATCGAATCATGAATCATGAATCATGAATTGAATCATGAATCATGAATTGAATCATGAATCGTGAATCATGAATTGAATCATGAATCATGAATCACGATTGAATCATGAATCATGAATCATGAATCATGAATCGAATCATGAATCATGAATTGAATCATGAATCATGAATCATGAATTGAATCATGAATCATGAATCATGAATTGAATCATGAAGCATGAATCATGAATCATAAATTGAATAATAAATCATGAATCATGAATTGTATCATGAATCATAAATCGAATCATGAATCATGAATCATGAATTGAATCATGAATTGAATCATGAATCATGAATCGAATCATGAATCATGAATTGAATCATGAATCATGAATCATAAATCGAATCATGAATTATGAATTGAATCATGAATCGAATCATGAATTGAATCATTAATCATGAATTGAATCATGAATCATGAATTGAATCATGAATCATGAATTATGAATCATGAATTGAATCATGAATCATGAATCATGAATTGAATCATGAATCATGAATCATGAATCGAATCATGAATCATGAATCGAATCATGAATCATGAATTGAATCATGAATTATGAATCATGAATTAAATCATGAATCATGAATTAATGAATTGAATCATGAATTATGAATCATGAATTGAATCATGAGTCATGAATCATGAATTGAATCATGAATCATGAATCATAAATCGAATCATGAATTATGAATTGAATCATGAATCGAATCATGAATTGAATCATTAATCATGAATTGAATCATGAATCATGAATTGAATCATGAATCATGAATTATGAATCATGAATTGAATCATGAATCATGAATCATGAATTGAATCATGAATCATGAATCATGAATCGAATCATGAATCATGAATCGAGTCATGAATCATGAATCGAATCATGAATCATGAATTGAATCATGAATCATGAATCATGAATTGAATCATGAATCATGAATCATGAATTGAATCATGAATCATGAATCATGAATTGAATCATGAATCATGAATCATGAATCGAATCATGAATCATGAATCATGAATTGAATCATGAATCATGAATCGAATCATGAATCATGAATTGAAACATTAATTGAATCATGTATCATGAATTGAATCAGGAATCGAATCATGTATCATGAATTGAATCTGGAATCGAATCATGAATTGAATTATGAATCATGAAATGAATCATGAGTCATGAATAATGAATTGAATCATGAATCATGAATCATGAATCATGAATTGAATCATGAATCATGAATCATGAATCGAATCATGAATCATGAATCGAATCATGAATCATGAATTGAATCATGAGTTGAATCATGAATCATAAATTGAATCATGAATCATGAATCATGAATCATGAATTGAATCATGAATCATGAATTGTATCATGAATCATGAATCATGAATTGAATCATGAATCATGAATCATGAATCGAATCATGAATCATGAATCGAGTCATGAATCATGAATCGAATCATGAATCATGAATTGAATCATGAATCATGAATCATGAATTGAATCATGAATCATGAATCATGAATTGAATCATGAATCATGAATCATGAATTGAATCATGAATCATGAATCATGAATCGAATCATGAATCATGAATCATGAATCATGAATCGAATCATGAATCATGAATTGAATCATGAATCATGAATCATGAATCGAAACATGAATCATGAATTGAATCATGAATTGAATCATGAATCATGAATCATGAATCGAATAATGAATCATGAATTGAATCATGAATCATGAATCATGAATCATGAATCAAGAATCATGAATCGAAACATGAATCATGAATTGAATCATGAATCATGAATCATGAATTGAATCATGAATCATGAATCATGAATCGAATCATGAATCATGAATTGAATCATGAATCATGAATTGAATCATGAATCATTGATCGAATCATGAATTGAATTATGAATCATGAATCGAATCATGAATCATGAATTGAATCATGAATCATGAATCATGAATCATAAGTTGAATCATAATACATGAATCATGAATCATGAATCGAATCATGAATCATGAATCATGAATTGAATCATGAATTGAATCATGAATCATGAATCGAATCATGAATCATGAATCGAATCATGAATCATGAATTGAATCATGAATTGAATCATGAATCATTAATTGAATCATGAATCATGAATCATAAATCCAATCATGAATCATGAATTGAATCATGAATCGAATCATGAATTGAATCATTAATCATGAATTGAATCATGAATTATGAATCATGAATTGAATCATGAATCATGAATCATGAATTGAATCATGAATTAAATCATGAATCATGAATTGAATCATGAATCATGAATTATGAATCATGAATTGAATCATGAATAATGAATCATGAATTGAATCATGAATCATGAATCATGAATTGAATCATGAATTATGAATCATGAATTGAATCATGAATCATGAATCATGAATTGAATCATGAATCATGAATCATGAATCATAAATCGAATCATGAATCATGAATCGAATCATGAATCATGAATTGAATCATGAATCATGAATCATGAATTGAATCATGAATCATGAATCATGAATTGAATCATGAATCGAATCATGAATCATGAATCGAATCATGAATCATGAATTGAATCATGAATCATGAATCATGAATTGAATCATGAATCATGATTCATGAATTGAATCATGAATCGAATCATGAATCATGAATCATGAATCATGAATCATGAATCGAATCATGAATCATGAATCATGAATCATGAATTGAATCATGAATCATGAATCGAATCATGAATCATGAATTGAATCATGAGTTGAATCATGAATCATGAATCATGAATCATGAATTGAATCATGAATCATGAATCGAATCTTAAATCATGAATCATGAATCATGATTCATGAATTGAATCATGAATCATGAATTATGAATCGAATCATGAATCATGAATTAAATCATGAGTTGAATCATGAATCATAAATTGAATCATGAATCATGAAATGAATCATGAATTGAATCATGAATTGAATCATGATTCATGAATCATGAATTGAATCATGAATCATGAATCATGAATCATGAATCATGAATCATGAATCATGAATTCAATCATGAATCATGATTTGAATCAGGAATCGAATCATGAATCATGAATTGAATCATGATTTTAATTATGAATCATGAATCATGAATTGAATCATGAATCATGAATCATGAATCATGAATTGAATTATGAATTGAATCATGAATCTTGAATCATGAATTGAATCATGAATCATGAATCATAAATTTATGAATCATGAATCATGAATTGAATTATGAATTGAATCATGAATCATGAATTGAATCATGAATCATGAATCATGAAATGAATCATGAATCATGAATCATGAATTGAATCATGAATCATGAATCGAATCATGAATCATGAATCGAATCATGAATCATGAATTGTATCATGAATCATGAATCATGAATTGAATCATGAATCATGAATCATGAATTAAATCATGAATCATGAATCATGAATCGAATCATAATTCATGAATCATGAATCATGAATTGAATCATGAATTATGAATCATGAATTGAATCATGAATCATGAATCAAGAATTGAATCATGAATCATGAATCAAGAATTGAATCATGAATCATGAATCAAGAATTGAATCATGAATCATGAATCATGAATTGAATCATGAATCATGAATCATGAATCATGAATCGAATCATGAATCATGAATCATGAATCATGAATTGAATCATGAATCATGAATCGAATCATGAATTGAATCATGAGTTGAATCATGAATCATAAATTGAATCATGAATCATGAATCATGAATTGAATCATGAATCATGAATCGAATCATAAATCATGAATCATGAATCATGATTCATGAATTGAATCATGAATCATGAATTATGAATTGAATCATGAATCATGAATTAAATCATGAGTTGAATCATGAATCATAAATTGAATCATGAATCATGAAATGAATCATGAATTGAATCATGAATTGAATCATGATTCATGAATCATGAATTGAATCATGAATCATGAATCATGAATCATGAATTGAATCATGAATCATGAATCATGAATTGAATCATGAATCATGAATCGAATCATGAATCATGAATCGAATCATGAATCATAAATTGTATCATGAATCATGAATCATGAATTGAATCATGAATCATGAATCATGAATCGAATCATGAATCATGAATCATGAATTGAATCATGAATCATGAATTGAATCATGAATCATGAATTATGAATCATGAATTGAATCATGAATCATGAATCATGAATTGAATCATGAATCATGAATCATGAATTGAATCATGAATCATGAATCATGAATTGAATCATGAATTATGAATAATGAATCATGAATCGAATCATGAATCATGAATCATGAATCGAATCATGAATCATGAATTAAATCATGAATCATGAATCATGAATTGAATCATGAATCATGAATTGAATCATAAATCATGAATTGAATCATGAATTGAATCATGAATCAAGAATCGAATCATGAATCATGAATTGAATCAAGAATCATGAATCATGAATCATAAATTGAATCATAAATCATGAATCATGAATTGAATCATGAATCATGAATCAAATCATGTATCATGAATCATGAATTGAATCATGAATCATGAATCGAATCATGAATCATGAATCATGAATCATGAATTGAATCATGAATCATGAATTGAATCAGGAATCAAATCATGAATTCAATCATGAATCATAAATCGAATCATGAATTGAATCAGAAATCGAATCATGAATTGAATCATGAATCATGAATCATGAATCATGAATTGAATTATGAATTGAATCATGAATCTTGAATCATGAATTGAATCATGAATCATGAATCATAAATCATGAATCATGAATCATGAATCATGATTCATGAATCATGAATTGAATTATGAATTGAATCATGAATCATGAATTGAATCATGAATCATGAATCATGAATTGAATTATGAATCATGAATTGTATCATGAATCATGAATCATGAATTGAATCATGAATCATGAATTGAATCATGAATCATGAATCATGAATCATGAATCGAATCATGAATCATGAATCATGAATCGAATCATGAATCATGAATTGAATCATGAATCATGAATCATGAATTGAATCATGAATCATGAATTAATGAATTGAATCATGAATCATAAATCATGAATCGAATCATGAATCATGAATTGAATCATGAATCATGAATCGAATCATGAATCATGAATTGAATCATAAATCATGAATCATGAATTGAATCATGAATCATGAATTAATGAATTGAATCATGAATCATGAATCATGAATCGAATCATGAATCATGAATCATGAATTGAATCATGAATCATGAATCTAATCATGAATCATGAATTGAAACATTATTTGAATCATGTATCATGAATTGAATAAGGAATCGAATCATGAATTGAATTATGAATCATGAAATGAATCATGAGTCATGAATAATGAATTGAATCATGAATCATGAATCATGAATCATGAATCATGAATTGAATCATGAATCATGAATCGAATCATGTATCATGAATCATGAATTGAATCATGAATCTAGAATCGAATCATGAATCATGAATCATGAATCATGAATTGAATCATGAATCATGAATTGAATCAGGAATCGAATCATGAATTCAATCATGAATCATAAATCGAATCATGAATCATGAATTGAATCAGAAATCGAATCATGAATTCAATCATGAATCATGAATTGAATCATGATTTTAATTATGAATCATGAATCATGAATTGAATCATGAATCATGAATCATGAATCATGAATTGAATTATGAATTGAATAATGAATCTTGAATCATGAATTGAATCATGAATCATGAATCATAAATCATGAATCATGAATCATGAATCATAAATCATGAATCATGAATCATGATTCATGAATCATGAATCATGAATTGAATTATGAATTGAATCATGAATCATGAATTGAATCATGAATCATGAATCATGAAATGAATCATGAATCATGAATCATGAATTGAATTATGAATCATGAATTGTATCATGAATCATGAATCATGAATTGAATCATGAATCATGAATCATGAATCATGAATCATGAATCGAATCATGAATCATGAATCATGAATCGATTCATGAATCATGAATTGAATCATGAATCATGAATCATGAATTGAATCATGAATCATGAATTAATGAATTGAATCATGAATCATGAGTCATGAATCGAATCATGAATCATGAATCATGAATTGAATCATGAATCATGAATCGAATCATGAATCATAAATTGAATCATGAATCATGAATCATGAATTGAATCATGAATCATGAATTAATGAATTGAATCATGAATCATGAATCATGAATCGAATCATGAATCATGAATCATGAATTGAATCATGAATCATGAATCGAATCATGTATCATGAATTGAAACATTATTTGAATCATGTATCATGAATTGAATAAGGAATCGAATCATGAATTGAATTATGAATCATGAAATGAATCATGAGTCATGAATAATGAATTGAATCATGAATCATGAATCATGAATCATGAATTGAATCATGAATCATGAATCATGAATCGAATCATGAATCATGAATTGAATCATGAATCATGAATCGAATCATGAATCATGAATTGAATCATGAATCATGAATCATGAATTGAATCATGAATCATGAATCATGAATTGAATCATGAATCATGAATTAATGAATTAAATCATGAATCATGAATCATGAATCGAATCATGAATCATGAATTGAATCATGAATCATGAATCGAATCATGAATCATGAATTGAAACATTATTTGAATCATGTATCATGAATTGAATCATGAATTATGAATCATGAATCATGAATCGAATCATGAATCATGAATCATGAATCGAATCATGAATCATGAATTAAATCATGAATCATGAATCATGAATTGAATCATGAATCATGAATCATGAATTGAATCATGAATCATGAATCATGAATCATGAATCATGAATCGAATCATGAATCATGAATCATGAATCGAATCATGAATCATGAATTGAATCATGAATCATGAATCGAACCATGAATCATGAATTGAATCATGAATCATGAATCATGAATTGAATCATGAATCATGAATTAATGAATTAAATAATGAATCATGAATTAAATCATGAATCATGAATTGAATCATGAATTGAATCATGAATCAAGAATCAAATCATGAATCATGAATTGAATCAAGAATCATGAATTCAATTATGAATTGAATCATGAATCATGAATCATGAATCATGAATTGAATTATGAATTGAATCATGAATCTTGAATCATGAATTGAATCATGAATCATGAATCATAAATCATGAATCATGAATCATGAATCATGAATCATAAATCATGAATCATGAATCATGATTCATGAATCATGAATCATGAATTGAATTATGAATTGAATCATGAATCATGAATTGAATCATGAATCATGAATCATGAATCATTAATCATGAATCATGAATTGAATTATGAATTGAATCATGAATCATGAATTGAATCATGAATCTTGAATCATGAAATGAATCATGAATCATGAATTGAATTATGAATCATGAATTGAATCATGAATCATGAATTAAATCATGAATCATGAATTGAATCATGAATTGAATCATGAATCAAGAATCAAATCATGAATTATGAATTGAATCAAGAATCATGAATTCAATTATGAATTGAATCATGAATCATGAATCATGAATCATGAATTGAATTATGAATTGAATCATGAATCTTGAATCATGAATTGAATCATGAATCATGAATCATAAATCATGAATCATGAATCATGAATCATGAATCATAAATCATGAATCATGAATCATGATTCATGAATCATGAATCATGAATTGAATTATGAATTGAATCATGAATCATGAATTGAATCATGAATCATGAATCATGAATCATTAATCATGAATCATGAATTGAATTATGAATTGAATCATGAATCATGAATTGAATCATGAATCATGAATCATGAAATGAATCATGAATCATGAATTGAATTATGAATCATGAATTGTATCATGAATCATGAATCATGAATTTAATCATGAATCATGAATCATGAATTGAATCATGAATCATGAATCATGAATCATGAATCGAATCATGAATCATGAATCATGAATCGAATCATGAATCATGAATTGAATCATGAATCATGAATCATGAATTGAATCATGAATCATGAATTAATGAATTGAATCATGAATTAATGAATCATGAATCGAATCATGAATCATGAATTGAATCATGAATCATGAATCGAATCATGAATCATGAATTGAATCATGAATCATGAATCATGAATTGAATCATGAATCATGAATTAATGAATTAAATCATGAATCATGAATCATGAATCGAATCATGAATCATGAATCATGAATTGAATCATGAATCATGAATCGAATCATGAATCATGAATTGAAACATTATTTGAATCATGTATCATGAATTGAATCATGAATTATGAATCATGAATCATGAATCGAATCATGAATCATGAATCATGAATCGAATCATGAATCATAAATTAAATCATGAATCATGAATCATGAATTGAATCATGAATCATGAATCATTAATCATGAATCATGAATCATGAATCATGGATCGAATCATGAATCATGAATCATGAATCATGAATCGAATCATAAATCATGAATCGAATCATGAATCATGAATTGAATCATGAATCATGAATCAAGAATCATGAATCGAAACATGAATCATGAATTGAATCATGAATCATGAATCATGAATCATGAATTGAATCATGAATCATGAATCATGAATCGAATAATGAATCATGAATCATGAATTATGAATTGAATCATGAATTATGAATCAAGAATCATGAATCGAAACATGAATCATGAATTGAATCATGAATCATGAATCATGAATCATGAATTGAATCATGAATCATGAATTAAATCATGAATCATGAATTGAATCATGAATTGAATCATGAATCAAGAATCGAATCATGAATCATGAATTGAATCAAGAATCATGAATCATGAATCATAAATAGAATCATAAATCATGAATCATGAATTGAATCATGAATCATGAATCGAATCATGTATCATGAATCATGAATTGAATCATGAATCATGAATCGAATCATGAATCATGAATCATGAATCATGAATTGAATCATGAATCGAATCATGAATCATAAATTGAATCATGAATCATGAATTGAATCAGGAATCGAATCATGAATTGAATCATGAATCATAAATCGAATCATGAATCATGAATTGAATCAGGAATCGAATCATGAATTGAATCTTGAATCATGAATTGAATCATGATTTTAATTATGAATCATGAATTGAATCATGAATCATGAATCATGAATCATGAATTGAATTATGAATTGAATCATGAATCTTGAATCATGAATTGAATCATGAATCATGAATCATAAATCATGAATCATGAATCATGAATTGAATTATGAATTGAATCATGAATCATGAATTGAATCATGAATCATGAATCATGAAATGAATCATGAATCATGAATTGAATTATGAATCATGAATCGAATCATGAATCGAATCATGAATCATGAATCGAATCATGAATCATGAATTGAATCATGAATCATGAATCGAATCATGAATCATGAATTGTATCATGAATCATGAATCATGAATTGAATCATGAATCATGAATCATGAATCGAATCATGAATCATGAATCATGAATCATGAATCGAATCATGAATCATGAATTGAATCATGAATCATGAATTATGAATCATGAATTGAATCATGAATCATGAATTATGAATCATGAATTGAATCATGAATCATGAATCATGAATTGAATCATGAATCATGAATCAAATCATGAATCATGAATCATGAATCGAATCATGAATCATGAATTGAATCATGAATCATGAATCATGAATTGAATCATGAATCATGAATCATGAATTGAATCATGAATCATGAATCATGAATCGAATCATGAATCATGAATCATGAATTGAATCATGAATAATGAATCGAATCATGAATCATGAATTGAATCATGAGTTGAATCATGAATCATAAATTGAATCATGAATCATGAATCATGAATTGAATCATGAATCATGAATCATGAATTATGAATTGAATCATGAATCATGAATTGAATCATGAATCATGAATCATGAATTGAATTATGAATCATGAATTGTATCATGAATCATGAATCATGAATTGAATCATGAATCATGAATTGAATCATGAATCATGAATCATGAATCATGAATCGAATCATGAATCATGAATCATGAATCGAATCATGAATCATGAATTGAATCATGAATCATGAATCATGAATTGAATCATGAATCATGAATTAATGAATTGAATCATGAATCATAAATCATGAATCGAATCATGAATCATGAATTGAATCATGAATCATGAATCGAATCATGAATCATGAATTGAATCATAAATCATGAATCATGAATTGAATCATGAATCATGAATTAATGAATTGAATCATGAATCATGAATCATGAATCGAATCATGAATCATGAATCATGAATTGAATCATGAATCATGAATCTAATCATGAATCATGAATTGAAACATTATTTGAATCATGTATCATGAATTGAATAAGGAATCGAATCATGAATTGAATTATGAATCATGAAATGAATCATGAGTCATGAATAATGAATTGAATCATGAATCATGAATCATGAATCATGAATTGAATCATGAATCATGAATCGAATCATGTATCATGAATCATGAATTGAATCATGAATCTAGAATCGAATCATGAATCATGAATTATGAATCATGAATTGAATCATGAATCATGAATTGAATCAGGAATCGAATCATGAATTCAATCATGAATCATAAATCGAATCATGAATCATGAATTGAATCAGAAATCGAATCATGAATTCAATCATGAATCATGAATTGAATCATGATTTTAATTATGAATCATGAATTGAATCATGAATCATGAATCATGAATTGAATTATGAATTGAATCATGAATCTTGAATCATGAATTGAATCATGAATCATGAATCATAAATCATGAATCATGAATCATGAATCATAAATCATGAATCATGAATCATGATTCATGAATCATGAATCATGAATTGAATTATGAATTGAATCATGAATCATGAATTGAATCATGAATCATGAATCATGAAATGAATCATGAATCATGAATCATGAATTGAATTATGAATCATGAATTGTATCATGAATCATGAATCATGAATTGAATCATGAATCATGAATCATGAATCATGAATCATGAATCGAATCATGAATCATGAATCATGAATCGAATCATGAATCATGAATTGAATCATGAATCATGAATCATGAATTGAATCATGAATCATGAATTAATGAATTGAATCATGAATCATGAGTCATGAATCGAATCATGAATCATGAATCATGAATTGAATCATGAATCATGAATCGAATCATGAATCATAAATTGAATCATGAATCATGAATCATGAATTGAATCATGAATCATGAATTAATGAATTGAATCATGAATCATGAATCATGAATCGAATCATGAATCATGAATCATGAATTGAATCATGAATCATGAATCGAATCATGTATCATGAATTGAAACATTATTTGAATCATGTATCATGAATTGAATAAGGAATCGAATCATGAATTGAATTATGAATCATGAAATGAATCATGAGTCATGAATAATGAATTGAATCATGAATCATGAATTATGAATCATGAATTGAATCATGAATCATGAATCATGAATCGAATCATGAATCATGAATTGAATCATGAATCATGAATCGAATCATGAATCATGAATTGAATCATGAATCATGAATCATGAATTGAATCATGAATCATGAATCATGAATTGAATCATGAATCATGAATTAATGAATTAAATCATGAATCATGAATCATGAATCGAATCATGAATCATGAATTGAATCATGAATCATGAATCGAATCATGAATCATGAATTGAAACATTATTTGAATCATGTATCATGAATTGAATCATGAATTATGAATCATGAATCATGAATCGAATCATGAATCATGAATCATGAATCGAATCATGAATCATGAATTAAATCATGAATCATGAATCATGAATTGAATCATGAATCATGAATCATGAATTGAATCATGAATCATGAATCATGAATCATGAATCATGAATCGAATCATGAATCATGAATCATGAATCGAATCATGAATCATGAATTGAATCATGAATCATGAATCGAACCATAAATCATGAATTGAATCATGAATCATGAATTGAATCATGAATCATGAATTAATGAATTAAATAATGAATCATGAATCGAATCATGAATCATGAATTAATGAATTAAATCATGAATCATGAATCATGAATCGAATCATGAATCATGAATCATGAATTGAATCATGAATCATGAATCGAATCATGAATCATGAATTGAAACATTATTTGAATCATGTATCATGAATTGAATCATGAATTATGAATCATGAATCATGAATCGAATCATGAATCATGAATCATGAATCGAATCATGAATCATGAATTAAATCATAAATCATGAATCATGAATTGAATCATGAATCATGAATCATTAATCATGAATCATGAATCATGAATCATGAATCGAATCATGAATCATGAATCATGAATCGAATCATGAATCATGAATCGAATCATGAATCATGAATTGAATCATGAATCATGAATCAAGAATCATGAATCGAAACATGAATCATGAATTGAATCATGAATCATGAATCATGAATCATGAATTGAATCATGAATCATGAATCATGAATCGAATAATGAATAATGAATCATGAATCATGAATTGAATCATGAATCATGAATCAAGAATCATGAATCGAAACATGAATCATGAATTGAATCATGAATCATGAATCATGAATCATGAATTGAATCATGAATCATGAATTAAATCATGAATCATGAATTGAATCATGAATTGAATCATGAATCAAGAATCAAATCATGAATCATGAATTGAATCAAGAATCATGAATTCAATTATGAATTGAATCATGAATCATGAATCATGAATCATGAATTGAATTATGAATTGAATCATGAATCTTGAATCATGAATTGAATCATGAATCATGAATCATAAATCATGAATCATGAATCATGAATCATGAATCATAAATCATGAATCATGAATCATGATTCATGAATCATGAATCATGAATTGAATTATGAATTGAATCATGAATCATGAATTGAATCATGAATCATGAATCATGAATCATTAATCATGAATCATGCATTGAATTATGAATTGAATCATGAATCATGAATTGAATCATGAATCATGAATCATGAAATGAATCATGAATCATGAATTGAATTATGAATCATGAATTGAATCATGAATCATGAATTAAATCATGAATCATGAATTGAATCATGAATCATGAATTGAATCATGAATTGAATCATGAATCAAGAATCAAATCATGAATCATGAATTGAATCAAGAATCATGAATTCAATTATGAATTGAATCATGAATCATGAATCATGAATCATGAATTGAATTATGAATTGAATCATGAATCTTGAATCATGAATTGAATCATGAATCATGAATCATAAATCATGAATCATGAATCATGAATCATGAATCATAAATCATGAATCATGAATCATGATTCATGAATCATGAATCATGAATTGAATTATGAATTGAATCATGAATCATGAATTGAATCATGAATCATGAATCATGAATCATTAATCATGAATCATGAATTGAATTATGAATTGAATCATGAATCATGAATTGAATCATGAATCATGAATCATGAAATGAATCATGAATCATGAATTGAATTATGAATCATGAATTGTATCATGAATCATGAATCATGAATTTAATCATGAATCATGAATCATGAATTGAATCATGAATCATGAATCATGAATCATGAATCGAATCATGAATCATGAATTGAAACATTATTTGAATCATGTATCATGAATTGAATCATGAATTATGAATCATGAATCATGAATCGAATCATGAATCATGAATCATGAATCGAATCATGAATCATAAATTAAATCATGAATCATGAATCATGAATTGAATCATGAATCATGAATCATTAATCATGAATCATGAATCATGAATCATGGATCGAATCATGAATCATGAATCATGAATCATGAATCGAATCATAAATCATGAATCGAATCATGAATCATGAATTGAATCATGAATCATGAATCAAGAATCATGAATCGAAACATGAATCATGAATTGAATCATGAATCATGAATCATGAATCATGAATTGAATCATGAATCATGAATCATGAATCGAATAATGAATAATGAATCATGAATCATGAATTGAATCATGAATTATGAATCAAGAATCATGAATCGAAACATGAATCATGAATTGAATCATGAATAATGAATCATGAATCATGAATTGAATCATGAATCATGAATTAAATCATGAATCATGAATTGAATCATGAATTGAATCATGAATCAAGAATCGAATCATGAATCATGAATTGAATCAAGAATCATGAATCATGAATCATAAATAGAATCATAAATCATGAATCATGAATTGAATCATGAATCATGAATCGAATCATGTATCATGAATCATGAATTGAATCATGAATCATGAATCGAATCATGAATCATGAATCATGAATCATGAATTGAATCATGAATCGAATCATGAATCATAAATTGAATCATGAATCATGAATTGAATCAGGAATCGAATCATGAATTGAATCATGAATCATAAATCGAATCATGAATCATGAATTGAATCAGGAATCGAATCATGAATTGAATCTTGAATCATGAATTGAATCATGATTTTAATTATGAATCATGAATTGAATCATGAATCATGAATCATGAATCATGAATTGAATTATGAATTGAATCATGAATCTTGAATCATGAATTGAATCATGAATCATGAATCATAAATCATGAATCATGAATCATGAATTGAATTATGAATTGAATCATGAATCATGAATTGAATCATGAATCATGAATCATGAAATGAATCATGAATCATGAATTGAATTATGAATCATGAATCGAATCATGAATCGAATCATGAATCATGAATCGAATCATGAATCATGAATTGAATCATGAATCATGAATCGAATCATGAATCATGAATTGTATCATGAATCATGAATCATGAATTGAATCATGAATCATGAATCATGAATTGAATCATGAATCATGAATCATGAATCGAATCATGAATCATGAATCATGAATCATGAATCGAATCATGAATCATGAATTGAATCATGAATCATGAATTATGAATCATGAATTGAATCATGAATCATGAATTATGAATCATGAATTGAATCATGAATCATGAATCATGAATTGAATCATGAATCATGAATCAAATCATGAATCATGAATCATGAATCGAATCATGAATCATGAATTGAATCATGAATCATGAATCATGAATTGAATCATGAATCATGAATCATGAATTGAATCATGAATCATGAATCATGAATCGAATCATGAATCATGAATCATGAATTGAATCATGAATAATGAATCGAATCATGAATCATGAATTGAATCATGAGTTGAATCATGAATCATAAATTGAATCATGAATCATGAATCATGAATTGAATCATGAATCATGAATCATGAATTATGAATCGAATCATGAATCATGAATCATGAATTAAATCATGAGTTGAATCATGAATCATAAATTGAATCATGAATCATGAAATGAATCATGAATTGAATCATGAATTGAATCATGATTCATGAATCATGAATTGAATCATGAATCATGAATCATGAATCATGAATCATGAATTGAATCATGAATCATGATTTGAATCAGGAATCGAATCATGAATCATGAATTCAATCATGATTTTAATTATGAATCATGAATCATGAATTGAATCATGAATCATGAATTGAATTATGAATTGAATCATGAATCTTGAATCATGAATTATGAATCATGAATTGAATCATGAATCATGAATTATGAATCATGAGTTATGAATTGAATCATGAATTGAATCATGAATCATGAATTGAATCATGAATCATGAATCATGAATCATGAATCATAAATTGAATCATCAATCATGAATCATGAATTGAATCATGAATTGAATCATGAATCATGAATCATGAATCGAATCATGAATTGAATAATAAATCATGAATCATGAATCATAAATCATGAATTGAATCATTAATCATGAAATATGTAACATGAATTATGAATCATGAATTGAATCATGAATCATGAATCATGAATTGAATCATGAATCATGAATCATGAATTGAATCATGAATCATGAATCGAATCATGAATCATGAATTGAATCATGAATCATGAATTGAATCAGGAATCATGAATCATGAATCATGAATCGAATCATGAATCATGAATCAAGAATCATGAATCGAAACATGAATCATGAATTGAATCATGAATCATGAATCATGAATCATGAATTGAATCATGAATCATGAATTAAATCATGAATCATGAATTGAATCATGAATTGAATCATGAATCAAGAATCGAATCATGAATCATGAATTGAATCAAGAATCATGAATCATGAATCATAAATAGAATCATAAATCATGAATCCTGAATTGAATCATGAATCATGAATCGAATCATGTATCATGAATCATGAATTGAATCATGAATCATGAATCGAATCATGAATAATGAATCATGAATCATGAATTGAATCATGAATCGAATCATGAATCATAAATTGAATCATGAATCATGAATTGAATCAGGAATCGAATCATGAATTGAATCATGAATCATAAATCGAATCATGAATCATGAATTGAATCAGGAATCGAATCATGAATTGAATCTTGAATCATGAATTGAATCATGATTTTAATTATGAATCATGAATTGAATCATGAATCATGAATCATGAATCATGAATTGAATTATGAATTGAATCATGAATCTTGAATCATGAATTGAATCATGAATCATGAATCATAAATCATGAATCATGAATCATGAATTGAATTATGAATTGAATCATGAATCATGAATTGAATCATGAATCATGAATCATGAAATGAATCATGAATCATGAATTGAATTATGAATCATGAATCGAATCATGAATCGAATCATGAATCATGAATCGAATCATGAATCATGAATTGAATCATGAATCATGAATCGAATCATGAATCATGAATCGAATCATGAATCATGAATTGTATCATGAATCATGAATCATGAATTGAATCATGAATCATGAATCATGAATTGAATCATGAATCATGAATCATGAATCGAATCATGAATCATGAATCATGAATCATGAATCGAATCATGAATCATGAATTGAATCATGAATCATGAATTATGAATCATGAATTGAATCATGAATCATGAATTATGAATCATGAATTGAATCATGAATCATGAATCATGAATTGAATCATGAATCATGAATCAAATCATGAATCATGAATCATGAATCGAATCATGAATCATGAATTGAATCATGAATCATGAATCATGAATTGAATCATGAATCATGAATCATGAATTGAATCATGAATCATGAATCATGAATCGAATCATGAATCATGAATCATGAATTGAATCATGAATAATGAATCGAATCATGAATCATGAATTGAATCATGAGTTGAATCATGAATCATAAATTGAATCATGAATCATGAATCATGAATTGAATCATGAATCATGAATCATGAATTATGAATCGAATCATGAATCATGAATTAAATCATGAGTTGAATCATGAATCATAAATTGAATCATGAATCATGAAATGAATCATGAATTGAATCATGAATTGAATCATGATTCATGAATCATGAATTGAATCATGAATCATGAATCATGAATCATGAATCATGAATTGAATCATGAATCATGATTTGAATCAGGAATCGAATCATGAATCATGAATTCAATCATGATTTTAATTATGAATCATGAATCATGAATTGAATCATGAATCATGAATTGAATTATGAATTGAATCATGAATCTTGAATCATGAATTATGAATCATGAATTGAATCATGAATCATGAATTATGAATCATGAATTGAATCATGAATCATGAATTATGAATCATGAGTTATGAATTGAATCATGAATTGAATCATGAATCATGAATTGAATCATGAATCATGAATCATGAATCATGAATCATAAATTGAATCATCAATCATGAATCATGAATTGAATCATGAATTGAATCATGAATCATGAATCGAATCATGAATTGAATAATAAATCATGAATCATGAATCATAAATCATGAATTGAATCATTAATCATGAAATATGTAACATGAATTATGAATCATGAATTGAATCATGAATCATGAATCATGAATTGAATCATGAATCATGAATCATGAATTGAATCATGAATCATGAATCGAATCATGAATCATGAATCGAATCATGAATCATGAATTGAATCATGAATCATGAATTGAATCAGGAATCATGAATCATGAATCATGAATCGAATCATGAATCATGAATCAAGAATCATGAATCAAATCATGAATTGAATCATGAATCATGAATTGAATCATGAATCATGAATTGAATCATGAATCATGAATTGAATCATGAATCATGAATCATGATTTGAATCATGAATCATGAATTCAATCATGAATTCAATCATGAATCAGGAATCGGATCATGAATTCAATCATGAATCATAAATCGAATCATGAATTATGAATTGAATCAGGAATCGAATCATGAATTGAATCATGAATCATGAATTGAATCATGATTTTAATTATGAATCATGAATCATGAATTGAATCATGAATCATGAATCATGAATCATGAATTGAATCATGAATCATGAATCATGAATCATGAATTGAATTATGAATTGAATCACGAATCTTGAATCATGAATTGAATCATGAATCATGAATCATAAATCATGAATCATGAATCATGATTCATGAATCATGAATCATAAATTGAATTATGAATTGAATCATGAATCATGAATTGAATCATGAATCATAAATCATGAAATGAATCATGAATCATGAATCATGAATCATGAATTGAATTATGAATCATGAATTGAATCATGAATCGAATCATGAATCATGAATCGAATCATGAATCATGAATTGTATCATGAATCATGAATCATGAATTGAATCATGAATCATGAATCATGAATTGAATCATGAATCATGAATTGAATCATGAATCATGAATCATGAATTGAATCATGAATCATGAATCATGAATCATGAATCATGAATCGAATCATGAATCATGAATCATGAATCGAATCATGAATCATGAATTGAATCATGAATTGTGAATCATGAATTGAATCATGAATCATGAATCACGATTGAATCATGAATCATGAATCATGAATCATGAATCGAATCATGAATCATGAATTGAATCATGAATCATGAATCATGAATTGAATCATGAATCATGAATCATGAATTGAATCATGAAGCATGAATCATGAATCATAAATTGAATCATAAATCATGAATCATGAATTGTATCATGAATCATGAATCGAATCATGAATCATGAATCATGAATTGAATCATGAATTGAATCATGAATCATGAATCGAATCATGAATCATGAATTGAATCATAAATCATGAATCATAAATCGAATCATGAATTATGAGTTGAATCATGAATCGAATCATGAATTGAATCATTAATCATGAATTGAATCATGAATCATGAATTGAATCATGAATCATGAATTATGAATCATGAATTGAATCATGAATCATGAATCATGAATTGAATCATGAATCATGAATCATGAATCGAATCATGAATCATGAATCGAATCATGAATCATGAATTGAATCATGAATCATGAATCATGAATTAAATCATGAATCATGAATTAATGAATTGAATCATGAATTATGAATCATGAATTGAATCATGAATCATGAATCGAATCATGAATCATAAATCGAGTCATGAATCATGAATTGAATCATGAATCATGAATCATGAATTGAATCATGAATCATGAATCATGAATCGAATCATGAATCATAAATCGAGTCATGAATCATGAATCGAATCATGAATCATGAATCATGAATCATGAATCGAATCATGAATCATGAATCATAAATCGAATCATGAATTATGAATTGAATCATGAATCGAATCATGAATTGAATCATTAATCATGAATTGAATCATGAATCATGAATTGAATCATGAATCATGAATTATGAATCATGAATTGAATCATGAACCATGAATCATGAATTGAATCATGAATCATGAATCATGAATCGAATCATGAATCATGAATCGAGTCATGAATCATGAATCGAATCATGAATCATGAATTGAATCATGAATCATGAATCATGAATTGAATCATGAATCATGAATCATGAATTGAATCATGAATCATGAATCATGAATCGAATCATGAATCATGAATCATAAATTGAATCATGAATCATGAATCGAATCATGAATCATGAATTGAAACATTAATTGAATCATGTATCATGAATTGAATCAGGAATCGAATCATGTATCATGAATTGAATCAGGAATCGAATCATGAATTGAATTATGAATCATGAAATGATTCATGAGTCATGAATTGAATCATGAGTTGAATCATGAATCATAAATTGAATCATGAATCATGAATCATGAATCATGAATTGAATCATGAATCATGAATTGTATCATGAATCATGAATCATGAATTGAATCATGAATCATGAATCATGAATCATGAATCGAATCATGAATCATAAATCGAGTCATGAATCATGAATCGAATCATGAATCATGAATCATGAATCATGAATTGAATCATGAATCATGAATCGAATCATGAATCATGAATCGAATCATGAATCATGAATTGAATCATGAGTTGAATCATGAATCATAAATTGTATCATGAATCATGAATCATGAATTGAATCATGAATCATGAATCATGAATCATGAATCGAATCATGAATCATAAATCGAGTCATGAATCATGAATCGAATCATGAATCATGAATTGAATCATGAATCATGAATCATGAATTGAATCATGAATCATGAATCATGAATTGAATCATGAATCATGAATCATGAATTGAATCATGAATCATGAATCATGAATCGAATCATGAATCATGAATCATGAATCATGAATCGAATCATGAATCATGAATTGAATCATGAATCATGAATCATGAATCGAAACATGAATCATGAATTGAATCATGAATTGAATCATGAATCATGAATCATGAATCATGAATCGAATAATGAATCATGAATTGAATCATGAATCATGAATCATGAATCATGAATCAAGAATCATGAATCGAAACATGAATCATGAATTGAATCATGAATCATGAATCATGAATTGAATCATGAATCATGAATTATGAATCGAATAATGAATCATGAATCATGAATCATGAATTGAATCATGAATCATGAATTGAATCATGAATCATGGATCGAATCATGAATTGAATTATGAATCATGAATCGAATCATGAATCATGAATTGAATCATGAATCATGAATCATGAATCATAAGTTGAATCATAATACATGAATCATGAATCATGAATCGAATCATGAATCATGAATCATGAATTGAATCATGAATTGAATCATGAATCATGAATCGAATCATGAATCGAATCATGAATCATGAATTGAATCATGAATTGAATCATGAATCATTAATTGAATCATGAATCATGAATCATAAATCCAATCATGAATCATGATTTGAATCATGAATCGAATCATGAATTGAATCATTAATCATGAATTGAATCATGAATCATGAATTATGAATCATGAATTGAATCATGAATCATGAATCATGAATTGAATCATGAATTGAATCATGAATCATGAATTGAATCATGAATCATGAATTGAATCATGAATCATGAATTATGAATCATGAATTGAATCATGAATAATGAATCATGAATTGAATCATGAATCATGAATCATGAATTGAATCATGAATTATGAATCATGAATTGAATCATGAATCATGAATCATGAATTGAATCATGAATCATGAATCATGAATCATAAATCGAATCATGAATCATGAATCGAATCATAAATCATGAATTGAATCATGAATCATGAATTGAATCATGAATCATGAATCATGAATTGAATCATGAATCGAATCATGAATCATGAATCGAATCATGAATCATGAATTGAATCATGAATCATGAATCATGAATTGAATCATGAATCATGAATCATGAATTGAATCATGAATCATGAATCAAATCATGAATCATGAATCATGAATCGAATCATGAATCATGAATTGAATCATGAATCATGAATCATGAATTGAATCAGGAATAATGAATCATGAATCATGAATCGAATCATGAATCATGAATCAAGAATCATGAATCAAATCATGAATTGAATCATGAATCATGAATTGAATCATGAATCATGAATTGAATCATGAATCATGAATCATGATTTGAATCATGAATCATGAATTCAATCATGAATTCAATCATGAATCAGGAATCGAATCATGAATTCAATCATGAATCATAAATCGAATCATGAATTATGAATTGAATCAGGAATCGAATCATGAATTGAATCATGAATCATGAATTGAATCATGATTTTAATTATGAATCATGAATCATGAATTGAATCATGAATCATGAATCATGAATCATGAATTGAATCATGAATCATGAATCATGAATTGAATTATGAATTGAATCACGAATTTTGAATCATGAATTGAATCATGAATCATGAATCATGAATCATAAATCATGAATCATGAATCATGATTCATGAATCATGAATCATAAATTGAATTATGAATTGAATCATGAATCATGAATTGAATCATGAATCATGAATCATGAAATGAATCATGAATCATGAATCATGAATCATGAATCATGAATCATGAATTGAATTATGAATCATGAATTGAATCATGAATCGAATCATGAATCATGAATCGAATCATGAATCATGAATTGTATCATGAATCATGAATCATGAATTGAATCATGAATCATGAATCATGAATTGAATCATGAATCATGAATCATGAATCATGAATCATGAATTGAATCATGAATCATGAATCATGAATCGAATCATGAATCAAGAATTGAATCATGAATCATGAATTATGAATCATGAATTGAATCATGAATCATGAATCATGAATTGAATCATGAATCATGAATCATGAATTGAATCATGAATCATGAATCATGAATTGAATCATGAATCATGAATCATGAATCATGAATCATGAATCGAATCATGAATCATGAATCATGAATTGAATCATGAATCATGAATTGAATCATGAATCGTGAATCATGAATTGAATCATGAATCATGAATCACGATTGAATCATGAATCATGAATCATGAATCATGAATCGAATCATGAATCATGAATTGAATCATGAATCATGAATCATGAATTGAATCATGAATCATGAATCATGAATTGAATCATGAAGCATGAATCATGAATCATAAATTGAATCATGAATCATGAATCATGAATTGAATCATGAATCATGAATCATGAATCGAATAATGAATCATGAATCATGAATCATGAATTGAATCATAAATCATGAATTGAATCATGAATCATGGATCGAATCATGAATTGAATTATGAATCATGAATCGAATCATGAATCATGAATTGAATCATGAATCATGAATCATGAATCATAAGTTGAATCATAATACATGAATCATGAATCATGAATCGAATCATGAATCATGAATCATGAATTGAATCATGAATTGAATCATGAATCATGAATCGAATCATGAATCATGAATCGAATCATGAATCATGAATTGAATCATGAATTGAATCATGAATCATTAATTGAATCATGAATCATGAATCATAAATCCAATCATGAATCATGATTTGAATCATGAATCGAATCATGAATTGAATCATTAATCATGAATTGAATCATGAATCATGAATTATGAATCATGAATTGAATCATGAATCATGAATCATGAATTGAATCATGAATTGAATCATGAATCATGAATTGAATCATGAATCATGAATTATGAATCATGAATTGAATCATGAATAATGAATCATGAATTGAATCATGAATCATGAATCATGAATTGAATCATGAATTATGAATAATGAATTGAATCATGAATCATGAATCATGAATTGAATCATGAATCATGAATCATGAATCATAAATCGA
Organism: Mixophyes australis; assembly: GCA_036250195.1. Lineage (NCBI taxonomy): Eukaryota > Metazoa > Chordata > Amphibia > Anura > Limnodynastidae > Mixophyes > Mixophyes australis. Next base: position 607,293 of record JAVHZZ010000027.1, read on the forward strand.
ATCATGAATCATGAATCGAATCATGAATCATGAATTGAATCATGAATCATGAATCATGAATTGAATCATGAATCATGAATCATGAATTGAATCATGAATCGAATCATGAATCATGAATCGAATCATGAATCATGAATTGAATCATGAATCATGAATCATGAATTGAATCATGAATCATGAATCATGAATTGAATCATGAATCATGAATCATGAATCGAATCATGAATCATGAATCATGAATCGAATCATGAATCATGAATTGAATCATGAATCATGAATCATGAATTGAATCAGGAATCATGAATCATGAATCATGAATCGAATCATGAATCATGAATCAAGAATCATGAATCGAATCATGAATCATGAATCATGAATCATGAATTGAATCATGAATCATGAATTGAATCATGAATCATGAATCATAATTTGAATCATGAATCATGAATTGAATCATGAATCATGAATCATGATTTGAATCATGAATCATGAATTCAATCATGAATTCAATCATGAATCAGGAATCGAATCATGAATTCAATCATGAATCATAAATCGAATCATGAATTATGAATTGAATCAGGAATCGAATCATGATTTGAATCATGAATCATGAATTGAATCATGATTTTAATTATGAATCATGAATCATGAATTGAATCATGAATCATGAATCATGAATCATGAATTGAATCATGAATCATGAATCATGAATCATGAATTGAATTATGAATTGAATCACGAATCTTGAATCATGAATTGAATCATGAATCATGAATCATGAATCATAAATCATGAATCATGAATCATGATTCATGAATCATGAATCATAAATTGAATTATGAATTGAATCATGAATCATGAATTGAATCATGAATCATGAATCATGAATTGAATCATGAATCATGAATCATGAATCATGAATCATGAATTGAATCATGAATCATGAATCATGAATCGAATCATGAATCAAGAATTGAATCATGAATCATGAATTATGAATCATGAATTGAATCATGAATCATGAATCATGAATTGAATTATGAATCATGAATTGAATCATGAATCGAATCATGAATCATGAATCGAATCATGAATCATGAATTGTATCATGAATCATGAATCATGAATTGAATCATGAATCATGAATCATGAATTGAATCATGAATCATGAATCATGAATCATGAATCATGAATTGAATCATGAATCATGAATCATGAATCGAATCATGAATCAAGAATTGAATCATGAATCATGAATTATGAATCATGAATTTAATCATGAATCATGAATCATGAATTGAATCATGAATCATGAATCATGAATTGAATCATGAATCATGAATCATGAATTGAATCATGAATCATGAATCATGAATTGAATCATGAATCATGAATCATGAATCATGAATCATGAATCGAATCATGAATCATGAATCATGAATCGAATCATGAATCATGAATTGAATCATGAATCGTGAATCATGAATTGAATCATGAATCATGAATCACGATTGAATCATGAATCATGAATCATGAATCATGAATCGAATCATGAATCATGAATTGAATCATGAATCATGAATCATGAATTGAAATATTGAATCATGAATCATGAATTGAATCATGAAGCATGAATCATGAATCATAAATTGAATCATAAATCATGAATCATGAATTGTATCATGAATCATGAATTGAATCATGAATCATGAATCATGAATCATGAATTGAATCATGAATCATGAATTAAATCATGAATCATGAATTGAATCATGAATTGAATCATGAATCAAGAATCGAATCATGAATCATGAATTGAATCAAGAATCATGAATCATGAATCATAAATAGAATCATAAATCATGAATCATGAATTGAATCATGAATCATGAATCGAATCATGTATCATGAATCATGAATTGAATCATGAATCATGAATCGAATCATGAATCATGAATCATGAATCATGAATTGAATCATGAATCGAATCATGAATCATAAATTGAATCATGAATCATGAATTGAATCAGGAATCGAATCATGAATTGAATCATGAATCATAAATCGAATCATGAATCATGAATTGAATCAGGAATCGAATCATGAATTGAATCTTGAATCATGAATTGAATCATGATTTTAATTATGAATCATGAATTGAATCATGAATCATGAATCATGAATCATGAATTGAATTATGAATTGAATCATGAATCTTGAATCATGAATTGAATCATGAATCATGAATCATAAATCATGAATCATGAATCATGAATTGAATTATGAATTGAATCATGAATCATGAATTGAATCATGAATCATGAATCATGAAATGAATCATGAATCATGAATTGAATTATGAATCATGAATCGAATCATGAATCGAATCATGAATCATGAATCGAATCATGAATCATGAATTGAATCATGAATCATGAATCGAATCATGAATCATGAATTGTATCATGAATCATGAATCATGAATTGAATCATGAATCATGAATCATGAATCGAATCATGAATCATGAATCATGAATCATGAATCGAATCATGAATCATGAATTGAATCATGAATCATGAATTATGAATCATGAATTGAATCATGAATCATGAATTATGAATCATGAATTGAATCATGAATCATGAATCATGAATTGAATCATGAATCATGAATCAAATCATGAATCATGAATCATGAATCGAATCATGAATCATGAATTGAATCATGAATCATGAATCATGAATTGAATCATGAATCATGAATCATGAATTGAATCATGAATCATGAATCATGAATCGAATCATGAATCATGAATCATGAATTGAATCATGAATAATGAATCGAATCATGAATCATGAATTGAATCATGAGTTGAATCATGAATCATAAATTGAATCATGAATCATGAATCATGAATTGAATCATGAATCATGAATCATGAATTATGAATTGAATCATGAATCATGAATTGAATCATGAATCATGAATCATGAATTGAATTATGAATCATGAATTGTATCATGAATCATGAATCATGAATTGAATCATGAATCATGAATTGAATCATGAATCATGAATCATGAATCATGAATCGAATCATGAATCATGAATCATGAATCGAATCATGAATCATGAATTGAATCATGAATCATGAATCATGAATTGAATCATGAATCATGAATTAATGAATTGAATCATGAATCATAAATCATGAATCGAATCATGAATCATGAATTGAATCATGAATCATGAATCGAATCATGAATCATGAATTGAATCATAAATCATGAATCATGAATTGAATCATGAATCATGAATTAATGAATTGAATCATGAATCATGAATCATGAATCGAATCATGAATCATGAATCATGAATTGAATCATGAATCATGAATCTAATCATGAATCATGAATTGAAACATTATTTGAATCATGTATCATGAATTGAATAAGGAATCGAATCATGAATTGAATTATGAATCATGAAATGAATCATGAGTCATGAATAATGAATTGAATCATGAATCATGAATCATGAATCATGAATTGAATCATGAATCATGAATCGAATCATGTATCATGAATCATGAATTGAATCATGAATCTAGAATCGAATCATGAATCATGAATTATGAATCATGAATTGAATCATGAATCATGAATTGAATCAGGAATCGAATCATGAATTCAATCATGAATCATAAATCGAATCATGAATCATGAATTGAATCAGAAATCGAATCATGAATTCAATCATGAATCATGAATTGAATCATGATTTTAATTATGAATCATGAATTGAATCATGAATCATGAATCATGAATTGAATTATGAATTGAATCATGAATCTTGAATCATGAATTGAATCATGAATCATGAATCATAAATCATGAATCATGAATCATGAATCATAAATCATGAATCATGAATCATGATTCATGAATCATGAATCATGAATTGAATTATGAATTGAATCATGAATCATGAATTGAATCATGAATCATGAATCATGAAATGAATCATGAATCATGAATCATGAATTGAATTATGAATCATGAATTGTATCATGAATCATGAATCATGAATTGAATCATGAATCATGAATCATGAATCATGAATCATGAATCGAATCATGAATCATGAATCATGAATCGAATCATGAATCATGAATTGAATCATGAATCATGAATCATGAATTGAATCATGAATCATGAATTAATGAATTGAATCATGAATCATGAGTCATGAATCGAATCATGAATCATGAATCATGAATTGAATCATGAATCATGAATCGAATCATGAATCATAAATTGAATCATGAATCATGAATCATGAATTGAATCATGAATCATGAATTAATGAATTGAATCATGAATCATGAATCATGAATCGAATCATGAATCATGAATCATGAATTGAATCATGAATCATGAATCGAATCATGTATCATGAATTGAAACATTATTTGAATCATGTATCATGAATTGAATAAGGAATCGAATCATGAATTGAATTATGAATCATGAAATGAATCATGAGTCATGAATAATGAATTGAATCATGAATCATGAATCATGAATCATGAATTGAATCATGAATCATGAATCATGAATCGAATCATGAATCATGAATTGAATCATGAATCATGAATCGAATCATGAATCATGAATTGAATCATGAATCATGAATCATGAATTGAATCATGAATCATGAATCATGAATTGAATCATGAATCATGAATTAATGAATTAAATCATGAATCATGAATCATGAATCGAATCATGAATCATGAATTGAATCATGAATCATGAATCGAATCATGAATCATGAATTGAAACATTATTTGAATCATGTATCATGAATTGAATCATGAATTATGAATCATGAATCATGAATCGAATCATGAATCATGAATCATGAATCGAATCATGAATCATGAATTAAATCATGAATCATGAATCATGAATTGAATCATGAATCATGAATCATGAATTGAATCATGAATCATGAATCATGAATCATGAATCATGAATCGAATCATGAATCATGAATCATGAATCGAATCATGAATCATGAATTGAATCATGAATCATGAATCGAACCATAAATCATGAATTGAATCATGAATCATGAATTGAATCATGAATCATGAATTAATGAATTAAATAATGAATCATGAATCGAATCATGAATCATGAATTAATGAATTAAATCATGAATCATGAATCATGAATCGAATCATGAATCATGAATCATGAATTGAATCATGAATCATGAATCGAATCATGAATCATGAATTGAAACATTATTTGAATCATGTATCATGAATTGAATCATGAATTATGAATCATGAATCATGAATCGAATCATGAATCATGAATCATGAATCGAATCATGAATCATGAATTAAATCATAAATCATGAATCATGAATTGAATCATGAATCATGAATCATTAATCATGAATCATGAATCATGAATCATGAATCGAATCATGAATCATGAATCATGAATCGAATCATGAATCATGAATCGAATCATGAATCATGAATTGAATCATGAATCATGAATCAAGAATCATGAATCGAAACATGAATCATGAATTGAATCATGAATCATGAATCATGAATCATGAATTGAATCATGAATCATGAATCATGAATCGAATAATGAATAATGAATCATGAATCATGAATTGAATCATGAATCATGAATCAAGAATCATGAATCGAAACATGAATCATGAATTGAATCATGAATCATGAATCATGAATCATGAATTGAATCATGAATCATGAATTAAATCATGAATCATGAATTGAATCATGAATTGAATCATGAATCAAGAATCAAATCATGAATCATGAATTGAATCAAGAATCATGAATTCAATTATGAATTGAATCATGAATCATGAATCATGAATCATGAATTGAATTATGAATTGAATCATGAATCTTGAATCATGAATTGAATCATGAATCATGAATCATAAATCATGAATCATGAATCATGAATCATGAATCATAAATCATGAATCATGAATCATGATTCATGAATCATGAATCATGAATTGAATTATGAATTGAATCATGAATCATGAATTGAATCATGAATCATGAATCATGAATCATTAATCATGAATCATGCATTGAATTATGAATTGAATCATGAATCATGAATTGAATCATGAATCATGAATCATGAAATGAATCATGAATCATGAATTGAATTATGAATCATGAATTGAATCATGAATCATGAATTAAATCATGAATCATGAATTGAATCATGAATCATGAATTGAATCATGAATTGAATCATGAATCAAGAATCAAATCATGAATCATGAATTGAATCAAGAATCATGAATTCAATTATGAATTGAATCATGAATCATGAATCATGAATCATGAATTGAATTATGAATTGAATCATGAATCTTGAATCATGAATTGAATCATGAATCATGAATCATAAATCATGAATCATGAATCATGAATCATGAATCATAAATCATGAATCATGAATCATGATTCATGAATCATGAATCATGAATTGAATTATGAATTGAATCATGAATCATGAATTGAATCATGAATCATGAATCATGAATCATTAATCATGAATCATGAATTGAATTATGAATTGAATCATGAATCATGAATTGAATCATGAATCATGAATCATGAAATGAATCATGAATCATGAATTGAATTATGAATCATGAATTGTATCATGAATCATGAATCATGAATTTAATCATGAATCATGAATCATGAATTGAATCATGAATCATGAATCATGAATCATGAATCGAATCATGAATCATGAATCATGAATCGAATCATGAATCATGAATTGAATCATGAATCATGAATCATGAATTGAATCATGAATCATGAATTAATGAATTGAATCATGAATTAATGAATCATGAATCGAATCATGAATCATGAATTGAATCATGAATCATGAATCGAATCATGAATCATGAATTGAATCATGAATCATGAATCATGATTTGAATCATGAATCATGAATTAATGAATTAAATCATGAATCATGAATCATGAATCGAATCATGAATCATGAATCATGAATTGAATCATGAATCATGAATCGAATCATGAATCATGAATTGAAACATTATTTGAATCATGTATCATGAATTGAATCATGAATTATGAATCATGAATCATGAATCGAATCATGAATCATGAATCATGAATCGAATCATGAATCATAAATTAAATCATGAATCATGAATCATGAATTGAATCATGAATCATGAATCATTAATCATGAATCATGAATCATGAATCATGGATCGAATCATGAATCATGAATCATGAATTATGAATCGAATCATAAATCATGAATCGAATCATGAATCATGAATTGAATCATGAATCATGAATCAAGAATCATGAATCGAAACATGAATCATGAATTGAATCATGAATCATGAATCATGAATCATGAATTGAATCATGAATCATGAATCATGAATCGAATAATGAATAATGAATCATGAATCATGAATTGAATCATGAATTATGAATCAAGAATCATGAATCGAAACATGAATCATGAATTGAATCATGAATAATGAATCATGAATCATGAATTGAATCATGAATCATGAATTAAATCATGAATCATGAATTGAATCATGAATTGAATCATGAATCAAGAATCGAATCATGAATCATGAATTGAATCAAGAATCATGAATCATGAATCATAAATAGAATCATAAATCATGAATCATGAATTGAATCATGAATCATGAATCGAATCATGTATCATGAATCATGAATTGAATCATGAATCATGAATCGAATCATGAATCATGAATCATGAATCATGAATTGAATCATGAATCGAATCATGAATCATAAATTGAATCATGAATCATGAATTGAATCAGGAATCGAATCATGAATTGAATCATGAATCATAAATCGAATCATGAATCATGAATTGAATCAGGAATCGAATCATGAATTGAATCTTGAATCATGAATTGAATCATGATTTTAATTATGAATCATGAATTGAATCATGAATCATGAATCATGAATCATGAATTGAATTATGAATTGAATCATGAATCTTGAATCATGAATTGAATCATGAATCATGAATCATAAATCATGAATCATGAATCATGAATTGAATTATGAATTGAATCATGAATCATGAATTGAATCATGAATCATGAATCATGAAATGAATCATGAATCATGAATTGAATTATGAATCATGAATCGAATCATGAATCGAATCATGAATCATGAATCGAATCATGAATCATGAATTGAATCATGAATCATGAATCGAATCATGAATCATGAATTGTATCATGAATCATGAATCATGAATTGAATCATGAATCATGAATCATGAATTGAATCATGAATCATGAATCATGAATCGAATCATGAATCATGAATCATGAATCATGAATCGAATCATGAATCATGAATTGAATCATGAATCATGAATTATGAATCATGAATTGAATCATGAATCATGAATTATGAATCATGAATTGAATCATGAATCATGAATCATGAATTGAATCATGAATCATGAATCAAATCATGAATCATGAATCATGAATCGAATCATGAATCATGAATTGAATCATGAATCATGAATCATGAATTGAATCATGAATCATGAATCATGAATTGAATCATGAATCATGAATCATGAATCGAATCATGAATCATGAATCATGAATTGAATCATGAATAATGAATCGAATCATGAATCATGAATTGAATCATGAGTTGAATCATGAATCATAAATTGAATCATGAATCATGAATCATGAATTGAATCATGAATCATGAATCATGAATTATGAATCGAATCATGAATCATGAATCATGAATTAAATCATGAGTTGAATCATGAATCATAAATTGAATCATGAATCATGAAATGAATCATGAATTGAATCATGAATTGAATCATGATTCATGAATCATGAATTGAATCATGAATCATGAATCATGAATCATGAATCATGAATTGAATCATGAATCATGATTTGAATCAGGAATCGAATCATGAATCATGAATTCAATCATGATTTTAATTATGAATCATGAATCATGAATTGAATCATGAATCATGAATTGAATTATGAATTGAATCATGAATCTTGAATCATGAATTATGAATCATGAATTGAATCATGAATCATGAATTATGAATCATGAGTTATGAATTGAATCATGAATTGAATCATGAATCATGAATTGAATCATGAATCATGAATCATGAATCATGAATCATAAATTGAATCATCAATCATGAATCATGAATTGAATCATGAATTGAATCATGAATCATGAATCATGAATCGAATCATGAATTGAATAATAAATCATGAATCATGAATCATAAATCATGAATTGAATCATTAATCATGAAATATGTAACATGAATTATGAATCATGAATTGAATCATGAATCATGAATCATGAATTGAATCATGAATCATGAATCATGAATTGAATCATGAATCATGAATCGAATCATGAATCATGAATTGAATCATGAATCATGAATTGAATCAGGAATCATGAATCATGAATCATGAATCGAATCATGAATCATGAATCAAGAATCATGAATCGAAACATGAATCATGAATTGAATCATGAATCATGAATCATGAATCATGAATTGAATCATGAATCATGAATTAAATCATGAATCATGAATTGAATCATGAATTGAATCATGAATCAAGAATCGAATCATGAATCATGAATTGAATCAAGAATCATGAATCATGAATCATAAATAGAATCATAAATCATGAATCCTGAATTGAATCATGAATCATGAATCGAATCATGTATCATGAATCATGAATTGAATCATGAATCATGAATCGAATCATGAATAATGAATCATGAATCATGAATTGAATCATGAATCGAATCATGAATCATAAATTGAATCATGAATCATGAATTGAATCAGGAATCGAATCATGAATTGAATCATGAATCATAAATCGAATCATGAATCATGAATTGAATCAGGAATCGAATCATGAATTGAATCTTGAATCATGAATTGAATCATGATTTTAATTATGAATCATGAATTGAATCATGAATCATGAATCATGAATCATGAATTGAATTATGAATTGAATCATGAATCTTGAATCATGAATTGAATCATGAATCATGAATCATAAATCATGAATCATGAATCATGAATTGAATTATGAATTGAATCATGAATCATGAATTGAATCATGAATCATGAATCATGAAATGAATCATGAATCATGAATTGAATTATGAATCATGAATCGAATCATGAATCGAATCATGAATCATGAATCGAATCATGAATCATGAATTGAATCATGAATCATGAATCGAATCATGAATCATGAATCGAATCATGAATCATGAATTGTATCATGAATCATGAATCATGAATTGAATCATGAATCATGAATCATGAATTGAATCATGAATCATGAATCATGAATCGAATCATGAATCATGAATCATGAATCATGAATCGAATCATGAATCATGAATTGAATCATGAATCATGAATTATGAATCATGAATTGAATCATGAATCATGAATTATGAATCATGAATTGAATCATGAATCATGAATCATGAATTGAATCATGAATCATGAATCAAATCATGAATCATGAATCATGAATCGAATCATGAATCATGAATTGAATCATGAATCATGAATCATGAATTGAATCATGAATCATGAATCATGAATTGAATCATGAATCATGAATCATGAATCGAATCATGAATCATGAATCATGAATTGAATCATGAATAATGAATCGAATCATGAATCATGAATTGAATCATGAGTTGAATCATGAATCATAAATTGAATCATGAATCATGAATCATGAATTGAATCATGAATCATGAATCATGAATTATGAATCGAATCATGAATCATGAATTAAATCATGAGTTGAATCATGAATCATAAATTGAATCATGAATCATGAAATGAATCATGAATTGAATCATGAATTGAATCATGATTCATGAATCATGAATTGAATCATGAATCATGAATCATGAATCATGAATCATGAATTGAATCATGAATCATGATTTGAATCAGGAATCGAATCATGAATCATGAATTCAATCATGATTTTAATTATGAATCATGAATCATGAATTGAATCATGAATCATGAATTGAATTATGAATTGAATCATGAATCTTGAATCATGAATTATGAATCATGAATTGAATCATGAATCATGAATTATGAATCATGAATTGAATCATGAATCATGAATTATGAATCATGAGTTATGAATTGAATCATGAATTGAATCATGAATCATGAATTGAATCATGAATCATGAATCATGAATCATGAATCATAAATTGAATCATCAATCATGAATCATGAATTGAATCATGAATTGAATCATGAATCATGAATCGAATCATGAATTGAATAATAAATCATGAATCATGAATCATAAATCATGAATTGAATCATTAATCATGAAATATGTAACATGAATTATGAATCATGAATTGAATCATGAATCATGAATCATGAATTGAATCATGAATCATGAATCATGAATTGAATCATGAATCATGAATCGAATCATGAATCATGAATCGAATCATGAATCATGAATTGAATCATGAATCATGAATTGAATCAGGAATCATGAATCATGAATCATGAATCGAATCATGAATCATGAATCAAGAATCATGAATCAAATCATGAATTGAATCATGAATCATGAATTGAATCATGAATCATGAATTGAATCATGAATCATGAATCATGATTTGAATCATGAATCATGAATTCAATCATGAATTCAATCATGAATCAGGAATCGGATCATGAATTCAATCATGAATCATAAATCGAATCATGAATTATGAATTGAATCAGGAATCGAATCATGAATTGAATCATGAATCATGAATTGAATCATGATTTTAATTATGAATCATGAATCATGAATTGAATCATGAATCATGAATCATGAATCATGAATTGAATCATGAATCATGAATCATGAATCATGAATTGAATTATGAATTGAATCACGAATCTTGAATCATGAATTGAATCATGAATCATGAATCATAAATCATGAATCATGAATCATGATTCATGAATCATGAATCATAAATTGAATTATGAATTGAATCATGAATCATGAATTGAATCATGAATCATAAATCATGAAATGAATCATGAATCATGAATCATGAATCATGAATTGAATTATGAATCATGAATTGAATCATGAATCGAATCATGAATCATGAATCGAATCATGAATCATGAATTGTATCATGAATCATGAATCATGAATTGAATCATGAATCATGAATCATGAATTGAATCATGAATCATGAATTGAATCATGAATCATGAATCATGAATTGAATCATGAATCATGAATCATGAATCATGAATCATGAATCGAATCATGAATCATGAATCATGAATCGAATCATGAATCATGAATTGAATCATGAATTGTGAATCATGAATTGAATCATGAATCATGAATCACGATTGAATCATGAATCATGAATCATGAATTGAATCATGAATCATGAATCATGAATTGAATCATGAATCATGAATCGAATCATGAATCATGAATTGAATCATGAATCATGAATTGAATCAGGAATCATGAATCATGAATCATGAATCGAATCATGAATCATGAATCAAGAATCATGAATCGAAACATGAATCATGAATTGAATCATGAATCATGAATCATGAATCATGAATTGAATCATGAATCATGAATTAAATCATGAATCATGAATTGAATCATGAATTGAATCATGAATCAAGAATCGAATCATGAATCATGAATTGAATCAAGAATCATGAATCATGAATCATAAATAGAATCATAAATCATGAATCCTGAATTGAATCATGAATCATGAATCGAATCATGTATCATGAATCATGAATTGAATCATGAATCATGAATCGAATCATGAATAATGAATCATGAATCATGAATTGAATCATGAATCGAATCATGAATCATAAATTGAATCATGAATCATGAATTGAATCAGGAATCGAATCATGAATTGAATCATGAATCATAAATCGAATCATGAATCATGAATTGAATCAGGAATCGAATCATGAATTGAATCTTGAATCATGAATTGAATCATGATTTTAATTATGAATCATGAATTGAATCATGAATCATGAATCATGAATCATGAATTGAATTATGAATTGAATCATGAATCTTGAATCATGAATTGAATCATGAATCATGAATCATAAATCATGAATCATGAATCATGAATTGAATTATGAATTGAATCATGAATCATGAATTGAATCATGAATCATGAATCATGAAATGAATCATGAATCATGAATTGAATTATGAATCATGAATCGAATCATGAATCGAATCATGAATCATGAATCGAATCATGAATCATGAATTGAATCATGAATCATGAATCGAATCATGAATCATGAATCGAATCATGAATCATGAATTGTATCATGAATCATGAATCATGAATTGAATCATGAATCATGAATCATGAATTGAATCATGAATCATGAATCATGAATCGAATCATGAATCATGAATCATGAATCATGAATCGAATCATGAATCATGAATTGAATCATGAATCATGAATTATGAATCATGAATTGAATCATGAATCATGAATTATGAATCATGAATTGAATCATGAATCATGAATCATGAATTGAATCATGAATCATGAATCAAATCATGAATCATGAATCATGAATCGAATCATGAATCATGAATTGAATCATGAATCATGAATCATGAATTGAATCATGAATCATGAATCATGAATTGAATCATGAATCATGAATCATGAATCGAATCATGAATCATGAATCATGAATTGAATCATGAATAATGAATCGAATCATGAATCATGAATTGAATCATGAGTTGAATCATGAATCATAAATTGAATCATGAATCATGAATCATGAATTGAATCATGAATCATGAATCATGAATTATGAATCGAATCATGAATCATGAATTAAATCATGAGTTGAATCATGAATCATAAATTGAATCATGAATCATGAAATGAATCATGAATTGAATCATGAATTGAATCATGATTCATGAATCATGAATTGAATCATGAATCATGAATCATGAATCATGAATCATGAATTGAATCATGAATCATGATTTGAATCAGGAATCGAATCATGAATCATGAATTCAATCATGATTTTAATTATGAATCATGAATCATGAATTGAATCATGAATCATGAATTGAATTATGAATTGAATCATGAATCTTGAATCATGAATTATGAATCATGAATTGAATCATGAATCATGAATTATGAATCATGAATTGAATCATGAATCATGAATTATGAATCATGAGTTATGAATTGAATCATGAATTGAATCATGAATCATGAATTGAATCATGAATCATGAATCATGAATCATGAATCATAAATTGAATCATCAATCATGAATCATGAATTGAATCATGAATTGAATCATGAATCATGAATCGAATCATGAATTGAATAATAAATCATGAATCATGAATCATAAATCATGAATTGAATCATTAATCATGAAATATGTAACATGAATTATGAATCATGAATTGAATCATGAATCATGAATCATGAATTGAATCATGAATCATGAATCATGAATTGAATCATGAATCATGAATCGAATCATGAATCATGAATCGAATCATGAATCATGAATTGAATCATGAATCATGAATTGAATCAGGAATCATGAATCATGAATCATGAATCGAATCATGAATCATGAATCAAGAATCATGAATCAAATCATGAATTGAATCATGAATCATGAATTGAATCATGAATCATGAATTGAATCATGAATCATGAATCATGATTTGAATCATGAATCATGAATTCAATCATGAATTCAATCATGAATCAGGAATCGGATCATGAATTCAATCATGAATCATAAATCGAATCATGAATTATGAATTGAATCAGGAATCGAATCATGAATTGAATCATGAATCATGAATTGAATCATGATTTTAATTATGAATCATGAATCATGAATTGAATCATGAATCATGAATCATGAATCATGAATTGAATCATGAATCATGAATCATGAATCATGAATTGAATTATGAATTGAATCACGAATCTTGAATCATGAATTGAATCATGAATCATGAATCATAAATCATGAATCATGAATCATGATTCATGAATCATGAATCATAAATTGAATTATGAATTGAATCATGAATCATGAATTGAATCATGAATCATAAATCATGAAATGAATCATGAATCATGAATCATGAATCATGAATTGAATTATGAATCATGAATTGAATCATGAATCGAATCATGAATCATGAATCGAATCATGAATCATGAATTGTATCATGAATCATGAATCATGAATTGAATCATGAATCATGAATCATGAATTGAATCATGAATCATGAATTGAATCATGAATCATGAATCATGAATTGAATCATGAATCATGAATCATGAATCATGAATCATGAATCGAATCATGAATCAGGAATCATGAATCGAATCATGAATCATGAATTGAATCATGAATTGTGAATCATGAATTGAATCATGAATCATGAATCACGATTGAATCATGAATCATGAATCATGAATCATGAATCGAATCATGAATCATGAATTGAATCATGAATCATGAATCATGAATTGAATCATGAATCATGAATCATGAATTGAATCATGAAGCATGAATCATGAATCATAAATTGAATCATAAATCATGAATCATGAATTGTATCATGAATCATGAATCGAATCATGAATCATGAATCATGAATTGAATCATGAATTGAATCATGAATCATGAATCGAATCATGAATCATGAATTGAATCATGAATCATGAATCATAAATCGAATCATGAATTATGAGTTGAATCATGAATCGAATCATGAATTGAATCATTAATCATGAATTGAATCATGAATCATGAATTGAATCATGAATCATGAATTATGAATCATGAATTGAATCATGAATCATGAATCATGAATTGAATCATGAATCATGAATCATGAATCGAATCATGAATCATGAATCGAATCATGAATCATGAATTGAATCATGAATCATGAATCATGAATTAAATCATGAATCATGAATTAATGAATTGAATCATGAATTATGAATCATGAATTGAATCATGAATCATGAATCGAATCATGAATCATAAATCGAGTCATGAATCATGAATTGAATCATGAATCATGAATCATGAATTGAATCATGAATCATGAATCATGAATCGAATCATGAATCATAAATCGAGTCATGAATCATGAATCGAATCATGAATCATGAATCATGAATCATGAATCGAATCATGAATCATGAATCATAAATCGAATCATGAATTATGAATTGAATCATGAATCGAATCATGAATTGAATCATTAATCATGAATTGAATCATGAATCATGAATTGAATCATGAATCATGAATTATGAATCATGAATTGAATCATGAACCATGAATCATGAATTGAATCATGAATCATGAATCATGAATCGAATCATGAATCATGAATCGAGTCATGAATCATGAATCGAATCATGAATCATGAATTGAATCATGAATCATGAATCATGAATTGAATCATGAATCATGAATCATGAATTGAATCATGAATCATGAATCATGAATCGAATCATGAATCATGAATCATAAATTGAATCATGAATCATGAATCGAATCATGAATCATGAATTGAAACATTAATTGAATCATGTATCATGAATTGAATCAGGAATCGAATCATGTATCATGAATTGAATCAGGAATCGAATCATGAATTGAATTATGAATCATGAAATGATTCATGAGTCATGAATTGAATCATGAGTTGAATCATGAATCATAAATTGAATCATGAATCATGAATCATGAATCATGAATTGAATCATGAATCATGAATTGTATCATGAATCATGAATCATGAATTGAATCATGAATCATGAATCATGAATCATGAATCGAATCATGAATCATAAATCGAGTCATGAATCATGAATCGAATCATGAATCATGAATCATGAATCATGAATTGAATCATGAATCATGAATCGAATCATGAATCATGAATCGAATCATGAATCATGAATTGAATCATGAGTTGAATCATGAATCATAAATTGTATCATGAATCATGAATCATGAATTGAATCATGAATCATGAATCATGAATCATGAATCGAATCATGAATCATAAATCGAGTCATGAATCATGAATCGAATCATGAATCATGAATTGAATCATGAATCATGAATCATGAATTGAATCATGAATCATGAATCATGAATTGAATCATGAATCATGAATCATGAATTGAATCATGAATCATGAATCATGAATCGAATCATGAATCATGAATCATGAATCATGAATCGAATCATGAATCATGAATTGAATCATGAATCATGAATCATGAATCGAAACATGAATCATGAATTGAATCATGAATTGAATCATGAATCATGAATCATGAATCATGAATCGAATAATGAATCATGAATTGAATCATGAATCATGAATCATGAATCATGAATCAAGAATCATGAATCGAAACATGAATCATGAATTGAATCATGAATCATGAATCATGAATTGAATCATGAATCATGAATTATGAATCGAATAATGAATCATGAATCATGAATCATGAATTGAATCATGAATCATGAATTGAATCATGAATCATGGATCGAATCATGAATTGAATTATGAATCATGAATCGAATCATGAATCATGAATTGAATCATGAATCATGAATCATGAATCATAAGTTGAATCATAATACATGAATCATGAATCATGAATCGAATCATGAATCATGAATCATGAATTGAATCATGAATTGAATCATGAATCATGAATCGAATCATGAATCGAATCATGAATCATGAATTGAATCATGAATTGAATCATGAATCATTAATTGAATCATGAATCATGAATCATAAATCCAATCATGAATCATGATTTGAATCATGAATCGAATCATGAATTGAATCATTAATCATGAATTGAATCATGAATCATGAATTATGAATCATGAATTGAATCATGAATCATGAATCATGAATTGAATCATGAATTGAATCATGAATCATGAATTGAATCATGAATCATGAATTGAATCATGAATCATGAATTATGAATCATGAATTGAATCATGAATAATGAATCATGAATTGAATCATGAATCATGAATCATGAATTGAATCATGAATTATGAATCATGAATTGAATCATGAATCATGAATCATGAATTGAATCATGAATCATGAATCATGAATCATAAATCGAATCATGAATCATGAATCGAATCATAAATCATGAATTGAATCATGAATCATGAATTGAATCATGAATCATGAATCATGAATTGAATCATGAATCGAATCATGAATCATGAATCGAATCATGAATCATGAATTGAATCATGAATCATGAATCATGAATTGAATCATGAATCATGAATCATGAATTGAATCATGAATCATGAATCAAATCATGAATCATGAATCATGAATCGAATCATGAATCATGAATTGAATCATGAATCATGAATCATGAATTGAATCAGGAATAATGAATCATGAATCATGAATCGAATCATGAATCATGAATCAAGAATCATGAATCAAATCATGAATTGAATCATGAATCATGAATTGAATCATGAATCATGAATTGAATCATGAATCATGAATCATGATTTGAATCATGAATCATGAATTCAATCATGAATTCAATCATGAATCAGGAATCGAATCATGAATTCAATCATGAATCATAAATCGAATCATGAATTATGAATTGAATCAGGAATCGAATCATGAATTGAATCATGAATCATGAATTGAATCATGATTTTAATTATGAATCATGAATCATGAATTGAATCATGAATCATGAATCATGAATCATGAATTGAATCATGAATCATGAATCATGAATTGAATTATGAATTGAATCACGAATTTTGAATCATGAATTGAATCATGAATCATGAATCATGAATCATAAATCATGAATCATGAATCATGATTCATGAATCATGAATCATAAATTGAATTATGAATTGAATCATGAATCATGAATTGAATCATGAATCATGAATCATGAAATGAATCATGAATCATGAATCATGAATCATGAATCATGAATCATGAATTGAATTATGAATCATGAATTGAATCATGAATCGAATCATGAATCGAATCATGAATCATGAATTGTATCATGAATCATGAATCATGAATTGAATCATGAATCATGAATCATGAATTGAATCATGAATCATGAATCATGAATCATGAATCATGAATTGAATCATGAATCATGAATCATGAATCGAATCATGAATCAAGAATTGAATCATGAATCATGAATTATGAATCATGAATTGAATCATGAATCATGAATCATGAATTGAATCATGAATCATGAATCATGAATTGAATCATGAATCATGAATCATGAATTGAATCATGAATCATGAATCATGAATCATGAATCATGAATCGAATCATGAATCATGAATCATGAATTGAATCATGAATCATGAATTGAATCATGAATCGTGAATCATGAATTGAATCATGAATCATGAATCACGATTGAATCATGAATCATGAATCATGAATCATGAATCGAATCATGAATCATGAATTGAATCATGAATCATGAATCATGAATTGAATCATGAATCATGAATCATGAATTGAATCATGAAGCATGAATCATGAATCATAAATTGAATCATGAATCATGAATCATGAATTGAATCATGAATCATGAATCATGAATCGAATAATGAATCATGAATCATGAATCATGAATTGAATCATAAATCATGAATTGAATCATGAATCATGGATCGAATCATGAATTGAATTATGAATCATGAATCGAATCATGAATCATGAATTGAATCATGAATCATGAATCATGAATCATAAGTTGAATCATAATACATGAATCATGAATCATGAATCGAATCATGAATCATGAATCATGAATTGAATCATGAATTGAATCATGAATCATGAATCGAATCATGAATCATGAATCGAATCATGAATCATGAATTGAATCATGAATTGAATCATGAATCATTAATTGAATCATGAATCATGAATCATAAATCCAATCATGAATCATGATTTGAATCATGAATCGAATCATGAATTGAATCATTAATCATGAATTGAATCATGAATCATGAATTATGAATCATGAATTGAATCATGAATCATGAATCATGAATTGAATCATGAATTGAATCATGAATCATGAATTGAATCATGAATCATGAATTATGAATCATGAATTGAATCATGAATAATGAATCATGAATTGAATCATGAATCATGAATCATGAATTGAATCATGAATTATGAATAATGAATTGAATCATGAATCATGAATCATGAATTGAATCATGAATCATGAATCATGAATCATAAATCGAATCATGAATCATGAATCGAATCATGAATCATGAATTGAATCATGAATCATGAATCATGAATTGAATCATGAATCATGAATCATGAATTGAATCATGAATCGAATCATGAATCATGAATCGAATCATGAATCATGAATTGAATCATGAATCATGAATCATGAATTGAATCATGAATCATGAATCATGAATTGAATCATGAATCATGAATCATGAATCGAATCATGAATCATGAATCATGAATCGAATCATGAATCATGAATTGAATCATGAATCATGAATCATGAATTGAATCAGGAATCATGAATCATGAATCATGAATCGAATCATGAATCATGAATCAAGAATCATGAATCGAATCATGAATCATGAATCATGAATCATGAATTGAATCATGAATCATGAATTGAATCATGAATCATGAATCATAATTTGAATCATGAATCATGAATTGAATCATGAATCATGAATCATGATTTGAATCATGAATCATGAATTCAATCATGAATTCAATCATGAATCAGGAATCGAATCATGAATTCAATCATGAATCATAAATCGAATCATGAATTATGAATTGAATCAGGAATCGAATCATGATTTGAATCATGAATCATGAATTGAATCATGATTTTAATTATGAATCATGAATCATGAATTGAATCATGAATCATGAATCATGAATCATGAATTGAATCATGAATCATGAATCATGAATCATGAATTGAATTATGAATTGAATCACGAATCTTGAATCATGAATTGAATCATGAATCATGAATCATGAATCATAAATCATGAATCATGAATCATGATTCATGAATCATGAATCATAAATTGAATTATGAATTGAATCATGAATCATGAATTGAATCATGAATCATGAATCATGAATTGAATCATGAATCATGAATCATGAATCATGAATCATGAATTGAATCATGAATCATGAATCATGAATCGAATCATGAATCAAGAATTGAATCATGAATCATGAATTATGAATCATGAATTGAATCATGAATCATGAATCATGAATTGAATTATGAATCATGAATTGAATCATGAATCGAATCATGAATCATGAATCGAATCATGAATCATGAATTGTATCATGAATCATGAATCATGAATTGAATCATGAATCATGAATCATGAATTGAATCATGAATCATGAATCATGAATCATGAATCATGAATTGAATCATGAATCATGAATCATGAATCGAATCATGAATCAAGAATTGAATCATGAATCATGAATTATGAATCATGAATTTAATCATGAATCATGAATCATGAATTGAATCATGAATCATGAATCATGAATTGAATCATGAATCATGAATCATGAATTGAATCATGAATCATGAATCATGAATTGAATCATGAATCATGAATCATGAATCATGAATCATGAATCGAATCATGAATCATGAATCATGAATCGAATCATGAATCATGAATTGAATCATGAATCGTGAATCATGAATTGAATCATGAATCATGAATCACGATTGAATCATGAATCATGAATCATGAATCATGAATCGAATCATGAATCATGAATTGAATCATGAATCATGAATCATGAATTGAAATATTGAATCATGAATCATGAATTGAATCATGAAGCATGAATCATGAATCATAAATTGAATCATAAATCATGAATCATGAATTGTATCATGAATCATGAATCGAATCATGAATCATGAATCATGAATTGAATCATGAATTGAATCATGAATCATGAATCGAATCATGAATCATGAATTGAATCATGAATCATGAATCATAAATCGAATCATGAATTATGAATTGAATCATGAATCGAATCATGAATTAAATCATTAATCATGAATTGAATCATGAATCATGAATTGAATCATGAATCATGAATTATGAATCATGAATTGAATCATGAATCATGAATCATGAATTGAATCATGAATCATGAATCATGAATCGAATCATGAATCATGAATCGAATCATGAATCATGAATTGAATCATGAATCATGAATCACGAATTAAATCATGAATCATGAATTAATGAATTGAATCATGAATTATGAATCATGAATTGAATCATGAATCATGAATCATGAATTGAATCATGAATCATGAATCATAAATCGAATCATGAATTATGAATTGAATCATGAATCGAATCATGAATTGAATCATTAATCATGAATTGAATCATGAATCATGAATTGAATCATGAATCATGAATTATGAATCATGAATTGAATCATGAATCATGAATCATGAATTGAATCATGAATCATGAATCATGAATCGAATCATGAAGCATGAATCGAGTCATGAATCATGAATCGAATCATGAATCATGAATTGAATCATGAATCATGAATCATGAATTGAATCATGAATCATGAATCATGAATTGAATCATGAATCATGAATCATGAATTGAATCATGAATCATGAACCATGAATCGAATCATGAATCATGAATCATGAATTGAATCATGAATCATGAATCGAATCATGAATCATGAATTGAAACATTAATTGAATCATGTATCATGAATTGAATCAGGAATCGAATCATGTATTATGAATTGAATCAGGAATCGAATCATGAATTGAATTATGAATCATGAAATGAATCATGAGTCATGAATAATGAATTGAATCATGAATCATGAATCATGAATCATGAATTGAATCATGAATCATGAATCATGAATCGAATCATGAATCATGAATCGAATCATGAATCATGAATTGAATCATGAGTTGAATCATGAATCATAAATTGAATCATGAATCATGAATCATGAATCATGAATTGAATCATGAATCATGAATTGTATCATGAATCATGAATCATGAATTGAATCATGAATCATGAATCATGAATCATGAATCGAATCATGAATCATGAATCGAGTCATGAATCATGAATCGAATCATGAATCATGAATTGAATCATGAATCATGAATCATGAATTGAATCATGAATCATGAATTGAATCATGAATCATGAATCATGAATTGAATCATGAATCATGAATCATGAATTGAATCATGAATCATGAATCATGAATTGAATCATGAATCATGAATCATGAATCGAATCATGAATCATGAATCATGAATCATGAATCGAATCATGAATCATGAATTGAATCATGAATCATGAATCATGAATCGAAACATGAATCATGAATTGAATCATGAATTGAATCATGAATCATGAATCATGAATCGAATAATGAATCATGAATTGAATCATGAATCATGAATCATGAATCATGAATCAAGAATCAGGAATCGAAACATGAATCATGAATTGAATCATGAATCATGAATCATGAATTGAATCATGAATCATAAATCATGAATCGAATAATGAATCATGAATCATGAATCATGAATTGAATCATGAATCATGAATTGAATCATGAATCATGGATCGAATCATGAATTGAATTATGAATCATGAATCGAATCATGAATCATGAATTGAATCATGAATCATGAATCATGAATCATGAATTGAATCATGAATTGAATCATGAATCATGAATCGAATCATGAATCATGAATCGAATCATGAATCATGAATTGAATCATGAATTGAATCATGAATCATTAATTGAATCATGAATCATGAATCATAAATCCAATCATGAATCATGAATTGAATCATGAATCGAATCATGAATTGAATCATTAATCATGAATTGAATCATGAATCATGAATTATGAATCATGAATTGAATCATGAATCATGAATCATGAATTGAATCATGAATTGAATCATGAATCATGAATTGAATCATGAATCATGAATTATGAATCATGAATTGAATCATGAATAATGAATCATGAATTGAATCATGAATCATGAATCATGAATTGAATCATGAATTATGAATCATGAATTGAATCATGAATCATGAATCATGAATTGAATCATGAATCATGAATCGAATCATGAATCATGAATTGAATCATGAATCATGAATCGAATCATGAATCATGAATTGAAACATTAATTGAATCATGTATCATGAATTGAATCAGGAATCGAATCATGTATCATGAATTGAATCAGGAATCGAATCATGAATTGAATTATGAATCATGAAATGAATCATGAGTCATGAATAATGAATCATGAATTGAATCATGAATCATGAATCATGAATCGAATCATGAATCATGAATCGAATCATGAATCATGAATTGAATCATGAGTTGAATCATGAATCATAAATTGAATCATGAATCATGAATCATGAATCATGAATTGAATCATGAATCATGAATTGTATCATGAATCATGAATCATGAATTGAATCATGAATCATGAATCATGAATTGAATCATGAATCATAAATCATGAATCGAATAATGAATCATGAATCATGAATCATGAATTGAATCATGAATCATGAATTGAATCATGAATCATGGATCGAATCATGAATTGAATTATGAATCATGAATCGAATCATGAATCATGAATTGAATCATGAATCATGAATCATGAATCATAAGTTGAATCATAATACATGAATCATGAATCATGAATCGAATCATGAATCATGAATCATGAATTGAATCATGAATTGAATCATGAATCATGAATCGAATCATGAATCATGAATCGAATCATGAATCATGAATTGAATCATGAATTGAATCATGAATCATTAATTGAATCATGAATCATGAATCATAAATCCAATCATGAATCATGAATTGAATCATGAATCGAATCATGAATTGAATCATTAATCATGAATTGAATCATGAATCATGAATTATGAATCATGAATTGAATCATGAATCATGAATCATGAATTGAATCATGAATTGAATCATGAATCATGAATTGAATCATGAATCATGAATTATGAATCATGAATTGAATCATGAATAATGAATCATGAATTGAATCATGAATCATGAATCATGAATTGAATCATGAATTATGAATCATGAATTGAATCATGAATCATGAATCATGAATTGAATCATGAATCATGAATCATGAATCGAATCATGAATCATGAATTGAATCATGAATCATGAATCGAATCATGAATCATGAATTGAAACATTAATTGAATCATGTATCATGAATTGAATCAGGAATCGAATCATGTATCATGAATTGAATCAGGAATCGAATCATGAATTGAATTATGAATCATGAAATGAATCATGAGTCATGAATAATGAATCATGAATTGAATCATGAATCATGAATCATGAATCGAATCATGAATCATGAATCGAATCATGAATCATGAATTGAATCATGAGTTGAATCATGAATCATAAATTGAATCATGAATCATGAATCATGAATCATGAATTGAATCATGAATCATGAATTGTATCATGAATCATGAATCATGAATTGAATCATGAATCATGAATCATGAATCATGAATCGAATCATGAATCATGAATCGAGTCATGAATCATGAATCGAATCATGAATCATGAATTGAATCATGAATCATGAATCATGAATTGAATCATGAATCATGAATCATGAATTGAATCATGAATCATGAATCATGAATTGAATCATGAATCATGAATCATGAATCGAATCATGAATCATGAATCATGAATCATGAATCGAATCATGAATCATGAATTGAATCATGAATCATGAATCATGAATCGAAACATGAATCATGAATTGAATCATGAATTGAATCATGAATCATGAATCATGAATCGAATAATGAATCATGAATTGAATCATGAATCATGAATCATGAATCATGAATCAAGAATCATGAATCGAAACATGAATCATGAATTGAATCATGAATCATGAATCATGAATTGAATCATGAATCATGAATCATGAATCGAATAATGAATCATGAATCATGAATCATGAATTGAATCATGAATCATGAATTGAATCATGAATCATGGATCGAATCATGAATTGAATTATGAATCATGAATCGAATCATGAATCATGAATTGAATCATGAATCATGAATCATAAGTTGAATCATAATACATGAATCATGAATCATGAATCGAATCATGAATCATGAATCGAATCATGAATCATGAATCGAATCATGAATCATGAATTGAATCATGAATTGAATCATGAATCATTAATTGAATCATGAATCATGAATCATAAATCCAATCATGAATCATGAATCGAATCATGAATCATGAATTGAATCATGAATTGAATCATGAATCATTAATTGAATCATGAATCATGAATCATAAATCCAATCATGAATCATGAATTGAATCATGAATCGAATCATGAATTGAATCATTAATCATGAATTGAATCATGAATCATGAATTATGAATCATGAATTGAATCATGAATCATGAATCATGAATTGAATCATGAATTGAATCATGAATCATGAATTGAATCATGAATCATGAATTATGAATCATGAATTGAATCATGAATAATGAATCATGAATTGAATCATGAATCATGAATCATGAATTGAATCATGAATTATGAATCATGAATTGAATCATGAATCATGAATCATGAATTGAATCATGAATCATGAATCATAAATCGAATCATGAATCATGAATCGAATCATGAATCATGAATTGAATCATGAATCATGAATCATGAATTGAATCATGAATCATGAATCATGAATTGAATCATGAATCGAATCATGAATCATGAATCGAATCATGAATCATGAATTGAATCATGAATCATGAATCATGAATCATGAATCATGAATCGAATCATGAATCATGAATCATGAATCATGAATTGAATCATGAATCATGAATCGAATCATGAATCATGAATTGAATCATGAGTTGAATCATGAATCATAAATTGAATCATGAATCATGAATCATGAATCATGAATTGAATCATGAATCATGAATCATGAATTGAATCATGAATCATGAATCATGAATCGAATCATGAATCATGAATCGAATCATGAATCATGAATTGAATCATGAATCATGAATCATGAATTAAATCATGAATCATGAATTAATGAATTGAATCATGAATTATGAATCATGAATTGAATCATGAATCATGAATCATGAATCATGAATCATGAATCATAAATCGAATCATGAATTATGAATTGAATCATGAATCGAATCATGAATTGAATCATTAATCATGAATTGAATCATGAATCATGAATTGAATCATGAATCATGAATTATGAATCATGAATTGAATCATGAACCATGAATCATGAATTGAATCATGAATCATGAATCATGAATCGAATCATGAATCATGAATCGAGTCATGAATCATGAATCGAATCATGAATCATGAATTGAATCATGAATCATGAATCATGAATTGAATCATGAATCATGAATCATGAATCATGAATCATGAATTGAATCATGAATAATGAATCATGAATTGAATCATGAATCATGAATCATGAATCGAATCATGAATCATGAATCATAAATTGAATCATGAATCATGAATCGAATCATGAATCATGAATTGAAACATTAATTGAATCATGTATCATGAATTGAATCAGGAATCGAATCATGTATCATGAATTGAATCAGGAATCGAATCATGAATTGAATTATGAATCATGAAATGAATCATGAGTCATGAATAATGAATCATGAATTGAATCATGAATCATGAATCATGAATCGAATCATGAATCATGAATCGAATCATGAATCATGAATTGAATCATGAGTTGAATCATGAATCATAAATTGAATCATGAATCATGAATCATGAATCATGAATTGAATCATGAATCATGAATTGTATCATGAATCATGAATCATGAATTGAATCATGAATCATGAATCATGAATTGAATCATGAATCATAAATCATGAATCGAATAATGAATCATGAATCATGAATCATGAATTGAATCATGAATCATGAATTGAATCATGAATCATGGATCGAATCATGAATTGAATTATGAATCATGAATCGAATCATGAATCATGAATTGAATCATGAATCATGAATCATGAATCATAAGTTGAATCATAATACATGAATCATGAATCATGAATCGAATCATGAATCATGAATCATGAATTGAATCATGAATTGAATCATGAATCATGAATCGAATCATGAATCATGAATCGAATCATGAATCATGAATTGAATCATGAATTGAATCATGAATCATTAATTGAATCATGAATCATGAATCATAAATCCAATCATGAATCATGAATTGAATCATGAATCGAATCATGAATTGAATCATTAATCATGAATTGAATCATGAATCATGAATTATGAATCATGAATTGAATCATGAATCATGAATCATGAATTGAATCATGAATTGAATCATGAATCATGAATTGAATCATGAATCATGAATTATGAATCATGAATTGAATCATGAATAATGAATCATGAATTGAATCATGAATCATGAATCATGAATTGAATCATGAATTATGAATCATGAATTGAATCATGAATCATGAATCATGAATTGAATCATGAATCATGAATCATGAATCGAATCATGAATCATGAATTGAATCATGAATCATGAATCGAATCATGAATCATGAATTGAAACATTAATTGAATCATGTATCATGAATTGAATCAGGAATCGAATCATGTATCATGAATTGAATCAGGAATCGAATCATGAATTGAATTATGAATCATGAAATGAATCATGAGTCATGAATAATGAATCATGAATTGAATCATGAATCATGAATCATGAATCGAATCATGAATCATGAATCGAATCATGAATCATGAATTGAATCATGAGTTGAATCATGAATCATAAATTGAATCATGAATCATGAATCATGAATCATGAATTGAATCATGAATCATGAATTGTATCATGAATCATGAATCATGAATTGAATCATGAATCATGAATCATGAATCGAATCATGAATCATGAATCGAGTCATGAATCATGAATCGAATCATGAATCATGAATTGAATCATGAATCATGAATCATGAATTGAATCATGAATCATGAATCATGAATTGAATCATGAATCATGAATCATGAATTGAATCATGAATCATGAATCATGAATCGAATCATGAATCATGAATCATGAATCATGAATCGAATCATGAATCATGAATTGAATCATGAATCATGAATCATGAATCGAAACATGAATCATGAATTGAATCATGAATTGAATCATGAATCATGAATCATGAATCGAATAATGAATCATGAATTGAATCATGAATCATGAATCATGAATCATGAATCAAGAATCATGAATCGAAACATGAATCATGAATTGAATCATGAATCATGAATCATGAATTGAATCATGAATCATGAATCATGAATCGAATAATGAATCATGAATCATGAATCATGAATTGAATCATGAATCATGAATTGAATCATGAATCATGGATCGAATCATGAATTGAATTATGAATCATGAATCGAATCATGAATCATGA
Source organism: Mixophyes australis (assembly GCA_036250195.1). Taxonomy (NCBI): domain Eukaryota; kingdom Metazoa; phylum Chordata; class Amphibia; order Anura; family Limnodynastidae; genus Mixophyes; species Mixophyes australis. The sequence continues at coordinate 637,418 of JAVHZZ010000027.1, forward strand.
ATTGAATCATGAATCATGAATCATAAGTTGAATCATAATACATGAATCATGAATCATGAATCGAATCATGAATCATGAATCGAATCATGAATCATGAATCGAATCATGAATCATGAATTGAATCATGAATTGAATCATGAATCATTAATTGAATCATGAATCATGAATCATAAATCCAATCATGAATCATGAATCGAATCATGAATCATGAATTGAATCATGAATTGAATCATGAATCATTAATTGAATCATGAATCATGAATCATAAATCCAATCATGAATCATGAATTGAATCATGAATCGAATCATGAATTGAATCATTAATCATGAATTGAATCATGAATCATGAATTATGAATCATGAATTGAATCATGAATCATGAATCATGAATTGAATCATGAATTGAATCATGAATCATGAATTGAATCATGAATCATGAATTATGAATCATGAATTGAATCATGAATAATGAATCATGAATTGAATCATGAATCATGAATCATGAATTGAATCATGAATTATGAATCATGAATTGAATCATGAATCATGAATCATGAATTGAATCATGAATCATGAATCATAAATCGAATCATGAATCATGAATCGAATCATGAATCATGAATTGAATCATGAATCATGAATCATGAATTGAATCATGAATCATGAATCATGAATTGAATCATGAATCGAATCATGAATCATGAATCGAATCATGAATCATGAATTGAATCATGAATCATGAATCATGAATCATGAATCATGAATCGAATCATGAATCATGAATCATGAATCATGAATTGAATCATGAATCATGAATCGAATCATGAATCATGAATTGAATCATGAGTTGAATCATGAATCATAAATTGAATCATGAATCATGAATCATGAATCATGAATTGAATCATGAATCATGAATCATGAATTGAATCATGAATCATGAATCATGAATCGAATCATGAATCATGAATCGAATCATGAATCATGAATTGAATCATGAATCATGAATCATGAATTAAATCATGAATCATGAATTAATGAATTGAATCATGAATTATGAATCATGAATTGAATCATGAATCATGAATCATGAATCATGAATCATGAATCATAAATCGAATCATGAATTATGAATTGAATCATGAATCGAATCATGAATTGAATCATTAATCATGAATTGAATCATGAATCATGAATTGAATCATGAATCATGAATTATGAATCATGAATTGAATCATGAACCATGAATCATGAATTGAATCATGAATCATGAATCATGAATCGAATCATGAATCATGAATCGAGTCATGAATCATGAATCGAATCATGAATCATGAATTGAATCATGAATCATGAATCATGAATTGAATCATGAATCATGAATCATGAATCATGAATCATGAATTGAATCATGAATCATGAATCATGAATTGAATCATGAATCATGAATCATGAATCGAATCATGAATCATGAATCATAAATTGAATCATGAATCATGAATCGAATCATGAATCATGAATTGAAACATTAATTGAATCATGTATCATGAATTGAATCAGGAATCGAATCATGTATCATGAATTGAATCAGGAATCGAATCATGAATTGAATTATGAATCATGAAATGATTCATGAGTCATGAATAATGAATTGAATCATGAATCATGAATCATGAATCATAAGTTGAATCATAATACATGAATCATGAATCATGAATCGAATCATGAATCATGAATCATGAATTGAATCATGAATTGAATCATGAATCATGAATCGAATCATGAATCATGAATCGAATCATGAATCATGAATTGAATCATGAATTGAATCATGAATCATTAATTGAATCATGAATCATGAATCATAAATCCAATCATGAATCATGATTTGAATCATGAATCGAATCATGAATTGAATCATTAATCATGAATTGAATCATGAATCATGAATTATGAATCATGAATTGAATCATGAATCATGAATCATGAATTGAATCATGAATTGAATCATGAATCATGAATTGAATCATGAATCATGAATTATGAATCATGAATTGAATCATGAATAATGAATCATGAATTGAATCATGAATCATGAATCATGAATTGAATCATGAATTATGAATCATGAATTGAATCATGAATCATGAATCATGAATTGAATCATGAATCATGAATCATGAATCATAAATCGAATCATGAATCATGAATCATGAATTGAATCATGAATCATGAATTGAATCATGAATCATGAATCATGAATTGAATCATGAATCGAATCATGAATCATGAATCGAATCATGAATCATGAATTGAATCATGAATCATGAATCATGAATTGAATCATGAATCATGAATCATGAATTGAATCATGAATCATGAATCATGAATCGAATCATGAATCATGAATCATGAATCGAATCATGAATCATGAATTGAATCATGAATCATGAATCATGAATTGAATCAGGAATCATGAATCATGAATCATGAATCGAATCATGAATCATGAATCAAGAATCATGAATCAAATCATGAATTGAATCATGAATCATGAATTGAATCATGAATCATGAATTGAATCATGAATCATGAATCATGATTTGAATCATGAATCATGAATTCAATCATGAATTCAATCATGAATCAGGAATCGAATCATGAATTCAATCATGAATCATAAATCGAATCATGAATTATGAATTGAATCAGGAATCGAATCATGAATTGAATCATGAATCATGAATTGAATCATGATTTTAATTATGAATCATGAATCATGAATTGAATCATGAATCATGAATCATGAATCATGAATTGAATCATGAATCATGAATCATGAATCATGAATTGAATCATGAATCATGAATCATGAATCATGAATTGAATTATGAATTGAATCACGAATCTTGAATCATGAATTGAATCATGAATCATGAATCATGAATCATAAATCATGAATCATGAATCATGATTCATGAATCATGAATCATAAATTGAATCATGAATCATGAATTGAATCATGAATCATGAATCATGAAATGAATCATGAATCATGAATCATGAATCATGAATCATGAATCATGAATTGAATTATGAATCATGAATTGAATCATGAATCGAATCATGAATCATGAATCGAATCATGAATCATGAATTGTATCATGAATCATGAATCATGAATTGAATCATGAATCATGAATCATGAATTGAATCATGAATCATGAATCATGAATCATGAATCATGAATTGAATCATGAATCATGAATCATGAATCGAATCATGAATCAAGAATTGAATCATGAATCATGAATTATGAATCATGAATTGAATCATGAATCATGAATCATGAATTGAATCATGAATCATGAATCATGAATTGAATCATGAATCATGAATCATGAATTGAATCATGAATCATGAATCATGAATCATGAATCATGAATCGAATCATGAATCATGAATCATGAATCGAATCATGAATCATGAATTGAATCATGAATCGTGAATCATGAATTGAATCATGAATCATGAATCACGATTGAATCATGAATCATGAATCATGAATCATGAATCGAATCATGAATCATGAATTGAATCATGAATCAAGAATCATGAATTGAATCATGAATCATGAATCATGAATTGAATCATGAAGCATGAATCATGAATCATAAATTGAATCATGAATCATGAATCATGAATTGAATCATGAATCATGAATCATGAATCGAATAATGAATCATGAATCATGAATCATGAATTGAATCATGAATCATGAATTGAATCATGAATCATGGATCGAATCATGAATCATGAATCATGAATTGAATCATGAATCATGAATCATGAATCGAATAATGAATCATGAATCATGAATCATGAATTGAATCATGAATCATGAATTGAATCATGAATCATGGATCGAATCATGAATTGAATTATGAATCATGAATCGAATCATGAATCATGAATTGAATCATGAATCATGAATCATGAATCATAAGTTGAATCATAATACATGAATCATGAATCATGAATCGAATCATGAATCATGAATCATGAATTGAATCATGAATTGAATCATGAATCATGAATCGAATCATGAATCATGAATCGAATCATGAATCATGAATTGAATCATGAATTGAATCATGAATCATTAATTGAATCATGAATCATGAATCATAAATCCAATCATGAATCATGATTTGAATCATGAATCGAATCATGAATTGAATCATTAATCATGAATTGAATCATGAATCATGAATTATGAATCATGAATTGAATCATGAATCATGAATCATGAATTGAATCATGAATTGAATCATGAATCATGAATTGAATCATGAATCATGAATTATGAATCATGAATTGAATCATGAATAATGAATCATGAATTGAATCATGAATCATGAATCATGAATTGAATCATGAATTATGAATCATGAATTGAATCATGAATCATGAATCATGAATTGAATCATGAATCATGAATCATGAATCATAAATCGAATCATGAATCATGAATCGAATCATGAATCATGAATTGAATCATGAATCATGAATCATGAATTGAATCATGAATCATGAATCGAATCATGAATCATGAATCGAATCATGAATCATGAATTGAATCATGAATCATGAATCATGAATTGAATCATGAATCATGAATCATGAATTGAATCATGAATCATGAATCATGAATCGAATCATGAATCATGAATCATGAATCGAATCATGAATCATGAATTGAATCATGAATCATGAATCATGAATTGAATCAGGAATCATGAATCATGAATCATGAATCGAATCATGAATCATGAATCAAAAATCATGAATCAAATCATGAATTGAATCATGAATCATGAATTGAATCATGAATCATGAATTGAATCATGAATTGAATCATGAATCATGAATCGAATCATGAATCATGAATCGAATCATGAATCATGAATTGAATCATGAATTGAATCATGAATCATTAATTGAATCATGAATCATGAATCATAAATCCAATCATGAATCATGATTTGAATCATGAATCGAATCATGAATTGAATCATTAATCATGAATCATGAATTGAATCATGAATTGAATCATGAATCATGAATTGAATCATGAATCATGAATTATGAATCATGAATTGAATCATGAATAATGAATCATGAATTGAATCATGAATCATGAATCATGAATTGAATCATGAATTATGAATCATGAATTGAATCATGAATCATGAATCATGAATTGAATCATGAATCATGAATCATGAATCATAAATCGAATCATGAATCATGAATCGAATCATGAATCATGAATTGAATCATGAATCATGAATCATGAATTGAATCATGAATCATGAATCGAATCATGAATCATGAATCGAATCATGAATCATGAATTGAATCATGAATCATGAATCATGAATTGAATCATGAATCATGAATCATGAATTGAATCATGAATTGAATCACGAATCTTGAATCATGAATTGAATCATGAATCATGAATCATGAATCATAAATCATGAATCATGAATCATGATTCATGAATCATGAATCATAAATTGAATTATGAATTGAATCATGAATCATGAATTGAATCATGAATCATGAATCATGAAATGAATCATGAATCATGAATCATGAATCATGAATCATGAATCATGAATTGAATTATGAATCATGAATTGAATCATGAATCGAATCATGAATCATGAATCGAATCATGAATCATGAATTGTATCATGAATCATGAATCATGAATTGAATCATGAATCATGAATCATGAATTGAATCATGAATCATGAATCATGAATCATGAATCATGAATTGAATCATGAATCATGAATCATGAATCGAATCATGAATCAAGAATTGAATCATGAATCATGAATTATGAATCATGAATTGAATCATGAATCATGAATCATGAATTGAATCATGAATCATGAATCATGAATTGAATCATGAATCATGAATCATGAATTGAATCATGAATCATGAATCATGAATCATGAATCATGAATCGAATCATGAATCATGAATCATGAATCGAATCATGAATCATGAATTGAATCATGAATCGTGAATCATGAATTGAATCATGAATCATGAATCACGATTGAATCATGAATCATGAATCATGAATCATGAATCGAATCATGAATCATGAATTGAATCATGAATCATGAATCATGAATTGAATCATGAATCATGAATCATGAATTGAATCATGAAGCATGAATCATGAATCATAAATTGAATCATAAATCATGAATTATGAATTGTATCATGAATCATGAATCGAATCATGAATCATGAATCATGAATTGAATCATGAATCGAATCATGAATCATGAATCGAATCATGAATCATGAATTGAATCATGAATCATGAATCATAAATCGAATCATGAATTATGAATTGAATCATGAATCGAATCATGAATTGAATCATTAATCATGAATTGAATCATGAATCATGAATTGAATCATGAATCATGAATTATGAATCATGAATTGAATCATGAATCATGAATCATGAATTGAATCATGAATCATGAATCATGAATCGAATCATGAATCATGAATCGAATCATGAATCATGAATTGAATCATGAATCATGAATCACGAATTAAATCATGAATCATGAATTAATGAATTGAATCATGAATTATGAATCATGAATTGAATCATGAATCATGAATTGAATCATGAATCATGAATCATAAATCGAATCATGAATTATGAATTGAATCATGAATCGAATCATGAATTGAATCATTAATCATGAATTGAATCATGAATCATGAATTGAATCATGAATCATGAATTATGAATTATGAATTGAATCATGAATCATGAATTGAATCATGAATCATGAATCGAATCATGAAGCATGAATCGAGTCATGAATCATGATACGAATCATGAATCATGAATTGAATCATGAATCATGAATCATGAATTGAATCATGAATCATGAATCATGAATTGAATCATGAATCATGAATCATGAATTGAATCATGAATCATGAACCATGAATCGAATCATGAATCATGAATCATGAATTGAATCATGAATCATGAATCGAATCATGAATCATGAATTGAAACATTAATTGAATCATGTATCATGAATTGAATCAGGAATCGAATCATGTATCATGAATTGAATCAGGAATCGAATCATGAATTGAATTATGAATCATGAAATGAATCATGAGTCATGAATAATGAATTGAATCATGAATCATGAATCATGAATCATGAATTGAATCATGAATCATGAATCATGAATCGAATCATGAATCATGAATCGAATCATGAATCATGAATTGAATCATGAGTTGAATCATGAATCATAAATTGAATCATGAATCATGAATCATGAATTGAATCATGAATCATGAATTGTATCATGAATCATGAATCATGAATTGAATCATGAATCATGAATCATGAATCATGAATCGAATCATGAATCATGAATAGAGTCATGAATCATGAATCGAATCATGAATCATGAATTGAATCATGAATCATGAATCATGAATTGAATCATGAATCATGAATTGAATCATGAATCATGAATCATGAATTGAATCATGAATCATGAATCATGAATTGAATCATGAATCATGAATCATGAATTGAATCATGAATCATGAATCATGAATCGAATCATGAATCATGAATCATGAATCATGAATCGAATCATGAATCATGAATTGAATCATGAATCATGAATCATGAATCGAAACATGAATCATGAATTGAATCATGAATCAAGAATCAGGAATCGAAACATGAATCATGAATTGAATCATGAATCATGATTCATGAATTGAATCATGAATCATAAATCATGAATCGAATAATGAATCATGAATCATGAATCATGAATTGAATCATGAATCATGAATTGAATCATGAATCATGGATCGAATCATGAATTGAATTATGAATCATGAATCGAATCATGAATCATGAATTGAATCATGAATCATGAATCGAATCATGAATCATGAATCATGAATTGAATCATGAATCATGAATTAATGAATTGAATCATGAATCATGAATCATGAATCGAATCATGAATCATGAATCATGAATTGAATCATGAATCATGAATCTAATCATGTTTCGATTCCTTATTCAATTCATGATACATGATTCAAATAATGTTTCAATTCATGATACATGATTCAAATAATGTTTCAATTCATGATTCATGATTAGATTCATGATTCATGAATCATGAATCATGAATCTAATCATGAATCATGAATTGAAACATTATTTGAATCATGAATCATGAATTGAAACATTATTTGAATCATGTATCATGAATTGAATAAGGAATCGAATCATGAATTGAATTATGAATCATGAAATGAATCATGAGTCATGAATAATGAATTGAATCATGAATCATGAATCATGAATTGAATCATGAATCATGAATTATGAATCATGAATTGAATCATGAATCATGAATCATGAATTGAATCATGAATCATGAATCATGAATCATAAATCGAATCATGAATCATGAATCGAATCATGAATCATGATGTGAATCATGAATCATGAATCATGAATTGAATCATGAATCATGAATCATGAATTGAATCATGAATCGAATCATGAATCATGAATCGAATCATGAATCATGAATTGAATCATGAATCATGAATCATGAATTGAATCATGAATCATGAATCATGAATTGAATCATGAATCGAATCATGAATCATGAATCATGAATCATGAATCATGAATCGAATCATGAATCATGAATCATGATTAATGAATTGAATCATGAATCATGAATCGAATCATGAATCATGAATTGAATCATGAGTTGAATCATGAATCATAAATTGAATCATGAATCATGAATCATGAATCATGAATTGAATCATGAATCATGAATCGAATCTTAAATCATGAATCATGAATCATGAATTGAATCATGAATCATGAATCGAATCATGAATCATGAATCGAATCATGAATCATAAATTGTATCATGAATCATGAATCATGAATTGAATCATGAATCATGAATCATGAATTGAATCATGAATCATGAATCATGAATCATGAATCATGAATCATGAATCGAATCATGAATCATGAATCATGAATCGAATCATGAATCATGAATTGAATCATGAATCATGAATTATGAATCATGAATTGAATCATGAATCATGAATCATGAATTGAATCATGAATCATGAATCATGAATTGAATCATGAATTATGAATAATGAATCATGAATCGAATCATGAATCATGAATCATGAATCGAATCATGAATCATGAATTAAATCATGAATCATGAATCATGAATTGAATCATGAATCATGAATTGAATCATAAATCATGAATTGAATCATGAATTGAATCATGAATCAAGAATCGAATCATGAATCATGAATTGAATCAAGAATCATGAATCATGAATCATAAATTGAATCATAAATCATGAATCATGAATTGAATCATGAATCATGAATCGAATCATGTATCATGAATCATGAATTGAATCATGAATCATGAATCGAATCATGAATCATGAATCATGAATCATGAATTGAATCATGAATCATGAATTGAATCAGGAATCGAATCATGAATTCAATCATGAATCATAAATCGAATCATGAATCATGAATTGAATCATGAATCATGAATTGAATCAGGAATCGAATCATGAATTCAATCATGAATCATAAATCGAATCATGAATCATGAATTGAATCAGAAATCGAATCATGAATTCAATCATGAATCATGAATTGAATCATGATTTTAATTATGAATCATGAATCATGAATTGAATCATGAATCATGAATTGAATTATGAATTGAATCATGAATCTTGAATCATGAATTGAATCATGAATCATGAATCATAAATCATGAATCATGAATCATGAATCATGATTCATGAATCATGAATTGAATTATGAATTGAATCATGAATCATGAATTGAATCATGAATCATGAATTGAATTATGAATCATGAATTGTATCATGAATCATGAATTGAATCATGAATCATGAATAATGAATTGAATCATGAATCATGAATCATGAATCGAATCATGAATCATGAATCATGAATCGAATCATGAATCATGAATTGAATCATGAATCATGAATCATGAATTGAATCATGAATCATGAATTAATGAAATGAATCATGAATAATGAATCATGAATCGAATCATGAATCATGAATTGAATCATGAATCATGAATCGAATCATGAATCATGAATCATGAATTGAATCATGAATCATGAATTAATGAATTGAATCATGAATCATGAATCATGAATCGAATCATGAATCATGAATCATGAATTGAATCATGAATCATGAATCTAATCATGAATCATGAATTGAAACATTATTTGAATCATGTATCATGAATTGAATAAGGAATCGAATCATGAATTGAATTATGAATCATGAAATGAATCATGAGTCATGAATAATGAATTGAATCATGAATCATGAATCATGAATTGAATCATGAATCATGAATCATGAATCGAATAATGAATCATGAATCATGAATCATGAATTGAATCATGAATCATGAATTGAATTATGAATCATGGATCGAATCATGAATTGAATTATGAATCATGAATCGAATCATGAATCATGAATTGAATCATGAATCATGAATCATGAATCATAAGTTGAATCATAATACATGAATCATGAATCATGAATCGAATCATGAATCATGAATCATGAATTGAATCATGAATTGAATCATGAATCATGAATCGAATCATGAATCATGAATCAAATCATGAATCATGAATTGAATCATGAATTGAATCATGAATCATTAATTGAATCATGAATCATGAATCATAAATCCAATCATGAATCATGAATTGAATCATGAATCGAATCATGAATTGAATTATGAATCATGAAATGAATCATGAGTCATGAATAATGAATTGTATCATGAATCATGAATCATGAATCATGAATTGAATCATGAATCATGAATCATGAATCGAATCATGAATCATGAATCAAATCATGAATCATGAATTGAATCATGAGTTGAATCATGAATCATAAATTGAATCATGAATCATGAATCATGAATCATGAATTAAATCATGAATCATGAATTGTATCATGAATCATGAATCATGAATCGAATCATGAATCATGAATCGAATCATGAATCATGAATTGAATCATGAATCATGAATCACGAATTAAATCATGAATCATGAATTAATGAATTGAATCATGAATTATGAATCATGAATTGAATCATGAATCATGAATCATGAATCATAAATCGAATCATGAATAATGAATTGAATCATGAATCGAATCATGAATTGAATCATTAATCATGAATTGAATCATGAATCATGAATTGAATCATGAATCATGAATTATGAATCATGAATTGAATCATGAATCATGAATCATGAATTGAATCATGAATCATGAATCATGAATCGAATCATGAATCATGAATCATGAATTGAATCATGAATCATGAATCATGAATCGAATCATGAAGCATGAATCGAGTCATGAATCATGAATCGAATCATGAATCATGAATTGAATCATGAATCATGAATCATGAATTGAATCATGAATCATGAATCATGAATTGAATCATGAATCATGAATCATGAATTGAATCATGAATCATGAACCATGAATCGAATCATGAATCATGAATCATGAATTGAATCATGAATCATAAATCGAATCATGAATCATGAATTGAATCAGGAATCGAATCATGTATCATGAATTGAATCAGGAATCGAATCATGAATTGAATTATGAATCATGAAATGAATCATGAGTCATGAATAATGAATTGAATCATGAATCATGAATCATGAATCATGAATTGAATCATGAATCATGAATCATGAATCGAATCATGAATCATGAATCGAATCATGAATCATGAACTGAATCATGAGTTGAATCATGAATCATAAATTGAATCATGAATCATGAATCATGAATCATGAATTGAATCATGAATCATGAATTGTATCATGAATCATGAATCATGAATTGAATCATGAATCATGAATCATGAATCATGAATCGAATCATGAATCATGAATCGAGTCATGAATCATGAATCGAATCATGAATCATGAATTGAATCATGAATCATGAATCATGAATTGAATCATGAATCATGAATCATGAATTGAATCATGAATCATGAATCATGAATTGAATCATGAATCATGAACCATGAATCGAATCATGAATCATGAATCATGAATTGAATCATGAATCATAAATCGAATCATGAATCATGAATTGAATCATGAATCATGAATCATGAATCATGAATCGAATCATGAATCATGAATTGAATCATGAATCATGAATCATGAATCGAAACATGAATCATGAATTGAATCATGAATTGAATCATGAATCATGAATCATGAATCGAATAATGAATCATGAATTGAATCATGAATCATGAATCATGAATCATGAATCAAGAATCATGAATCGAAACATGAATCATGAATTGAATCATCAATCATGAATCATGAATTGAATCATGAATCATAAATCATGAATCGAATAATGAATCATGAATCATGAATCATGAATTGAATCATGAATCATGAATTGAATCATGAATCATGGATCGAATCATGAATTGAATTATGAATCATGAATCGAATCATGAATCATGAATTGAATCATGAATCATGAATCATGAATCATAAGTTGAATCATAATACATGAATCATGAATCATGAATCGAATCATGAATTGAATCATGAATCATGAATCGAATCATGAATCATGAATCGAATCATGAATCATGAATTGAATCATGAATTGAATCATGAATCATTAATTGAATCATGAATCATGAATCATAAATCCAATCATGAATCATGAATTGAATCATGAATCGAATCATGAATTGAATCATTAATCATGAATTGAATCATGAATCATGAATTATGAATCATGAATTGAATCATGAATCATGAATTGAATCATGAATTGAATCATGAATCATGAATTGAATCATGAATCATGAATTATGAATCATGAATTGAATCATGAATAATGAATCATGAATTGAATCATGAATCATGAATCATGAATTGAATCATGAATTATGAATCATGAATTGAATCATGAATCATGAATCATGAATTGAATCATGAATCATGAATCATGAATCATAAATCGAATCATGAATCATGAATCGAATCATGAATCATGAATTGAATCATGAATCATGAATCGAATCATGAATCATGAATCATGAATCATGAATCATAAATCGAATCATGAATCATGAATCGAATCATGAATCATGAATTGAATCATGAATCATGAATCGAATCATGAATCATGAATTGAAACATTAATTGAATCATGTATCATGAATTGAATCAGGAATCGAATCATGTATCATGAATTGAATCAGGAATCGAATCATGAATTGAATTATGAATCATGAAATAAATCATGAGTCATGAATAATGAATTGAATCATGAATCATGAATCATGAATCATGAATTGAATCATGAATCATGAATCATGAATCGAATCATGAATCATGAATCGAATCATGAATCATGAATTGAATCATGAGTTGAATCATGAATCATAAATTGAATCATGAATCATGAATCATGAATCATGAATTGAATCATGAATCATGAATTGTATCATGAATCATGAATCATGAATTGAATCATGAATCATGAATCATGAATCATGAATCGAATCATGAATCATGAATCGAGTCATGAATCATGAATCGAATCATGAATCATGAATTGAATCATGAATAATGAATCATGAATTGAATCATGAATCATGAATCATGAATTGAATCATGAATTATGAATCATGAATTGAATCATGAATCATGAATCATGAATTGAATCATGAATCATGAATCATGAATCATAAATCGAATCATGAATCATGAATTGAATCATGAATCATGAATCGAATCATGAATCATGAATTGAAACATTAATTGAATCATGTATCATGAATTGAATCAGGAATCGAATCATGTATCATGAATTGAATCAGGAATCGAATCATGAATTGAATTATGAATCATGAAATGAATCATGAGTCATGAATAATGAATTGAATCATGAATCATGAATCATGAATTGAATCATGAATCATGAATCATGAATCGAATCATGAATCATGAATCGAATCATGAATCATGAATTGAATCATGAGTTGAATCATGAATCATAAATTGAATCATGAATCATGAATCATGAATCATGAATTGAAACATGAATCATGAATTGAATCATGAATTGAATCATGAATCATGAATCGAATAATGAATCATGAATTGAATCATGAATCATGAATCATGAATCATGAATCAAGAATCATGAATCGAAACATGAATCATGAATTGAATCATGAATCATGAATCATGAATTGAATCATGAATCATGAATCATGAATCGAATAATGAATCATGAATCATGAATCATGAATTGAATCATGAATCATGAATTGAATCATGAATCATGGATCGAATCATGAATTGAATTATGAATCATGAATCGAATCATGAATCATGAATTGAATCATGAATCATGAATCATAAGTTGAATCATAATACATGAATCATGAATCATGAATCGAATCATGAATCATGAATCATGAATTGAATCATGAATTGAATCATGAATCATGAATCGAATCATGAATCATGAATCGAATCATGAATCATGAATTGAATCATGAATTCAATCATGAATCATTAATTGAATCATGAATCATGAATCATAAATCCAATCATGAATCATGAATTGAATCATGAATCGAATCATGAATTGAATCATTAATCATGAATTGAATCATGAATCATGAATTATGAATCATGAATTGAATCATGAATCATGAATCATGAATTGAATCATGAATCATGAATTATGAATCATGAATTGAATCATGAATAATGAATCATGAATTGAATCATGAATCATGAATCATGAATTGAATCATGAATTATGAATCATGAATTGAATCATGAATCATGAATCATGAATTGAATCATGAATCATGAATCATGAATCATAAATCGAATCATGAATCATGAATCGAATCATGAATCATGAATTGAATCATGAATCATGAATCATGAATTGAATCATGAATCATGAATCATGAATTGAATCATGAATCGAATCATGAATCATGAATCGAATCATGAATCATGAATTGAATCATGAATCATGAATCATGAATTGAATCATGAATCATGAATCATGAATTGAATCATGAATCGAATCATGAATCATGAATCATGAATCATGAATCATGAATCGAATCATGAATCATGAATCGAATCATGAATCATGAATCATGAATCATGAATTGAATCATGAATCATGAATCGAATCATGAATCATGAATTGAATCATGAGTTGAATCATGAATCATAAATTGAATCATGAATCATGAATCATGAATCATGAATTGAATCATGAATCATGAATCATGAATCGAATAATGAATCATGAATCATGAATCATGAATTGAATCATGAATCATGAATTGAATCATGAATCATGGATCGAATCATGAATTGAATTATGAATCATGAATCGAATCATGAATCATGAATTGAATCATGAATCATGAATCATAAGTTGAATCATAATACATGAATCATGAATCATGAATCGAATCATGAATCATGAATCATGAATTGAATCATGAATTGAATCATGAATCATGAATCGAATCATGAATCATGAATCGAATCATGAATCATGAATTGAATCATGAATTGAATCATGAATCATTAATTGAATCATGAATCATGAATCATAAATCCAATCATGAATCATGAATTGAATCATGAATCGAATCATGAATTGAATCATTAATCATGAATTGAATCATGAATCATGAATTATGAATCATGAATTGAATCATGAATCATGAATCATGAATTGAATCATGAATTGAATCATGAATCATGAATTGAATCATGAATCATGAATTATGAATCATGAATTGAATCATGAATAATGAATCATGAATTGAATCATGAATCATGAATCATGAATTGAATCATGAATTATGAATCATGAATTGAATCATGAATCATGAATCATGAATTGAATCATGAATCATGAATCATGAATCATAAATCGAATCATGAATCATGAATCGAATCATGAATCATGAATTGAATCATGAATCATGAATCATGAATTGAATCATGAATCATGAATCATGAATTGAATCATGAATCGAATCATGAATCATGAATCGAATCATGAATCATGAATTGAATCATGAATCATGAATCATGAATTGAATCATGAATCATGAATCATGAATTGAATCATGAATCGAATCATGAATCATGAATCATGAATCATGAATCGAATCATGAATCATGAATCATGAATCATGAATTGAATCATGAATCATGAATCGAATCATGAATCATGAATTGAATCATGAGTTGAATCATGAATCATAAATTGAATCATGAATCATGAATCATGAATTGAATCATGAATCATGAATCGAATCTTAAATCATGAATCATGAATCATGATTCATGAATTGAATCATGAATCATGAATTATGAATCGAATCATGAATCATGAATTAAATCATGAGTTGAATCATGAATCATAAATTGAATCATGAATCATGAAATGAATCATGAATTGAATCATGAATTGAATCATGATTCATGAATCATGAATTGAATCATGAATCATGAATCATGAATCATGAATCATGAATTCAATCATGAATCATGATTTGAATCAGGAATCGAATCATGAATCATGAATTGAATCATGATTTTAATTATGAATCATGAATCATGAATTGAATCATGAATCATGAATCATGAATTGAATTATGAATTGAATCATGAATCTTGAATCATGAATTGAATCATGAATCATGAATCATAAATCATGAATCATGAATCATGAATCATGAATTGAATTATGAATTGAATCATGAATCATGAATTGAATCATGAATCATGAATCATGAATTGAATCATGAATCATGAATCATGAATTGAATCATGAATCATGAATCGAATCATGAATCATGAATCGAATCATGAATCATGAATTGTATCATGAATCATGGATCATGAATTGAATCATGAATCATGAATCATGAATTGAATCATGAATCATGAATCATGAATCATGAATCGAATCATAATTCATGAATCATGAATCATGAATTGAATCATGAATTATGAATCATGAATTGAATCATGAATCATGAATCATGAATTGAATCATGAATCATGAATCATGAATCATAAATCGAATCATGAATCATGAATCGAATCATGAATCATGAATTGAATCATGAATCATGAATCAAGAATTGAATCATGAATCATGAATCATGAATTGAATCATGAATCATGAATCATGAATCATGAATCATGAATCGAATCATGAATCATGAATCATGAATCATGAATTGAATCATGAATCATGAATCGAATCATGAATTGAATCATGAGTTGAATCATGAATCATAAATTGAATCATGAATCATGAATTGAATCATGAATCATGAATCATGAATTGAATCATGAATCATGAATCGAATCATAAATCATGAATCATGAATCATGATTCATGAATTGAATCATGAATCATGAATTATGAATTGAATCATGAATCATGAATTAAATCATGAGTTGAATCATGAATCATAAATTGAATCATGAATCATGAAATGAATCATGAATTGAATCATGAATTGAATCATGATTCATGAATCATGAATTGAATCATGAATCATGAATTATGAATTCAATCATGAATCATGATTTGAATCAGGAATCGAATCATGAATCATGAATTGAATCATGATTTTTATTATGAATCATGAATCATGAATTGAATCATGAATCATGAATCATGAATTGAATTATGAATTGAATCATGAATCTTGAATCATGAATTGAATCATGAATCATGAATCATAAATCATGAATCATGAATCATGAATCATGAATTGAATTATGAATTGAATCATGAATCATGAATTGAATCATGAATCATGAATTGAATCATGAATCATGAATCATGAATTGAATCATGAATCATGAATCATGAATTGAATCATGAATCATGAATCGAATCATGAATCATGAATCGAATCATGAATCATAAATTGTATCATGAATCATGAATTGAATCATGAATCATGAATCATGAATTGAATCATGAATCATGAATCATGAATCATGAATCGAATCATGAATCATGAATCATGAATCGAATCATGAATCATGAATTGAATCATGAATCATGAATTATGAATCATGAATTGAATCATGAATCATGAATCATGAATTGAATCATGAATCATGAATCATGAATTGAATCATGAATCATGAATCATGAATTGAATCATGAATTATGAATAATGAATCATGAATCGAATCATGAATCATGAATCATGAATCGAATCATGAATCATGAATTAAATCATGAATCATGAATCATGAATTGAATCATGAATCATGAATTGAATCATAAATCATGAATTGAATCATGAATCAAGAATCGAATCATGAATCATGAATTGAATCAAGAATCATGAATCATGAATCATAAATTGAATCATAAATCATGAATCATGAATTGAATCATGAATCATGAATCGAATCATGTATCATGAATCATGAATTGAATCATGAATCATGAATCGAATCATGAATCATGAATCATGAATCATGAATTGAATCATGAATCATGAATTGAATCAGGAATCGAATCATGAATTCAATCATGAATCATAAATCGAATCATTAATCATGAATTGAATCAGAAATCGAATCATGAATTCAATCATGAATCATGAATTGAATCATGATTTTAAT
The DNA here is from genome assembly GCA_036250195.1 of Mixophyes australis. NCBI lineage: Eukaryota > Metazoa > Chordata > Amphibia > Anura > Limnodynastidae > Mixophyes > Mixophyes australis. The sequence continues at coordinate 656,401 of JAVHZZ010000027.1, forward strand.
TATGAATCATGAATCATGAATTGAATCATGAATCATGAATCATGAATTGAATTATGAATTGAATCATGAATCTTGAATCATAAATTGAATCATGAATCATGAATCATAAATCATGAATCATGAATCATGAATCATGATTCATGAATCATGAATTGAATTATGAATTGAATCATGAATCATGAATTGAATCATGAATCATGAATTGAATTATGAATCATGAATTGTATCATGAATCATGAATCATGAATTGAATCATGAATCATGAATCATGAATTGAATCATGAATCATGAATCATGAATCATGAATCGAATCATGAATCATGAATCATGAATCGAATCATGAATCATGAATTGAATCATGAATCATGAATCATGAATTGAATCATGAATCATAAATTAATGAAATGAATCATGAATCATGAATCATGAATCGAATCATGAATCATGAATCATGAATTGAATCATGAATCATGAATCGAATCATGAATCATGAATTGAATCATGAATCATGAATCATGAATTGAATCATGAATCATGAATTAATGAATTGAATCATGAATCATGAATCATGAATCGAATCATGAATCATGAATCATGAATTGAATCATGAATCATGAATCTAATCATGAATCATGAATTGAAACATTATTTGAATCATGTATCATGAATTGAATAAGGAATCGAATCATGAATTGAATTATGAATCATGAAATGAATCATGAGTCATGAATAATGAATTGAATCATGAATCATGAATCATGAATTGAATCATGAATCATGAATCATGAATCGAATAATGAATCATGAAACATGAATTGAATCATGAATCATGAATTGAATCATGAATCATGGATCGAATCATGAATTGAATTATGAATCATGAATCGAATCATGAATCATGAATTGAATCATGAATCATGAATCATGAATCATAAGTTGAATCATAATACATGAATCATGAATCATGAATCGAATCATGAATCATGAATCATGAATTGAATCATGAATTGAATCATGAATCATGAATCGAATCATGAATCATGAATCGAATCATAAATCATGAATTGAATCATGAATTGAATCATGAATCATTAATTGAATCATGAATCATGAATCATAAATCCAATCATGAATCATGAATTGAATCATGAATCGAATCATGAATTGAATCATGAATCATGAATTGAATCATGAATCATGAATTATGAATCATGAATTGAATCATGAATCATGAATCATGAATTGAATCATGAATTGAATCATGAATCATGAATTGAATCATGAATCATGAATTATGAATCATGAATTGAATCATGAATCATGAATCATGAATTGAATCATGAATCATGAATCATGAATTGAATCATGAATTATGAATCATGAATTGAATCATGAATCATGAATCATGAATTGAATCATGAATCATGAATCATGAATCATAAATCGAATCATGAATCATGAATCGAATCATGAATCATGAATTGAATCATGAATCATGAATCATGAATTGAATCATGAATCATGAATCATGAATTGAATCATGAATCGAATCATGAATCATGAATCGAATCATGAATCATGAATTGAATCATGAATCATGAATCATGAATTGAATCATGAATCATGAATCATGAATTGAATCATGAATCATGAATCATGAATCGAATCATGAATCATGAATCATGAATCGAATCATGAATCATGAATTGAATCATGAATCATGAATCATGAATTGAATCATGAATCATGAATCGAATCATGAATCATGAATCGAATCATGAATCATGAATTGAATCATGAATTGAATCATGAATCATTAATTGAATCATGAATCATGAATCATAAATCCAATCATGAATCATGAATTGAATCATGAATCGAATCATGAATTGAATCATGAATCATGAATTGAATCATGAATCATGAATTATGAATCATGAATTGAATCATGAATCATGAATCATGAATTGAATCATGAATTGAATCATAAATCATGAATTGAATCATGAATCATGAATTATGAATCATGAATTGAATCATGAATAATGAATCATGAATTGAATCATGAATCATGAATCATGAATTGAATCATGAATTATGAATCATGAATTGAATCATGAATCATGAATCATGAATTGAATCATGAATCATGAATCATGAATCATAAATCGAATCATGAATCATGAATCGAATCATGAATCATGAATTGAATCATGAATCATGAATCATGAATTGAATCATGAATCATGAATCATGAATTGAATCATGAATCGAATCATGAATCATGAATCGAATCATGAATCATGAATTGAATCATGAATCATGAATCATGAATTGAATCATGAATCATGAATCATGAATTGAATCATGAATCGAATCATGAATCATGAATCATGAATCATGAATCATGAATCGAATCATGAATCATGAATCATGAATCATGAATTGAATCATGAATCATGAATCGAATCATGAATCATGAATTGAATCATGAGTTGAATCATGAATCATAAATTGAATCATGAATCATGAATCATGAATTGAATCATGAATCATGAATCGAATCTTAAATCATGAATCATGAATCATGATTCATGAATTGAATCATGAATCATGAATTATGAATCGAATCATGAATTAATGAATTAAATCATGAGTTGAATCATGAATCATAAATTGAATCATGAATCATGAAATGAATCATGAATTGAATCATGAATTGAATCATGATTCATGAATCATGAATTGAATCATGAATCATGAATCATGAATCATGAATCATGAATTCAATCATGAATCATGATTTGAATCAGGAATCGAATCATGAATCATGAATTGAATCATGATTTTAATTATGAATCATGAATCATGAATTGAATCATGAATCATGAATCATGAATTGAATTATGAATTGAATCATGAATCTTGAATCATGAATTGAATCATGAATCATGAATCATAAATCATGAATCATGAATCATGAATCATGAATTGAATTATGAATTGAATCATGAATCATGAATTGAATCATGAATCATGAATCATGAATTGAATCATGAATCATGAATCATGAATTAAATCATGAATCATGAATCGAATCATGAATCATGAATCGAATCATGAATCATGAATTGTATCATGAATCATGAATCATGAATTGAATCATGAATCATGAATCATGAATTGAATCATGAATCATGAATCATGAATCATGAATCGAATCATAATTCATGAATCATGAATCATGAATTGAATCATGAATTATGAATCATGAATTGAATCATGAATCATGAATCATGAATTGAATCATGAATCATGAATCATGAATCATAAATCGAATCATGAATCATGAATCGAATCATGAATCATGAATTGAATCATGAATCATGAATCAAGAATTGAATCATGAATCATGAATCATGAATTGAATCATGAATCATGAATCATGAATCATGAATCATGAATCGAATCATGAATCATGAATCATGAATCATGAATTGAATCATGAATCATGAATCGAATCATGAATCATGAATTGTATCATGAATCATGAATCATGAATTGAATCATGAATCATGAATCATGAATTGAATCATGAATCATGAATCATGAATCATGAATCGAATCATAATTCATGAATCATGAATCATGAATTGAATCATGAATTATGAATCATGAATTGAATCATGAATCATGAATCATGAATTGAATCATGAATCATGAATCATGAATCATAAATCGAATCATGAATCATGAATCGAATCATGAATCATGAATTGAATCATGAATCATGAATCAAGAATTGAATCATGAATCATGAATCATGAATTGAATCATGAATCATGAATCATGAATCATGAATCGAATCATGAATCATGAATCATGAATCATGAATTGAATCATGAATCATGAATCGAATCATGAATTGAATCATGAGTTGAATCATGAATCATAAATTGAATCATGAATCATGAATCATGAATTGAATCATGAATCATGAATCATGAATTGAATCATGAATCATGAATCGAATCATAAATCATGAATCATGAATCATGATTCATGAATTGAATCATGAATCATGAATTATGAATTGAATCATGAATCATGAATTAAATCATGAGTTGAATCATGAATCATAAATTGAATCATGAATCATGAAATGAATCATGAATTGAATCATGAATTGAATCATGATTCATGAATCATGAATTGAATCATGAATCATGAATTATGAATTCAATCATGAATCATGATTTGAATCAGGAATCGAATCATGAATCATGAATTGAATCATGATTTTAATTATGAATCATGAATCATGAATTGAATCATGAATCATGAATCATGAATTGAATTATGAATTGAATCATGAATCTTGAATCATGAATTGAATCATGAATCATGAATCATAAATCATGAATCATGAATCATGAATCATGAATTGAATTATGAATTGAATCATGAATCATGAATTGAATCATGAATCATGAATTGAATCATGAATCATGAATCATGAATTGAATCATGAATCATGAATCATGAATTGAATCATGAATCATGAATCGAATCATGAATCATGAATCGAATCATGAATCATAAATTGTATCATGAATCATGAATCATGAATTGAATCATGAATCATGAATCATGAATTGAATCATGAATCATGAATCATGAATCATGAATCGAATCATGAATCATGAATCATGAATCGAATCATGAATCATGAATTGAATCATGAATCATGAATTATGAATCATGAATTGAATCATGAATCATGAATCATGAATTGAATCATGAATCATGAATCATGAATTGAATCATGAATCATGAATCATGAATTGAATCATGAATTATGAATAATGAATCGTGAATCGAATCATGAATCATGAATCATGAATCGAATCATGAATCATGAATTAAATCATGAATCATGAATCATGAATTGAATCATGAATCATGAATTGAATCATAAATCATGAATTGAATCATGAATCAAGAATCGAATCATGAATCATGAATTGAATCAAGAATCATGAATCATGAATCATAAATTGAATCATAAATCATGAATCATGAATTGAATCATGAATCATGAATCGAATCATGTATCATGAATCATGAATTGAATCATGAATCATGAATCGAATCATGAATCATGAATCATGAATCATGAATTGAATCATGAATCATGAATTGAATCAGGAATCGAATCATGAATTCAATCATGAATCATAAATCGAATCATTAATCATGAATTGAATCAGAAATCGAATCATGAATTCAATCATGAATCATGAATTGAATCATGATTTTAATTATGAATCATGAATCATGAATTGAATCATGAATCATGAATCATGAATTGAATTATGAATTGAATCATGAATCTTGAATCATAAATTGAATCATGAATCATGAATCATAAATCATGAATCATGAATCATGAATCATGATTCATGAATCATGAATTGAATTATGAATTGAATCATGAATCATGAATTGAATCATGAATCATGAATTGAATTATGAATCATGAATTGTATCATGAATCATGAATTGAATCATGAATCATGAATCATGAATTGAATCATGAATCATGAATCATGAATCATGAATCGAATCATGAATCATGAATCATGAATCGAATCATGAATCATGAATTGAATCATGAATCATGAATCATGAATTGAATCATGAATCATAAATTAATGAAATGAATCATGAATCATGAATCATGAATCGAATCATGAATCATGAATCATGAATTGAATCATGAATCATGAATCGAATCATGAATCATGAATTGAATCATGAATCATGAATCATGAATTGAATCATGAATCATGAATTAATGAATTGAATCATGAATCATGAATCATGAATCGAATCATGAATCATGAATCATGAATTGAATCATGAATCATGAATCTAATCATGAATCATGAATTGAAACATTATTTGAATCATGTATCATGAATTGAATAAGGAATCGAATCATGAATTGAATTATGAATCATGAAATGAATCATGAGTCATGAATAATGAATTGAATCATGAATCATGAATCATGAATTGAATCATGAATCATGAATCATGAATCGAATAATGAATCATGAATCATGAATTGAATCATGAATCATGAATTGAATCATGAATCATGGATCGAATCATGAATTGAATTATGAATCATGAATCGAATCATGAATCATGAATTGAATCATGAATCATGAATCATGAATCATAAGTTGAATCATAATACATGAATCATGAATCATGAATCGAATCATGAATCATGAATCATGAATTGAATCATGAATTGAATCATGAATCATGAATCGAATCATGAATCATGAATCGAATCATGAATCATGAATTGAATCATGAATTGAATCATGAATCATTAATTGAATCATGAATCATGAATCATAAATCCAATCATGAATCATGAATTGAATCATGAATCGAATCATGAATTGAATCATGAATCATGAATTGAATCATGAATCATGAATTATGAATCATGAATTGAATCATGAATCATGAATCATGAATTGAATCATGAATTGAATCATGAATCATGAATTGAATCATGAATCATGAATTATGAATCATGAATTGAATCATGAATCATGAATCATGAATTGAATCATGAATCATGAATCATGAATTGAATCATGAATTATGAATCATGAATTGAATCATGAATCATGAATCATGAATTGAATCATGAATCATGAATCATGAATCATAAATCGAATCATGAATCATGAATTGAATCATGAATCATGAATCATGAATTGAATCATGAATCATGAATCATGAATTGAATCATGAATCGAATCATGAATCATGAATCGAATCATGAATCATGAATTGAATCATGAATCATGAATCATGAATCGAATCATGAATCATGAATCATGAATCGAATCATGAATCATGAATCGAATCATGAATCATGAATCATGAATTGAATCATGAATCATGAATCGAATCATGAATCATGAATCGAATCATGAATCATGAATTGAATCATGAATTGAATCATGAATCATTAATTGAATCATGAATCATGAATCATAAATCCAATCATGAATCATGAATTGAATCATGAATCGAATCATGAATTGAATCATGAATCATGAATTGAATCATGAATCATGAATTATGAATCATGAATTGAATCATGAATCATGAATCATGAATTGAATCATGAATTGAATCATGAATCATGAATTGAATCATGAATCATGAATTATGAATCATGAATTGAATCATGAATTATGAATCATGAATTGAATCATGAATCATGAATCATGAATTGAATCATGAATCATGAATCATGAATCATAAATCGAATCATGAATCATGAATCGAATCATGAATCATGAATTGAATCATGAATCATGAATCATGAATTGTATCATGAATTATGAATCATGAATTGAATCATGAATCATGAATCATGAATTGAATCATGAATCATGAATCATGAATCATAAATCGAATCATGAATCATGAATCGAATCATGAATCATGAATTGAATCATGAATCATGAATCATGAATTGAATCATGAATCATGAATCATGAATTGAATCATGAATCGAATCATGAATCATGAATCGAATCATGAATCATGAATTGAATCATGAATCATGAATCATGAATTGAATCATGAATCATGAATCATGAATTGAATCATGAATCATGAATCATGAATCGAATCATGAATCATGAATCATGAATCGAATCATGAATCATGAATTGAATCATGAATCATGAATCATGAATTGAATCAGGAATCATGAATCATGAATCATGAATCGAATCATGAATCATGAATCAAGAATCATGAATCAAATCATGAATTGAATCATGAATCATGAATTGAATCATGAATCATGAATTGAATCATGAATCATGAATCATGATTTGAATCATGAATCATGAATTCAATCATGAATTCAATCATGAATCAGGAATCGAATCATGAATTCAATCATGAATCATAAATCGAATCATGAATTATGAATTGAATCAGGAATCGAATCATGAATTGAATCATGAATCATGAATTGAATCATGATTTTAATTATGAATCATGAATCATGAATTGAATCATGAATCATGAATCATGAATCATGAATTGAATCATGAATCATGAATCATGAATCATGAATTGAATTATGAATTGAATCACGAATCTTGAATCATGAATTGAATCATGAATCATGAATCATGAATCATAAATCATGAATCATGAATCATGATTCATGAATCATGAATCATAAATTGAATTATGAATTGAATCATGAATCATGAATTGAATCATGAATCATGAATCATGAAATGAATCATGAATCATGAATCATGAATCATGAATCATGAATTGAATTATGAATCATGAATTGAATCATGAATCGAATCATGAATCATGAATCGAATCATGAATCATGAATTGTATCATGAATCATGAATCATGAATTGAATCATGAATCATGAATTGAATCATGAATCATGAATCATGAATCATGAATCATGAATTGAATCATGAATCATGAATCATGAATCGAATCATGAATCAAGAATTGAATCATGAATCATGAATTATGAATCATGAATTGAATCATGAATCATGAATCATGAATTGAATCATGAATCATGAATCATGAATTGAATCATGAATCATGAATCATGAATCATGAATCATGAATCATGAATCATGAATCATGAATCATGAATCGAATCATGAATCATGAATTGAATCATGAATCGTGAATCATGAATTGAATCATGAATCATGAATAACGATTGAATCATGAATCATGAATCATGAATCATGAATCGAATCATGAATCATGAATTGAATCATGAATCATGAATCATGAATTGAATCATGAATCATGAATCATGAATTGAATCATGAAGCATGAATCATGAATCATAAATTGAATCATAAATCATGAATCATGAATTGTATCATGAATCATGAATCGAATCATGAATCATGAATCATGAATTGAATCATGAATTGAATCATGAATCATGAATCGAATCATGAATCATGAATTGAATCCTGAATCATGAATCATAAATCGAATCATGAATTATGAATTGAATCATGAATCGAATCATGAATTGAATCATTAATCATGAATTGAATCATGAATCATGAATTGAATCATGAATCATGAATTATGAATCATGAATTGAATCATGAATCATGAATCATGAATTGAATCATGAATCATGAATCGAATCATGAATCATGAATCGAATCATGAATCATGAATTGAATCATGAATCATGAATCATGAATTAAATCATGAATCATGAATTAATGAATTGAATCATGAATTATGAATCATGAATTGAATCATGAATCATGAATCATGAATTGAATCATGAATCATGAATCATGAATTGAATCATGAATCATGAATCATAAATCGAATCATGAATTATGAATTGAATCATGAATCGAATCATGAATTGAATCATTAATCATGAATTGAATCATGAATCATGAATTGAATCATGAATCATGAATTATGAATCATGAATTGAATCATGAATCATGAATCATGAATTGAATCATGAATCATGAATCATGAATCGAATCATGAATCATGAATCGAGTCATGAATCATGAATCGAATCATGAATCATGAATTGAATCATGAATCATGAATCATGAATTGAATCATGAATCATGAATCATGAATCGAATCATGAATCATGAATTGAATCATGAATCATGAATCGAATCATGAATCATGAATTGAAACATTAATTGAATCATGTATCATGAATTGAATCAGGAATCGAATCATGTATCATGAATTGAATCAGGAATCGAATCATGAATTGAATTATGAATCATGAAATGAATCATGAATCATGAATTGAATCATGAGTTGAATCATGAATCATAAATTGAATCATGAATCATGAATCATGAATCATGAATTGAATCATGAATCATGAATTGTATCATGAATCATGAATCATGAATTGAATCATGAATCATGAATCATAAATCATGAATCGAATCATGAATCATGAATCGAGTCATGAATCATGAATCGAATCATGAATCATGAATTGAATCATGAATCATGAATCATGAATTGAATCATGAATCATGAATCATGAATTGAATCATGAATCATGAATTGAATCATGAATCATGAATCATGAATCGAATCATGAATCATGAATCATGAATCATGAATCGAATCATGAATCATGAATTGAATCATGAATCATGAATCATGAATCGAAACATGAATCATGAATTGAATCATGAATTGAATCATGAATCATGAATCATGAATCGAATAATGAATCATGAATTGAATCATGAATCATGAATCATGAATCATGAATCAAGAATCATGAATCGAAACATGAATCATGAATTGAATCATGAATCATGAATCATGAATTGAATCATGAATCATGAATCATGAATCGAATAATGAATCATGAATCATGAATCATGAATTGAATCATGAATCATGAATTGAATCATGAATCATGGATCGAATCATGAATTGAATTATGAATCATGAATTGAATCATGAATCATGAATTGAATCATGAATCATGAATCATGAATCATAAGTTGAATCATAATACATGAATCATGAATCATGAATCGAATCATGAATCATGAATCATGAATTGAATCATGAATTGAATCATGAATCATGAATTGAATCATGAATCATGAATCGAATCATGAATCATGAATTGAATCATGAATTGAATCATGAATCATTAATTGAATCATGAATCATGAATCATAAATCCAATCATGAATCATGAATTGAATCATGAATCGAATCATGAATTGAATCATTAATCATGAATTGAATCATGAATCATGAATTATGAATCATGAATTGAATCATGAATCATGAATCATGAATTGAATCATGAATTGAATCATGAATCATGAATTGAATCATGAATCATGAATTATGAATCATGAATTGAATCATGAATAATGAATCATGAATTGAATCATGAATCATGAATCATGAATTGAATCATGAATTATGAATCATGAATTGAATCATGAATCATGAATCATGAATTGAATCATGAATCATGAATCATGAATCATAAATCGAATCATGAATCATGAATCGAATCATGAATCATGAATTGAATCATGAATCATGAATCATGAATTGAATCATGAATCATGAATCATGAATTGAATCATGAATCGAATCATGAATCATGAATCGAATCATGAATCATGAATTGAATCATTAATCATGAATCATGAATTGAATCATGAATCATGAATTAAATCATGAATCGAATCATGAATCATGAATCATGAATCATGAATCATGAATCGAATCATGAATCATGAATCATGAATCATGAATTGAATCATGAATCATGAATCGAATCATGAATCATGAATTGAATCATGAGTTGAATCATGAATCATAAATTGAATCATGAATCATGAATCATGAATCATGAATTGAATCATGAATCATGAATCGAATCTTAAATCATGAATCATGAGTCATGATTCATGAATTTAATCATGAATCATGAATTATGAATCGAATCATGAATCATGAATTAAATCATGAGTTGAATCATGAATCATAAATTGAATCATGAATCATGAAATAAATCATGAATTGAATCATGAATTGAATCATGATTCATGAATCATGAATTGAATCATGAATCATGAATCATGAATCATGAATTCAATCATGAATCATGATTTGAATCAGGAATCGAATCATGAATCATGAATTGAATCATGATTTTATTTATGAATCATGAATCATGAATTGAATCATGAATCATGAATCATGAATCATGAATTGAATTATGAATTGAATCATGAATCTTGAATCATGAATTGAATCATGAATCATGAATCATAAATCATGAATCATGAATCATGAATCATGAATTGAATTATGAATTGAATCATGAATCATGAATTGAATCATGAATCATGAATCATGAATTGAATCATGAATCATGAATTGAATCATGAATCATGAATCGAATCATGAATCATGAATCTAATCATGAATCATGAATTGTATCATGAATCATGAATCATGAATTGAATCATGAATCATGAATCATGAATTGAATCATGAATCATGAATCATGAATTGAATCATGAATCATGAATCATGAATCATGAATCGAATCATAATTCATGAATCATGAATCATGAATTGAATCATGAATTATGAATCATGAATTGAATCATGAATCATGAATCATGAATTGAATCATGAATCATGAATCATGAATCATAAATCGAATCATGAATCATGAATCGAATCATGAATCATGAATTGAATCATGAATCATGAATCAAGAATTGAATCATGAATCATGAATCATGAATTGAATCATGAATCATGAATCATGAATCATGAATCATGAATCGAATCATGAATCATGAATCATGAATTGAATCATGAATCATGAATCGAATCATGAATTGAATCATGAGTTGAATCATGAATCATAAATTGAATCATGAATCATGAATCATGAATTGAATCATGAATCATGAATCGAATCATAAATCATGAATCATGAATCATGATTCATGAATTGAATCATGAATCATGAATCATGAATCATGAATCATGAATCGAATCATGAATCATGAATCATGAATTGAATCATGAATCATGAATCGAATCATGAATCATGAATTGAATCATGAGTTGAATCATGAATCATAAATTGAATCATGAATCATGAATCATGAATCATGAATTGAATCATGAATCATGAATCGAATCTTAAATCATGAATCATGAATCATGATTCATGAATTGAATCATGAATCATGAATTATGAATCGAATCATGAATCATGAATTAAATTATGAGTTGAATCATGAATCATAAATTGAATCATGAATCATGAAATGAATCATGAATTGAATCATGATTCATGAATCATGAATTGAATCATGAATCATGAATCATGAATCATGAATCATGAATTCAATCATGAATCATGATTTGAATCAGGAATCGAATCATGAATCATGAATTGAATCATGATTTTAATTATGAATCATGAATCATGAATTGAATCATGAATCATGAATCATGAATCATGAATTGAATTATGAATTGAATCATGAATCTTGAATCATGAATTGAATCATGAATCATGAATCATGAATCATAAATCATGAATCATGAATCATGAATCATGAATTGAATTATGAATTGAATCATGAATCATGAATTGAATCATGAATCATGAATCATGAATTGAATCATGAATCATGAATCATGAATTGAATCATGAATCATGAATCGAATCATGAATCATGAATCGAATCATGAATCATGAATTGTATCATGAATCATGAATCATGAATTGAATCATGAATCATGAATCATGAATTGAATCATGAATCATGAATCATGAATCATGAATCGAATCATAATTCATGAATCATGAATCATGAATTGAATCATGAATTATGAATCATGAATTGAATCATGAATCATGAATCATGAATTGACTCATGAATCATGAATCATGAATCATAAATCGAATCATGAATCATGAATCGAATCATGAATCATGAATTGAATCATGAATCATGAATCATGAATTGAATCATGAATCATGAATCATGAATCATGAATCATGAATCGAATCATGAATCATGAATCATGAATCATGAATCGAATCATGAATCATGAATCATGAATCATGAATTGAATCATGAATCATGAATCGAATCATGAATTGAATCATGAGTTGAATCATGAATCATAAATTGAATCATGAATCATGAATCATGAATTGAATCATGAATCATGAATCGAATCATAAATCATGAATCATGAATCATGATTCATGAATTGAATCATGAATCATGAATTATGAATTGAATCATGAATCATGAATTAAATCATGAGTTGAATCATGAATCATAAATTGAATCATGAATCATGAATTGAATCATGAATCATGAATTGAATCATAAATCATGAATTGAATCATGAATTGAATCATGAATCAAGAATCGAATCATGAATCATGAATTGAATCAAGAATCATGAATCATGAATCATAAATTGAATCATAAATCATGAATCATGAATTGAATCATGAATCATGAATCGAATCATGTATCATGAATCATGAATTGAATCATGAATCATGAATCGAATCATGAATCATGAATCATGAATCATGAATTGAATCATGAATCATGAATTGAATCAGGAATCGAATCATGAATTCAATCATGAATCATAAATCGAATCATGAATCATGAATTGAATCAGAAATCGAATCATGAATTCATTCATGAATCATGAATTGAATCATGATTTTAATTATGAATCATGAATCATGAATTGAATCATGAATCATGAATCATGAATCATGAATTGAATTATGAATTGAATCATGAATCTTGAATCATGAATTAATTCATGAATCATGAATCATAAATCATGAATCATGAATCATGAATCATGATTCATGAATCATGAATTCAATTATGAATTGAATCATGAATCATGAAATGAATCAAGAATCATGAATTGAATTATGAATCATGAATTGTATCATGAATCATGAATCATGAATTGAATCATGAATCATGAATCATGAATTGAATCATGAATCATGAATCATGAATCATGAATCGAATCATGAATCATGAATCATGAATCGAATCATGAATCATGAATTGAATCATGAATCATGAATCATGAATTGAATCATGAATCATGAATTAATGAAATGAATCATGAATCATGAATCATGAATCGAATCATGAATCATGAATCATGAATTGAATCATGAATCATGAATCGAATCATGAATCATGAATTGAATCATGAATCATGAATCATGAATTGAATCATGAATCATGAATTAATGAATTGAATCATGAATCATGAATCATGAATTGAATCATGAATCATGAATCTAATCATGAATCATGAATTGAAACATTATTTGAATCATGTATCATGAATTGAATAAGGAATCGAATCATGAATTGAATTATGAATCATGAAATGAATCATGAGTCATGAATAATGAATTGAATCATGAATCATGAATTGAATCATGAATCATGAATCATGAATCGAATAATGAATCATGAATCATGAATCATGAATTGAATCATGAATCATGAATTGAATCATGAATCATGGATCGAATCATGAATTGAATTATGAATCATGAATCGAATCATGAATCATGAATTGAATCATGAATCATGAATCATGAATCATAAGTTGAATCATAATACATGAATCATGAATCATGAATCGAATCATGAATCATGAATCATGAATTGAATCATGAATTGAATCATGAATCATGAATCGAATCATGAATCATGAATCGAATCATGAATCATGAATTGAATCATGAATTGAATCATGAATCATTAATTGAATCATGAATCATGAATCATAAATCCAATCATGAATCATGAATTGAATCATGAATCGAATCATGAATTGAATCATTAATCATGAATTGAATCATGAATCATGAATTATGAATCATGAATTGAATCATGAATCATGAATCATAAATCCAATCATGAATCATGAATTGAATCATGAATCGAATCATGAATTGAATCATTAATCATGAATTGAATCATGAATCATGAATTATGAATCATGAATTGAATCATGAATCATGAATCATGAATTGAATCATGAATTGAATCATGAATCATGAATTGAATCATGAATCATGAATTATGAATCATGAATTGAATCATGAATAATGAATCATGAATTGAATCATGAATCATGAATCATGAATTGAATCATGAATTATGAATCATGAATTGAATCATGAATCATGAATCATGAATTGAATCATGAATCATGAATCATGAATCATAAATCGAATCATGAATCATGAATCGAATCATGAATCATGAATTGAATCATGAATCATGAATCATGAATTGAATCATGAATCATGAATCATGAATTGAATCATGAATCGAATCATGAATCATGAATCGAATCATGAATCATGAATTGAATCATGAATCATGAATCATGAATTGAATCATGAATCATGAATCATGAATTGAATCATGAATCATGAATCATGAATCGAATCATGAATCATGAATCATGAATCGAATCATGAATCATGAATTGAATCATGAATCATGAATCATGAATTGAATCAGGAATCATGAATCATGAATCATGAATCGAATCATGAATCATGAATTGAATCATGAATCATGAATTGAATCATGAATCATGAAACATGATTTGAATCATGAATCATGAATTCAATCATGAATTGAATCATGAATCATGAATTGAATCATGAATCATGAATTGAATCATGAATCATGAAACATGATTTGAATCATGAATCATGAATTCAATCATGAATTCAATCATGAATCAGGAATCGAATCATGAATTCATTCATGAATCATAAATCGAATCATGAATTATGAATTGAATCAGGAATCGAATCATGAATTGAATCATGAATCATGAATTGAATCATGATTTTAATTATGAATCATGAATCATGAATTGAATCATGAATCATGAATCATGAATCATGAATTGAATCATGAATCATGAATCATGAATCATGAATTGAATTATGAATTGAATCATGAATCATGAATTGAATCATGAATCATGAATCATGAAATGAATCATGAATCATGAATCATGAATCATGAATCATGAATCATGAATTGAATTATGAATCATGAATTGAATCATGAATCGAATCATGAATCATGAATCGAATCATGAATCATGAATTGTATCATGAATCATGAATCATGAATTGAATCATGAATCATGAATTGAATCATGAATCATGAATTATGAATCATGAATCGAATCATGAATCATGAATCGAAACATGAATCATGAATTGAATCATGAATCATGAATCATGAATCGAATCATGAATCAAGAATTGAATCATGAATCATGAATTATGAATCATGAATTGAATCATGAATCATGAATCATGAATTGAATCATGAATCATGAATCATGAATTGAATCATGAATCATGAATCATGAATTGAATCATGAATCATGAATCATGAATCATGAATCATGAATCGAATCATGAATCATGAATCATGAATCGAATCATGAATCATGAATTGAATCATGAATCGTGAATCATGAATTGAATCATGAATCATGAATCACGATTGAATCATGAATCATGAATCATGAATCATGAATCGAATCATGAATCATGAATTGAATCATGAATCATGAATCATGAATTGAATCATGAATCATGAATCATGAATTGAATCATGAAGCATGAATCATGAATCATAAATTGAATCATAAATCATGAATCATGAATTGTATCATGAATCATGAATCGAATCATGAATCATGAATCATGAATTGAATCATGAATTGAATCATGAATCATGAATCGAATCATGAATCATGAATTGAATCATGAATCATGAATCATAAATCGAATCATGAATTATGAATTGAATCATGAATCGAATCATGAATTGAATCATTAATCATGAATTGAATCATGAATCATGAATTGAATCATGAATCATGAATTATGAATCATGAATTGAATCATGAATCATGAATCATGAATTGAATCATGAATCATGAATCATGAATCGAATCATGAATCATGAATCGAATCATGAATTGAATCATGAATCATGAATCATGAATTAAATCATGAATCATGAATTAATGAATTGAATCATGAATTATGAATCATGAATTGAATCATGAATCATGAATCATGAATTAAATCATGAATCATGAATTAATGAATTGAATCATGAATTATGAATCATGAATTGAATCATGAATCATGAATCATGAATTGAATCATGAATCATGAATCATAAATCGAATCATGAATTATGAATTGAATCATGAATCGAATCATGAATTGAATCATTAATCATGAATTGAATCATGAATCATGAATTGAATCATGAATCATGAATCGAATCATGAATTGAATCATGAGTTGAATCATGAATAATAAATTTAATCATGAATCATGAATCATGAATTGAATCATGAATCATGAATCGAATCATAAATCATGAATCATGAATCATGATTCATGAATTGAATCATGAATCATGAATCATGAATCATGAATCATGAATCGAATCATGAATCATGAATCATGAATTGAATCATGAATCATGAATCGAATCATGAATCATGAATTGAATCATGAGTTGAATCATGAATCATAAATTGAATCATGAATCATGAATCATGAATTGAATCATGAATCATGAATCGAATCTTAAATCATGAATCATGAATCATGATTCATGAATTGAATCATGAATCATGAATTATGAATCGAATCATGAATCATGAATTAAATCATGAGTTGAATCATGAATCATAAATTGAATCATGAATCATGAAATGAATCATGAATTGAATCATGAATTGAATCATGATTCATGAATCATGAATTGAATCATGAATCATGAATCATGAATCATGAATCATGAATTCAATCATGAATCATGATTTGAATCAGGAATCGAATCATGAATCATGAATTGAATCATGATTTTAATTATGAATCATGAATCATGAATTCAATCATGCATCATGAATCATGAATTATGAATTGAATTATGAATTGAATCATGAATCTTGAATCATGAATTGAATCATGAATCATGAATCATAAATCATGAATCATGAATCATGAATCATGAATTGAATTATGAATTGAATCTTGAATCATGAATTGAATCATGAATCATGAATCATGAATTGAATCATGAATCATGAATCATGAATTGAATCATGAATCATGAATCGAATCATGAATCATGAATCGAATCATGAATCATGAATTGTATCATGAATCATGAATCATGAATTGAATCATGAATCATAAATTGAATCATGAATCATGAATCATGAATCATGAATCGAATCATGAATCATGAATTGAATCATGAATCATGAATCATGAATTGAATCATGAATCATGAATCATGAATTGAATCATGAATCGAATCATGAATCATGAATCGAATCATGAATCATGAATTGAATCATGAATCATGAATCATGAATTGAATCATGAATCATGAATCATGAATTGAATCATGAATCATGAATCATGAATCGAATCATGAATCATGAATCATGAATCGAATCATGAATCATGAATTGAATCATGAATCATGAATCATGAATTGAATCAGGAATCATGAATCATGAATCATGAATCGAATCATGAATCATGAATCAAGAATCATGAATCAAATCATGAATTGAATCATGAATCATGAATTGAATCATGAATCATGAATTGAATCATGAATCATGAAACATGATTTGAATCATGAATCATGAATTCAATCATGAATTCAATCATGAATCAGGAATCGAATCATGAATTCAATCATGAATCATAAATCGAATCATGAATTATGAATTGAATCAGGAATCGAATCATGAATTGAATCATGAATCATGAATTGAATCATGATTTTAATTATGAATCATGAATCATGAATTGAATCATGAATCATGAATCATGAATCATGAATTGAATCATGAATCATGAATCATGAATCATGAATTGAATTATGAATTGAATCATGAATCATGAATTGAATCATGAATCATGAATCATGAAATGAATCATGAATCATGAATCATGAATCATGAATCATGAATCATGAATTGAATTATGAATCATGAATTGAATCATGAATCGAATCATGAATCATGAATCGAATCATGAATCATGAATTGTATCATGAATCATGAATCATGAATTGAATCATGAATCATGAATTGAATCATGAATCATGAATCATGAATCATGAATCATGAATTGAATCATGAATCATGAATCATGAATCGAATCATGAATCAAGAATTGAATCATGAATCATGAATTATGAATCATGAATTGAATCATGAATCATGAATCATGAATTGAATCATGAATCATGAATCATGAATTGAATCATGAATCATGAATCATGAATTGAATCATGAATCATGAATCATGAATCGAATCATGAATCATGAATCATGAATCGAATCATGAATCATGAATTGAATCATGAATCGTGAATCATGAATTGAATCATGAATCATGAATCACGATTGAATCATGAATCATGAATCATGAATCGAATCATGAATCATGAATTGAATCATGAATCATGAATCATGAATTGAATCATGAATCATGAATCATGAATTGAATCATGAAGCATGAATCATGAATCATAAATTGAATCATAAATCATGAATCATGAATTGTATCATGAATCATGAATCGAATCATGAATCATGAATCATGAATTGAATCATGAATTGAATCATGAATCATGAATCGAATCATGAATCATGAATTGAATCATGAATCATGAATCATAAATCGAATCATGAATTATGAATTGAATCATGAATCGAATCATGAATTGAATCATTAATCATGAATTGAATCATGAATCATGAATTGAATCATGAATCATGAATTATGAATCATGAATTGAATCATGAATCATGAATCATGAATTGAATCATGAATCATGAATCATGAATTGAATCATGAATCATGAATCGAATCATGAATTGAATCATGAATCATGAATCATGAATTAAATCATGAATCATGAATTAATGAATTGAATCATGAATTATGAATCATGAATTGAATCATGAATCATGAATCATGAATTAAATCATGAATCATGAATTAATGAATTGAATCATGAATTATGAATCATGAATTGAATCATGAATCATGAATCATGAATTGAATCATGAATCATGAATCATAAATCGAATCATGAATTATGAATTGAATCATGAATCGAATCATGAATTGAATCATTAATCATGAATTGAATCATGAATCATGAATTGAATCATGAATCATGAATCGAATCATGAATTGAATCATGAGTTGAATCATGAATAATAAATTTAATCATGAATCATGAATCATGAATTGAATCATGAATCATGAATCGAATCATAAATCATGAATCATGAATCATGATTCATGAATTGAATCATGAATCATGAATCATGAATCATGAATCATGAATCGAATCATGAATCATGAATCATTAATTGAATCATGAATCATGAATCGAATCATGAATCATGAATTGAATCATGAGTTGAATCATGAATCATAAATTGAATCATGAATCATGAATCATGAATCATGAATTGAATCATGAATCATGAATCGAATCTTAAATCATGAATCATGAATCATGATTCATGAATTGAATCATGAATCATGAATTATGAATCGAATCATGAATCATGAATTAAATCATGAGTTGAATCATGAATCATAAATTGAATCATGAATCATGAAATGAATCATGAATTGAATCATGAATTGAATCATGATTCATGAATCATGATTCATGAATCATGAATTGAATCATGAATCATGAATCATGAATCATGAATCATGAATTCAATCATGAATCATGATTTGAATCAGGAATCGAATCATGAATCATGAATTGAATCATGATTTTAATTATGAATCATGAATCATGAATTGAATCATGAATCATGAATCATGAATTATGAATTGAATTATGAATTGAATCATGAATCTTGAATCATGAATTGAATCATGAATCATGAATCATAAATCATGAATCATGAATCATGAATCATGAATTGAATTATGAATTGAATCATGAATCATGAATTGAATCATGAATCATGAATCATGAATTGAATCATGAATCATGAATCATGAATTGAATCATGAATCATGAATCGAATCATGAATCATGAATCGAATCATGAATCATGAATTGTATCATGAATCATGAATCATGAATTGAATCATGAATCATAAATTGAATCATGAATCATGAATCATGAATCATGAATCGAATCATAATTCATGAATCATGAATCATGAATTGAATCATGAATTATGAATCATGAATTGAATCATGAATCATGAATCATGAATTGAATCATGAATCATGAATCATGAATCATAAATCGAATCATGAATCATGAATCGAATCATGAATCATGAATTGAATCATGAATCATGAATCAAGAATTGAATCATGAATCATGAATCATGAATTGAATCATGAATCATGAATCATGAATCATGAATCATGAATCGAATCATGAATCATGAATCATGAATCATGAATTGAATCATGAATCATGAATCGAATCATGAATTGAATCATGAGTTGAATCATGAATCATAAATTCAATCATGAATCATGAATCATGAATTGAATCATGAATCATGAATCGAATCATAAATCATGAATCATGAATCATGATTCATGAATTGAATCATGAATCATGAATTATGAATTGAATCATGAATCATGAATTAAATCATGAGTTGAATCATGAATCATAAATTGAATCATGAATCATGAAATGAATCATGAATTGAATCATGAATTGAATCATGATTCATGAATCATGAATTGAATCATGAATCATGAATCATGAATCATGAATTCAATCATGAATCATGATTTGAATCAGGAATCGAATCATGAATCATGAATTGAATCATGATTTTAATTATGAATCATGAATCATGAATTGAATCATGAATCATGAATCATGAATCATGAATTGAATTATGAATTGAATCATGAATCTTGAATCATGAATTGAATCATGAATCATGAATCATAAATCATGAATCATGAATCATGAATCATGAATTGAATTATGAATTGAATCATGAATCATGAATTGAATCATGAATCATGAATTGAATCATGAATCATGAATCATGAATTGAATCATGAATCATGAATCATGAATTGAATCATGAATCATGAATCGAATCATGAATCATGAATCGAATCATGAATCATAAATTGTATCATGAATCATGAATCATGAATTGAATCATGAATCATGAATCATGAATTGAATCATGAATCATGAATCATGAATCATGAATCGAATCATGAATCATGAATCATGAATCGAATCATGAATCATGAATTGAATCATGAATCATGAATTATGAATCATGAATTGAATCATGAATCATGAATCATGAATTGAATCATGAATCATGAATTATGAATCATGAATTGAATCATGAATCATGAATTGAATCATGAATCATGAATCATGAATTGAATCATGAATCATGAATCATGAATTGAATCATGAATTATGAATAATGAATCATGAATCGAATCATGAATCATGAATCATGAATCGAATCATGAATCATGAATTAAATCATGAATCATGAATCATGAATTGAATCATGAATCATGAATTGAATCATAAATCATGAATTGAATCATGAATCAAGAATCGAATCATGAATCATGAATTGAATCAAGAATCATGAATCATGAATCATAAATTGAATCATAAATCATGAATCATGAATTGAATCATGAATCATGAATCGAATCATGTATCATGAATCATGAATTGAATCATGAATCATGAATCGAATCATGAATCATGAATCATGAATCATGAATTGAATCATGAATCATGAATTGAATCAGGAATCGAATCATGAATTCAATCATGAATCATAAATCGAATCATGAATCATGAATTGAATCAGAAATCGAATCATGAATTCAATCATGAATCATGAATTGAATCATGATTTTAATTATGAATCAAGAATCATGAATTGAATCATGAATCATGAATCATGAATTATGAATTGAATCATGAATCTTGAATCATGAATTGAATCATGAATCATGAATCATAAATCATGAATCATGAATCATGAATCATGATTCATGAATCATGAATTGAATTATGAATTGAATCATGAATCATGAATTGAATCATGAATCATGAATCATGAATTGAATTATGAATCATGAATTGTATCATGAATCATGAATCATGAATTGAATCATGAATCATGAATCATGAATTGAATCATGAATCATGAATCATGAATCATGAATCGAATCATGAATCATGAATCATGAATCGAATCATGAATCATGAATTGAATCATGAATCATGAATCGAATCATGAATCATGAATTAATGAAATGAATCATGAATCATGAATCATGAATCGAATCATGAATCATGAATCATGAATTGAATCATGAATCATGAATCGAATCATGAATCATGAATTGAATCATGAATCATGAATCATGAATTGAATCATGAATCATGAATTAATGAATTGAATCATGAATCATGAATCATGAATCGAATCATGAATCATGAATCATGAATTGAATCATGAATCATGAATCTAATCATGAATCATGAATTGAAACATTATTTGAATCATGTATCATGAATTGAATAAGGAATCGAATCATGAATTGAATTATGAATCATGAAATGAATCATGAGTCATGAATAATGAATTGAATCATGAATCATAAATCATGAATCATGAATCGAATCATGAATCATGAATCATGAATTGAATCATGAATCATGAATTGAATCAGGAATCGAATCATGAATTCAATCATGAATCATAAATCGAATCATGAATCATGAATTGAATCAGAAATCGAATCATGAATTCAATCATGAATCATGAATTGAATCATGATTTTAATTATGAATCATGAATCATGAATTGAATCATGAATCATGAATCATGAATTGAATTATGAATTGAATCATGAATCTTGAATCATGAATTGAATCATGAATCATGAATCATAAATCATGAATCATGAATCATGAATCATAAATCATGAATCATGAATCATGATTCATGAATCATAAATCATGAATTGAATTATGAATTGAATCATGAATCATGAATTGAATCATGAATCATGAATCATGAAATGAATCATGAATCATGAATCATGAATTGAATTATGAATCATGAATTGTATCATGAATCATGAATCATGAATTGAATCATGAATCATGAATCATGAATTGAATCATGAATCATGAATCGAATCATGAATCATGAATCATGAATCGAATCATGAATCATGAATTGAATCATGAATCATGAATCATGAATTGAATCATGGATCATGAATTAATGAATTGAATCATGAATCATGAATCATGAATCGAATCATGAATCATGAATCATGAATCATGAATCGAATCATGAATCATAAATTGAATCATGAATCATGAATCATGAATTGAATCATGAATCATGAATTAATGAATTGAATCATGAATCATGAATCATGAATCGAATCATGAATCATGAATCATGAATTGAATCATGAATCATGAATCGAATCATGTATCATGAATTCAAACATTATTTGAATCATGTATCATGAATTGAATAAGGAATCGAATCATGAATTGAATTATGAATCATGAAATGAATCATGAGTCATGAATAATGAATTGAATCATGAATCATGAATCATGAATTGAATCATGAATCATGAATCGAATCATGAATCATGAATCGAATCATGAATCATGAATTGAATCATGAATCATGAATCATGAATTGAATCATGAATCATGAATTAATGAATTAAATCATGAATCATGAATCATGAATCGAATCATGAATCATGAATCATGAATTGAATCATGAATCATGAATCGAATCATGAATCATGAATTAAATCATGAATCATGAATCATGAATTGAATCATGAATCATGAATCATGAATTGAATCATGAATCATGAATCATGAATCATGAATCGAATCATGAATCATGAATCATGAATCGAATCATGAATCATGAATTGAATCATGAATCATGAATCGAATCATGAATCATGAATTGAATCATGAATCATGAATCATGAATTGAATCATGAATCATGAATTAATGAATTAAATCATGAATCATGAATCGAATCATGAATCATGAATTGAATCATGAATCATGAATCATGAATTGAATCATGAATCATGAATTAATGAATTAAATCATGAATCATGAATCATGAATCGAATCATGAATCATGAATCATGAATTGAATCATGAATCATGAATCGAATCATGAATCATGAATTGAAACATTATTTGAATCATGTATCATGAATTGAATCATGAATTATGAATCATGAATCATGAATCGAATCATGAATCATGAATCATGAATCGAATCATGAATCATGAATTAAATCATGAATCATGAATCATGAATTGAATCATGAATCATGAATCATTAATCATGAATCATGAATCATGAATCATGAATCATGAATCGAATCATGAATCATGAATCATGAATCGAATCATGAATCATGAATCGAATCATGAATCATGAATTGAATCATGAATCATGAATCAAGAATCATGAATCGAAACATGAATCATTAACTGAATCATGAATCATGAATCATGAATCATGAATTGAATCATGAATCATTAATCATGAATCGAATAATGAATAATGAATCATGAATCATGAATTGAATCATGAATCATGAATCAAGAATCATGAATCGAAACATGAATCATGAATTGAATCATGAATCATGAATCATGAATCATGAATTGAATCATGAATCATGAATTAAATCATGAATCATGAATTGAATCATGAATTGAATCATGAATCAAGAATCGAATCATGAATCATGAATTAAATCAAGAATCATGAATTGAATTATGAATTGAATCATGAATCATGAATCATGAATCATGAATTGAATTATGAATTGAATCATGAATCTTGAATCATGAATTGAATCATGAATCATGAATCATAAATCATGAATCATGAATCATAAATCATGAATCATGAATCATGATTCATGAATCATGAATCATGAATTGAATTATGAATTGAATCATGAATCATGAATTGAATCATGAATCATGAATCATGAATCATGAATCATGAATTGAATCATGATTTTAATTATGAATCATGAATCATGAATTGAATCATGAATCATGAATCATGAATTATGAATTGAATTATGAATTGAATCATGAATCTTGAATCATGAATTGAATCATGAATCATGAATCATAAATCATGAATCATGAATCATGAATCATGAATTGAATTATGAATTGAATCATGAATCATGAATTGAATCATGAATCATGAATCATGAATTGAATCATGAATCATGAATCATGAATTGAATCATGAATCATGAATCGAATCATGAATCATGAATCGAATCATGAATCATGAATTGTATCATGAATCATGAATCATGAATTGAATCATGAATCATAAATTGAATCATGAATCATGAATCATGAATCATGAATCGAATCATAATTCATGAATCATGAATCATGAATTGAATCATGAATTATGAATCATGAATTGAATCATGAATCATGAATCATGAATTGAATCATGAATCATGAATCATGAATCATAAATCGAATCATGAATCATGAATCGAATCATGAATCATGAATTGAATCATGAATCATGAATCAAGAATTGAATCATGAATCATGAATCATGAATTGAATCATGAATCATGAATCATGAATCATGAATCATGAATCGAATCATGAATCATGAATCATGAATCATGAATTGAATCATGAATCATGAATCGAATCATGAATTGAATCATGAGTTGAATCATGAATCATAAATTCAATCATGAATCATGAATCATGAATTGAATCATGAATCATGAATCGAATCATAAATCATGAATCATGAATCATGATTCATGAATTGAATCATGAATCATGAATTATGAATTGAATCATGAATCATGAATTAAATCATGAGTTGAATCATGAATCATAAATTGAATCATGAATCATGAAATGAATCATGAATTGAATCATGAATTGAATCATGATTCATGAATCATGAATTGAATCATGAATCATGAATCATGAATCATGAATTCAATCATGAATCATGATTTGAATCAGGAATCGAATCATGAATCATGAATTGAATCATGATTTTAATTATGAATCATGAATCATGAATTGAATCATGAATCATGAATCATGAATCATGAATTGAATTATGAATTGAATCATGAATCTTGAATCATGAATTGAATCATGAATCATGAATCATAAATCATGAATCATGAATCATGAATCATGAATTGAATTATGAATTGAATCATGAATCATGAATTGAATCATGAATCATGAATTGAATCATGAATCATGAATCATGAATTGAATCATGAATCATGAATCATGAATTGAATCATGAATCATGAATCGAATCATGAATCATGAATCGAATCATGAATCATAAATTGTATCATGAATCATGAATCATGAATTGAATCATGAATCATGAATCATGAATTGAATCATGAATCATGAATCATGAATCATGAATCGAATCATGAATCATGAATCATGAATCGAATCATGAATCATGAATTGAATCATGAATCATGAATTATGAATCATGAATTGAATCATGAATCATGAATCATGAATTGAATCATGAATCATGAATTATGAATCATGAATTGAATCATGAATCATGAATTGAATCATGAATCATGAATCATGAATTGAATCATGAATCATGAATCATGAATTGAATCATGAATTATGAATAATGAATCATGAATCGAATCATGAATCATGAATCATGAATCGAATCATGAATCATGAATTAAATCATGAATCATGAATCATGAATTGAATCATGAATCATGAATTGAATCATAAATCATGAATTGAATCATGAATCAAGAATCGAATCATGAATCATGAATTGAATCAAGAATCATGAATCATGAATCATAAATTGAATCATAAATCATGAATCATGAATTGAATCATGAATCATGAATCGAATCATGTATCATGAATCATGAATTGAATCATGAATCATGAATCGAATCATGAATCATGAATCATGAATCATGAATTGAATCATGAATCATGAATTGAATCAGGAATCGAATCATGAATTCAATCATGAATCATAAATCGAATCATGAATCATGAATTGAATCAGAAATCGAATCATGAATTCAATCATGAATCATGAATTGAATCATGATTTTAATTATGAATCAAGAATCATGAATTGAATCATGAATCATGAATCATGAATTATGAATTGAATCATGAATCTTGAATCATGAATTGAATCATGAATCATGAATCATAAATCATGAATCATGAATCATGAATCATGATTCATGAATCATGAATTGAATTATGAATTGAATCATGAATCATGAATTGAATCATGAATCATGAATCATGAATTGAATTATGAATCATGAATTGTATCATGAATCATGAATCATGAATTGAATCATGAATCATGAATCATGAATTGAATCATGAATCATGAATCATGAATCATGAATCGAATCATGAATCATGAATCATGAATCGAATCATGAATCATGAATTGAATCATGAATCATGAATCGAATCATGAATCATGAATTAATGAAATGAATCATGAATCATGAATCATGAATCGAATCATGAATCATGAATCATGAATTGAATCATGAATCATGAATCGAATCATGAATCATGAATTGAATCATGAATCATGAATCATGAATTGAATCATGAATCATGAATTAATGAATTGAATCATGAATCATGAATCATGAATCGAATCATGAATCATGAATCATGAATTGAATCATGAATCATGAATCTAATCATGAATCATGAATTGAAACATTATTTGAATCATGTATCATGAATTGAATAAGGAATCGAATCATGAATTGAATTATGAATCATGAAATGAATCATGAGTCATGAATAATGAATTGAATCATGAATCATAAATCATGAATCATGAATCGAATCATGAATCATGAATCATGAATTGAATCATGAATCATGAATTGAATCAGGAATCGAATCATGAATTCAATCATGAATCATAAATCGAATCATGAATCATGAATTGAATCAGAAATCGAATCATGAATTCAATCATGAATCATGAATTGAATCATGATTTTAATTATGAATCATGAATCATGAATTGAATCATGAATCATGAATCATGAATTGAATTATGAATTGAATCATGAATCTTGAATCATGAATTGAATCATGAATCATGAATCATAAATCATGAATCATGAATCATGAATCATAAATCATGAATCATGAATCATGATTCATGAATCATAAATCATGAATTGAATTATGAATTGAATCATGAATCATGAATTGAATCATGAATCATGAATCATGAAATGAATCATGAATCATGAATCATGAATTGAATTATGAATCATGAATTGTATCATGAATCATGAATCATGAATTGAATCATGAATCATGAATCATGAATTGAATCATGAATCATGAATCGAATCATGAATCATGAATCATGAATCGAATCATGAATCATGAATTGAATCATGAATCATGAATCATGAATTGAATCATGGATCATGAATTAATGAATTGAATCATGAATCATGAATCATGAATCGAATCATGAATCATGAATCATGAATCATGAATCGAATCATGAATCATAAATTGAATCATGAATCATGAATCATGAATTGAATCATGAATCATGAATTAATGAATTGAATCATGAATCATGAATCATGAATCGAATCATGAATCATGAATCATGAATTGAATCATGAATCATGAATCGAATCATGTATCATGAATTCAAACATTATTTGAATCATGTATCATGAATTGAATAAGGAATCGAATCATGAATTGAATTATGAATCATGAAATGAATCATGAGTCATGAATAATGAATTGAATCATGAATCATGAATCATGAATTGAATCATGAATCATGAATCGAATCATGGATCATGAATCGAATCATGAATCATGAATTGAATCATGAATCATGAATCATGAATTGAATCATGAATCATGAATTAATGAATTAAATCATGAATCATGAATCATGAATCGAATCATGAATCATGAATCATGAATTGAATCATGAATCATGAATCGAATCATGAATCATGAATTAAATCATGAATCATGAATCATGAATTGAATCATGAATCATGAATCATGAATTGAATCATGAATCATGAATCATGAATCATGAATCGAATCATGAATCATGAATCATGAATCGAATCATGAATCATGAATTGAATCATGAATCATGAATCGAATCATGAATCATGAATTGAATCATGAATCATGAATCATGAATTGAATCATGAATCATGAATTAATGAATTAAATCATGAATCATGAATCGAATCATGAATCATGAATTGAATCATGAATCATGAATCATGAATTGAATCATGAATCATGAATTAATGAATTAAATCATGAATCATGAATCATGAATCGAATCATGAATCATGAATCATGAATTGAATCATGAATCATGAATCGAATCATGAATCATGAATTGAAACATTATTTGAATCATGTATCATGAATTGAATCATGAATTATGAATCATGAATCATGAATCGAATCATGAATCATGAATCATGAATCGAATCATGAATCATGAATTAAATCATGAATCATGAATCATGAATTGAATCATGAATCATGAATCATTAATCATGAATCATGAATCATGAATCATGAATCATGAATCGAATCATGAATCATGAATCATGAATCGAATCATGAATCATGAATCGAATCATGAATCATGAATTGAATCATGAATCATGAATCATGAATCATGAATCGAAACATGAATCATTAACTGAATCATGAATCATGAATCATGAATCATGAATTGAATCATGAATCATTAATCATGAATCGAATAATGAATAATGAATCATGAATCATGAATTGAATCATGAATCATGAATCAAGAATCATGAATCGAAACATGAATCATGAATTGAATCATGAATCATGAATCATGAATCATGAATTGAATCATGAATCATGAATTAAATCATGAATCATGAATTGAATCATGAATTGAATCATGAATCAAGAATCGAATCATGAATCATGAATTAAATCAAGAATCATGAATTGAATTATGAATTGAATCATGAATCATGAATCATGAATCATGAATTGAATTATGAATTGAATCATGAATCTTGAATCATGAATTGAATCATGAATCATGAATCATAAATCATGAATCATGAATCATAAATCATGAATCATGAATCATGATTCATGAATCATGAATCATGAATTGAATTATGAATTGAATCATGAATCATGAATTGAATCATGAATCATGAATCATGAATCATGAATCATGAATCATGAATTGAATTATGAATTGAATTATGAATCATGAATTGAATCATGAATCATGAATCATGAAATGAATCATGAATCATGAATTGAATTATGAATCATGAATTGTATCATGAATCATGAATCATGAATTGAATCATGAATCATGAATTGAATCATGAATCATGAATCATGAATCGAATCATGAATCATGAATCATGAATCGAATCATGAATCATGAATTGAATCATGAATCATGAATCATGAATTGAATCATGAATCATGAATTAATGAATTGAATCATGAATCATGAATCATGAATTGAATCATGAATCATGAATCGAATCATGAATCATGAATTGAATCATGAATCATGAATCGAATCATGAATCATGAATCATGAATTGAATCATGAATCATGAATTGAATCAGGAATCGAATCATGAATTCAATCATGAATCATAAATCGAATCATGAATCATGAATTGAATCAGAAATCGAATCATGAATTCAATCATGAATCATGAATTGAATCATGATTTTAATTATGAATCATGAATCATGAATTGAATCATGAATCATGAATCATGAATTGAATTATGAATTGAATCATGAATCTTGAATCATGAATTGAATCATGAATCATGAATCATAAATCATGAATCATGAATCATGAATCATAAATCATGAATCATGAATCATGATTCATGAATCATAAATCATGAATTGAATTATGAATTGAATCATGAATCATGAATTGAATCATGAATCATGAATCATGAAATGAATCATGAATCATGAATCATGAATTGAATTATGAATCATGAATTGTATCATGAATCATGAATCATGAATTGAATCATGAATCATGAATCATGAATTGAATCATGAATCATGAATCGAATCATGAATCATGAATCATGAATCGAATCATGAATCATGAATCGAATCATGAATCATGAATTGAATCATGAATCATGAATCATGAATTGAATCATGGATCATGAATTAATGAATTGAATCATGAATCATGAATCATGAATCGAATCATGAATCATGAATCATGAATCATGAATCGAATCATGAATCATAAATTGAATCATGAATCATGAATCATGAATTGAATCATGAATCATGAATTAATGAATTGAATCATGAATCATGAATCATGAATCGAATCATGAATCATGAATCATGAATTGAATCATGAATCATGAATCGAATCATGTATCATGAATTCAAACATTATTTGAATCATGTATCATGAATTGAATAAGGAATCGAATCATGAATTGAATTATGAATCATGAAATGAATCATGAGTCATGAATAATGAATTGAATCATGAATCATGAATCATGAATTGAATCATGAATCATGAATCATGAATCGAATCATGAATCATGAATTGAATCATGAATCATGAATCGAATCATGAATCATGAATCATGAATTGAATCATGAATCATGAATTAATGAATTAAATCATGAATCATGAATCATGAATCGAATCATGAATCATGAATCATGAATTGAATCATGAATCATGAATCGAATCATGAATCATGAATTAAATCATGAATCATGAATCATGAATTGAATCATGAATCATGAATCATGAATTGAATCATGAATCATGAATCATGAATCATGAATCGAATCATGAATCATGAATCATGAATCGAATCATGAATCATGAATTGAATCATGAATCATGAATCGAATCATGAATCATGAATTGAATCATGAATCATGAATCATGAATTGAATCATGAATCATGAATTAATGAATTAAATCATGAATCATGAATCGAATCATGAATCATGAATTGAATCATGAATCATGAATCATGAATTGAATCATGAATCATGAATTAATGAATTAAATCATGAATCATGAATCATGAATCGAATCATGAATCATGAATCATGAATTGAATCATGAATCATGAATCGAATCATGAATCATGAATTGAAACATTATTTGAATCATGTATCATGAATTGAATCATGAATTATGAATCATGAATCATGAATCGAATCATGAATCATGAATCATGAATCGAATCATGAATCATGAATTAAATCATGAATCATGAATCATGAATTGAATCATGAATCATGAATCATTAATCATGAATCATGAATCATGAATCATGAATCATGAATCGAATCATGAATCATGAATCATGAATTGAATCATGAATCATGAATCAAGAATCATGAATCGAAACATGAATCATGAATTGAATCATGAATCATGAATCATGAATCATGAATTGAATCATGAATCATGAATTAAATCATGAATCATGAATTGAATCATGAATTGAATCATGAATCAAGAATCGAATCATGAATCATGAATTAAATCAAGAATCATGAATTGAATTATGAATTGAATCATGAATCATGAATCATGAATCATGAATTGAATTATGAATTGAATCATGAATCTTGAATCATGAATTGAATCATGAATCATGAATCATAAATCATGAATCATGAATCATAAATCATGAATCATGAATCATGATTCATGAATCATGAATCATGAATTGAATTATGAATTGAATCATGAATCATGAATTGAATCATGAATCATGAATCATGAATCATGAATCATGAATCATGAATTGAATTATGAATTGAATTATGAATCATGAATTGAATCATGAATCATGAATCATGAAATGAATCATGAATCATGAATTGAATTATGAATCATGAATTGTATCATGAATCATGAATCATGAATTGAATCATGAATCATGAATTGAATCATGAATCATGAATCATGAATCGAATCATGAATCATGAATCATGAATCGAATCATGAATCATGAATTGAATCATGAATCATGAATCATGAATTGAATCATGAATCATGAATTAATGAATTGAATCATGAATCATGAATCATGAATTGAATCATGAATCATGAATCGAATCATGAATCATGAATTGAATCATGAATCATGAATCATGAATTGAATCATGAATCATGAATTAATGAATTAAATCATGAATCATGAATCATGAATCGAATCATGAATCATGAATCATGAATTGAATCATGAATCATGAATCGAATCATGAATCATGAATTGAAACATTATTTGAATCATGTATCATGAATTGAATCATGAATTATGAATCATGAATCATGAATCGAATCATGAATCATGAATCATGAATCGAATCATGAATCATGAATTAAATCATGAATCATGAATCATGAATTGAATCATGAATCATGAATCATTAATCATGAATCATGAATCATGAATCATGAATCGAATCATGAATCATGAATTGAATCATGAATCATGAATCAAGAATCATGAATCGAAACATGAATCATGAATTGAATCATGAATCATGAATCATGAATCATGAATTGAATCATGAATCATGAATCATGAATCGAATAATGAATAATGAATCATGAATCATGAATTGAATCATGAATCATGAATCAAGAATCATGAATCGAAACATGAATCATGAATTGAATCATGAATCATGAATTGAATCATGAATTGAATCATGAATCAAGAATCGAATCATGAATCATGAATTGAATCAAGAATCATGAATCATGAATCATAAATAGAATCATAAATCATGAATCATGAATTGAATCATGAATCATGAATCGAATCATGTATCATGAATCATGAATCGAATCATGAATCATGAATCATGAATCATGAATTGAATCATGAATCGAATCATGAATCATAAATTGAATCATGAATCATGAATTGAATCAGGAATCGAATCATGAATTGAATCATGAATCATAAATCGAATCATGAATCATGAATTGAATCAGGAATCGAATCATGAATTGAATCATGAATCATGAATTGAAACATGATTTTAATTATGAATCATGAATCATGAATTGAATCATGAATCATGAATCATGAATCATGAATTGAATTATGAATTGAATCATGAATCTTGAATCATGAATTGAATCATGAATCATGAATCATAAATCATAAATCATGAATCATGATTCATGAATCATGAATCATGAATTGAATTATGAATTGAATCATGAATCATGAATTGAATCATGAATCATGAATCATGAAATGAATCATGAATCATGAATTGAATTATGAATCATGAATCGAATCATGAATCGAATCATGAATCATGAATCGAATCATGAATCATGAATTGAATCATGAATCATGAATCGAATCATGAATCATGAATCGAATCATGAATCATGAATTGTATCATGAATCATGAATCATGAATTGAATCATGAATCATGAATCATGAATTGAATCATGAATCATGAATCATGAATCATGAATCGAATCATGAATCATGAATCATGAATCATGAATCGAATCATGAATCATGAATTGAATCATGAATCATGAATTATGAATCATGAATTGAATCATGAATCATGAATTATGAATCATGAATTGAATCATGAATCATGAATCATGAATTGAATCATGAATCATGAATCAAATCATGAATCATGAATCATGAATCGAATCATGAATCATGAATTGAATCATGAATCATGAATTGAATCATGAATCATGAATCATGAATTGAATCATGAATCATGAATCATGAATCGAATCATGAATCATGAATCATGAATCATGAATTGAATCATGAATAATGAATCGAATCATGAATCATGAATTGAATCATGAGTTGAATCATGAATCATAAATTGAATCATGAATCATGAATCATGAATTGAATCATGAATCATGAATTATGAATCGAATCATGAATCATGAATTAAACCATGAGTTGAATCATGAATCATAAATTGAATCATGAATCATGAAATGAATCATGAATTGAATCATGAATTGAATCATGATTCATGAATCATGAATTGAATCATGAATCATGAATCATGAATCATGAATCATGAATTGAATCATGAATCATGATTTGAATCAGGAATCGAATCATGAATCATGAATTCAATCATGATTTTAATTATGAATCATGAATCATGAATTGAATCATGAATCATGAATTGAATTATGAATTGAATCATGAATCTTGAATCATGAATTGAATCATGAATCATGAATCATAAATCATGAATCATGAATCATGAATCATGAATTGAATTATGAATTGAATCATGAATCATGAATTGAATCATGAATCATGAATCATGAATTGAATCATGAATCATGAATCATGAATTGAATCATGAATCATGAATCGAATCATGAATCATGAATCGAATCATGAATCATGAATCGAATCATGAATCATGAATTGTATCATGAATCATGAATCATGAATTGAATCATGAATCATGAATCATGAATTGAATCATGAATCATGAATCATGAATCATGAATCGAATCATGAATCATGAATCATGAATCGAATTATGAATCATGAATTGAATCATGAATCATGAATTATGAATCATGAATTGAATCATGATTCATGAATCATGAATTGAATCATGAATCATGAATCATGAATTGAATCATGAATCATGAATCATAAAATGAATCATGAATCATGAATCATGAATCATGAATCGAATCATGAATCATGAATCATTAATTGAATCATGAATCATGAATTGAATCATGAATCATGAATCATGAATTGAATCATGAATCATGAATCATGAATCATGAATCGAATCGTGAATCATGAATCATGAATCATGATTCGAATCATGAATCATGAATTGAATCATGAATCATGAATCAAGAATCATGAATCGAAACATGAATCATGAATTGAATCATGAATCATGAATCATGAATCATGAATTGAATAATGAATCATGAATCATAAATCAAATAATGAATAATGAATCATGAATCATGAATTGAATCATGAATTATGAATCAAGAATCATGAATCGAAACATGAATCATGAATTGAATCATGAATCATGAATCATGAATCATGAATTGAATCATGAATCATGAATCATGAATCGAATAATGAATCATGAATCATGAATCATGAATTGAATCATGAATCATGAATTGAATCATAAATCATGAATTAAATCATGAATTGAATCACGAATCAAGAATCGAATCATGAATCATGAATTGAATCAAGAATCATGAATCATGAATCATAAATTGAATCATAAATCATGAATCATGAATCGAATCATGAATTGAATCATGAATCATAAATCGAATCATGAATCATGAATTGAATCAGGAATCGAATCATGAATTGAATCATGAATCATGAATTGAATCATGATTTTAATTATGAATCATGAATCATGAATTGAATCATGAATCATGAATCATGAATCATGAATTGAATTATGAATTGAATCATGAATCTTGAATCATGAATTGAATCATGAATCATGAATCATAAATCATGAATCATGAATCATGATTCATGAATCATGATTCATGAATTGAATTATGAATTGAATCATGAATCATGAATTGAATCATGAATCATGAAATGAATCATGAATCATGAATTGAATTATGAATCATGAATCGAATCATGAATCGAATCATGAATCATGAATCGAATCATGAATCATGAATTGAATCATGAATCATGAATCGAATCATGAATCATGAATCGAATCATGAATCATGAATTGTATCATGAATCATGAATCATGAATTGAATCATGAATCATGAATCATGAATTGAATCATGAATCATGAATCATGAATCATGAATCGAATCATGAATCATGAATCATGAATCTTGAATCGAATCATGAATCATGAATTGAATCATGAATCATGAATTATGAATCATGAATTGAATCATGAATCATGAATTATGAATCATGAATTGAATCATGAATCATGAATCATGAATTGAATCATGAATCATGAATCAAATCATGAATCATGAATCATGAATCGAATCATGAATCATGAATTGAATCATGAATCATGAATCATGAATTGAATCATGAATCATGAATCATGAATTGAATCATGAATCATGAATCATGAATCGAATCATGAATCATGAATCATGAATCATGAATTGAATCATGAATAATGAATCGAATCATGAATCATGAATTGAATCATGAGTTGAATCATGAATCATAAATTGAATCATGAATCATGAATCATGAATTGAATCATGAATCATGAATTATGAATCGAATCATGAATCATGAATTAAATCATGAGTTGAATCATGAATCATAAATTGAATCATGAATCATGAAATGAATCATGAATTGAATCATGAATTGAATCATGATTCATGAATCATGAATTGAATCATGAATCATGAATCATGAATCATGAATCATGAATTGAATCATGAATCATGATTTGAATCAGGAATCGAATCATGAATCATGAATTCAATCATGATTTTAATTATGAATCATGAATCATGAATTGAATCATGAATCATGAATTGAATTATGAATTGAATCATGAATCTTGAATCATGAATTGAATCATGAATCATGAATCATAAATCATGAATCATGAATCATGAATCATGAATTGAATTATGAATTGAATCATGAATCATGAATTGAATCATGAATCATGAATCATGAATTGAATCATGAATCATGAATCATGAATTGAATCATGAATCATGAATCGAATCATGAATCATGAATCGAATCATGAATCATGAATCGAATCATGAATCATGAATTGTATCATGAATCATGAATCATGAATTGAATCATGAATCATGAATCATGAATTGAATCATGAATCATGAATCATGAATCATGAATCGAATCATGAATCATGAATCGAATTATGAATCATGAATTGAATCATGAATCATGAATTATGAATCATGAATTGAATCATGATTCATGAATCATGAATTGAATCATGAATCATGAATCATGAATTGAATCATGAATCATGAATCATAAATTGAATCATGAATCATGAATCATGAATCATGAATCGAATCATGAATCATGAATCATTAATTGAATCATGAATCATGAATTGAATCATGAATCATGAATCATGAATTGAATCATGAATCATGAATCATGAATCATGAATCGAATCGTGAATCATGAATCATGAATCATGATTCGAATCATGAATCATGAATTGAATCATGAATCATGAATCAAGAATCATGAATCGAAACATGAATCATGAATTGAATCATGAATCATGAATCATGAATTGAATAATGAATCATGAATCATAAATCAAATAATGAATAATGAATCATGAATCATGAATTGAATCATGAATTATGAATCAAGAATCATGAATCGAAACATGAATCATGAATTGAATCATGAATCATGAATCATGAATCATGAATTGAATCATGAATCATGAATCATGAATCGAATAATGAATCATGAATCATGAATCATGAATTGAATCATGAATCATGAATTGAATCATAAATCATGAATTAAATCATGAATTGAATCACGAATCAAGAATCGAATCATGAATCATGAATTGAATCAAGAATCATGAATCATGAATCATAAATTGAATCATAAATCATGAATCATGAATTGAATCATGAATCATGAATCGAATCATGTATCATGAATCAAGAATCGAATCATGAATCATGAATTGAATCAAGAATCATGAATCATGAATCATAAATTGAATCATAAATCATGAATCATGAATTGAATCATGAATCATGAATCGAATCATGTATCATGAATCATGAATTGAATCATGAATCATGAATCATGAATCATGAATTGAATCATGAATCATGAATTGAATCAGGAATCGAATCATGAATTCAATCATGAATCATAAATCGAATCATGAATCATGAATTGAATCAGAAATCGAATCATGAATTCAATCATGAATGATGAATTCAATCATGAATTCAATCATGAATCATGAATTCAATCATGATTTTAATTATGAATCATGAATCATGAATTCAATCATGAATTCAATCATGAATCATGAATTCAATCATGATTTTAATTATGAATCATGAATCATGAATTCAATCATGAATCATGAATCATGAATTAAATTATGAATTGAATCATGAATCTTGAATCATGAATTGAATCATGAATCATGAATCATAAATCATGAGTCATGAATCATGAATCATAAATCATGAATCATGAATCATGATTCATGAATCATGAATCATGAATTGAATTATGAATTGAATCATGAATCATGAATTGAATCATGAATCATGAATCATGAAATGAATCATGAATCATGAATTGAATTATGAATCATGAATTGTATCATGAATCATGAATCATGAATTGAATCATGAATCATGAATCATGAATTGAATCATGAATCATGAATCATGAATCATGAATCGAATCATGAATCATGAATCATGAATCGAATCATGAATCATGAATTGAATCATGAATCATGAATCATGAATTAAATCATGAATCATGAATTAATGAATTGAATCATGAATCATGAATCGAATCATGAATCATGAATTGAATCATGAATCATGAATCGAATCATGAATCATGAATTGAATCATGAATCATGAATCATGAATTGAATCATGAATCATGAATTAATGAATTAAATCATGAATCATGAATCGAATCATGAATCATGAATCATGAATTGAATCATGAATCATGAATCGAATCATGAATCATGAATTGAAACATTATTTGAATCATGTATCATGAATTGAAGCAGGAATCGAATCATGAATTGAATTATGAATCATGAAATGAATCATGAGTCATGAATAATGAATTGAATCATGAATCATGAATCATGAATCATGAATTGAATCATGAATCATGAATCATGAATCGAATCATGAATCATGAATCGAATCATGAATCATGAATTGAATCATGAGTTGAATCATGAATCATAAATTTAATCATGAATCATGAATCATGAATCGAATCATGAATTGAATCATGAATCATGAATCGAATCATGAATCATGAATTGAAACATTATTTGAATCATGTATCATGAATTGAATCAGGAATCGAATCATGAATTGAATTATGAATCATGAAATGAATCATGAGTCATGAATAATGAATTGAATCATGAATCATGAATCATGAATCATAAATTGAATCATGAATCATGAATCATGAATCGAATCATGAATCATGAATCGAATCATGAATCATGAATTGAATCATGAATCATGAATTGAATCATGAATCATGAATAATGAATTGAATCATGAATCATGAATCATGAATCGAATCTTGAATCATGAATCGAATCATGAATCATGAATTGAATCATGAATCATGAATCATGAATTGAATCATGAATCATGAATTGAATCATGAATCATGAATCATGAATCATGAATCATGAATCATGAATCGAATCATGAATCATGAATTGAATCATGAATCATGAATCATGAATTGAATCATGAATCATAATTCATGAATTGAATCATGAATCATGAATCATGAATCATGAATTGAATCATGAATCATGAATTGAATCAGGAATCGAATCATGAATTCAATCATGAATCATAAATCGAATCATGAATCATGAATTGAATCAGAAATCGAATCATGAATTCAATCATGAATCATGAATTCAATCATGAATTCAATCATGAATCATGAATTCAATCATGATTTTAATTATGAATCATGAATCATGAATTCAATCATGAATCATGAATTAAATTATGAACTGAATCATGAATCTTGAATCATGAATTGAATCATGAATCATGAATCATAAATCATGAGTCATAAATCATGAATCATAAATCATGAATCATGAATCATGATTCATGAATCATGAATCATGAATCATGATTCATGAATCATGAATCATGAATTGAATTATGAATTGAATCATGAATCATGAATTGAATCATGAATCATGAATCATGAAATGAATCATGAATCATGAATTGAATTATGAATCATAATTTGTATCATGAATCTTGAATCATGAATTGAATCATGAATCATGAATCATGAATTGAATCATGAATCATGAATCATGAATCATGAATCGAATCATGAATCATGAATCATGAATCGAATCAAGAATCATGAATTGAATCATGAATCATGAATCATGAATTGAATCATGAATCATGAATTAATGAATTGAATCATGAATCATGAATCATGAATCGAATCATGAATCATGAATTGAATCATGAATCATGAATCGAATCATGAATCATGAATTGAATCATGAATCATGAATCATGAATTGAATCATGAATCATGAATTAATGAATTAAATCATGAATCATGAATCGAATCATGAATCATGAATCATGAATTGAATCATGAATCATGAATCGAATCATGAATCATGAATTGAAACATTATTTGAATCATGTATCATGAATTGAAGCAGGAATCGAATCATGAATTGAATTATGAATCATGAAATGAATCATGAGTCATGAATAATGAATTGAATCATGAATCATGAATCATGAATCATGAATTGAATCATGAATCATGAATCATGAATCGAATCATGAATCATGAATCGAATCATGAATCATGAATTGAATCATGAGTTGAATCATGAATCATAAATTGAATCATGAATCATGAATCATGAATCATGAATCGAATCATGAATTGAATCATGAATCATGAATCGAATCATGAATCATGAATTGAAACATTATTTGAATCATGTATCATGAATTGAATCAGGAATCGAATCATGAATTGAATTATGAATCATGAAATGAATCATGAGTCATGAATAATGAATTGAATCATGAATCATGAATCATGAATCATAAATTGAATCATGAATCATGAATCATGAATCG
This sequence comes from Mixophyes australis, assembly GCA_036250195.1. Classification (NCBI taxonomy): domain Eukaryota; kingdom Metazoa; phylum Chordata; class Amphibia; order Anura; family Limnodynastidae; genus Mixophyes; species Mixophyes australis. The sequence continues at coordinate 700,335 of JAVHZZ010000027.1, forward strand.
AATCATGAATCATGAATCGAATCATGAATCATGAATTGAATCATGAATCATGAATTGAATCATGAATCATGAATAATGAATTGAATCATGAATCATGAATCATGAATCATGAATCGAATCTTGAATCATGAATCGAATCATGAATCATGAATTGAATCATGAATCATGAATCATGAATTGAATCATGAATCATGAATTGAAACATGAATCATGAATCATGAATCATGAATCATGAATCATGAATCATGAATCATGAATCATGAATCGAATCATGAATCATGAATTGAATCATGAATCATGAATCATGAATTGAATCATGAATCATAATTCATGAATTGAATCATGAATCATGAATCATGAATCGAATCATGAATCATGAATCGAATCATGAATCATGAATTGAATCATGAATCATGAATTGAATCATGAATCATGAATTGAATCATGAATCATGAATCGAATAATGAATCATGAATTGAATCATGAATCATGAATCATGAATCATGAATCATAAATTGAATCATGAATCATGAATCATTAATCGAATCATGAATCATGAATCGAATCATGAATCATGAATTGAATCATGAATCATGAATTGAATCATGAATCATGAATAATGAATTGAATCATGAATCATGAATCATGAATCATGAATCGAATCTTGAATCATGAATCGAATCATGAATCATGAATTGAATCATGAATCATGAATCATGAATTGAATCATGAATCATGAATTGAAACATGAATCATGAATCATGAATCATGAATCATGAATCATGAATCGAATCATGAATCATGAATTGAATCATGAATCATGAATCATGAATTGAATCATGAATCATAATTCATGAATTGAATCATGAATCATGAATCATGAATCGAATCATGAATCATGAATCATGAATCGAAACATGAATCATGAATTGAATCATGAATCATGAATTGAATCATGAATCATGAATTGAATCATGAATCATGAATCGAATAATGAATCATGAATTGAATCATGAATCATGAATCATGAATCATGAATCGAATAATGAATCTTGAATTTTGAATTGAATCATGAATCATGAATTGAATCATGAATCATGAATCAAGAATCATGAATCGAAACATGAATCATGAATTGAATCATGAATCATGAATCATGAATTGAATCATGAATCATGAATCATGAATCATGAATCGCATAATGAATCTTGAATTTTGAATTGAATCATGAATCATGAATTGAATCATTAATCATGGATCGAATCATGAATTGAATCATGAATCATGAATCGAATCATGAATCATAAATTGAATCATGAATCATGAATCATAAATTGAATCATAAATCATGAATCATGAATTGAATCATGAATCATGAATCGAATCATGAATTATGAATCATGAATTGAATCATGAATTGAATCATGAATCATGAATCGAATCATGAATCATGAATTGAATCATGAATTGAATCATGAATCATGAATTGAATCATGAATCATGAATCATAAATCCAATCATGAATCATGAATTGAATCATGAATCGAATCATGAATTGAATCATTAATCATGAATTGAATCATGAATCATGAATTATGAATCATGAATTGAATCATGAATCATGAATCATGAATTGAATCATGAATCATGAATCATGAATTGAATCATGAATCATGAATTATGAATCATGAATTGAATCATGAATCATGAATCATGAATTGAATCATGAATCATGAATCATGAATCATAAATCGAATCATGAATCATGAATCATGAATTGAATCATGAATCATGAATCATGAATCATAAATCGAATCATGAATCATGAATCGAATCATGAATCATGAATTGAATCATGAATCATGAATCATGAATTGAATCATGAATCATGAATCATGAATTGAATCATGAATCATGAATCATGAATCATGAATCATGAATTGAATCATGAATCATGAATCGAATCATGAATCATGAATCATGAATTGAATCATGAATCATGAATCATGAATTGAATCATGAATTATGAATCATGAATCATGAATCGAATCATGAATCATGAATCATGAATCATGAATTGAATCATGAATCATGAATCATGAATTGAATCATCAATCATGAATCATGAATTGAATCATGAATCATAATTCATGAATTGAATCATGAATCATGAATCATGAATCGAATCATGAATCATGAATCATGAATCGAATCATGAATCATGAATTCAATCATGAATCATGAATCATGAATCGAAACATGAATCATGAATTGAATCATGAATCATGAATTGAATCATGAATCATGAATTGAATCATGAATCATGAATCGAATAATGAATCATGAATTGAATCATGAATCATGAATCATGAATCAAGAATCATGAATCGAAACATGAATCATGAATTGAATCATGAATCATGAATCATGAATCATGAATTGAATCATGAATCATGAATCATAAATCGAATCATGAATTATGAATTGAATCATGAATCGAATCATGAATTGAATCATGAATCATGAATTGTATCATGAATCATGAATCATGAATTGAATCATGAATCATGAATCATGAAATGAATCATGAATCATGAATCATGAATTGAATCATGAATCATGAATCATGAATCATGAATCGAATAATGAATCTTGAATTTTGAATTGAATCATGAATCATGAATTGAATCATGAATCATGGATCGAATCATGAATCGAATCATGAATCATGAATCGAATCATGAATCATGAATCTAATCATGAATCATGAATCATGAATCATAAATTGAATCATAAATCATGAATCGAATCATGAATCATGAATCGAATCATGAATCGAATCATGAATCATGAATCATGAATCATAAATTGAATCATAAATCATGAATCATGAATTGAATCATGAATCATGAATCGAATCATGAATTATGAATCATGAATTGAATCATGAATCGAATCATGAATCATGAATTGAATCATGAATTGAATCATGAATCATGAATTGAATCATGAATCATGAATCATAAATCAAATCATGAATCATGAATTGAATCATGAATCGAATCATGAATTGAATCAGTAATCATGAATTGAATCATGAATCATGAATTGAATCATGAATCATGAATTCTGAATCATGAATTAAATCATGAATCATGAATCATGAATTGAATCATGAATCATGAATCATGAATTGAATCATGAATCATGAATTGAATCATGAATTATGAATCATGAATCATGAATTGAATCATGAATCATGAATCATGAATTGAATCATGAATCATGAATCATGAATCATAAATCGAATCATGAATCATGAATCGAATCATGAATCATGAATTGAATCATGAATCATGAATCATGAATTGAATCATGAATCATGAATCATGAATTGAAGCATGAATCATGAATCATGAATCATGAATCATGAATCATGAATCATGAATCATGAATCATGAATCATGAATCATGAATTGAATCATGAATCATGAATCGAATCATGAATCATGAATTGAATCATGATTCATGAATCATGAATTGAATCATGAATCATAAATCATGAATCATGAATTTAATCATGAATCATGATTTGAATCAGGAATCGAATCATGAATCATGAATTGAATCATGATTTTAATTATGAATCATGAATCATGAATTGAATTATGAATTGAATCATGAATCATGAATCATGAATGGAATCATGAATCATGAATCATAAATCATGAATCATGAATCATGAATCATGAATTGAATTATGAATTGAATCATGAATCATGAATTGAATCATGAATCATGAATCATGAATTGAATCATGAATCATGAATCATGAATTGAATCATGAATCATGAATCGAATCATGAATCATGAATCGAATCATGAATCATGAATTGTATCATGAATCATGAATCATGAATTGAATCATGAATCATGAATCATGAATTGAATCATGAATCATGAATCATGAATCGAATCATGAATCATGAATCATGAATTGAATCATGAATCATGAATTGAATCATGAATTATGAATCATGAATCATGAATTGAATCATGAATCATGAATCATGAATTGAATCATGAATCATGAATCATGAATCATAAATCGAATCATGAATCATGAATCGAATCATGAATCATGAATTGAATCATGAATCATGAATCATGAATTGAATCATGAATCATGAATCATGAATTGAAGCATGAATCATGAATCATGAATCATGAATCATGAATCATGAATCATGAATCATGAATCATGAATCATGAATCATGAATTGAATCATGAATCATGAATCGAATCATGAATCATGAATTGAATCATGATTCATGAATCATGAATTGAATCATGAATCATAAATCATGAATCATGAATTTAATCATGAATCATGATTTGAATCAGGAATCGAATCATGAATCATGAATTGAATCATGATTTTAATTATGAATCATGAATCATGAATTGAATTATGAATTGAATCATGAATCATGAATCATGAATGGAATCATGAATCATGAATCATAAATCATGAATCATGAATCATGAATCATGAATTGAATTATGAATTGAATCATGAATCATGAATTGAATCATGAATCATGAATCATGAATTGAATCATGAATCATGAATCATGAATTGAATCATGAATCATGAATCGAATCATGAATCATGAATCGAATCATGAATCATGAATTGTATCATGAATCATGAATCATGAATTGAATCATGAATCATGAATCATGAATTGAATCATGAATCATGAATCATGAATCGAATCATGAATCATGAATCATGAATCATGAATCGAATCATGAATCATGAATTGAATCATGAATCATGAATTATGAATCATGAATTGAATCATGAATCATGAATCATGAATTGAATCATGAATCATGAATCATGAATTGAATCATGAATCATGAATCATGAATTGAATCATGAATTATGAATCATGAATCATGAATCGAATCATGAATCATGAATCATGAATCGAATCATGAATCATGAATCATGAATTGAATCATGAATCATGAATCATGAATCATGAATCGAATAATGAATAATGAATCATAAATAATGAATTGAATCATGAATCATGAATCAAGAATCATGAATCGAAACATGAATCATGAATTGAATCATGAATCATGAATCATGAATCATGAATTGAATCATGAATCAAGAATCGAATCATGAATCATGAATTGAATCAAGAATCATGAATCATGAATCATAAATTGAATCATAAATCATGAATCATGAATTGAATCATGAATCATGAATCGAATCATATATCATGAATCATGAATTTAATCATGAATCATGAATCGAATCATGAATCATGAATCATGAATTGAATCATGAATCGAATCATGAATCATGAATTGAATCATGAATCATGAATTGAATCAGGAATCGAATCATGAATTCAATCATGAATCATGAATTCAATCATGATTTTAATTATGAATCATGAATCATGAATTAAATCATGAATCATGAATCATGAATCATGAATTGAATTATGAATTGAATCATGAATTTTGAATCATGAATTGAATCATGAATCATGAATCATAAATCATGAATCATGAATCATGATTCATGAATCATGAATCATGAATTGAATTATGAATTGAATCATGAATCATGAATTGAATCATGAATCATGAAATGAATCATGAATCATAAATCATGAATTTAATTATGAATCATGAATCGAATCATGAATCGAATCATGAATCATGAATCGAATCATGAATCATGAATTGTATCATGAATCATGAATCATGAATTGAATCATGAATCATGAATCATGAAATGAATCATGAATCATGAATCATGAATTGAATTATGAATCATGAATCGAATCAGGAATCGAATCATGAATCAAGAATTGAATCATGAATCATGAATTATGAATCATGAATTGAATCATGAATCATGAATCATGAATCATGAATTGAATCATGAATTATGAATCATGAATTGAATCATGAATCATGAATTGAATCATGAATCATGAATCATGAATCATGAATCGAATCATGAATCATGAATCATGAATCGAATCATGAATCATGAATTGAATCATGAATCATGAATCATGAATTGAATCATGAATCATGAATCATGAATTGTATCATGAATTATGAATCGAATCATGAATCATGAATTGAATCATGAATTGAATCATGAATCATGAATCGAATCATGAATCATGAATTGAATCATGAATTGAATCATGAATTGAATCATGAATCATGAATTGAATCATGAATCATGAATCATAAATCGAATCATGAATTATGAATTGAATCATGAATCGAATCATGAATTGAATCATTAATCATGAATTGAATCATGAATCATGAATTGAATCATGAATCATGAATTATGAATCATGAATTAAATCATGAATCATGAATCATGAATTGAATCATGAATCATGAATCATGAATTGAATCATGAATCATGAATTGAATCATGAATTATGAATCATGAATCATGAATCGAATCATGAATCATGAATTGAATCATGAATCATGAAATAATGAATTGAATCATGAATCATGAATCATGAATTGAATCATGAATCATGGATCGAATCATGAATCATGAATTGAATCATGAATCATGAATCATGAATCATGAATTGAATCATGAATCATGAATTAATAAATTGAATCATGAATCATGAATCATGAATCGAATCATGAATCATGAATCATGAATTGAATCATGAATCGAATCATGAATCATGAATTGAAACATTAATTGAATCATGTATCATGAATTGAATCAGGAATCGAATCATGAATTGAATTATGAATCATCAAAATGAATCATGAGTCATGAATAATGAATTAAATCATGAATCATGAATCATGAATCATGAATTGAATCATGAGTTGAATCATGAATCATAAATTGAATCATGAATCATGAATCATGAATCATGAATTGAATCATGATTAATGAATTGTATCATGAATCATGAATCATGAATTGAATCATGAATCATGAATCATGAATTGAATCATGAATCATGAATCATGAATCATGAATCGAATCATGAATCATGAATCGAATCATGAATCATGAATTGAATCATGAATCATGAAATGAATCATGAATCATGAATCATGAATTGAATCATGAATCATGAATTGAATCATGAATCATGAATTGAATCATGAATCATGAATCGAATCATGAATCATGAATTGAATAATGAATCATGAATTGAATCATGAATCATGAATCATGAATCGAATCATGAATCATGAATTGAATCATGAATCATGAATCATGAATTGAATCATGAATCATGAATCGAATCATGAATCATGAATTGAATCATGAATCATGAATCATGAATCGAAACATGAATCATGAATTGAATCATGAATTGAATCATGAATCATGAATCATGAATCGAATAATGAATCATGAATTGAATCATGAATCATGAATCATGAATCAAGAATCATGAATCGAAACATGAATCATGAATTGAATCATGAATCATGAATCATGAATCATGAGTCATGAATTGAATCATGAATCATGAATTGAATCATGAATCATGAATCGAATCATGAATCAAATCATGAATCATGAATCGAATCATGAATCATGAATCGAATCATGAATCATGAATCATGAATCATAAATTGAATCATAAATCATGAATCATGAATTGAATCATGAATCATGAATCGAATCATGAATCATGAATTGAATCATGAATTATGAATCATGAATCATAAATTGAATCATAAATCATGAATCATGAATTGAATCATGAATCATGAATCGAATCATGAATCATGAATCATGAATTGAATCACGAATCATGAATCATAAATCCAATCATGAATCATGAATTGAATCATGAATCGAATCATGAATTGAATCATTAATCATGAATTGAATCATGAATCGTAAATTATTATGAATCATGAATTGAATCATGAATCATGAATCATGAATTGAATCATGAATCATGAATCATGAATTGAATCATGAATTATGAATTATGAATCATGAATTGAATCATGAATCATGAATCATGAATTGAATCATGAATCATGAATCATGAATCATAAATCGAATCATGAATCATGAATCGAATCATGAATCATGAATTGAATCATGAATCATGAATCATGAATTGAATCATGAATCATGAATCATGAATTGAATCATGAATCATGAATCATGAATCATGAATCATGAATTGAATCATGAATCATGAATCGAATCATGAATCATGAATTGAATCATGAGTTGAATCATGAATCATAAATTGAATCATGAATCATGAATCATGAATTGAATCATGAATCATGAATTATGAATCGAATCATGAATCATGAATTGAATCATGAGTTGAATCATGAATCATAAATTGAATCATGAATCATGAAATGAATCATGAATTGAATCATGAATCATGAATCATGAATCATGAATTCAATCATGAATCATGATTTGAATCAGGAATCGAATCATGAATCATGAATTGAATCATGATTTTAATTATGAATCATGAATCATGAATTGAATCATGAATCATGAATCATGAATTGAATTATGAATTGAATCATGAATCTTGAATCATGAATTGAATAATGAATCATGAATCATAAATCATGAATCATGAATCATGAATCATGAATTGAATTATGAATTGAATCATGAATCATGAATTGAATCATGGATCATGAATCATGAATTGAATAATGAATCATAAATCATGAATTGAATCATGAATCATGAATCAAAACATGAATCATGAATCGAATCATGAATCATGAATTGTATCATGAATCATGAATCATGAATTGAATCATGAATCATGAATCATGAATCGAATCATGAATCATGAATCATGAATCGAATCATGAATCATGAATTGAATCATGAATCATGAATTATGAATCATGAATTGAATCATGAATCATGAATTGAATCATGAATCATGAATCATGAATTGAATCATGAATCATGAATTGAATCATGAATCATGAATCATGAATTAAATCATGAATCATGAATCATGAATCGAATCATAAATCATGAATCACGAATCGAATCATAAATCATGAATTGAATCATAAATCATGAATCATGAATTGAATCATGAATCATGAATCATGAATTGAATCATGAATCATTAATCATGAATCATGAAGTGAATCATGAATCATGAATCATGAATCATGAATTGAATCATGAATCATGAATCATGAATCGAATCATGAATCATGAATCAAGAATCATGAATCGAAACATGAATCATGAATTGAATCATGAATCATGAATCATAAATCATGAATTGAATCATGAATCATGAATCATGAATCAAATAATGTATCATGAATCATGAATCATGAATTGAATCATGAATCATGAATCAAGAATCATGAATCGAAATATGAATCATGAATTGAATCATGAATCATGAATCATGAATCATGAATTGAATCATGAATTATGAATCATGAATCGAATAATGAATCATGAATCATGAATCATGAATTGAATCATGAATCATGAATTGAATCATGAATTGAATCATGAATCAAGAATCGAATCATGAATCATGAATTGAATCAAGAATCATGAATCATGAATCATAAATTGAATCATAAATCATGAATTATGAATTGAATCATGAACCATGAATCGAATCATGAATCATGAATCATGAATTGAATCATAAATTGAATCATGAATCATGAATAGAATCATGAATCATGAATCATGAATTGAATCATGAATCGAATCATGAATCATGAATTGAATCATGAATTGAATCATGAATTGAATCATTAATCATGAATTGAATCATGAATTGAATCATGAATTATGAATCATGAATTGAATCATGAATCATGAATCGAATCATGAATCATGAATCATGAATTGAATCATGAATCGAATCATAAATCATGAATTGAATCATGAATTGAATCATGAATCATGAATCGAATCATGAATCATGAATTAAATAATAAATTGAATCATGAATCATGAATCATGAATCATGAATCATGAATTGAATCATGAATCATGAATCATGAATTGAATCATGAATCATGAATCATGAATCGAATCATGAATCATGAATCGAATCAAGAATCATGAATTGAATCATGAGTTGAATCATGAATCATAAATTGAATCATGAATCATGAATTATGAATCATGAATTGAATCATGAATCATGAATTGTATCATGAATCATGAATCATGAATTGAATCATGAATCATGAATCATGAATTGAATCATGAATCATGAATCATGAATCATGAATCGAATCATGAATCATGAATTGAATCATGAATCATGAATCATGAATTGAATCATGAATCATGAATCATGAATTGAATCATGAATCATGAATCATGAATCATGAATCATGAATTGAATCATGAATCATGAATTGAATCATGAATCATGAATCATGAATTGAATCATGAATCATGAATCATGAATTGAATCATGAATCATGAATCGAATCATGAATCATGAATTGAATCATGAATCATGAATCGAAACATGAATCATGAATTGAATCATGAATCATGAATTGAATCATGAATCATGAATCGAATAATGAATCATGAATTGAATCATGAATCATGAATCGAATAATGAATCATGAATTGAATCATGAATCATGAATCATGAATCATGACTCAAGAATCATGAATCGAAACATGAATCATGAATTGAATCATGAATCATGAATCATGAATCATGAGTCATGAATCATGAATCATGAATCATGAATCGAATAATGAATCATGAATCATGAATCATGAATTGAATCATGAATCATGAATTGAATCATGAATCATGAATCGAATCATGAATCGAATCATGAATCATGAATCGAATCATGAATCATGAATTGAATCATAAATCATGAATCATGAATCATAAATTGAATCATAAATCATGAATCATGAATTGAATCATTAATCATGAATCGAATCATGAATCATGAATTGAATCATAAATCATGAATCATGAATCATAAATTGAATCATAAATCATGAATCATGAATTGAATCATGAATCATGAATTGAATCATGAATCATGAATCGAATCATGAATCATGAATCGAATCATGAATTGAATCATTAATCATGAATTGAATCATGAATCGTGAATTATGAATCATGAATTGAATCATGAATCGAATCATGAATTGAATCATTAATCATGAATTGAATCATGAATCGTGAATTATGAATCATGAATTGAATCATGAATCATGAATCATGAATTGAATCATGAATCATGAATCATGAATTGAATCATGAATCATGAATTATGAATCATGAATTGAATCATGAATCATGAATCATGAATTGAATCATGAATCATGAATCATGAATCATAAATCGAATCATGAATCATGAATCGAATCATGAATCATGAATTGAATCATGAATCATGAATCATGAATTGAATCATGAATTGAAGCATGAATCATGAATCATGAATCATGAATCATGAATTGAATCATGAATCATGAATCGAATCATGAATCATGAATTGGATCATGAGTTGAATCATGAATCATAAATTGAATCATATATCATGAATCATGAATCATGAATTGAATCATGAATCATGAATTATGAATCAAATCATGAATCATGAATTGAATCATGAGTTGAATCATGAATCATAAATTGAATCATGAATCATGAAATGAATCATGAATTGAATCATGAATCATGAATCATGAATCATGAATTCAATCATGAATCATGATTTGAATCAGGAATCGAATCATGAATCATGAATTGAATCATGATTTTAATTATGAATCATGAATCATGAATTGAATCATGAATCATGAATCATGAATCATGAATTGAATTATGAATTGAATCATGAATCTTGAATCATGAATTGAATAATGAATCATGAATCATAAATCATGAATTGAATTATGAATTGAATCATGAATCATGAATTGAATCATGAATCATGAATCATGAATTGAATCATGAATCATAAATCATGAAATTAATCATGATTCATGAATCAAAACATGAATCATGAATCGAATCATGAATAATGAATTGTATCATGAATCATGAATCATGAATTGAATCATGAATCATGAATCATGAATTGAATCATGAATCATGAATCATGAATCATGAATCGAATCATGAATCATGAATCATGAATTGAATCATGAATCATGAATTATGAATCATGAATTGAATCATGAATCATGAATTGAATCATGAATCATGAATCATGAATTGAATCATGAATCATGAATCATGAATTGAATCATGAATCATGAATCATGAATCATGAATCGAATCATGAATCATGAATCATGAATCGAATCATGAATCATGAATCACGAATCGAATCATGAATTGAATCATGAATCATAAATCATGAATTGAATCATGAATCATGAATCATGAATTGAATCATGAATCATGAATCATGAATCATGAATCGAATCATGAATCATGAATCATGAATCATGAATTGAATCATGAATCATGAATCGAATCATGAATCATGAATCAAGAATCATGAATCGAAACATGAATCATGAATTGAATCATGAATCATGAATCATGAATCATGAATTGAATCATGAATCATGAATCATGAATCGAATAATGAATCATGAATCATGAATCATGAATTGAATCATCAATCATAAATCAAGAATCATGAATCGAAACATGAATCATGAATTGAATAATGAATCATGAATCATGAATTTAATCATGAATTATGAATCATGAATCGAATAATGAATCATGAATCATGAATCATGAATTGAATCATGAATCATGAATTGAATCATGAATCATGAATTGAATCATGAATTGAATCATGAATCAAGAATCGAATCACGAATCATAAATTGAATCAAGAATCATGAATCATGAATCATAAATTGAATTATAAATCATGAATCATGATTTGAATCATGAACCACGAATCGAATCATGAATCATGAATTGAATCATAAATTGAATCATGAATCATGAATTGAATCAAGAATCATGAATTGAATCATGAATCATGAATTGAATCATGAATCATGAATCATGAATCGAATCATGAATCATGAATTGAATCATGAATCATGAATCATGAATTGAATCATGAATCATGAATCGAATCATGAATCATGAATTGAATCATGAATCATGAATCATGAATCGAAACATGAATCATGAATTGAATCATGAATCATGAATTGAATCATGAATCATGAATCATGAATCGAATAATGAATCATGAATTGAATCATGAATCATGAATCATGAATCAAGAATCATGAATCGAAACATGAATCATGAATTGAATCATGAATCATGAATCATGAATCATGAGTCATGAATTGAATCATGAATCATGAATTGAATCATGAATCATGAATCGAATCATGAATCAAATCATGAATCATGAATCGAATCATGAATCATGAATCGAATCATGAATCATGAATCATGAATCATAAATTGAATCATAAATCATGAATCATGAATTGAATCATGAATCATGAATCGAATCATGAATCATGAATTGAATCATGAATTATGAATCATGAATCATAAATTGAATCATAAATCATGAATCATGAATTGAATCATGAATCATGAATCGAATCATGAATCATGAATCATGAATTGAATCATGAATTGAATCACGAATCATGAATCATAAATCCAATCATGAATCATGAATTGAATCATGAATCGAATCATGAATTGAATCATTAATCATGAATTGAATCATGAATCGTAAATTATTATGAATCATGAATTGAATCATGAATCATGAATCATGAATTGAATCATGAATCATGAATCATGAATCATGAATTGAATCATGAATTATGAATTATGAATCATGAATTGAATCATGAATCATGAATCATGAATTGAATCATGAATCATAAATCGAATCATGAATCATGAATCGAATCATGAATCATGAATTGAATCATGAATCATGAATCATGAATTGAATCATGAATCATGAATCATGAATTGAATCATGAATCATGAATCGAATCATGAATCATGAATTGAATCATGAGTTGAATCATGAATCATAAATTGAATCATGAATCATGAATCATGAATCATGAATTGAATCATGAATCATGAATTATGAATCGAATCATGAATCATGAATTGAATCATGAGTTGAATCATGAATCATAAATTGAATCATGAATCATGAAATGAATCATGAATTGAATCATGAATCATGAATCATGAATTGAATCATGAATCATGAATCATGAATTGAATTATGAATCATGAATCATGAATTGAATCATGAATCATGAATCATGAATCATGAATCGAATCATGAATCATGAATCACGAATCGAATCATGAATCATGAATTGAATCATGAATCATAAATCATGAATTGAATCATGAATCATGAATCATGAATTGAATCATGAATCATGAATCATGAATCATGAATCGAATCATTAATCATGAATCATGAATCATGAATTGAATCATGAATCATGAATCGAATCATGAATCATGAATCAAGAATCATGAATCGAAACATGAATCATGAATTGAATCATGAATCATGAATCATGAATCATGAATTGAATCATGAATCATGAATCATGAATCGAATAATGAATCATGAATCATGAATCATGAATTGAATCATCAATCATAAATCAAGAATCATGAATCGAAACATGAATCATGAATTGAATAATGAATCATGAATCATGAATTTAATCATGAATTATGAATCATGAATCGAATAATGAATCATGAATCATGAATCATGAATTGAATCATGAATCATGAATTGAATCATGAATCATGAATTGAATCATGAATTGAATCATGAATCAAGAATCGAATCACGAATCATAAATTGAATCAAGAATCATGAATCATGAATCATAAATTGAATTATAAATCATGAATCATGATTTGAATCATGAACCACGAATCGAATCATGAATCATGAATCATGAATTGAATCATAAATTGAATCATGAATCATGAATTGAATCATGAATCATGAATTGAATCATGAATCATGAATTGAATCATGAATCATGAATCATGAATCGAATCATGAATCATGAATTCAATCATGAATCATGAATCATGAATTGAATCATGAATCATGAATCGAATCATGAATCATGAATTGAATCATGAATCATGAATCATGAATCGAAACATGAATCATGAATTGAATCATGAATCATGAATTGAATCATGAATCATGAATCATGAATCGAATAATGAATCATGAATTGAATCATGAATCATGAATCATGAATCAAGAATCATGAATCGAAACATGAATCATGAATTGAATCATGAATCATGAATCATGAATCATGAGTCATGAATTGAATCATGAATCATGAATTGAATCATGAATCATGAATCGAATCATGAATCAAATCATGAATCATGAATCGAATCATGAATCATGAATCGAATCATGAATCATGAATCATGAATCATAAATTGAATCATAAATCATGAATCATGAATTGAATCATGAATCATGAATCGAATCATGAATCATGAATTGAATCATGAATTACGAATCATGAATCATAAATTGAATCATAAATCATGAATCATGAATTGAATCATGAATTACGAATCATGAATCATAAATTGAATCATAAATCATGAATCATGAATTGAATCATGAATCATGAATCGAATCATGAATCATGAATCATGAATTGAATCATGAATTGAATCACGAATCATGAATCATAAATCCAATCATGAATCATGAATTGAATCATGAATCGAATCATGAATTGAATCATTAATCATGAATTGAATCATGAATCGTAAATTATTATGAATCATGAATTGAATCATGAATCATGAATCATGAATTGAATCATGAATCATGAATCATGAATCATGAATTGAATCATGAATTATGAATTATGAATCATGAATTGAATCATGAATCATGAATCATGAATTGAATCATGAATCATAAATCGAATCATGAATCATGAATCGAATCATGAATCATGAATTGAATCATGAATCATGAATCATGAATTGAATCATGAATCATGAATCATGAATTGAATCATGAATCATGAATCATGAATCATGAATCATGAATCATGAATTGAATCATGAATCATGAATCGAATCATGAATCATGAATTGAATCATGAGTTGAATCATGAATCATAAATTGAATCATGAATCATGAATCATGAATCATGAATTGAATCATGAATCATGAATTATGAATCGAATCATGAATCATGAATTGAATCATGAGTTGAATAATGAATCATAAATTGAATCATGAATCATGAAATGAATCATGAATTGAATCATGAATCATGAATCATGAATTCAATCATGAATCATGATTTGAATCAGGAATCGAATCATGAATCATGAATTGAATCATGATTTTAATTATGAATCATGAATTAATGAATTGAATCATGAATCATGAATCATGAATTGAATTATGAATTGAATCATGAATCTTGAATCATGAATTGAATAATGAATCATGAATCATAAATCATGAATCATGAATCATGAATCATGAATTGAATTATGAATTGAATCATGAATCATGAATTGAATCATGGATCAAGAATCATGAATTGAATCATGAATCATAAATCATGAATTGAATCATGAATCATGAATCAAAACATGAATCATGAATCGAATCATGAATCATGAATTGTATCATGAATCATGAATCATGAATTGAATCATGAATCATGAATCATGAATTGAATCATGAATCATGAATCATGAATCATGAATCGAATCATGAATCATGAATTGAATCATGAATCATGAATTATGAATCATGAATTGAATCATGAATCATGAATTGAATCATGAATCATGAATCATTAATTGAATCATGAATCATGAATTGAATCATGAATCATGAATCATGAATTAAATCATGAATCATGAATCATGAATCGAATCATAAATCATGAATCACGAATCGAATCATGAATCATGAATTGAATCATGAATCATGAATCATGAATTGAATCATGAATCATGAATCATGAATTGAATCATGAATCATTAATCATGAATCATGAATCGAATCATGAATCATGAATCATGAATCATGAATCGAATCATGAATCATGAATCAAGAATCATGAATCGAAACATGAATCATGAATTGAATCATGAATCATGAATCATAAATCATGAATTGAATCATGAATCATGAATCATGAATCAAATAATGTATCATGAATCATGAATCATGAATTGAATCATGAATCATGAATCAAGAATCATGAATCGAAATATGAATCATGAATTGAATCATGAATCATGAATCATGAATCATGAATTGAATCATGAATTATGAATCATGAATCGAATAATGAATCATGAATCATGAATCATGAATTGAATCATGAATCATGAATTGAATCATGAATTGAATCATGAATCAAGAATCGAATCATGAATTGAATCAAGAATCATGAATCATGAATCATAAATTGAATCATAAATCATGAATTATGAATTGAATCATGAACCATGAATCGAATCATAAATCATGAATCATGAATTGAATCATAAATTGAATCATGAATCATGAATCGAATCATGAATCATGAATCATGAATTGAATCATGAATCGAATCATGAATCATGAATTGAATCATGAATTGAATCATGAATTGAATCATGAATCATGAATTGAATCATGAATTGAATCATGAATCATGAATTATGAATCATGAATTGAATCATGAATCATGAATCGAATCATGAATCATGAATCATGAATTGAATCATGAATCGAATCATAAATCATGAATTGAATCATGAATTGAATCATGAATCATGAATCGAATCATGAATCATGAATTAAATAATAAATTGAATCATGAGTCATGAATCATGAATCATGAATCATGAATTGAATCATGAATCATGAATCATGAATTGAATCATGAATCATAAATCATGAATCGAATCATGAATCATGAATCGAATCATGAATCATGAATTGAATCATGAGTTGAATCATGAATCATAAATTGAATCATGAATCATGAATTATGAATCATGAATTGAATCATGAATCATGAATTGTATCATGAATCATGAATCATGAATTGAATCATGAATCATGAATCATGAATCGAATCATGAATCATGAATTGAATCATGAATCATGAATCATGAATTGAATCATGAATCATGAATCATTAATTGAATCATGAATCATGAATCATGAATCATGAATCGAATCATGAATCATGAATCATGAATTGAATCATGAATCATGAATTGAATCATGAATCATGAATCATGAATTGAATCATGAATCATGAATCATGAATTGAATCATGAATCATGAATCGAATCATGAATCATGAATTGAATCATGAATCATGAATCGAAACATGAATCATGAATTGAATCATGAATCATGAATTGAATCATGAATCATGAATCATGAATCGAATAATGAATCATGAATTGAATCATGAATCATGAATCATGAATCGAATAATGAATCATGAATTGAATCATGAATCATGAATCATGAATCATGACTCAAGAATCATGAATCGAAACATGAATCATGAATTGAATCATGAATCATGAATCATGAATCATGACTCAAGAATCATGAATCATGAATCGAATAATGAATCATGAATCATGAATCATGAATTGAATCATGAATCATGAATTAAATCATGAATCATGAATCGAATCATGAATCGAATCATGAATCATGAATCGAATCATGAATCATGAATTGAATCATAAATCATGAATCATGAATCATAAATTGAATCATAAATCATGAATCATGAATTGAATCATTAATCATGAATTGAATCATGAATCATGAATTGAATCATAAATCATGAATCATGAATCATAAATTGAATCATAAATCATGAATCATGAATTGAATCATGAATCATGAATTGAATCATGAATCATGAATCGAATCATGAATCATGAATCGAATCATGAATTGAATCATTAATCATGAATTGAATCATGAATCGTGAATTATGAATCATGAATTGAATCATGAATCGAATCATGAATTGAATCATTAATCATGAATTGAATCATGAATCGTGAATTATGAATCATGAATTAAATCATGAATCATGAATCATGAATTGAATCATGAATCATGAATCATGAATTGAATCATGAATCATGAATTATGAATCATGAATTGAATCATGAATCATGAATTGAATCATGAATCATGAATCATGAATCATAAATCGAATCATAAATCATGAATCGAATCATGAATCATAAATTGAATCATGAATCATGAATCATGAATTGAATCATGAATTGAAGCATGAATCATGAATCATGAATCATGAATCATGAATCATGAATCATGAATTAAATCATGAATCATGAATCGAATCATGAATCATGAATTGGATCATGAGTTTAATCATGAATCATAAATTGAATCATATATCATGAATCATGAATCATGAATTGAATCATGAATCATGAATTATGAATCGAATCATGAATCATGAATTGAATCATGAGTTGAATCATGAATCATAAATTGAATCATGAATCATGAAATGAATCATGAATTGAATCATGAATCATGAATCATGAATCATGAATTCAATCATGAATCATGATTTGAATCAGGAATCGAATCATGAATCATGAATTGAATCATGATTTTAATTATGAATCATGAATCATGAATTGAATCATGAATCATGAATCATGAATCATGAATTAAATTATGAATTGAATCATGAATCTTGAATCATGAATTGAATAATGAATCATGAATCATAAATCATGAATTGAATTATGAATTGAATCATGAATCATGAATTGAATCATGAATCATGAATCATGAATTGAATCATGAATCATAAATCATGAAATTAATCATGATTCATGAATCAAAACATGAATCATGAATCGAATCATGAATCATGAATTGTATCATGAATCATGAATCATGAATTGAATCATGAATCATGAATCATGAATTGAATCATGAATCATGAATCATGAATCATGAATCGAATCATGAATCATGAATCATGAATTGAATCATGAATCATGAATTATGAATCATGAATTGAATCATGAATCATGAATTGAATCATGAATCATGAATCATGAATTGAATCATGAATCATGAATCATGAATTGAATCATGAATCATGAATCATGAATCGAATCATGAATCATGAATCACGAATCGAATCATGAATCATGAATTGAATCATGAATCATGAATCATGAATTGAATCATGAATCATGAATCATGAATTGAATCATGAATCATGAATCATGAATCGAATCATGAATCATGAATCACGAATCGAATCATGAATCATGAATTGAATCATGAATCATAAATCATGAATTGAATCATGAATCATGAATCATGAATTGAATCATGAATCATGAATCATGAATCATGAATCGAATCATGAATCATGAATCATGAATCATGAATTGAATCATGAATCATGAATCGAATCATGAATCATGAATCAAGAATCATGAATCGAAACATGAATCATGAATTGAATCATGAATCATGAATCATGAATCATGAATTAAATCATGAATCATGAATCATGAATCGAATAATGAATCATAAATCATGAATCATGAATTGAATCATCAATCATGAATCAAGAATCATGAATCGAAACATGAATCATGAATTGAATAATGAATCATGAATCATGAATTTAATCATGAATTATGAATCATGAATCGAATAATGAATCATGAATCATGAATCATGAATTGAATCATGAATCATGAATTGAATCATGAATCATGAATTGAATCATGAATTGAATCATGAATCAAGAATCGAATCACGAATCATAAATTGAATCAAGAATCATGAATCATGAATCATAAATTGAATTATAAATCATGAATCATGATTTGAATCATGAACCACGAATCGAATCATGAATCATGAATCATGAATTGAATCATAAATTGAATCATGAATCATGAATCGAATCATGAATCATGAATCATGAATTGAATCATGAATCGAATCATGAATCATGAATTGAATCATGAATTGAATCATGAATTGAATCATTAATCATGAATTGAATCATGAATCATGAATTATGAATCATGAATTGAATCATGAATCATGAATCGAATCATGAATCATGAATCATGAATCATGAATCATGAATTGAATCATGAATCGAATCATAAATCATGAATTGAATCATGAATTGAATCATGAATCATGAATCGAATCATGAATCATGAATTAAATAATAAATTGAATCATGAATTATGAATCGAATCATGAATTGAATCAGGAATCATGTATTGAATCATGAATCATGAATTGAATCATGAATCATGAATCATGAATCATGAATCGAATCATGAATCATGAATCATGAATCAAATCATGAATCATGAATCATTAATCGAATCATGAATCATGAATTGAATCATGAATCATGAATCATGAATTGAATCATGAATCATGAATCATGAATCATGAATTGAATCATGAATCATGAATCAAATCATGAATCATGAATCATGAATCGAATCACGAATCATGAATTGAATCATGAATCATGAATCATGAATTGAATCATGAATCATGAATCATGAATTGAATCATGAATCATGAATCATGAATCGAATCATGAATCATGAATCATGAATCATGAATTGAATCATGAATCATGAATCATGAATCGAATCATGAATCATGAATCATGAATCATGAATTGAATCATGAATCATGAATCGAATCATGAATCATGAATTGAATCATGATTCATGAAATGAATCATGAATCATGAATCATGAATTGAATCATGAATCATGAATCAAGAATCATGAATCGAAACATGAATCATGAATTGAATCATGAATCATGAATTGAATCATGAATCATGAATCATGAATCGAATAATGAATCATGAATCATGAATCATGAATTGAATCATGAATCATGAATTGAATCATGAATCATGAATTGAATCATGAATTGAATCATGAATCAAGAATCGAATCATGAATCATGAATTGAATCATGAATCATGAATCATAAATTGAATCATAAATCATGAATCATGAATTGAATCATGAATCATGAATCATG
Source organism: Mixophyes australis (assembly GCA_036250195.1). NCBI lineage: Eukaryota > Metazoa > Chordata > Amphibia > Anura > Limnodynastidae > Mixophyes > Mixophyes australis. The sequence goes on from JAVHZZ010000027.1 coordinate 722,557, forward strand.
AATTGAATCATGAATCGAATCATGAATCATGAATTGAATCATGAATTGAATCATGAATTGAATCTTTAATCATGAATTGAATCATGAATTGAATCATGAATCATGAATTATGAATCATGAATCGAATCATAAATCATGAATCGAATCATGAATCATGAATTGAATCATGAATCGAATCATAAATCATGAATTGAATAATGAATTGAATCATGAATCATGAATCGAATCATGAATCATGAATTAAATAATAAATTGAATCATGAATCATGAATCGAATCATGAATTGAATAAGGAATCATGAATTGAATCATGAATCATGAATCATGAATCGAATAATGAATCATGAATCATGAATCATGAATCGAATCATGAATCATGAATCGAATCATGAATCATGAATCATGAATCGAATCATGAATCATGAATCATGAATCAAATCATGAATTGAATCAGGAATCATGAATTGAATCATGAATCATGAATTGAATCATGAATCATGAATCATGAATCATGAATCGAATCATGAATCATGAATCATGAATCAAATCATGAATCATGAATCAAATCATGAATCATGAATCAAATCATGAATCATGAATCATGAATCGAATCATGAATCATGAATCATGAATCATGAATCATGAATTGAATCATGAATCATGAATTGAATCATGAATCATGAATCATGAATCGAATCATGAATCATGAATCATAAATCATGAATTGAATCATGAATCATGAATTGAATCATGAATCATGAATTGAATCATGAATCATGAATCAAGATTCATGAATCGAAACATGAATCATGAATCATGAATCATGAATTGAATCATGAATCATGAATGGAATCATGAATCATGAATCAAGATTCATGAATCGAAACATGAATCATGAATCATGAATCATGAATGGAATCATGAATCATGAATCGAATCATGAATCATGAATCATGAATTGAATCATGAATCATGAATTAATGAATTGAATCATGAATCATGAATCATGAATCGAATCATGAATCATGAATCATGAATTGAATCATGAATCATGAATTGAATCATGAATCATGAATTAAATAATAAATTGAATCATGAATCATGAATCGAATCATGAATTGAATCAGGAATCATGTATTGAATCATGAATCATGAATTGAATCATGAATCATGAATCATGAATCATGAATCGAATCATGAATCATGAATCATGAATCAAATCATGAATCATGAATCATGAATCGAATCATGAATCATGAATTGAATCATGAATCATGAATCATGAATTGAATCATGAATCATGAATCATGAATCATGAATTGAATCATGAATCATGAATCATGAATCAAATCATGAATCATAAATCATGAATCGAATCACGAATCATGAATTGAATCATGAATCATGAATCATGAATTGAATCATGAATCATGAATCATGAATTGAATCATGAATCATGAATCATGAATCGAATCATGAATCATGAATCATGAATTGAATCATGAATCATGAATCGAATCATGAATCATGAATTGAATCATGAGTTGAATCATGAATCATAAATTGAATCATGAATCATGAATCGAATCATAAATCATGAATCATGAATCATGAATCATGAATTGAATCATGAATCATGAATCATGAATCGAATAATGAATCATGAATCATGAATCATGAATTGAATCATGAATCATGAATTGAATCATGAATCATGAATTGAATCATGAATCATGAATCATGAATCGAATAATGAATCATGAATCATGAATCATGAATTGAATCATGAATCATGAATTGAATCATGAATCATGAATTGAATCATGAATTGAATCATGAATCAAGAATCGAATCATGAATCATGAATTGAATCATGAATCATGAATCATAAATTGAATCATAAATCATGAATCATGAATTGAATCATGAATCATGAATCGAATCATGAATCATGAATCATGAATTGAATCATGAATTGAATCATGAATTGAATCTTTAATCATGAATTGAATCATGAATTGAATCATGAATTGAATCATGAATCATGAATTAAATAATAAATTGAATCATGAATCATGAATCGAATCATGAATTGAATAAGGAATCATGAATTGAATCATGAATCATGAATCATGAATGGAATAATGAATCATGAATCATGAATCATGAATCGAATCATGAATCATGAATCATGAATCGAATCATGAATCATGAATCATGAATCAAATCATGAATCATGAATCATGAATCGAATCATGAATCATGAATTGAATCATGAATCATGAATCATGAATTGAATCATGAATCATGAATCATGAATCGAATCATGAATCATGAATCATGAATCGAATCATGAATCATGAATTGAATCATAAATCATGAATCATGAATTGAATCATGAATCATGAATCATGAATTGAATCATGAATCATGAATCGAATCATGAATCATGAATCATGAATCATGAATTGAATCATGAATCATGAATCGAATCATGAATCATGAATCAAGAATCATGAATCGAAACATGAATCATGAATTGAATCATGAATCATGAATCATGAATTGAATCATGAATCATGAATCATGAATCAAATAATGAATCATGAATCATGAATCATGAATTGAATCATGAATCATGAATTAAATCATGAATCATGAATTGAATCATGAATTGAATCATGAATCAAGAATCGAATCATGAATCATGAATTGAATCATGAATCATGAATCATAAATTGAATCATAAATTATGAATCATGAATTAAATCATGAATCATGAATTAAATCATGAATCATGAATCGAATCATGAATCATGAATTGAATCATGAATTGAATCATGAATCATGAATCAAATCATGAATCATGAATTGAATCATGAATCGAATCATGAATCATGAATCATGAATTGAATCATGAATCGAATCATGAATTATGAATCATGAATAGAATCATGAATCATGAATCGAATCATGAATCATGAATCATGAATTGAATCATGAATCGAATCATAAATCATGAATTGAATAATGAATTGAATCATGAATCATGAATCGAATCATGAATCATGAATTAAATAATAAATTGAATCATGAATCATGAATCGAATCATGAATTGAATCAGGAATCATGAATTGAATCATGAATCATGAATTGAATCATGAATCATGAATCATGAATCATGAATCGAATCATGAATCATGAATCATGAATCAAATCATGAATCATGAATCATGAATTGAATCATGAATCATGAATTGAATCATGAATCATGACTCATGAATTGAATCATGAATCATGAATCATGAATTGAATCATGAATCATGAATCATGAATCATGAATCGAATCATGAATCATGAATCATAAATCATGAATTGAATAATGAATCATGAATTGAATCATGAATCATGAATTGAATCATGAATCATGAATCAAGATTCATGAATCGAAACATGAATCATGAATCATGAATCATGAATTGAATCATGAATCATGAATCGAATCATGAATCATGAATCAAGATTCATGAATCGAAACATGAATCATGAATCATGAATCATGAATTGAATCATGAATCATGAATCGAATCATGAATCATGAATCATGAATTGAATCATGAATCATGAATTAATGAATTGAATCATGAATCATGAATCATGAATCGAATCATGAATCATGAATCATGAATTGAATCATGAATCATGAATTAATGAATTGAATCATGAATCATGAATCATGAATCGAATCATGACTCATGAATCATGAATTGAATCATGAATCATGAATCGAATCATGAATCATGAATCGAATCATGAATCATGAATTAAATAATAAATTGAATCATGAATCATGAATCGAATCATGAATTGAATCAGGAATCATGTATTGAATAATGAATCATGAATTGAATCATGAATCATGAATCATTAATCATGAATCGAATCATGAATCATGAATCATGAATCAAATCATGAATCATGAATCATGAATCGAATCATGAATCATGAATTGAATCATGAATCATGAATCATGAATTGAATCATGAATCATGAATCATGAATCATGAATTGAATCATGAATCATGAATCATGAATCAAATCATGAATCATGAATCATGAATCGAATCACGAATCATGAATTGAATCATGAATCATGAATCATGAATTGAATCATGAATCATGAATCATGAATTGAATCATGAATCATGAATCATGAATCGAATCATGAATCATGAATCATGAATCATGAATTGAATCATGAATCATGAATCAAGAATCATGAATCGAAACATGAATCATGAATTGAATCATGAATCATGAATTGAATCATGAATCATGAATCATGAATCGAATAATGAATCATGAATCATGAATCATGAATTGAATCATGAATCATGAATTGAATCATGAATCATGAATTGAATCATGAATTGAATCATGAATCAAGAATCGAATCATGAATCATGAATTGAATCAAGAATCATGAATCATGAATCATAAATTGAATCATAAATCATGAATCATGAATTGAATCATGAATCATGAATCGAATCATGAATCATGAATCATGAATTGAATCATGAATCGAATCATGAATCATGAATTGAATCATGAATTGAATCATGAATTGAATCTTTAATCATGAATTGAATCATGAATTGAATCATGAATCATGAATTATGAATCATGAATAGAATCATGAATCATGAATCGAATCATGAATCATGAATTAAATAATAAATTGAATCATGAATCATGAATCGAATCATGAATTGAATAAGGAATCATGAATTGAATCATGAATCATGAATCATGAATCGAATAATGAATCATGAATCATGAATCATGAATCGAATCATGAATCATGAATCATGAATCGAATCATGAATCATGAATCATGAATCAAATCATGAATCATGAATCATGAATCGAATCATGAATCATGAATTGAATCATGAATCATGAATCATGAATTGAATCATGAATCATGAATCATGAATCGAATCATGAATCATGAATCATGAATCGAATCATGAATCATAAATTGAATCATGAATCATGAATCATGAATTGAATCATGAATCATGAATCATGAATTGAATCATGAATCATGAATCATGAATCATGAATCGAATCATGAATCATGAATCATGAATCATGAATTGAATCATGAATCATGAATCGAATCATGAATCATGAATCAAGAATCATGAATCGAAACATGAATCATGAATTGAATCATGAATCACTAATCATGAATCATGAATTGAATCATGAATCATGAATCATGAATCGAATAATGAATCATGAATCATGAATCATGAATTGAATCATGAATCATGAATTAAATCATGAATCATGAATTGAATCATGAATCAAGAATCGAATCATGAATCATGAATTGAATCATGAATCATGAATCATGAATCATAAATTGAATCATAAATCATGAATCATGAATTAAATCATGAATCATGAATCGAATCATGAATCATGAATCATGAATTGAATCATGAATTGAATCATGAATCATGAATAGAATCATGAATCATGAATTGAATCATGAATTGAATCATGAATTGAATCATTAATCATGAATTGAATCATGAATTATGAATCATGAATAGAATCATGAATCATGAATCGAATCATGAATCATGAATCATGAATTGAATCATGAATCGAATCATAAATCATGAATTGAATAATGAATTGAATCATGAATCATGAATCGAATCATGAATCATGAATTAAATAATAAGTTGAATCATGAATCATGAATCGAATCATGAATTGAATCAGGAATCATGAATTGAATCATGAATCATGAATTGAATCATGAATCATGAATCATGAATCGAATCATGAATCATGAATCATGAATCAAATCATGAATCATGAATCATGAATCGAATCATGAATCATGAATTGAATCATGAATCATGAATCATGAATTGAATCATGAATCATGAATCATGAATTGAATCATGAATCATGAATCATGAATCATGAATCAAATCATGAATCATGAATCATAAATCATGAATTGAATCATGAATCATGAATTGAATCATGAATCATGAATTGAATCATGAATCATGAATCATATTTCATGAATCGAAACATGAATCATGAATCATGAATTGAATCATGAATCATGAATTGAATCATGAATCATGAATCAAGATTCATGAATCGAAACATGAATCATGAATTGAATCATGAATCATGAATCAAGATTCATGAATCGAAACATGAATCATGAATCATGAATCATGAATTGAATCATGAATCATGAATCGAATCATGAATCATGAATCAAGATTCATGAATCGAAACATGAATCATGAATCATGAATCATGAATTGAATCATGAATCATGAATCGAATCATGAATCATGAATCATGAATCATGAATTGAATCATGAATCATGAATTAATGAATTGAATCATGAATCATGAATCATGAATCGAATCATGAATCATGAATCATGAATCATGAATTAATGAATTGAATCATGAATCATGAATCATGAATCGAATCATGAATCATGAATCATGAATTGAATCATGAATCATGAATCGAATCATGAATCATGAATCATGAATTGAATCATGAATCATGAATTAATTAATTGAATCATGAATCATTAATCGAATCATGAATCATGAATCTTGAATTGAATCATGAATCATGAATCGAATCATGAATCATGAATTGAAACATTAATTGAATCATGTATCATGAATTGAATCAGGAATCGAATCATGAATTGAATTATGAATCATGAAATGAATCATGAGTCATGAATAATGAATTAAATCATGAATCATGAATCTTGAATCATGAATCATGAATTGAATCATGAATCATGAATCATGAATCGAATCATGAATCATGAATCGAATCATGAATCGAATCATGAATCATGAATCATGAATCAAATCATGAATCATGAATCATGAATCGAATCATGAATCATGAATTGAATCATGAATCATGAATCATGAATTGAATCATGAATCATGAATCATGAATCATGAATTGAATCATGAATCATGAATCATGAATCAAATCATGAATCATGAATCATGAATCGAATCACGAATCATGAATTGAATCATGAATCATGAATCATGAATTGAATCATGAATCATGAATCATGAATTGAATCATGAATCATGAATCATGAATCGAATCATGAATCATGAATCATGAATCATGAATTGAATCATGAATCATGAATCAAGAATCATGAATCGAAACATGAATCATGAATTGAATCATGAATCATGAATTGAATCATGAATCATGAATCATGAATCGAATAATGAATCATGAATCATGAATCATGAATTGAATCATGAATCATGAATTGAATCATGAATCATGAATTGAATCATGAATTGAATCATGAATCAAGAATTGAATCATGAATCATGAATTGAATCAAGAATCATGAATCATGAATCATAAATTGAATCATAAATCATGAATCATGAATTGAATCATGAATCATGAATCGAATCATGAATCATGAATTGAATCATGAATCGAATCATGAATCATGAATTGAATCATGAATTGAATCATGAATTGAATCTTTAATCATGAATTGAATCATGAATTGAATCATGAATCATGAATTATGAATCATGAATAGAATCATGAATCATGAATCGAATCATGAATCATGAATTGAATCATGAATCGAATCATAAATCATGAATTGAATAATGAATTGAATCATGAATCATGAATCGAATCATGAATTAAATAATAAATTGAATCATGAATCATGAATCGAATCATGAATTGAATAAGGAATCATGAATTGAATCATGAATCATGAATCATGAATCGAATAATGAATCATGAATCATGAATCATGAATCGAATCATGAATCATGAATCATGAATCGAATCATGAATCATGAATCATGAATCGAATCACGAATCATGAATTGAATCATGAATCATGAATCATGAATTGAATCATGAATCATGAATCATGAATTGAATCATGAATCATGAATCATGAATCGAATCATGAATCATGAATCATGAATCATGAATTGAATCATGAATCATGAATCAAGAATCATGAATCGAAACATGAATCATGAATTGAATCATGAATCATGAATTGAATCATGAATCATGAATCATGAATCGAATAATGAATCATGAATCATGAATCATGAATTGAATCATGAATCATGAATTGAATCATGAATCATGAATTGAATCATGAATTGAATCATGAATCAAGAATCGAATCATGAATCATGAATTGAATCAAGAATCATGAATCATGAATCATAAATTGAATCATAAATCATGAATCATGAATTGAATCATGAATCATGAATCGAATCATGAATCATGAATTGAATCATGAATCGAATCATGAATCATGAATTGAATCATGAATTGAATCATGAATTGAATCTTTAATCATGAATTGAATCATGAATTGAATCATGAATCATGAATTATGAATCATGAATAGAATCATGAATCATGAATCGAATCATGAATCATGAATTGAATCATGAATCGAATCATAAATCATGAATTGAATAATGAATTGAATCATGAATCATGAATCGAATCATGAATTAAATAATAAATTGAATCATGAATCATGAATCGAATCATGAATTGAATAAGGAATCATGAATTGAATCATGAATCATGAATCATGAATCGAATAATGAATCATGAATCATGAATCATGAATCGAATCATGAATCATGAATCATGAATCGAATCATGAATCATGAATCATGAATCAAATCATGAATCATGAATCATGAATCGAATCATGAATCATGAATTGAATCATGAATCATGAATCATGAATTGAATCATGAATCATGAATCATGAATCGAATCATGAATCATGAATCATGAATCGAATCATGAATCATAAATTGAATCATGAATCATGAATCATGAATTGAATCATGAATCATGAATCATGAATTGAATCATGAATCATGAATCATGAATCATGAATCGAATCATGAATCATGAATCATGAATCATGAATTGAATCATGAATCATGAATCGAATCATGAATCATGAATCAAGAATCATGAATCGAAACATGAATCATGAATTGAATCATGAATCATGAATCATGAATCATGAATTGAATCATGAATCATGAATCATGAATCGAATAATGAATCATGAATCATGAATCATGAATTGAATCATGAATCATGAATTAAATCATGAATCATGAATTGAATCATGAATCAAGAATCGAATCATGAATCATGAATTGAATCATGAATCATGAATCATGAATCATAAATTGAATCATAAATCATGAATCATGAATTAAATCATGAATCATGAATCGAATCATGAATCATGAATCATGAATTGAATCATGAATTGAATCATGAATCATGAATCGAATCATGAATCATGAATTGAATCATGAATTGAATCATGAATTGAATCATTAATCATGAATTGAATCATGAATTATGAATCATGAATAGAATCATGAATCATGAATCGAATCATGAATCATGAATCATGAATTGAATCATGAATCGAATCATAAATCATGAATTGAATAATGAATTGAATCATGAATCATGAATCGAATCATGAATCATGAATTAAATAATAAGTTGAATCATGAATCATGAATCGAATCATGAATTGAATCAGGAATCATGAATTGAATCATGAATCATGAATTGAATCATGAATCATGAATCATGAATCATGAATCATGAATCATGAATCGAATCATGAATCATGAATCATGAATCAAATCATGAATCATGAATCATGAATCGAATCATGAATCATGAATTGAATCATGAATCATGAATCATGAATTGAATCATGAATCATGAATCATGAATTGAATCATGAATCATGAATCATGAATCATGAATCAAATCATGAATCATGAATCATAAATCATGAATTGAATCATGAATCATGAATTGAATCATGAATCATGAATTGAATCATGAATCATGAATCATATTTCATGAATCGAAACATGAATCATGAATCATGAATTGAATCATGAATCATGAATTGAATCATGAATCATGAATCAAGATTCATGAATCGAAACATGAATCATGAATTGAATCATGAATCATGAATCAAGATTCATGAATCGAAACATGAATCATGAATCATGAATCATGAATTGAATCATGAATCATGAATCGAATCATGAATCATGAATCAAGATTCATGAATCGAAACATGAATCATGAATCATGAATCATGAATTGAATCATGAATCATGAATCGAATCATGAATCATGAATCATGAATCATGAATTGAATCATGAATCATGAATTAATGAATTGAATCATGAATCATGAATCATGAATCGAATCATGAATCATGAATCATGAATTAATGAATTGAATCATGAATCATGAATCATGAATCGAATCATGAATCATGAATCATGAATTGAATCATGAATCATGAATCGAATCATGAATCATGAATCATGAATTGAATCATGAATCATGAATTAATTAATTGAATCATGAATCATTAATCGAATCATGAATCATGAATCTTGAATTGAATCATGAATCATGAATCGAATCATGAATCATGAATTGAAACATTAATTGAATCATGTATCATGAATTGAATCAGGAATCGAATCATGAATTGAATTATGAATCATGAAATGAATCATGAGTCATGAATAATGAATTAAATCATGAATCATGAATCTTGAATCATGAATCATGAATTGAATCATGAATCATGAATCATGAATCGAATCATGAATCATGAATCGAATCATGAATCATTAATTGAATCATGAATCATGAATTGAATCATGAGTTGAATCATGAATCATAAATTGAATCATGAATCATGAATCATGAATCATGAATTGAATCATGAATCATGAATTGTATCATGAATCATGAATCATGAATTGAATCATGAATCATGAATCATGAATTGAATCATGAATCATGAATTATGAATCATGAATCGAATCATGAATCATGAATTGAATCATAAATCATGAATCATGAATTGAATCATGAATCATGAATCATGAATCATGAATCGAATCATGAATCATGAATCATGAATCATGAATTGAATCATGAATCATGAATCGAATCATGAATCATGAATCATGAATTGAATCATGAATCATGAATCATGAATTGAATCATGAATCATGAATCGAATCATGAATCATGAATCGAATCATGAATCATGAATTGTATCATGAATCATGAATCATGAATTGAATCATGAATCATGAATCATGAATTGAATCATGAATCATGAATCATGAATCATGAATCGAATCATGAATCATGAATCATGAATCATGAATTGAATCATGAATCATGAATTATGAATCATGAATTGAATCATGAATCATGAATCATGAATTGAATCATGAATCATGAATCGAATCATGAATCATGTATCATGAATCATGAATTGAATCATGAATCATGAATCATGAATCGAATCATGAATCATGAATCATGAATTGAATCATGAATCATGAATCGAATCATGAATCATGAATCATGAATTGAATCATGAATTGAATCATGAATCATGAATCGAATCATGAATCATGAATCATGAATTGAATCATGAATCGAATCATGAATCATGAATTGAATCATGAATTGAATCATGAATTGAATCATTAATCATGAATTGAATCATGAATTGAATCATGAATCATGAATTATGAATCATGAATCATGAATTATGAATCATGAATAGAATCATGAATCATGAATCATGAATCATGAATTGAATCATAAATCGAATCATGAATCATGAATTAAATAATAAATTGAATCATGAATCATGAATCGAATCATGAATTGAATCAGGAATCATGAATTGAATCATGAATCATGAATTGAATCATGAATCATGAATCATGAATCATGAATCGAATCATGAATCATGAATCATGAATCAAATCATGAATCATGAATCATGAATCGAATCATGAATCATGAATTGAATCATGAATCATGAATCATGAATTGAATCATGAATCATGAATTGAATCATGAATCATGAATCATAAATCATGAATTGAATCATGAATCATGAATTGAATCATGAATCATGAATCAAGATTCATGAATCGAAACACGAATCATGAATTGAATCATGAATCATGAATCATGAATCATGAATTGAATCATGAATCATGAATCATGAATCGAATAATGAATCATGAATCATGAATCATGAATTGAATCATGAATCATTAATCAAGAATCATGAATCGAAACATGAATCATGAATTGAATCATGAATCATGAATCATGAATCATGAATTGAATAATGAATCATGAATCATGAATCATAAATTGAATCATGAATCATGAATTGAATCATGAATCATGAATTGAATCATGAATTGAATCATGAATCAAGAATCGAATCATGAATCATGAATTGAATCAAGAATCATGAATCATGAATCATAAATTGAATCATAAATCATGAATCATGAATCGAATCATGAATCATGAATCATGAATCGAATCATGAATCATGAATCATGAATTGAATCATGAATTGAATCATGAATCATGAATCGAATCATGAAACATGAATTGAATAATGAATTGAATCATGAATTGAATCATGAATCATGAATTGAATTATGAATCATGAATTGAATCATGAATCGAATCATGAATTGAATCATTAATCATAAATTGAATCATGAATTGAATCATGAATCATGAATTATAAATCATGATATGAAACATGAATCATGAATCATGAATTGAATCATGAATCATGAATCATGATTTGAATCATAAATCATGAATCATGAATTGAATCATGAATCATGAATCATGAATCATGAATCGAATTATGAATCATGAATCATGAATTGAATCATGAATCATGAATCGAATCATGAATCATGAATCAAGAATCATGAATCGAAACATGAATCATGAATTGAATCATGAATCATGAATCATGAATTGAATCATGAATCATGAATTGAATCATGAATCATGAATCGAATCATGAATCATGAATTGAATCATGAATTGAATCATGAATCATGAATCGAATCATGAATCATGAATCATGAATCATGAATTGAATCATGAATCATGAATTGAATCATGAATCTTGAATTGAATCATGAATTGAATCATAAATTGAATCATAAATCATGAATCATGAATCGAATCATGAATCATGAATTGAATCATGAATTGAATCATGAATCATGAATCGAATCATGAATCATGAATCATGAATTGAATCATTAATCGAATCATGAATCATGAATTGAATCATGAATTGAATCATTAATCATGAATTGAATCATTAATCGAATCATGAATCATGAATTGAATCATGAATTGAATCATAAATCGAATCATGAATCATGAATTGAATCATGAATTGAATCATGAATCAAGAATCGAATCATGAATCATGAATTGAATCAAGAATCATGAATCATGAATCATAAATTGAATCATAAATCATGAATCATGAATTGAATCATGAATCATGAATCGAATCATGAATCATGAATCATGAATTGAATCATGAATTGAATCATGAATCATGAATCGAATCATGAAACATGAATTGAATCATGAATCATGAATTGAATCATGAATCATGAAGTGAATCATGAATCATGAATCATAAATCGAATCATGAATCATGAATTGAATCATGAATCGAATCATGAATTGAATCATGAATCATGAATTATAAATCATGAATTGAAACATGAATCATGAATCATGAATTGAATCATGAATCATGAATCATGAATTGAATCATAAATCATGAATCATGAATTGAATCATGAATCATAAATTGAATCATGAATCATGAATCATGAATTGAATCATGAATCATGAATCATGAATCGAATCATGAATCGAAACATGAATCATGAATCATGAATCATGAATTGAATCATGAATCGAATCATGAATCGAAACATGAATCATGAACCATGAAACATGAATCGAATCATGAATCATGAATCATGAATTGAATCATGAATCATGAATCGAATCATGAATCATGAATTGAATCATGAATCATGAATCATGAATTGAATCATGAATCATGAGTCATGAATTGAATCATGAATCATGAATCATGAATCGAATCATGAATCATGAATCATGAATCATGAATCATGAATTGAATCATGAATCATGAATCTAATCATGAATCATGAATTGAATCATGAGTTGAATCATGAATCATAAATTGAATCATGAATCATGAGTCATGAATTGAATCATGAATCATGAATCATGAATCATGAATCGAATCATGAATCATGAATCATGAATCATGAATTGAATCATGAATCGAATCAAGATTTATGAATTGAATCATGAGTTGAATCATGAATCATAAATTGAATCATGAATCATGAATCATGAATCATGAATCGAATCATAAATCATGAATCATGAATCATGATTCATGAATTGAATCATGAATCATGAATCATGAATCATGATTCATGAATTGAATCATGAATCATGAATTAAGAATCGATTCATGAATCATGAAATGAATCATGAATTGAATCATGAATTGAATCATGATTCATGAATCATGAATTGAATCATGAATCATGAATCATGAATCATGAATCATGAATCATGAATCATGAATTCAATCATGAATCATGATTTGAATCATGAATCATGAATTGAATCATGAATCATGAATTGAATCATGAATCATGAATCATAAATCGAATCATGAATCATGAATTGAATCATGAATCGAATCATGAATTGAATCATTAATCATGAATTGAATCATGAATTGAATCATGAATCATGAATTATAAATCATGAATTGAAACATGAATCATGAATCATGAATTGAATCATGAATCATGAATCATGAATTGAATCATGAATCATGAATCATGAATTGAATCATGAATCATGAATTGAATCATGAATCATGAATCATGAATTGAATCATGAATCATGAATCATGAATCGAATCATGAATCGAAACATGAATCATGAATCATGAATCATGAATTGAATCATGAATCATGAATCATGAATTGAATCATGAATCATGAACCATGAATCATGAATCGAATCATGAATCATGAATCATGAATTGAATCATGAATCATGAATCGAATCATGAATCATGAATTGAATCATGAATCATGAATCATGAATTGAATCATGAATCATGAGTCATGAATTGAATCATGAATCATGAATCATGAATCATGAATCGAATCATGAATCATGAATCTTGAATTATGAATTAAATCATGAATCATGAATCGAATCATGAATCATGAATTAAATCATGAGTTGAATCATGAATCATAAATTGAAGCATGAATCATGAGTCATGAATTGAATCATGAATCATGAATCATAAATCATGAATCGAATCATGAATCATGAATCATGAATTGAATCATGAATCATGAATCGAATCATGAATCATGAATTGAATCATGAGTTGAATCATGAATCATAAATTGAATCATGAATCATGAATCATGTATTGAATCATGAATCATGAATCAAATCATAAATCATGAATCATGAATCATGATTCATGAATTGAATCATGAATCATGAATTAAGAATCGATTCATGAATCATGAATTGAATCATGAGTTGAATCATGAATCATAAATTGAATCATGAATCATGAAATGAATCATGAATTGAATCATGAATTTAATCATGATTCATGAATCATGAATTGAATCATGAATCATGAATCATGAATCATGAATCATGAATTCAATCATGAATCATGATTTAAATCAGGAATCGAATCATGAATCATGAATTGAATCATGATTTTAATTATGAATCTTGATTAATGAATTAAATCATGAATCATGAATCATAAATCATGAATCATGAATTGAATTATGAATTGAATCATGAATCATGAATTGAATCATGAATCATGAATCATGAATTGAATCATGAATCATGAATCATGAATTGAATCATGAATCATGAATCGAATCATGAATCATGAATCGAATCATGAATCATGAATTGTATCATGAATCGTGAATCATGAATTGAATCATGAATCATGAATCATGAATTGAATCATGAATCATGAATCATGAATCATGAATCGAGCCATGAATCATGAATCATGTATCATGAATCATGAATCATGAATCGAATCATGAATCATGAATTGAATCATGAATCATGAATTATGAATCATGAATTGAATCATGAATCATGAATCATGAATTGAATCATGAATCATGAATCATGAATTGAATCATGAATTGAATCATGAATCATGAATCGAATCATGAATCATGAATTGAATCATGAATTGAATCATGAATCAAGAATCGAATCATGAATCATAAATTGAATCAAGAATCATGAATCATGAATCATAAATTGAATCATAAATCATGAATCATGAATTGAATCATGAATCATGAATCAAATCATGAATCATGAATCATGAATTGAATCATGAATTGAATCATGAATCATGAATCGAATCATGAAACATGAATTGAATCATGAATTGAATCATGAATCATGAATTGAATCATGAATCATGAATTGAATCATGAATCATGAATCATAAATCGAATCATGAATCATGAATTGAATCATGAATCGAATCATGAATTGAATCATTAATCATGAATTATAAATCATGAATTGAAACATGAATCATGAATCATGAATTGAATCATGAATCATGAATCATGAATTGAATCAAGAATCATGAATCATGAATCATAAATTGAATCATAAATCATGAATCATGAATTGAATCATGAATCATGAATCAAATCATGAATCATGAATCATGAATTGAATCATGAATTGAATCATGAATCATGAATCGAATCATGAAACATGAATTGAATCATGAATTGAATCATGAATCATGAATTGAATCATGAATCATGAATTGAATCATGAATCATGAATCATAAATCGAATCATGAATTGAATCATGAATCGAATCATGAATTGAATCATTAATCATGAATTATAAATCATGAATTGAAACATGAATCATGAATCATGAATTGAATCATGAATCATGAATCATGAATTGAATCAAGAATCATGAATCATGAATCATAAATTGAATCATAAATCATGAATCATGAATTGAATCATGAATCATGAATCAAATCATGAATCATGAATCATGAATTAAATCATGAATTGAATCATGAATCATGAATCGAATCATGAAACATGAATTGAATCATGAATTGAATCATGAATCATGAATTGAATCATGAATCATGAATTGAATCATGAATCATGAATCATAAATCGAATCATGAATCATGAATTGAATCATGAATCGAATCATGAATTGAATCATGAATCATGAATTATAAATCATGAATTGAAACATGAATCATGAATCATGAATTGAATCATGAATCATGAATCATGAATTGAATCATGAATCATGAATTGAATCATATATCATGAATTGAATCATGAATCATGAATCATGAATCGAATCATGAATCGAAATATGAATCATGAATCATGAATCATGAATTGAATCATGAATCATGAATCATGAATTGAATCATGAATCATGAACCATGAATCATGAATCGAATCATGAATCATGAATTGAATCATGAATCATTAATCGAATCATGAATCATGAATTGAATCATGAATCATGAATTATAAATCATGAATTGAAACATGAATCATGAATCATGAATTGAATCATGAATCATGAATCATGAATTGAATCATGAATCATGAATCATGAATTGAATCATGAATCATGAATTGAATCATGAATCATGAATCATGAATTGAATCATGAATCATGAATCATGAATCGAATCATGAATCGAAACATGAATCATGAATCATGAATCATGAATTGAATCATGAATCATGAATCATGAATTGAATCATATATCATGAACCATGAATCATAAATCGAATCATGAATCATGAATCATGAATTGAATCATGAATCATGAATCGAATCATGAATCATGAATTGAATCATGAATCATGAATTGAATCATGAATCATGAGTCATGAATTGAATCATGAATCATGAATCATGAATCATGAATCGAATCATGAATCCTGAATCTTGAATTATGAATTAAATCATGAATCATGAATCGAATCATGAATCATGAATTAAATCATGAGTTGAATCATGAATCATAAATTGAAGCATGAATCATGAGTCATGAATTGAATCATGAATCATGAATCATAAATCATGAATCGAATCATGAATCATGAATCATGAATCATGAATTGAATCATGAATCATGAATCGAATCATGAATCATGAATTGAATCATGAGTTGAATCATGAATCATAAATTGAATCATGAATCATGAATCATGAATTGAATCATGAATCATGAATCGAATCATAAATCATGAATCATGAATCATGATTCATGAATTGAATCATGAATCATGAATTAAGAATCGATTCATGAATCATGAATTGAATCATGAGTTGAATCATGAATCATAAATTGAATCATGAATCATGAAATGAATCATGAATTGAATCATGAATTGAATCATGATTCATGAATCATGAATCATGAATCATGAATCATGAATCATGAATCATGAATCATGAATTCAATCATGAATCATGATTTAAATCAGGAATCGAATCATGAATCATGAATTGAATCATGATTTTAATTATGAATCTTGAATCATGAATTAAATCATGAATCATGAATCATAAATCATGAATCATGAATTGAATTATGAATTGAATCATGAATCATGAATTGAATCATGAATCATGAATCATGAATTGAATCATGAATCATGAATCATGAATTGAATCATGAATCATGAATCGAATCATGAATCATGAATCGAATCATGAATCATGAATTGTATCATGAATCGTGAATCATGAATTGAATCATGAATCATGAATCATGAATTGAATCATGAATCATGAATCATGAATCGAATCATGAATCATGAATCATGAATCATGAATCGAATCATGAATCATGAATTGAATCATGAATCATGAATTATGAATCATGAATTGAATCATGAATCATGAATTGAATCATGAATCATGAATCATGAATTGAATCATGAATTGAATCATGAATCATGAATCGAATCATGAATCATGAATTGAATCATGAATTGAATCATGAATCAAGAATCGAATCATGAATCATAAATTGAATCAAGAATCATGAATCATGAATCATAAATTGAATCATAAATCATGAATCATGAATTGAATCATGAATCATGAATCGAATCATGAATCATGAATCATGAATTGAATCATAAATTGAATCATGAATCATGAATCGAATCATGAAACATGAATTGAATCATGAATTGAATCATGAATCATGAATTGAATCATGAATCATGAATTGAATCATGAATCATGAATCATAAATCGAATCATGAATCATGAATTGAATCATGAATCGAATCATGAATTAAATCATTAATCATGAATTGAATCATGAATTGAATCATGAATCATGAATTATAAATCATGAATTGAAACATGAATCATGAATCATGAATTGAATCATGAATCATGAATCATGAATTGAATCATGAATCATGAATCATGAATTGAATCATGAATCATGAATCATGAATCGAATCATGAATCGAAACATGAATCATGAATCATGAATTGAATCATGAATCATGAATCATGAATTGAATCATGAATCATGAATTGAATCATGAATCATGAACCATGAATCATGAATCGAATCATGAATCATGAATCATGAATCATGAATCATGAATTGAATCATGAATCATGAATCGAATCATGAATCATGAATTGAATCATGAATCATGAATCATGAATTGAATCATGAATCATGAATCTTGAATTATTAATTAAATCATGAATCATGAATCGAATCATGAATCATGAATTAAATCATGAGTTGAATCATGAATCATAAATTGAAGCATGAATCATGAGTCATGAATTGAATCATGAATCATGAATCATAAATCATGAATCGAATCATGAATCATGAATCATGAATCATGAATCATGAATTGAATCATGAGTTGAATCATGAATCATAAATTGAATCATGAATCATGAATCATGAATTGAATCATGAATCATGAATCGAATCATAAATCATGAATCATGAATCATGATTCATGAATTGAATCATGAATCATGAATTAAGAATCGATTCATGAATCATGAATTGAATCATGAATCATGAATCATGAATTGAATCATGAATCATGAATTGAATCATGAATTGAATCATAAATCAAGAATCGAATCATGAATCATGAATTGAATCAAGAATCATGAATCATGAATCATAAATTGAATCATAAATCATGAATCATGAATTGAATCATGAATCATGAATCGAATCATGAATCATGAATCATGAATTGAATTATGAATTGAATCATGAATCATGAATCGAATCATGAAACATGAATTGAATCATGAATTGAATCATGAATTGAATCATGAATTGAATCATGAATTGAATCATGAATCATGAATTGAATCATGAATCATGAATCATAAATCGAATCATGAATCATGAATTGAATCATGAATCGAATCATGAATTGAATCATTAATCATGAATTGAATCATGAATTGAATCATGAATCATGAATTATAAATCATGAATTGAAACATGAATCATGAATCATGAATTGAATCATGAATCATGAATCATGAATTGAATCATAAATCATGAATCATGAATTGAATCATGAATCATAAATTGAATCATGAATCATGAATCACGAATTGAATCATGAATCATGAATCATGAATCGAATCATGAATCGAAACATGAATCATGAATCATGAATCATGAATTGAATCATGAATCATGAATCATGAATCGAATCATGAATCGAAACATGAATCATGAATCATGAATTGAATCATGAATCATGAATCATGAATTGAATCATGAATCATGAATTGAATCATGAATCATGAACCATGAATCATGAATCGAATCATGAATCATGAATCATGAATCATGAATCATGAATTGAATCATGAATCATGAATCGAATCATGAATCATGAATTGAATCATGAATCATGAATCATGAATTGAATCATGAATCATGAATCTTGAATTATTAATTAAATCATGAATCATGAATCGAATCATGAATCATGAATTAAATCATGAGTTGAATCATGAATCATAAATTGAAGCATGAATCATGAGTCATGAATTGAATCATGAATCATGAATCATAAATCATGAATCGAATCATGAATCATGAATCATGAATCATGAATCATGAATTGAATCATGAGTTGAATCATGAATCATAAATTGAATCATGAATCATGAATCATGAATTGAATCATGAATCATGAATCGAATCATAAATCATGAATCATGAATCATGATTCATGAATTGAATCATGAATCATGAATTAAGAATCGATTCATGAATCATGAATTGAATCATGAATCATGAATCATGAATTGAATCATGAATCATGAATTGAATCATGAATTGAATCATAAATCAAGAATCGAATCATGAATCATGAATTGAATCAAGAATCATGAATCATGAATCATAAATTGAATCATAAATCATGAATCATGAATTGAATCATGAATCATGAATCGAATCATGAATCATGAATCATGAATTGAATTATGAATTGAATCATGAATCATGAATCGAATCATGAAACATGAATTGAATCATGAATTGAATCATGAATTGAATCATGAATTGAATCATGAATTTAATCATGAATCATGAATTGAATCATGAATCATGAATCATAAATCGAATCATGAATCATGAATTGAATCATGAATCGAATCATGAATTGAATCATTAATCATGAATTGAATCATGAATTGAATCATGAATCATGAATTATAAATCATGAATTGAAACATGAATCATGAATCATGAATTGAATCATGAATCATGAATCATGAATTGAATCATAAATCATGAATCATGAATTGAATCATGAATCATAAATTGAATCATGAATCATGAATCACGAATTGAATCATGAATCATGAATCATGAATCGAATCATGAATCGAAACATGAATCATGAATCATGAATCATGAATTGAATCATGAATCATGAATCATGAATTGAATCATGAATCATGAACCATGAATCATGAATCGAATCATGAATCATGAATCATGAATTGAATCATGAATCATGAATAGAATCATGAATCATGAATAGAATCATGAATCATGAATCATGAATTGAATCATGAATCATGAGTCATGAATTGAATCATGAATCATGAATCATGAATCGAATCATGAATCATGAATCGAATCATGAATCATGAATTGAATCATGAGTTGAATCATGAATCATAAATTGAATCATGAATCATGAGTCATGAATTGAATCATGAATCATGAATCA
The DNA here is from genome assembly GCA_036250195.1 of Mixophyes australis. Taxonomy (NCBI): domain Eukaryota; kingdom Metazoa; phylum Chordata; class Amphibia; order Anura; family Limnodynastidae; genus Mixophyes; species Mixophyes australis. Next base: position 745,047 of record JAVHZZ010000027.1, read on the forward strand.
TGAATCATGAATCGAATCATGAATCATGAATCATTAATCATGAATTGAATCATGAATCATGAATCGAATCAAGAATCATGAATTGAATCATGAGTTGAATCATGAATCATAAATTGAATCATGAATCATGAATCATCAATCGAATCATGAATCATGAATTGAATCATGATTTTAATTATGAATCATGAATCATGAATTGAATCATGAATCATGAATCATGAATCATGAATTGAATTATGAATTGAATCATGAATCTTGAATCATGAATTAAATCATGAATCATGAATCATAAATCATGAATCATGAATTGAATTATGAATTGAATCATGAATCATGAATTGAATCATGAATCATGAATCATGAATTGAATCATGAATCATGAATCATGAATTGAATCATGAATCATGAATCGAATCATGAATCATGAATTGTATCATGAATCATGAATCATGAATTGAATCATGAATCATGAATCATGAATTGAATCATGAATCATGAATCATGAATCATGAATCGAATCATGAATCATGAATCATGAATCATGAATCGAATCATGAATCATGAATTGAATCATGAATCATGAATTATGAATCATGATTTGAATCATGAATCATGAATCATGAATTAAATCATGAATCATGAATCGAATCATGAATCATGAATTGAATCATGAATCATGAATTATGAATCATGAATTGAATCATGAATCATGAATCATGAATTGAATCATGAATCATGAATCGAATCATGAATCATGAATTGAATCATGAATCATGAATTATGAATCATGAATTGAATCATGAATCATGAATCATGAATTGAATCATGAATCATGAATCATGAATTGAATCATAAATCATGAATCATGAATTGAATCATGAATCATGAATCATGAATCATGAATCATGAATCATGAATCGAATCATGAATCATGAATCATGAATCATGAATCGAATCATGAATCATGAATCATGAATCGAATCATGAATCATGAATTGAATCATGAATCATGAATCATGAATTGAATCATGAATCATGAATCATGAATTGAATCATGAATCATGAATCGAATCATGAATCATGAATCATGAATTGAATCAGGAATTGAATCATGAATCATGAATCGAATCATGAATTGAATCATTAATCATGAATTGAATCATGAATCGAATCATGAATCATGAACTGAATCAGGAATTGAATCATGAATTGAATCATTAATCATGAATTGAATCATGAATTGAATCATGAATCATGAATTATGAATCATGAATCATGAATTATGAATCATGAATCGAATCATGAATCATGAATCGAATCATGAATCATGAATCATGAATTGAATCATGAATCGAATCATAAATCATGAATTGAATAATGAATTGAATCATGAATCATGAATCGAATCATGAATCATGAATTAAATAATAAATTGAATCATGAATCATGAATCGAATCATGAATTGAATCAGGAATCATGAATTGAATCATGAATCATGAATTGAATCATGAATCATGAATCATGAATCATGAATCGAATCATGAATCATGAATCATGAATCAAATCATGAATCATGAATCATGAATCGAATCATAAATCATGAATTGAATCATGAATCATGAATCATGAATTGAATCATGAATCATGAATCATGAATTGAATCATGAATCATGAATCATGAATCATGAATCGAATCATGAATCATAAATCATGAATTGAATCATGAATCATGAATTGAATCATGAATCATGAATCATAAATCATGAATTGAATCATGAATCATGAATTGAATCATGAATCATGAATCAAGAATCATGAATCGAAACATGAATCATGAATTGAATCATGAATCATGAATCATGAATCATGAATTGAATCATGAATCATGAATCATGAATCGAATAATGAATCATGAATCATGAATCATAAATTGAATCATGAATCATGAATTGAATCATGAATCATGAATTGAATCATGAATCATGAATTGAATCATGAATTGAATCATGAATCAAGAATCGAATCATGAATCATGAATCATGAATCATAAATTGAATCATAAATCATGAATCATGAATTGAATCATGAATCATGAATCAAATCATGAATCATGAATCATGAATTGAATCATGAATTGAATCATGAATCATGAATCGAATCATGAAACATGAATTGAATCATGAATTGAATCATGAATTGAATCATGAATCATGAATTGAATCATGAATCATGAATTGAATCATGAATCATGAATCATAAATCGAATCATGAATCATGAATTGAATCATAAATCGAATCATTAATTGAATCATTAATCATGAATTGAATCATGAATCGAATCATGAATCATGAATCATGAATTGAATCATGAATCATGAATAGAATCATGAATCATGAATAGAATCATGAATTGAATCATGAATCATGAGTCATGAATTGAATCATGAATCATGAATCATGAATCAAATCATGAATCATGAATCATGAATTGAATCATGAATTGAATCATGAATCATGAGTCATGAATTGAATCATGAATCATGAATCATGAATCGAATCATGAATCATGAATCATGAATCATGAATCATGAATTGAATCATGAATCATGAATCGAATCATGAATCATGAATTGAATCATGAGTTGAATCATGAATCATAAATTGAATCATGAATCATGAGTCATGAATTGAATCATGAATCATGAATCATGAATCATGAATCGAATCATGAATCATGAATCATTAATCATGAATTGAATCATGAATCATGAATCGAATCAAGAATCATGAATTGAATTATGAGTTGAATCATGAATCATAAATTGAATCATGAATCATGAATCATGAATCGAATCATGAATCATGAATTGAATCATGATTTTAATTATGAATCATGAATCATGAATTGAATCATGAATCATGAATCATGAATCATGAATTGAATTATGAATTGAATCATGAATCTTGAATCATGAATTAAATCATGAATCATGAATCATAAATCATGAATCATGAATTGAATTATGAATTGAATCATGAATCATGAATTGAATCATGAATCATGAATCATGAATTGAATCATGAATCATGAATCATGAATTGAATCATGAATCATGAATCGAATCATGAATCATGAATTGTATCATGAATCATGAATCATGAATTGAATCATGAATCATGAATCATGAATTGAATCATGAATCATGAATCATGAATCATGAATCGAATCATGAATCATGAATCATGAATCATGAATTGAATCATGAATCATGAATTGAATCATGAATCATGAATTATGAATCATGAATTGAATCATGAATCATGAATCATGAATTAAATCATGAATCATGAATCGAATCATGAATCATGAATTGAATAATGAATCATGAATTATGAATCATGAATTGAATCATGAATCATGAATCATGAATTGAATCATGAATCATGAATCGAATCATGAATCATGAATTGAATCATGAATCATGAATTATGAATCATGAATTGAATCATGAATCATGAATCATGAATTGAATCATGAATCATGAATCATGAATTGAATCATAAATCATGAATCATGAATTGAATCATGAATCATGAATCATGAATCATGAATCGAATCATGAATCATGAATCATGAATCATGAATCATGAATCGAATCATGAATCATGAATCATGAATCATGAATCGAATCATGAATCATGAATCATGAATCGAATCATGAATCATGAATTGAATCATGAATCATGAATCATGAATTGAATCATGAATCATGAATCATGAATTGAATCATGAATCGAATCATGAATCATGAATCATGAATTGAATCAGGAATTGAATCATGAATCATGAATCGAATCATGAATTGAATCATTAATCATGAATTGAATCATGAATCGAATCATGAATCATGAATTGAATCAGGAATTGAATCATGAATTGAATCATTAATCATGAATTGAATCATGAATTGAATCATGAATTGAATCATGAATCATGAATTGAATCATGAATCATGAATTGAATCATGAATCATGAATCATGAATCGAATCATGAATCATGAATCATGAATCATGAATCATGAATCGAATCATGAATCATGAATCATGAATCATGAATCATGAATCATGAATCATGAATCGAATCATGAATCATGAATCATGAATCATGAATCGAATCATGAATCATGAATCATGAATCGAATCATGAATCATGAATTGAATCATGAATCATGAATCATGAATTGAATCATGAATCATGAATCATGAATTGAATCATGAATCATGAATCGAATCATGAATCATGAATCATGAATTGAATCAGGAATTGAATCATGAATCATGAATCGAATCATGAATTGAATCATTAATCATGAATTGAATCATGAATCGAATCATGAATCATGAATTGAATCAGGAATTGAATCATGAATTGAATCATTAATCATGAATTGAATCATGAATTGAATCATGAATCATGAATTATGAATCATGAATCATGAATTATGAATCATGAATCGAATCATGAATCATGAATCGAATCATGAATCATGAATCATGAATTGAATCATGAATCGAATCATAAATCATGAATTGAATAATGAATTGAATCATGAATCATGAATCGAATCATGAATCATGAATTAAATAATAAATTGAATCATGAATCATGAATCGAATCATGAATTGAATCAGGAATCATGAATTGAATCATGAATCATGAATTGAATCATGAATCATGAATCATGAATCATGAATCGAATCATGAATCATGAATCATGAATCAAATCATGAATCATGAATCATGAATCGAATCATAAATCATGAATTGAATCATGAATCATGAATCATGAATTGAATCATGAATCATGAATCATGAATTGAATCATGAATCATGAATCATGAATCATGAATCGAATCATGAATCATAAATCATGAATTGAATCATGAATCATGAATTGAATCATGAATCATGAATCATAAATCATGAATTGAATCATGAATCATGAATTGAATCATGAATCATGAATCAAGAATCATGAATCGAAACATGAATCATGAATTGAATCATGAATCATGAATCATGAATCATGAATTGAATCATGAATCATGAATCATGAATCGAATAATGAATCATGAATCATGAATCATAAATTGAATCATGAATCATGAATTGAATCATGAATCATGAATTGAATCATGAATCATGAATTGAATCATGAATTGAATCATGAATCAAGAATCGAATCATGAATCATGAATCATGAATCATAAATTGAATCATAAATCATGAATCATGAATTGAATCATGAATCATGAATCAAATCATGAATCATGAATCATGAATTGAATCATGAATTGAATCATGAATCATGAATCGAATCATGAAACATGAATTGAATCATGAATTGAATCATGAATTGAATCATGAATCATGAATTGAATCATGAATCATGAATTGAATCATGAATCATGAATCATAAATCGAATCATGAATCATGAATTGAATCATAAATCGAATCATTAATTGAATCATTAATCATGAATTGAATCATGAATCGAATCATGAATCATGAATCATGAATTGAATCATGAATCATGAATAGAATCATGAATCATGAATAGAATCATGAATTGAATCATGAATCATGAGTCATGAATCATGAATCATGAATCAAATCATGAATCATGAATCATGAATTGAATCATGAATTTAATCATGAATCATGAGTCATGAATTGAATCATGAATCATGAATCATGAATCGAATCATGAATCATGAATCATGAATCATGAATCATGAATTGAATCATGAATCATAAATCGAATCATGAATCATGAATTGAATCATGAGTTGAATCATGAATCATAAATTGAATCATGAATCATGAGTCATGAATTGAATCATGAATCATGAATCATGAATCATGAATCGAATCATGAATCATGAATCATTAATCATGAATTGAATCATGAATCATGAATCGAATCAAGAATCATGAATTGAATTATGAGTTGAATCATGAATCATAAATTGAATCATGAATCATGAATCATGAATCGAATCATGAATCATGAATTGAATCATGATTTTAATTATGAATCATGAATCATGAATTGAATCATGAATCATGAATCATGAATCATGAATTGAATTATGAATTGAATCATGAATCTTGAATCATGAATTAAATCATGAATCATGAATCATAAATCATGAATCATGAATTGAATTATGAATTGAATCATGAATCATGAATTGAATCATGAATCATGAATCATGAATTGAATCATGAATCATGAATCATGAATTGAATCATGAATCATGAATCGAATCATGAATCATGAATTGTATCATGAATCATGAATTGAATCATGAATCATGAATCATGAATTGAATCATGAATCATGAATCATGAATCATGAATCGAATCATGAATCATGAATCATGAATCATGAATCGAATCATGAATCATGAATTGAATCATGAATCATGAATTATGAATCATGAATTGAATCATGAATCATGAATCATGAATTAAATCATGAATCATGAATCGAATCATGAATCATGAATTGAATCATGAATCATGAATTATGAATCATGAATTGAATCATGAATCATGAATCATGAATTGAATCATGAATCATGAATCGAATCATGAATCATGAATTGAATCATGAATCATGAATTATGAATCATGAATTGAATCATGAATCATGAATCATGAATTGAATCATGAATCATGAATCATGAATTGAATCATAAATCATGAATCATGAATTGAATCATGAATCATGAATCATGAATCATGAATCGAATCATGAATCATGAATCATGAATCATGAATCATGAATCGAATCATGAATCATGAATCATGAATCATGAATCGAATCATGAATCATGAATCATGAATCGAATCATGAATCATGAATTGAATCATGAATCATGAATCATGAATTGAATCATGAATCATGAATCATGAATTGAATCATGAATCATGAATCGAATCATGAATCATGAATCATGAATTGAATCAGGAATTGAATCATGAATCATGAATCGAATCATGAATTGAATCATTAATCATGAATTGAATCATGAATCGAATCATGAATCATGAATTGAATCAGGAATTGAATCATGAATTGAATCATTAATCATGAATTGAATCATGAATTGAATCATGAATCATGAATCGAATCATGAATCATGAATTAAATAATAAATTGAATCATGAATCATGAATCGAATCATGAATTGAATCAGGAATCATAAATTGAATCATGAATCATGAATTGAATCATGAATCATGAATCATGAATCATGAATCGAATCATGAATCATGAATCATGAATCAAATCATGAATCATGAATCATGAATCGAATCATAAATCATGAATTGAATCATGAATCATGAATCATGAATTGAATCATGAATCATGAATCATGAATTGAATCATGAATCATGAATCATGAATCATGAATCGAATCATGAATCATAAATCATGAATTGAATCATGAATCATGAATTGAATCATGAATCATGAATCATAAATCATGAATTGAATCATGAATCATGAATTGAATCATGAATCATGAATCAAGAATCATGAATCGAAACATGAATCATGAATTGAATCATGAATCATGAATCATGAATCATGAATTGAATCATGAATCATGAATCATGAATCGAATAATGAATCATGAATCATGAATCATAAATTGAATCATGAATCATGAATTGAATCATGAATCATGAATTGAATCATGAATCATGAATTGAATCATGAATTGAATCATGAATCAAGAATCGAATCATGAATCATGAATCATGAATCATAAATTGAATCATAAATCATGAATCATGAATTGAATCATGAATCATGAATCAAATCATGAATCATGAATCATGAATTGAATCATGAATTGAATCATGAATCATGAATCGAATCATGAAACATGAATTGAATCATGAATTGAATCAAGAATTGAATCATGAATCATGAATTGAATCATGAATCATGAATTGAATCATGAATCATGAATCATAAATCGAATCATGAATCATGAATTGAATCATAAATCGAATCATTAATTGAATCATTAATCATGAATTGAATCATGAATCGAATCATGAATCATGAATCATGAATTGAATCATGAATCATGAATAGAATCATGAATCATGAATAGAATCATGAATTGAATCATGAATCATGAGTCATGAATTGAATCATGAATCATGAATCATGAATCAAATCATGAATCATGAATCATGAATTGAATCATGAATTGAATCATGAATCATGAGTCATGAATTGAATCATGAATCATGAATCATGAATCGAATCATGAATCATGAATCATGAATCATGAATCATGAATTGAATCATGAATCATGAATCGAATCATGAATCATGAATTGAATCATGAGTTGAATCATGAATCATAAATTGAATCATGAATCATGAGTCATGAATTGAATCATGAATCATGAATCATGAATCATGAATCGAATCATGAATCATGAATCATTAATCATGAATTGAATCATGAATCATGAATCGAATCAAGAATCATGAATTGAATTATGAGTTGAATCATGAATCATAAATTGAATCATGAATCATGAATCATGAATTGAATCATGAATCATGAATTGAATCATGATTTTAATTATGAATCATGAATCATGAATTGAATCATGAATCATGAATCATGAATCATGAATTGAATTATGAATTGAATCATGAATCTTGAATCATGAATTAAATCATGAATCATGAATCATAAATCATGAATCATGAATTGAATTATGAATTGAATCATGAATCATGAATTGAATCATGAATCATGAATCATGAATTGAATCATGAATCATGAATCATGAATTGAATCATGAATCATGAATCGAATCATGAATCATGAATTGTATCATGAATCATGAATCATGAATTGAATCATGAATCATGAATCATGAATTGAATCATGAATCATGAATCATGAATCATGAATCGAATCATGAATCATGAATCATGAATCATGAATCGAATCATGAATCATGAATTGAATCATGAATCATGAATTATGAATCATGAATTGAATCATGAATCATGAATCATGAATCATGAATCATGAATTAAATCATGAATCATGAATCGAATCATGAATCATGAATTGAACCATGAATCATGAATTATGAATCATGAATTGAATCATGAATCATGAATCATGAATTGAATCATGAATCATGAATCGAATCATGAATCATGAATTGAATCATGAATCATGAATTATGAATCATGAATTGAATCATGAATCATGAATCATGAATTGAATCATGAATCATGAATCATGAATTGAATCATAAATCATGAATCATGAATTGAATCATGAATCATGAATCATGAATCATGAATCGAATCATGAATCATGAATCATGAATCATGAATCATGAATCGAATCATGAATCATGAATCATGAATCATGAATCGAATCATGAATCATGAATCATGAATCGAATCATGAATCATGAATTGAATCATGAATCATGAATCATGAATTGAATCATGAATCATGAATCATGAATTGAATCATGAATCATGAATCGAATCATGAATCATGAATCATGAATTGAATCAGGAATTGAATCATGAATCATGAATCGAATCATGAATTGAATCATTAATCATGAATTGAATCATGAATCGAATCATGAATCATGAATTGAATCAGGAATTGAATCATGAATTGAATCATTAATCATGAATTGAATCATGAATTGAATCATGAATTGAATCATGAATCATGAATTGAATCATGAATCATGAATTGAATCATGAATCATGAATCATGAATCGAATCATGAATCATGAATCATGAATCATGAATCATGAATCGAATCATGAATCATGAATCATGAATCATGAATCATGAATCATGAATCATGAATCATGAATCGAATCATGAATCATGAATCATGAATCATGAATCGAATCATGAATCATGAATCATGAATCGAATCATGAATCATGAATTGAATCATGAATCATGAATCATGAATTGAATCATGAATCATGAATCATGAATTGAATCATGAATCATGAATCGAATCATGAATCATGAATCATGAATTGAATCAGGAATTGAATCATGAATCATGAATCGAATCATGAATTGAATCATTAATCATGAATTGAATCATGAATCGAATCATGAATCATGAATTGAATCAGGAATTGAATCATGAATTGAATCATTAATCATGAATTGAATCATGAATTGAATCATGAATCATGAATTATGAATCATGAATCATGAATTATGAATCATGAATCGAATCATGAATCATGAATCGAATCATGAATCATGAATCATGAATTGAATCATGAATCGAATCATAAATCATGAATTGAATAATGAATTGAATCATGAATCATGAATCGAATCATGAATCATGAATTAAATAATAAATTGAATCATGAATCATGAATCGAATCATGAATTGAATCAGGAATCATGAATTGAATCATGAATCATGAATTGAATCATGAATCATGAATCATGAATCATGAATCGAATCATGAATCATGAATCATGAATCAAATCATGAATCATGAATCATGAATCGAATCATAAATCATGAATTGAATCATGAATCATGAATCATGAATTGAATCATGAATCATGAATCATGAATTGAATCATGAATCATGAATCATGAATCATGAATCGAATCATGAATCATAAATCATGAATTGAATCATGAATCATGAATTGAATCATGAATCATGAATCATAAATCATGAATTGAATCATGAATCATGAATTGAATCATGAATCATGAATCAAGAATCATGAATCGAAACATGAATCATGAATTGAATCATGAATCATGAATCATGAATCATGAATTGAATCATGAATCATGAATCATGAATCGAATAATGAATCATGAATCATGAATCATAAATTGAATCATGAATCATGAATTGAATCATGAATCATGAATTGAATCATGAATCATGAATTGAATCATGAATTGAATCATGAATCAAGAATCGAATCATGAATCATGAATCATGAATCATAAATTGAATCATAAATCATGAATCATGAATTGAATCATGAATCATGAATCAAATCATGAATCATGAATCATGAATTGAATCATGAATTGAATCATGAATCATGAATCGAATCATGAAACATGAATTGAATCATGAATTGAATCATGAATTGAATCATGAATCATGAATTGAATCATGAATCATGAATTGAATCATGAATCATGAATCATAAATCGAATCATGAATCATGAATTGAATCATAAATCGAATCATTAATTGAATCATTAATCATGAATTGAATCATGAATCGAATCATGAATCATGAATCATGAATTGAATCATGAATCATGAATAGAATCATGAATCATGAATAGAATCATGAATTGAATCATGAATCATGAGTCATGAATTGAATCATGAATCATGAATCATGAATCAAATCATGAATCATGAATCATGAATTGAATCATGAATTGAATCATGAATCATGAGTCATGAATTGAATCATGAATCATGAATCATGAATCGAATCATGAATCATGAATCATGAATCATGAATCATGAATTGAATCATGAATCATGAATCGAATCATGAATCATGAATTGAATCATGAGTTGAATCATGAATCATAAATTGAATCATGAATCATGAGTCATGAATTGAATCATGAATCATGAATCATGAATCATGAATCGAATCATGAATCATGAATCATTAATCATGAATTGAATCATGAATCATGAATCGAATCAAGAATCATGAATTGAATTATGAGTTGAATCATGAATCATAAATTGAATCATGAATCATGAATCATGAATCGAATCATGAATCATGAATTGAATCATGATTTTAATTATGAATCATGAATCATGAATTGAATCATGAATCATGAATCATGAATCATGAATTGAATTATGAATTGAATCATGAATCTTGAATCATGAATTAAATCATGAATCATGAATCATAAATCATGAATCATGAATTGAATTATGAATTGAATCATGAATCATGAATTGAATCATGAATCATGAATCATGAATTGAATCATGAATCATGAATCATGAATTAAATCATGAATCATGAATCGAATCATGAATCATGAATTGTATCATGAATCATGAATCATGAATTGAATCATGAATCATGAATCATGAATTGAATCATGAATCATGAATCATGAATCATGAATCGAATCATGAATCATGAATCATGAATCATGAATCGAATCATGAATCATGAATTGAATCATGAATCATGAATTATGAATCATGAATTGAATCATGAATCATGAATCATGAATTAAATCATGAATCATGAATCGAATCATGAATCATGAATTGAATCATGAATCATGAATTATGAATCATGAATTGAATCATGAATCATGAATCATGAATTGAATCATGAATCATGAATCGAATCATGAATCATGAATTGAATCATGAATCATGAATTATGAATCATGAATTGAATCATGAATCATGAATCATGAATTGAATCATGAATCATGAATCATGAATTGAATCATAAATCATGAATCATGAATTGAATCATGAATCATGAATCATGAATCATGAATCGAATCATGAATCATGAATCATGAATCATGAATCATGAATCGAATCATGAATCATGAATCATGAATCATGAATCGAATCATGAATCATGAATCATGAATCGAATCATGAATCATGAATTGAATCATGAATCATGAATCATGAATTGAATCATGAATCATGAATCATGAATTGAATCATGAATCATGAATCGAATCATGAATCATGAATCATGAATTGAATCAGGAATTGAATCATGAATCATGAATCGAATCATGAATTGAATCATTAATCATGAATTGAATCATGAATCGAATCATGAATCATGAATTGAATCAGGAATTGAATCATGAATTGAATCATTAATCATGAATTGAATCATGAATTGAATCATGAATCATGAATTATGAATCATGAATCATGAATTATGAATCATGAATCGAATCATGAATCATGAATTGAATCATGAATCATGAATCATGAATTGAATCATGAATCGAATCATAAATCATGAATTGAATAATGAATTGAATCATGAATCATGAATCGAATCATGAATCATGAATTAAATAATAAATTGAATCATGAATCATGAATCGAATCATGAATTGAATCAGGAATCATGAATTGAATCATGAATCATGAATTGAATCATGAATCATGAATCATGAATCATGAATCGAATCATGAATCATGAATCATGAATCAAATCATGAATCATGAATCATGAATCGAATCATAAATCATGAATTGAATCATGAATCATGAATCATGAATTGAATCATGAATCATGAATCATGAATTGAATCATGAATCATGAATCATGAATCGAATCATGAATCATAAATCATGAATTGAATCATGAATCATGAATTGAATCATGAATCATGAATCATAAATCATGAATTGAATCATGAATCATGAATTGAATCATGAATCATGAATCAAGATTCATGAATCGAAACATGAATCATGAATTGAATCATGATTCATGAATCATGAATCATGAATTGAATCATGAATCATGAATCATGAATCGAATAATGAATCATGAATCAAATAATGAATCATGAATCATGAATCATGAATTGAATCATGAATCATGAATCAAGAATCATGAATCGAAACATGAATCATGAATTGAATCATGAATCATGAATCATGAATCATGAATTGAATCATGAATCATGAATCATGAATCGAATAATGAATCATGAATCATGAATCATAAATTGAATCATGAATCATGAATTGAATCATGAATCATGAATTGAATCATGAATCATGAATTGAATCATGAATTGAATCATGAATCAAGAATCGAATCATGAATCATGAATCATGAATCATAAATTGAATCATAAATCATGAATCATGAATTGAATCATGAATCATGAATCAAATCATGAATCATGAATCATGAATTGAATCATGAATTGAATCATGAATCATGAATCGAATCATGAAACATGAATTGAATCATGAATTGAATCATGAATTGAATCATGAATCATGAATTGAATCATGAATCATGAATTGAATCATGAATCATGAATCATAAATCGAATCATGAATCATGAATTGAATCATAAATCGAATCATTAATTGAATCATTAATCATGAATTGAATCATGAATTGAATCATGAATCATGAATTATAAATCATGAATTGAAACATGAATCATAAATCATAAATTGAATCATGAATTGAATCATAAATCGAATCATTAATTGAATCATTAATCATGAATTGAATCATGAATTGAATCATGAATCATGAATTATAAATCATGAATTGAAACATGAATCATAAATCATAAATTGAATCATGAATCATGAATTGAATCATGAATCATGAATCATGAATCGAATCATGAATCGAAACATGAATCATGAATCATGAATCATGAATTGAATCATGAATCATGAATCATGAATTGAATCATGAATCATGAATCATGAATCGAATCATGAATCGAAACATGAATCATGAATCATGAATCATGAATTGAATCATGAATCATGAATCATGAATCATGAACCATGAATCATGAATCGAATCATGAATCATGAATCATGAATTGAATCATGAATCATGAATCATGAATCGAATCATGAATCGAAACATGAATCATGAATCATGAATCATGAATTGAATCATGAATCATGAATCATGAATTGAATCATGAATCATGAACCATGAATCATGAATCGAATCATGAATCATGAATCATGAATTGAATCATGAATCATGAATTGAATCATGAATCATGAATCATGAATTGAATCATGAATCATGAGTCATGAATTGAATCATGAATCATGAATCATGAATCATGAATCGAATCATGAATCATGAATCATGAATCATGAATCATGAATTGAATCATGAATCATGAATCGAATCATGAATCATGAATTGAATCATGAGTTGAATCATGAATCATAAATTGAATCATGAATCATGAGTCATGAATTGAATCATGAATAATAAATCATGAATCATGAATCGAATCATGAATCATGAATCATGAATCATGAATTGAATCATGAATCATGAATCGAATCAAGAATCATGAATTGAATCATGAGTTGAATCATGAATCATAAATTGAATCATGAATCATGAATCATGAATCGAATCATAAATCATGAATCATGAATCATGATTCATGAATTGAATCATGAATCATGAATCATGATTCATGAATTGAATCATGAATCATGAATTAAGAATCGATTCATGAATCATGAATTGAATCATGAGTTGAATCATGAATTGAATCATGAGTTGAATCATGAATCATGAATCGAATCATGAATCATGAATTGTATCATGAATCATGAATCATGAATTGAATCATGAATCATGAATCATGAATTGAATCATGAATCATGAATCATGAATCATGAATCGAATCATGAATCATGAATCATGAATCATGAATCGAATCATGAATCATGAATTGAATCATGAATCATGAATTATGAATCATGAATTGAATCATGAATCATGAATCATGAAATGAATCATGAATTGAATCATGAATTGAATCATGATTCATGAATCATGAATTGAATCATGAATCATGAATCATGAATCATGATTAATGAATTCAATCATGAATCATGATTTAAATCAGGAATCGAATCATGAATCATGAATTGAATCATGATTTTAATTATGAATCATGAATCATGAATTGAATCATGAATCATGAATAATGAATCATGAATTGAATTATGAATTGAATCATGAATCTTGAATCATGAATTAAATCATGAATCATGAATCATGAATTGAATTATGAATTGAATCATGAATCATGAATTGAATCATGAATCATGAATCATGAATTGAATCATGAATCATGAATTGAATCATGAATCATGAATCGAATCATGAATCATGAATCGAATCATGAATCATGAATTGTATCATGAATCATGAATCATGAATTGAATCATGAATCATGAATCATGAATTGAATCATGAATCATGAATCATGAATCATGAATCGAATCATGAATCATGAATCATGAATCATGAATCGAATCATGAATCATGAATTGAATCATGAATCATGAATTATGAATCATGAATTGAATCATGAATCATGAATCATGAATTGAATCATGAATCATGAATCATGAATTGAATCATGAATCATGAATCATGAATTGAATCATGAATCATGAATCATGAATCGAATCATGAATCATGAATCATGAATCGAATCATGAATCATGAATTGAATCATGAATCATGAATCATGAATTGAATCATGAATCATGAATCATGAATTGAATCATGAATCATGAATCATGAATCATGAATCGAATCATGAATCATGAATCATGAATCATGAATCGAATCATGAATCATGAATCATGAATCATGAATCATGAATTGAATCATGAATCATGAATCATGAATCGAATAATGAATCATGAATCATGAATCATGAATTGAATCATGAATCATGAATCAAGAATCATGAATCGAAACATGAATCATGAATTGAATCATGAATCATGAATCATGAATCATGAATTGAATCATGAATCATGAATCATGAATCGAATAATGAATCATGAATCATGAATCATGAATTGAATCATGAATCATGAATTGAATCATGAATTGAATCATGAATCAAGAATCGAATCATGAATCATGAATTGAATCAAGAATCATGAATCATGAATCATAAATTGAATCATAAATCATGAATCATGAATTGAATCATGAATCATGAATCATGAATTGAATCATGAATCATGAATTGAATCATGAATCATGAATCATGAATCATGAATTAAATCATGAATCGAATCATGAATCATGAATTGAATCATGAATTGAATCATGAATCATGAATTGAATCATGAATTGAATCATGAATCATGAATTATGAATCATGAATTGAATCATGAATCATGAATCGAATCATGAATCATGAATCATGAATTGAATCATGAATCGAATCATGAATCATGAATTGAATCATGAATTGAATCATGAATCATGAATCAAATTATGAATCATGAATTAAATAATAAATTGAATCATGAATCATGAATCGAATCATGAATTGAATCAGGAATCATGAATTGAATCATGAATCATAAATTGAATCATGAATCATGAATCATGAATCGAATCATGAATCATGAATCGAATCATGAATTGAATCAGGAATCATGAATCGAATCATGAATTGAATCAGGAATCATGAATTGAATCATGAATCATGAATTGAATCATGAATCATGAATCATGAATCGAATCATGAATCATGAATCGAATCATGAATTGAATCAGGAATCATGAATTGAATCATGAATCATGAATCATGAATTGAATCATGAATCATGAATCATTAATCATGAATCGAATCATGAATCATGAATCATGAATCGAATCATGAATCATGAATCATGAATCGAATCATGAATCATGAATTGAATCATGAATCATGAATCATGAATTAAATCATGAATCATGAATCATGAATCATGAATTGAATCATGAATCATGAATCATGAATTGAATCATGAATCATGAATCATGTATTGAATCATGAATCATGAATCATAAATCATGAATTGAATCATGAATCATGAATCGAATCATGAATCATGAATTGAATCATGAATCTTGAATCATGTATTGAATCATAAATCATGAATCATAAATCATGAATTGAATCATGAATCATGAATCATGAATCGAATCATGAATCATGAATCAAGAATCATGATTCGAATCATGAATTGAATCATGAATCATGAATCATGAATCATAAATTGAATCATGAATCATGAATCGAATCATGAATCATGAATCATGAATCATAAATTGAATCATGAATCGAATCATGAATCATGAATTGAATCATGAATTGAATCATGAATTGAATCATGAATCATGAATCGAATCATGAATCATGAATTAAATAATAAATTGAATCATGAATCATGAATCGAATCATGAATTGAATCAGGAATCATGAATTGAATCATGAATCATGAATTATGAATTGAATCATGAATCATGAATCATAAATCAATCCATGAATCATGAATTGAATCGGGAATCGAATCATGAATTGAATCAGGAATCATGAATTGAATCATGAATCATGAATCATGAATTGAATCATGAATCATGAATCATTAATCATGAATCGAATCATGAATCATGAATCATGAATCGAATCATGAATCATGAATCATGAATCGAATCATGAATCATGAATTGAATCATGAATCATGAATCATGAATTAAATCATGAATCATGAATCATGAATCATGAATTGAATCATGAATCATGAATCATGAATCATGAATCATGAATCATGAATCATGAATCATGTATTGAATCATGAATCATGAATCATAAATCATGAATTGAATCATGAATCATGAATCGAATCATGAATCATGAATTGAATCATGAATCTTGAATCATGTATTGAATCATAAATCATGAATCATAAATCATGAATTGAATCATGAATCATGAATCATGAATCGAATTATGAATCATGAATCAAGAATCATGATTCGAATCATCAATTGAATCATGAATCATGAATCATGAATCATAAATTGAATCATGAATCATGAATCGAATCATGAATCATGAATCATGAATCATGAATTGAATCATGAATCGAATCATGAATCATGAATTGAATCATGAATTGAATCATAAATTGAATCATGAATCATGAATCGAATCATGAATCATGAATTAAATAATAAATTGAATCATGAATCATGAATCGAATCATGAATTGAATCAGGAATCATGAATTGAATCATGAATCATTAATTATGAATTGAATCATGAATCATGAATCATAAATCAATCCATGAATCATGAATTGAATCGGGAATCGAATCATGAATTGAATCAGGAATCATGAATCATGAATCATGAATCGAAACATAAATTATGAATCATGTTTCATGAATTGAATCATGAATCATGAATCATGAATCGAATCATGAATCGAAACATGAATCATGAATCATGAATCATGAATTGAATCATGAATCATGAATCATGAATTGAATCATGAATCATGAACCATGAATCATGAATCGAATCATGAATCATGAATCATGAATTGAATCATGAATCATGAATTGAATCATGAATCATGAATCATGAATTGAATCATGAATCATGAGTCATGAATTGAATCATGAATCATGAATCATGAATCATGAATCGAATCATGAATCATGAATCATGAATCATGAATCATGAATTGAATCATGAATCATGAATCGAATCATGAATCATGAATTGAATCATGAGTTGAATCATGAATCATAAATTGAATCATGAATCATGAGTCATGAATTGAATCATGAATAATAAATCATGAATCATGAATCGAATCATGAATCATGAATCATGAATCATGAATTGAATCATGAATCATGAATCGAATCAAGAATCATGAATTGAATCATGAGTTGAATCATGAATCATAAATTGAATCATGAATCATGAATCATGAATCGAATCATAAATCATGAATCATGAATCATGATTCATGAATTGAATCATGAATCATGAATCATGATTCATGAATTGAATCATGAATCATGAATTAAGAATCGATTCATGAATCATGAATTGAATCATGAGTTGAATCATGAATCATAAATTGAATCATGAATCATGAAATGAATCATGAATTGAATCATGAATTGAATCATGATTCATGAATCATGAATTGAATCATGAATCATGAATCATGAATCATGATTAATGAATTCAATCATGAATCATGATTTAAATCAGGAATCGAATCATGAATCATGAATTGAATCATGATTTTAATTATGAATCATGAATCATGAATTGAATCATGAATCATGAATAATGAATCATGAATTGAATTATGAATTGAATCATGAATCTTGAATCATGAATTAAATCATGAATCATGAATCATGAATTGAATTATGAATTGAATCATGAATCATGAATTGAATCATGAATCATGAATCATGAATTGAATCATGAATCATGAATTGAATCATGAATCATGAATCGAATCATGAATCATGAATCGAATCATGAATCATGAATTGTATCATGAATCATGAATCATGAATTGAATCATGAATCATGAATCATGAATTGAATCATGAATCATGAATCATGAATCATGAATCGAATCATGAATCATGAATCATGAATCATGAATCGAATCATGAATCATGAATTGAATCATGAATCATGAATTATGAATCATGAATTGAATCATGAATCATGAATCATGAATTGAATCATGAATCATGAATCATGAATTGAATCATGAATCATGAATCATGAATTGAATCATGAATCATGAATCATGAATCGAATCATGAATCATGAATCATGAATCGAATCATGAATCATGAATTGAATCATGAATCATGAATCATGAATTGAATCATGAATCATGAATCATGAATTGAATCATGAATCATGAATCATGAATCATGAATCGAATCATGAATCATGAATCATGAATCATGAATCGAATCATGAATCATGAATCATGAATCATGAATCATGAATTGAATCATGAATCATGAATCATGAATCGAATAATGAATCATGAATCATGAATCATGAATTGAATCATGAATCATGAATCAAGAATCATGAATCGAAACATGAATCATGAATTGAATCATGAATCATGAATCATGAATCATGAATTGAATCATGAATCATGAATCATGAATCGAATAATGAATCATGAATCATGAATCATGAATTGAATCATGAATCATGAATTGAATCATGAATTGAATCATGAATCAAGAATCGAATCATGAATCATGAATTGAATCAAGAATCATGAATCATGAATCATAAATTGAATCATAAATCATGAATCATGAATTGAATCATGAATCATGAATCATGAATTGAATCATGAATCATGAATTGAATCATGAATCATGAATCATGAATCATGAATTAAATCATGAATCGAATCATGAATCATGAATTGAATCATGAATTGAATCATGAATCATGAATTGAATCATGAATTGAATCATGAATCATGAATTATGAATCATGAATTGAATCATGAATCATGAATCGAATCATGAATCATGAATCATGAATTGAATCATGAATCGAATCATGAATCATGAATTGAATCATGAATTGAATCATGAATCATGAATCAAATTATGAATCATGAATTAAATAATAAATTGAATCATGAATCATGAATCGAATCATGAATTGAATCAGGAATCATGAATTGAATCATGAATCATAAATTGAATCATGAATCATGAATCATGAATCGAATCATGAATCATGAATCGAATCATGAATTGAATCAGGAATCATGAATCGAATCATGAATTGAATCAGGAATCATGAATTGAATCATGAATCATGAATTGAATCATGAATCATGAATCATGAATCGAATCATGAATCATGAATCGAATCATGAATTGAATCAGGAATCATGAATTGAATCATGAATCATGAATCATGAATTGAATCATGAATCATGAATCATTAATCATGAATCGAATCATGAATCATGAATCATGAATCGAATCATGAATCATGAATCATGAATCGAATCATGAATCATGAATTGAATCATGAATCATGAATCATGAATTAAATCATGAATCATGAATCATGAATCATGAATTGAATCATGAATCATGAATCATGAATTGAATCATGAATCATGAATCATGTATTGAATCATGAATCATGAATCATAAATCATGAATTGAATCATGAATCATGAATCGAATCATGAATCATGAATTGAATCATGAATCTTGAATCATGTATTGAATCATAAATCATGAATCATAAATCATGAATTGAATCATGAATCATGAATCATGAATCGAATCATGAATCATGAATCAAGAATCATGATTCGAATCATGAATTGAATCATGAATCATGAATCATGAATCGAATCATGAATCATGAATCGAATCATGAATTGAATCAGGAATCATGAATCGAATCATGAATTGAATCAGGAATCATGAATTGAATCATGAATCATGAATTGAATCATGAATCATGAATCATGAATCGAATCATGAATCATGAATCGAATCATGAATTGAATCAGGAATCATGAATTGAATCATGAATCATGAATCATGAATTGAATCATGAATCATGAATCATTAATCATGAATCGAATCATGAATCATGAATCATGAATCGAATCATGAATCATGAATCATGAATCGAATCATGAATCATGAATTGAATCATGAATCATGAATCATGAATTAAATCATGAATCATGAATCATGAATCATGAATTGAATCATGAATCATGAATCATGAATTGAATCATGAATCATGAATCATGTATTGAATCATGAATCATGAATCATAAATCATGAATTGAATCATGAATCATGAATCGAATCATGAATCATGAATTGAATCATGAATCTTGAATCATGTATTGAATCATAAATCATGAATCATAAATCATGAATTGAATCATGAATCATGAATCATGAATCGAATCATGAATCATGAATCAAGAATCATGATTCGAATCATGAATTGAATCATGAATCATGAATCATGAATCATAAATTGAATCATGAATCATGAATCGAATCATGAATCATGAATCATGAATCATGAATTGAATCATGAATCGAATCATGAATCATGAATTGAATCATGAATTGAATCATGAATTGAATCATGAATCATGAATCGAATCATGAATCATGAATTAAATAATAAATTGAATCATGAATCATGAATCGAATCATGAATTGAATCAGGAATCATGAATTGAATCATGAATCATGAATTATGAATTGAATCATGAATCATGAATCATAAATCAATCCATGAATCATGAATTGAATCGGGAATCGAATCATGAATTGAATCAGGAATCATGAATTGAATCATGAATCATGAATCATGAATTGAATCATGAATCATGAATCATTAATCATGAATCGAATCATGAATCATGAATCATGAATCGAATCATGAATCATGAATCATGAATCGAATCATGAATCATGAATTGAATCATGAATCATGAATCATGAATTAAATCATGAATCATGAATCATGAATCATGAATTGAATCATGAATCATGAATCATGAATCATGAATTGAATCATGAATCATGAATCATGTATTGAATCATGAATCATGAATCATAAATCATGAATTGAATCATGAATCATGAATCGAATCATGAATCATGAATTGAATCATGAATCTTGAATCATGTATTGAATCATAAATCATGAATCATAAATCATGAATTGAATCATGAATCATGAATCATGAATCGAATTATGAATCATGAATCAAGAATCATGATTCGAATCATCAATTGAATCATGAATCATGAATCATGAATCATAAATTGAATCATGAATCATGAATCGAATCATGAATCATGAATCATGAATCATGAATTGAATCATGAATCGAATCATGAATCATGAATTGAATCATGAATTGAATCATAAATTGAATCATGAATCATGAATCGAATCATGAATCATGAATTAAATAATAAATTGAATCATGAATCATGAATCGAATCATGAATTGAATCAGGAATCATGAATTGAATCATGAATCATGAATTATGAATTGAATCATGAATCATGAATCATAAATCAATCCATGAATCATGAATTGAATCGGGAATCGAATCATGAATTGAATCAGGAATCATGAATCATGAATCATGAATCGAAACATAAATTATGAATCATGTTTCATGAATTGAATCATGAATCATGAATCCTGAATCGAAACATGAATCATGAATCATGAATTGAATCATGAATTGAATCATGAATCATGAATCATGAATTGAATCATGAATCATGAATTGAATCATGAATCATGAATCATAAATCGAATCATGAATCATGAATTGAATCATGAATTATGAATTAAATCATGACTCATGAATTATGAATCATGAATTGAATCATGAATCATGAAGTATGAATCATGAATTGAATCATGAATCATGAATTATGAATCATGAGTTATGAATTGAATCATGAATTGAATCATGAATCATGAATTGAATCATGAATCATGAATCATGAATCATGATTTATAAATTGAATCATCAATCATGAATCATGAATTGAATCATGAATCATGAATCATGAATTGAATCATGAATCATGAATCATGAATTGAATCATGAATCATGAATCATGAATCGAATCATGAATCATGAATCATGAATCGAATCATGAATCATGAATTGAATCATGAATCATGAATCATGAATTGAATCAGGAATCATGAATCATGAATCATGAATCGAATCATGAATCATGAATCAAGAATCATGAATCAAATCATGAATTCAATCATGAATTATGAATTGAATCATGAATCATGAATTGAATCATGAATCATGAATTGAATCATGAATCATGAATCCTGAATCGAATCATGAATAATGTATCATGAATTGAATCATGAATTGAATCATGAATCATGAATCATGAATTGAATCATGAATCAAGAATTGAATCATGAATCATGAATCATAAATCGAATCATGAATCATGAATTGAATCATGACTCATGAATTATGAATCATGAATTAAATCATGAATCATGAATTATGAATCATGAATTGAATCATGAATCATGAATTGAATTATGAATTGAATCATGAATCATGAATTGAATCATGAATCATGAATCATGAATCATAAATTGAATCATCAATCATGAATCATGAACTGAATCATGAATTGAATCATAAATCATGAATCATAAATTGAATCATGAATCATGAATCATGTATTGAATCATGAATCATTAATCATGAATTGAATCATGAATCATGAATCGAATCATGAATCATGAATTGAATCATGAATCATGAATCATGTATTGAATCATAAATCATGAATCATAAATCATGAATTAAATCATGAATCATGAAT
Organism: Mixophyes australis; assembly: GCA_036250195.1. Lineage (NCBI taxonomy): Eukaryota > Metazoa > Chordata > Amphibia > Anura > Limnodynastidae > Mixophyes > Mixophyes australis. The sequence continues at coordinate 770,188 of JAVHZZ010000027.1, forward strand.
CATGAATCGAATCATGAATCATGAATCAAGAATCATGAATCGAATCATGAATTGAATCATGAATCATGAATCATGAATCATAAATTGAATCATGAATCATGAATCGAATCATGAATCATGAATCATGAATCATGAATTGAATCATGAATCATGAACCATGAATCATGAATCGAATCATGAATCATGAATCATGAATTGAATCATGAATCATGAATCGAATCATGAATCATGAATTGAATCATGAATCATGAATTGAATCATGAATCATGAGTCATGAATTGAATCATGAATCATGAATCATGAATCATGAATCGAATCATGAATCATGAATCATGAATTGAATCATGAATCATGAATCGAATCATGAATCATGAATTGAATCATGAGTTGAATCATGAATCATAAATTGAATCATGAATCATGAATTGAATCATGAGTTGAATCATGAATCATAAATCATGAATCATGAATCGAATCATGAATCATGAATCATGAATCATGAATCATGAATCGAATCAAGAATCATGAATTGAATCATGAGTTGAATCATGAATCATAAATTGAATCATGAATCATGAATCATGAATCGAATCATAAATCATGAATCATGAATCATGATTCATGAATTGAATCATGAATCATGAATTAAGAATCGATTCATGAATCATGAATTGAATCATGAGTTGAATCATGAATCATAAATTGAATCATGAATCATGAAATGAATCATGAATTGAATCATGATTCATGAATCATGAATTGAATCATGAATCATGAATCATGAATCATGAATCATGAATTCAATCATGAATCATGATTTAAATCAGGAATCGAATCATGAATCATGAATTGAATCATGATTTTAATTATGAATCATGAATCATGAATTAAATCATGAAATATGAATCATGAATCATGAATTGAATTATGAATTGAATCATGAATTTTGAATCATGAATCATGAATTGAATCATGAATCATGAATCATGAATTGAATCATGAATCATGAATTGAATCATGAATCATGAATCATGAATTGAATCATGAATCATGAATCATGAATTGAATCATGAATCATGAATCGAATCATGAATCATGAATCGAATCATGAATCATGAATTGTATCATGAATCATGAATCATGAATTGAATCATGAATCATGAATCATGAATTGAATCATGAATCATGAATCATGAATCATGAATCATGAATCGAATCATGAATCATGAATCATGAATCATGAATCGAATCATGAATCATGAATTGAATCATGAATCATGAATTATGAATCATGAATTGAATCATGAATCATGAATCATGAATTGAATCATGAATCATGAATCATGAATTGAATCATGAATCATGAATCATGAATTGAATCATGATTTTAATTATGAATCATGAATCATGAATTGAATCATGAATCATGAATCATGAATCATGAATTGAATTATGAATTGAATCATGAATCTTGAATCATGAATTAAATCATGAATCATGAATCATAAATCATGAATCATGAATTGAATTATGAATTGAATCATGAATCATGAATTGAATCATGAATCATGAATCATGAATTGAATCATGAATCATGAATCATGAATTGAATAATAAATCATGAATCATGAATTGAATCATGAATCATGAATCATGAATCATGAATCGAATCATGAATCATGAATCATGAATCGAATCATGAATCATGAATTGAATCATGAATCATGAATCATGAATTGAATCATGAATCATGAATCATGAATTGAATCATGAATCATGAATCATGAATTGAATCATAAATCATGAATCGAATCATGAATCATGAATCATGAATTGAATCATGAATTGAATCATGAATCATGAATCGAATCATGAATTGAATCATTAATCATGAATTGAATCATGAATCGAATCATGAATCATGAATTGAATCATGAATTGAATCATGAATTGAATCATTAATCATGAATTGAATCATGAATTGAATCATGAATCATGAATTATGAATCATGAATAGAATCATGAATCTTGAATCGAATCATGAATCATGAATCATGAATTGAATCATGAATCGAATCATAAATCATGAATTGAATAATGAATTGAATCATGAATCATGAATCGAATCATGAATCATGAATTAAATAATAAATTGAATCATGAATCATGAATCGAATCATGAATTGAATCAGGAATTATGAATTGAATCATGAATCATGAATTGAATCATGAATCATGAATCATGAATCATGAATCGAATCATGAATCATGAATCATGAATCAAATCATGAATCATGAATCATGAATCGAATCATGAATCATGAATTGAATCATGAATCATGAATCATGAATTGAATCATGAATCATGAATCATGAATTGAATCATGAATCATGAATCATGAATTGAATCATGAATCATGAATCATGAATCATGAATCGAATCATGAATCATGAATCATAAATCATGAATTGAATCATGAATCATGAATTGAATCATGAATCATGAATCATAAATCATGAATTGAATCATGAATCATGAATTGAATCATGAATCATGAATCAAGATTCATGAATCGAAACATGAATCATGAATTGAATCATGAATCATGAATCATGAATCATGAATTGAATCATGAATCATGAATCATGAATCGAATAATGAATCATGAATCAAATAATGAATCATGAATCATGAATCATGAATTGAATCATGAATCATGAATCAAGAATCATGAATCGAAACATGAATCATGAATTGAATCATGAATCATGAATCATGAATCATGAATTGAATCATGAATCATGAATCGAATAATGAATCATGAATCATGAATCATAAATTGAATCATGAATCATGAATTGAATCATGAATCATGAATTGAATCATGAATTGAATCATGAATCAAGAATCGAATCATGAATCATGAATTGAATCAAGAATCATGAATCATGAATCATAAATTGAATCATAAATCATGAATCATGAATTGAATCATGAATCATGAATCGAATCATGAATCATGAATCATGAATTGAATCATGAATTGAATCATGAATCATGAATCGAATCATGAAACATGAATTGAATCATGAATTGAATCATGAATTGAATCATGAATCATGAATTGAATCATGAATCATGAATTGAATCATGAATCATGAATCATAAATCGAATCATGAATCATGAATTAAATCATGAATCGAATCATGAATTGAATCATTAATCATGAATTGAATCATGAATTGAATCATGAATCATGAATTATAAATCATGAATTGAAACATGAATCATGAATCATGAATTGAATCATGAATCATGAATTGAATCATAAATCATGAATCATGAATTGAATCATGAATCATAAATTGAATCATGAATCCTGAATTGAATCATGAATCATGAATCATGAATCGAAACATGAATCATGAATCATGAATCATGAATTGAATCATGAATCATGAATCATGAATTGAATCATGAACCATGAATCATGAATCATGAATCGAATCATGAATCATGAATCATGAATTGAATCATGAATCATGAATCGAATCATGAATCATGAATTGAATCATGAATCATGAATCATGAATTGAATCATGAATCATGAGTCATGAATTGAATCATGAATCATGAATCATGAATCATGAATCGAATCATGAATCATGAATCATGAATCATGAATTGAATCATGAATCATGAATCGAATCATGAATCATGAATTGAATCATGAGTTGAATCATGAATCATAAATTGAATCATGAATCATGAGTCATGAATTGAATCATGAATCATAAATCATGAATCATGAATCAAATCATGAATCATGAATCATGAATTGAATCATGAATCATGAATCGAATCAAGAATCATGAATTGAATCATGAGTTGAATCATGAATCATAAATTGAATCATGAATCATGAATCATGAATCGAATCATAAATCATGAATCATGAAACATGATTCATGAATTGAATCATGAATCATGAATCATGAATCATGATTCATGAATTGAATCATGAATCATGAATTAAGAATCGATTCATGAATCATGAATTGAATCATGAGTTGAATCATGAATCATAAATTGAATCATGAATCATGAAATGAATCATGAATTGAATCATGAATTGAATCATGATTCATGAATCATGAATTGAATCATGAATCATGAATCATGAATCATGAATCATAAATTGAATCATGAATCATGAATTGAATCATGAATCATGAATTGAATCATAAATCAAGAATCGAATCATGAATCATAATTTGAATCAAGAATCATGAATCATGAATCATAAATTGAATCATAAATCATGAATCATGAATTGAATCATGAATCGAATCATGAATCATGAATCATGAATTGAATCATGAATTGAATCATGAATCATGAATCGAATCATGAAACATGAATTGAATCATGAATTGAATCATGAATTGAATCATGAATCATGAATTGAATCATGAATCATGAATTGAATCATGAATCATGAATCATAAATCGAATCATGAATCATGAATTGAATCATGAATCGAATCATTAATTGAATCATTAATCATGAATTGAATCATGAATTGAATCATGAATCATGAATTATAAATCATGAATTGAAACATGAATCATGAATCATGAATTGAATCATGAATCATGAATCATGAATTGAATCATAAATCATGAATCATGAATTGAATCATGAATCATAAATTGAATCATGAATCATGAATTGAATCATGAATCATGAATCATGAATCGAATCATGAATCGAAACATGAATCATGAATCATGAATTGAATCATGAATCATGAATCATGAATTGAATCATGAATCATGAACCATGAATCATGAATCGAATCATGAATCATGAATCATGAATTGAATCATGAATCATGAATCGAATCATGAATCATGAATTGAATCATGAATCATGAATCATGAATTGAATCATGAATCATGAGTCATGAATTGAATCATGAATCATGAATCATGAATCATGAATCGAATCATGAATCATGAATCATGAATTGAATCATGAATCATGAATCGAATCATGAATCATGAATTGAATCATGAGTTGAATCATGAATCATAAATTGAATCATGAATCATGAGTCATGAATTGAATCATGAATCATAAATCATGAATCATGAATTGAATCATGAATCATGAATCATGAATCATGAATTGAATCATGAATCATGAATCGAATCAAGAATCATGAATTGAATCATGAGTTGAATCATGAATCATAAATTGAATCATGAATCATGAATCATGAATCATGAATCGAATCATAAATCATGAATCATGAATCATGATTCATGAATTGAATCATGAATCATGAATCATGATTCATGAATTGAATCATGAATCATGAATTAAGAATCGATTCATGAATCATGAATTGAATCATGAGTTGAATCATGAATCATAAATTGAATCATGAATCATGAAATGAATCATGAATTGAATCATGAATTGAATCATGATTCATGAATCATGAATTGAATCATAATTCATGAATCATGAATCATGATTAATGAATTCAATCATGAATCATGATTTAAATCAGGAATCGAATCATGAATCATGAATTGAATCATGATTTTAATTATGAATCATGAATCATGAATCATGAATCATGAATCATGAATTGAATTATGAATTGAATCATGAATCTTGAATCATGAATTAAATCATGAATCATGAATCATGAATTGAATTATGAATTGAATCATGAATCATGAATTGAATCATGAATCATGAATCATGAATTGAATCATGAATCATGAATCATGAATTGAATCATGAATCATGAATCGAATCATGAATCATGAATCGAATCATGAATCATGAATTGTATCATGAATCATGAATCATGAATTGAATCATGAATCATGAATCATGAATTGAATCATGAATCATGAATCATGAATCGAATCATGAATCATGAATCATGAATCGAATCATGAATCATGAATTGAATCATGAATCATGAATTATGAATCATGAATTGAATCATGAATCATGAATTGAATCATGAATCATGAATCATGAATTGAATCATGAATCATGAATCATGAATTGAATCATGAATCATGAATCATGAATCATGAATCGAATCATGAATCATGAATCATGAATCGAATCATGAATCATGAATTGAATCATGAATCATGAATCATGAATTGAATCATGAATCATGAATCATGAATCATGAATCGAATCATGAATCATGAATCATGAATCGAATCATGAATCATGAATCATGAATCATGAATCATGAATTGAATCATGAATCAAGAATCATGAATCGAATAATGAATCATGAATCATGAATCATGAATTGAATCATGAATCATGATTTAAGAATCATGAATCGAAACATGAATCATGAATTGAATCATGAATCATGAATCATGAATTGAATCATGAATCATGAATCATGAATCGAATAATGAATCATGAATCATGAATCATGAATTGAATCATGAATCATGAATTGAATCATGAATTGAATCATGAATCAAGAATCGAATCATGAATCATGAATTGAATCAAGAATCATGAATCATGAATCATAAATTGAATCATAAATCATGAATCATGAATTGAATCATGAATCATGAATCATGAATTGAATCATGAATCATGAATTGAATCATGAATCATGAATCATGAATCATGAATTAAATCATGAATCGAATCATGAATCATGAATTGAATCATGAATCATGAATCATGAATTGAATCATGAATCATGAATCATGAATCATGAATCGAATCATGAATCATGAATCGAATCATGAATTGAATCAGGAATCATGAATTGAATCATGAATCATGAATTGAATCATGAATCATGAATCATTAATCATGAATCGAATCATGAATCATGAATCGAATCATGAATCATGAATCATGAATCGAATCATGAATCATGAATTGAATCATGAATCATGAATCATGAATTAAATCATGAATCATGAATCATGAATTGAATCATGAATCATGAATCATGAATCATGAATCATGTATCGAATCATGAATCATGAATCATAAATCATGAATTAAATCATGAATCATGAATTGAATCATGAATCATGAATCAAGATTCATGAATCAAAACATGAATCATGAATTGAATCATGAATCATGAATTGAATCATGAATCATGAATCATGAATCGAATAATGAATCATGAATCATGAATCATGAATTGAATCATGAATCATGAATCAAGAATCATGAATCGAAACATGAATCATGAATTGAATCATGAATCATGAATCATGAATCATGAATGGAATCATGAATCATGAATGGAATCATGAATCATGAATTATGAATCGAATAATGAATCATGAATCATGAATCATGAATTGAATCATGAATCATGAATCCTGAATCGAATCATGAATAATGTATCATGAATTGAATCATGAATTGAATCATGAATCATGAATCATGAATTGAATCATGAATAATGTATCATGAATTGAATCATGAATTGAATCATGAATCATGAATCATGAATTGAATCATGAATCAAGAATTGAATCATGAATCATGAATCATAAATCGAATCATGAATCATGAATTGAATCATGACTCATTAATTATGAATCATGAATTGAATCATGAATCATGAATTGAATCATGAATCATGAATTGAATCATGAATCATGAATCATGAATCATAAATTGAATCATCAATCATGAATCATGAACTGAATCATGAATTGAATCATAAATCATGAATCATGAATTGAATCATGAATCATGAATCATGTATTGAATCATGAATCATGAATCATAAATCATGAATTGAATCATGAATCATGAATCGAATCATGAATCATGAATTGAATCATGAATCATGAATCATGTATTGAATCATAAATCATGAATCATAAATCATGAATTGAATCATGAATCATGAATCGAATCATGAATCATGAATCAAGAATCATGAATCGAATCATGAATTGAATCATGAATCATGAATCATGAATCATAAATTGAATCATGAATCATGAATCGAATCATGAATCATGAATCATGAATCATGAATTGAATCATGAATCGAATCATGAATCATGAATTGAATCATGAATTGAATCACGAATCATGAATCGAATGAGGAATCATGAATTAAATAATAAATTGAATCATGAATCATGAATCGAATCATGAATTGAATCAGGAATCATGAATTGAATCATGAATCATGAATTATGAATTGAATCATGAATCATGAATTATAAATCGATCCATGAATCATGAATTGAATCGGGAATCGAATCATGAATTGAATCATGAATCATGAATCATGAATCGAAACATAAATTATGAATCATGTTTCATGAATTGAATCATGAATCATGAATCCTGAATCGAAACATGAATCATGAATCATGAATTGAATCATGAATTGAATCATGAATCATGAATCATGAATTGAATCATGAATCATGAATTGAATCATGAATCATGAATCATAAATCGAATCATGAATCATGAATTGAATCATGAATTATGAATTGAATCATGACTCATGAATTATGAATCATGAATTAAATCATGAATCATGAATTATGAATCATGAATTGAATCATGAATCATGAATTATGAATCGAATAATGAATCATGAATCATGAATCATGAATTGAATCATGAATCATGAATCCTGAATCGAATCATGAATTAAAACATCAATCATGAATCATGAATTGAATCATGAATTGAATCATGAATCATGAATCATGAATCGAATCATGAATTGAATAATGAATCATGAATCATGAATCATAAATCATGAATTGAATCATTAATCATGAAATATGAAACATGAATTATGAATCATGAATTGAATCATGAATCATGAATCATGAATTGAATCATGAATCATGAATCATGAATCGAATCATGAATCATGAATCATGAATCGAATCATGAATCATGAATTGAATCATGAATCATGAATCATGAATCGAATCATGAATCATGAATCGAATCATGAATTGAATCAGGAATCATGAATTGAATCATGAATCATGAATCATGAATTGAATCATGAATCATTAATCATGAATCGAATCATGAATCATGAATCATGAATCGAATCATGAATCATGAATCATGAATCGAATCATGAATCATGAATTGAATCATGAATCATGAATCATGAATTAAATCATGAATCATGAATCATGAATTGAATCATGAATCATGAATCATGAATTGAATCATGAATCATGAATCAAGATTCATGAATCAAAACATGAATCATGAATTGAATCATGAATCATGAATCATGAATTGAATCATGAATCATGAATCATGAATTGAATAATGAATCATGAATCATGAATCATGAATTGAATCATGAATCATGAATCAAGAATCATGAATCGAAACATGAATCATTAATTGAATCATGAATCATGAATCATGAATCATGAATGGAATCATGAATCATGAATTATGAATCGAATAATGAATCATGAATCATGAATCATGAATTGAATCATGAATCATGAATCCTGAATCGAATCATGAATAATGTATCATGAATTGAATCATGAATTGAATCATGAATCATGAATCATGAATTGAATCATGAATCAAGAATTGAATCATGAATCATGAATCATAAATCGAATCATGAATCATGAATTGAATCATGACTCATGAATTATGAATCATGAATTGAATCATGAATCATGAATCATGAATTGAATCATGAATTGAATCATGAATCATGAATTGAATCATGAATCATGAATCATGAATCATAAATTGAATCATCAATCATGAATCATGAACTGAATCATGAATTGAATCATACATCATGAATCATGAATTGAATCATGAATCATGAATCATGTATTGAATCATGAATCATGAATCATAAATCATGAATTGAATCATGAATCATGAATCGAATCATGAATCATGAATTGAATCATGAATCATGAATCATGTATTGAATCATAAATCATGAATCATAAATCATGAATTGAATCATGAATCATGAATCATGAATCGAATCATGAATCATGAATCAAGAATCATGAATCGAATCATGAATTGAATCATGAATCATGAATCATGAATCATAAATTGAATCATGAATCATGAATCGAATCATGAATCATGAATCATGAATTGAATCATGAATCGAATCATGAATCATGAATTGAATCATGAATTGAATCACGAATCATGAATCGAATGATGAATCATGAATTAAATAATAAATTGAATCATGAATCATGAATCGAATCATGAATTGAATCAGGAATCATGAATTGAATCATGAATCATGAATTATGAATTGAATCATGAATCATGAATCATAAATCGATCCATGAATCATGAATCATGTTTCATGAATTGAATCATGAATCATGAATCATGAATCATGATTCGAAACATAAATTATGAATCATGTTTCATGAATTGAATCATGAATCATGAATTCTGAATCGAAACATGAATCATGAATCATGAATTGAATCATGAATTGAATCATGAATTGAATCATGAATCATGAATTGAATCATGAATCATGAATCATAAATCGAATCATGAGTCATGAATTGAATCATGAATTATGAATTGAATCATGACTCATGAATTATGAATCATGAATTGAATCATGAATCATGAATTATAAATCATGAATTGAATCATGAATCATGAATTATGAATCATGAGTTATGAATTGAATCATGAATTGAATCATGAATCATGAATTGAATCATGAATCATGAATCATGAATCATGAATCATAAATTGAATCATGAATCATGAATCATGAATTGAATCATGAATTGAATCATGAATCATGAATCATGAATCGAATCATGAATTGAATAATGAATCATGAATCATGAATCATAAATCATGAATTGAATCATTAATCATGAAATATGAAACATGAATTATGAATCATGAATTGAATCATGAATCATGAATCATGAATTGAATCATGAATCATGAATCATGAATTGAATCATGAATCATGAATCATGAATCGAATCATGAATCATGAATCATGAATCGAATCATGAATCATGAATTGAATCATGAATCATGAATCATGAATTGAATCAGGAATCATGAATCATGAATCATGAATCGAATCATGAATCATGAATCAAGAATCATGAATCAAATCATGAAATGAATCATGAATCATGAATTGAATCATGAATCATGAATTGAATCATGAATCATGAATTGAATCATGAATCATGAATCCTGAATCGAATCATGAATAATGTATCATGAATTGAATCATGAATTGAATCATGAATCATGAATCATGAATTGAATCATGAATCAAGAATTGAATCATGAATCATGAATCATAAATCGAATCATGAATCATGAATTGAATCATGACTCATGAATTATGAATCATGAATTAAATCATGAATCATGAATTATGAATCATGAATTGAATCATGAATCATGCATTGAATCATGAATTGAATCATGAATCATGAATTGAATCATGAATCATGAATCATGAATCATAAATTGAATCATCAATCATGAATCATGAACTGAATCATGAATTGAATCTTAAATCATGAATCATAAATTGAATCATGAATCATGAATCATGTATTGAATCATGAATCATAAATCATGAATTGAATCATGAATCATGAATCGAATCATGAATCATGAATTGAATCATGAATCATGAATCATGTATTGAATCATAAATCATGAATCATAAATCATGAATTGAATCATGAATCATGAATCGAATCATGAATCATGAATCAAGAATCATGAATCGAATCATGAATTGAATCATGAATCATGAATCATGAATCATAAATTGAATCATGAATCATGAATCGAATCATGAATCATGAATCATGAATCATGAATTGAATCATGAATCATGAACCATGAATCATGAATCGAATCATGAATCATGAATCATGAATTGAATCATGAATCATGAATCGAATCATGAATCATGAATTGAATCATGAATCATGAATCATGAATTGAATCATTAATCATGAGTCATGAATTGAATCATGAATCATGAATCATGAATCATGAATCGAATCATGAATCATGAATCATGAATTGAATCATGAATCATGAATCGAATCATGAATCATGAATTGAATCATGAGTTGAATCATGAATCATAAATTGAATCATGAATCATGAGTCATGAATTGAATCATGAATCATAAATCATGAATCATGAATCGAATCATGAATCATGAATCATGAATCATGAATTGAATCATGAATCATGAATCGAATCAAGAATCATGAATTGAATCATGAGTTGAATCATGAATCATAAATTGAATCATGAATCATGAATCATGAATCATGAATCGAATCATAAATCATGAATCATGAATCATGATTCTTGAATTGAATCATGAATCATTAATCATGAATCATGATTCATGAATTGAATCATGAATCATGAATTAAGAATCGATTCATGAATCATAATTTGAATCATGAGTTGAATCATGAATCATAAATTGAATCATGAATCATGAAATGAATCATGAATTGAATCATGAATTGAATCATGATTCATGAATCATGAATTGAATCATGAATCATGAATCATGAATCATGAATTCAATCATGAATCATGATTTAAATCAGGAATCGAATCATGAATCATGAATTGAATCATGATTTTAATTATGAATCATGAATCATGAATTGAATCATGAATCATGAATCATGAATCATGAATTGAATTATGAATTAAATCATGAATCTTGAATCATGAATTAAATCATGAATCATGAATCATGAATTGAATTATGAATTGAATCATGAATCATGAATTGAATCATGAATCATGAATCATGAATTGAATCATGAATCATGAATCATGAATTGAATCATGAATCATGAATCGAATCATGAATCATGAATTGTATCATGAATCATGAATCATGAATTGAATCATGAATCATGAATTATGAATTGAATCATGAATCATGAATCATGAATCGAATCATGAATCATGAATCATGAATCATGAATCATGAATCGAATCATGAATCATGAATTGAATCATGAATGATGAATTATGAATCATGAATTGAATCATGAATCATGAATCATGAATTGAATCATGAATCATGAATCATGAATTGAATCATGAATCATGAATCATGAATCATGAATCGAATCATGAATCATGAATCATGAATCGAATCATGAATCATGAATTGAATCATGAATCATAAATCATGAATTGAATCATGAATCATGAATTGAATCATGAATCATAAATCATGAATTGAATCATGAATCATGAATTGAATCATGAATCATGAATCATGAATCGAATAATGAATCATGAATCATGAATCATGAATTGAATCATGAATCATGAATCAAGAATCATGAATCGAAACATGAATCATGAATTGAATCATGAATCATGAATCATGAATCATGAATTGAATCATGAATCATGAATCATGAATCGAATAATGAATCATGAATCATGAATCATGAATTGAATCATGAATCATGAATTGAATCATGAATTGAATCATGAATCAAGAATCGAATCATGAATCATGAATTGAATCAAGAATCATGAATCATGAATCATAAATTGAATCATAAATCATGAATCATGAATTGAATCATTAATAATGAATCATGAATTGAATCATGAATCATGAATTGAATCATGAATCATGAATCATGAATCATGAATTAAATCATGAATCGAATCATGAATTGAATCATGAATTGAATCATGAATTGAATCATGAATAATGAATTGAATCATGAATTGAATCATGAATCATGAATTATGAATCATGAATTGAATCATGAATCATGAATCTAATCATGAATCATGAATCATGAATTGAATCATGAATCGAATCATGAATCGTGAATTGAATCATGAATTGAATCATGAATCATGAATCGAATTATGAATCATGAATTAAATAATAAATTGAATCATGAATCATGAATCGAATCATGAATTGAATCAGGAATCATGAATTGAATCATGAATCATGAATCATGAATTGAATCATGAATCATGAATCATGAATCATGAATCGAATCATGAATCATGAATCGAATCATGAATTGAATCAGGAATCATGAATTGAATCATGAATCATGAATCATGAATTGAATCATGAATCATGAATCATTAATCATGAATCGAATCATGAATCATGAATCATGAATCGAATCATGAATCATGAATCATGAATCGAATCATGAATCATGAATTGAATCATGAATCATGAATCATGAATTGAATCATGAATAATGAATCATGAATTGAATCATGAATCATGAATCATGAATCATGAATCATGAATCAAATCATGAATCATGAATCATAAATCATGAATTAAATCATGAATCATGAATTGAATCATGAATCATGAATCAAGATTCATGAATCATGAATTGAATCATGAATCATGAATCATGAATTGAATCATGAATCATGAATCATGAATCGAATAATGAATCATGAATCATGAATCATGAATTGAATCATGAATCATGAATCAAGAATCATGAATCGAAACATGAATCATGAATTGAATCATGAATCATGAATCATGAATCATGAATGGAATGATGAATCATGAATTATGAATCGAATAATGAATCATGAATCATGAATCATGAATTGAATCATGAATCATGAATCCTGAATCGAATCATGAATAATGTATCATGAATTGAATCATGAATTGAATCATGAATCATGAATCATGAATTGAATCATGAATCATGAATCAAGAATTGAATCATATATCATGAATCATAAATCGAATCATGAATCATGAATTGAATCATGACTCATGAATTATGAATCATGAATTGAATCATGAATCATGAATTATGAATCATGAATTGAATCATGAATCATGAATCATGAATTGAATCATGAATTGAATCATGAATCATGAATTGAATCATGAATCATGAATCATGAATCATAAATTGAATCATCAATCATGAATCATGAACTGAATCATGAATTGAATCATAAATCATGAATCATGAATTGAATCATGAATCATGAATCATGTATTGAATCATGAATCATGAATCATAAATCATGAATTGAATCATGAATCGAATCATGAATCATGAACTGAATCATGAATCATGAATCATGTATTGAATCATAAATCATGAATCATAAATCATGAATTAAATCATGAATCATGAATCATGAATCGAATCATGAATCACGAATCAAGAATCATGAATCGAATCATGAATTGAATCATGAATCATGAATCATAAATCATAAATTGAATCATGAATCATGAATTGAATCATGAATCATGAATCATGAATCATAAATTGAATCTTGAATCGAATCATGAATCATGAATTGAATCATGAATTGAATCATGAATCATGAATCGAATCATGAATTGAATCATGAATCATGAATTGAATCATGAATCATGAATTAAATAATAAATTGAATCATGAATCATGAATCGAATCATGAATTGAATCAGGAATCATGAATTGAATCATGAATCATGAATTATGAATTGAATCATGAATCATGAATCATAAATCGATCCATGAATCATGAATTGAATCGGGAATCGAATCATGAATTGAATCATGAATCATGAATCATGAATTATGAATCGAAACATAAATTATGAATCATGTTTCATGAATTGAATCATGAATCATGAATCCTGAATCGAAACATGAATCATGAATCATGAATTGAATCATGAATTGAATCATGAATCATGAATCATGAATTGAATCATGAATCATGAATCATAAATCGAATCATGAATCATGAATTGAATCATGAATTATGAATTGAATCATGACTCATAAATTATGAATCATGAATTGAATCATGAATCATGAATTATGAATCATGAATTGAATCATGAATCATGAATTATGAATCATGAGTTATGAATTGAATCATGAATTGAATCATGAATCATGAATTGAATCATGAATCATGAATCATGAATCATAAATTGAATCATCAATCATGAATCATGAATTGAATCATGAATTGAATCATGAATCATGAATCATGAATCGAATCATGAATTAAATAATAAATCATGAATCATGAATCATAAATCATGAATTGAATCATTAATCATGAAATATGTAACATGAATTATGAATCATGAATTGAATCATGAATCATGAATCATGAATTGAATCATGAATCATGAATCATGAATTGAATCATGAATCATGAATCATGAATCGAATCATGAATCATGAATCATGAATCGAATCATGAATCATGAATTGAATCATGAATCATGAATCATGAATTGAATCAGGAATCATGAATCATGAATCATGAATCGAATCATGAATCATGAATCAAGAATCATGAATCAAATCATGAATTGAATCATGAATCATGAATTGAATCATGAATCATGAATTGAATCATGAATCATGAATCATGATTTGAATCATGAATCATGAATTCAATCATGAATCATGAATTCAATCATGAATCATGAATCATGATTTGAATCATGAATCATGATTTGAATCATGAATCATGAATTCAATCATGAATTCAATCATGAATCAGGAATCGAATCATGAATTCAATCATGAATCATAAATCGAATCATGAATTATGAATTGAATCAGGAATCGAATCATGAATTGAATCATGAATCATGAATTGAATCATGATTTTAATTATGAATCATGAATCATGAATTGAATCATGAATCATGAATCATGAATTGAATCATGAATCATGAATCATGAATCATGAATTGAATTATGAATTGAATCACGAATCTTGAATCATGAATTGAATCATGAATCATGAATCATAAATCATGAATCATGAATCATGAATTGAATTATGAATCATGAATTGAATCATGAATCGAATCATGAATTGAATCATGAATCATGAATCATAAATCATAAATTGAATCATGAATCATGAATTGAATCATGAATCATGAATCATGAATCATAAATTGAATCTTGAATCGAATCATGAATCATGAATTGAATCATGAATTGAATCATGAATCATGAATCGAATCATGAATTGAATCATGAATCATGAATTGAATCATGAATCATGAATTAAATAATAAATTGAATCATGAATCATGAATCGAATCATGAATTGAATCAGGAATCATGAATTGAATCATGAATCATGAATTATGAATTGAATCATGAATCATGAATCATAAATCGATCCATGAATCATGAATTGAATCGGGAATCGAATCATGAATTGAATCATGAATCATGAATCATGAATTATGAATCGAAACATAAATTATGAATCATGTTTCATGAATTGAATCATGAATCATGAATCCTGAATCGAAACATGAATCATGAATCATGAATTGAATCATGAATTGAATCATGAATCATGAATCATGAATTGAATCATGAATCATGAATCATAAATCGAATCATGAATCATGAATTGAATCATGAATTATGAATTGAATCATGACTCATAAATTATGAATCATGAATTGAATCATGAATCATGAATTATGAATCATGAATTGAATCATGAATCATGAATTATGAATCATGAGTTATGAATTGAATCATGAATTGAATCATGAATCATGAATTGAATCATGAATCATGAATCATGAATCATAAATTGAATCATCAATCATGAATCATGAATTGAATCATGAATTGAATCATGAATCATGAATCATGAATCGAATCATGAATTAAATAATAAATCATGAATCATGAATCATAAATCATGAATTGAATCATTAATCATGAAATATGTAACATGAATTATGAATCATGAATTGAATCATGAATCATGAATCATGAATTGAATCATGAATCATGAATCATGAATTGAATCATGAATCATGAATCATGAATCGAATCATGAATCATGAATCATGAATCGAATCATGAATCATGAATTGAATCATGAATCATGAATCATGAATTGAATCAGGAATCATGAATCATGAATCATGAATCGAATCATGAATCATGAATCAAGAATCATGAATCAAATCATGAATTGAATCATGAATCATGAATTGAATCATGAATCATGAATTGAATCATGAATCATGAATCATGATTTGAATCATGAATCATGAATTCAATCATGAATCATGAATTCAATCATGAATCATGAATCATGATTTGAATCATGAATCATGATTTGAATCATGAATCATGAATTCAATCATGAATTCAATCATGAATCAGGAATCGAATCATGAATTCAATCATGAATCATAAATCGAATCATGAATTATGAATTGAATCAGGAATCGAATCATGAATTGAATCATGAATCATGAATTGAATCATGATTTTAATTATGAATCATGAATCATGAATTGAATCATGAATCATGAATCATGAATTGAATCATGAATCATGAATCATGAATCATGAATTGAATTATGAATTGAATCACGAATCTTGAATCATGAATTGAATCATGAATCATGAATCATAAATCATGAATCATGAATCATGAATTGAATTATGAATCATGAATTGAATCATGAATCGAATCATGAATCATGAATTGTATCATGAATCATGAATCATGAATTGAATCATGAATCATGAATTGAATCATGATTTTAATTATGAATCATGAATCATGAATTGAATCATGAATCATGAATCATGAATCATGAATTGAATCATGAATCATGAATCATGAATTATAAATTGAATTATGAATTGAATCATGAATCATGAATTGAATCATGAATCATGAATCATGAATCATGAATCATGAATCATGAATCATGAATCATGAATTGAATTATGAATCATGAATTGAATCATGAATCGAATCTTGAATCATGAATCGAATCATGAATCATGAATTGTATCATGAATCATGAATCATGAATTGAATCATGAATCATAAATCATGAATTGAATCATGAATCATGAATCATGAATTGAATCATGAATCATGAATCATGAATCGAATCATGAATCAAGAATTGAATCATGAATCATGAATTATGAATCATGAATTGAATCATGAATCATGAATCATGAATTGAATCATGAATCATGAATCATGAATTGAATCATGAATCATGAATCATGAATTGAATCATGAATCATGAATCATGAATCATGAATCATGAATCGAATCATGAATCATGAATCATGAATCGAATCATGAATCATGAATTGAATCATGAATCGTGAATCATGAATTGAATCATGAATCATGAATCACGATTGAATCATGAATCATGAATCATGAATCATGAATCGAATCATGAATCATGAATTGAATCATGAAGCATGAATCATGAATTGAATCATGAATCATGAATCATGAATTGAATCATGAAGCATGAATCATGAATCATAAATTGAATCATAAATCATGAATCATGAATTGTATCATGAATCATGAATCGAATCATGAATCATGAATCATGAATTGAATCATGAATTGAATCATGAATCATGAATCGAATCATGAATCATGAATTGAATCATGAATCATGAATCATAAATCGAATCATGAATTATGAATTGAATCATGAAGCGAATCATGAATTGAATCATTAATCATGAATTGAATCATGAATCATGAATTGAATCATGAATCATGAATTATGAATCATGAATTGAATCATGAATCATGAATCATGAATTGAATCATGAATCATGAATCATGAATCGAATCATGAATCATGAATCGAATCATGAATCATGAATTAATTCATGAATCATGAATCATGAATTAAATCATGAATCATGAATTAATGAATTGAATCATGAATTATGAATCATGAATTGAATCATGAATCATGAATCATGAATTGAATCATGAATCATGAATCATAAATCGAATCATGAATTATGAATTGAATCATGAATCGAATCATGAATTGAATCATTAATCATGAATTGAATCATGAATCATGAATCGAATCATGAATTGAATCATGAATCATGAATCATGAATTGAATCATGAATCATGAATCATGAATTGAATCATGAATCATGAATCATGAATCGAATCATGAATCATGAATCATGAATTGAATCATGAATCATGAATCGAATCATGAATCATGAATTGAAACATTAATTGAATCATGTATCATGAATTGAATCAGGAATCGAATCATGTATCATGAATTGAATCAGGAATCGAATCATGAATTGAATTATGAATCATGAAATGAATCATGAGTCATGAATAATGAATTGAATCATGAATCATGAATCATGAATTGAATCATGAATCATGAATCATGAATCGAATCATGAATCATGAAATGAATCATGAATCATGAATCATGAATCGAATCATGAATCATAAATTGAATCATGAATCATGAATCATGAATCATAAATTGAATCATGAATCATGAATCATGAATCATGAATTGAATCATGAATCATGAATTGTATCATGAATCATGAATCATGAATTGAATCATGAATCATGAATCATGAATCATGAATCGAATCATGAATCATGAATCGAGTCATGAATCATGAATCGAATCATGAATCATGAATTGAATCATGAATCATGAATCATGAATTGAATCATGAATCATGAATCATGAATTGAATCATGAATCATGAATCATGAATTGAATCATGAATCATGAATCATGAATCGAATCATGAATCATGAATCATGAATCATGAATCGAATCATGAATCATGAATTGAATCATGAATCATGAATCATGAATCGAAACATGAATCATGAATTGAATCATGAATTGAATCATGAATCATGAATCATGAATCGAATAATGAATCATGAATTGAATCATGAATCATGAATCATGAATCATGAATCAAGAATCATGAATCGAAACATGAATCATGAATCATGAATCATGAATTGAATCATGAATCATGAATCATGAATCGAATAATGAATCATGAATCATGAATCATGAATTGAATCATGAATCATGAATTGAATCATGAATCATGGATCGAATCATGAATTGAATTATGAATCATGAATCGAATCATGAATCATGAATTGAATCATGAATCATGAATCATGAATCATAAGTTGAATCATAATACATGAATCATGAATCATGAATCGAATCATGAATCATGAATCATGAATTGAATCATGAATTGAATCATGAATCATGAATTGAATCATGAATCATGAATCGAATCATGAATCATGAATTGAATCATGAATTGAATCATGAATCATTAATTGAATCATGAATCATGAATCATAAATCCAATCATGAATCATGAATTGAATCATGAATCGAATCATGAATTGAATCATTAATCATGAATTGAATCATGAATCATGAATTATGAATCATGAATTGAATCATGAATCATGAATCATGAATTGAATCATGAATTGAATCATTAATCATGAATTGAATCATGAATCATGAATTATGAATCATGAATTGAATCATGAATAATGAATCATGAATTGAATCATGAATCATGAATCATGAATTGAATCATGAGTTATGAATCATGAATTGAATCATGAATCATGAATCATGAATTGAATCATGAATCATGAATCATGAATCATAAATCGAATCATGAATCATGAATCATGAATTGAATCATGAATCATGAATCATGAATCGAATCATGAATCATGAATCGAGTCATAAATCATGAATCGAATCATGAATCATGAATTGAATCATGAATCATGAATCATGAATTGAATCATGAATCATGAATCATGAATTGAATCATGAATCATGAATCATGAATTGAATCATGAATCATGAATCATGAATCGAATCATGCATCATGAATCATGAATTGAATCATGAATCATGAATCGAATCATGAATCATGAATTGAAACATTAATTGAATCATGTATCATGAATTGAATCAGGAATCGAATCATGTATCATGAATTGAATCAGGAATCGAATCATGAATTGAATTATGAATCATGAAATGAATCATGAGTCATGAATAATGAATTGAATCATGAATCATGAATCATGAATTGAATCATGAATCATGAATCATGAATTGAATCATGAATCGAATCATGAATCATGAATCGAATCATGAAACATTAATTGAATCATGTATCATGAATTGAATCAGGAATCGAATCATGTATCATGAATTGAATCAGGAATCGAATCATGAATTGAATTATGAATCATGAAATGAATCATGAGTCATGAATAATGAATTGAATCATGAATAATGAATCATGAATTGAATCATGAATCATGAATCATGAATTGAATCATGAATTATGAATCATGAATTGAATCACGAATCATGAATCATGAATTGAATCATGAATCATGAATTGAATCATGAATCATGAATCATGAATTAAATCATGAATCGAATCATGAATCATGAATCGAATCATGAATCATGAATTGAATCATGAATCATGAATCATGAATTGAATCATGAATCATGAATTGAATCATGAATCATGAATCATGAATCGAATCATGAATCATGAATCATGAATCGAATCATGAATCATGAATTGAATCATGAATCATGAATTGAATCAGGAATCATGAATCATAAATCATGAATCGAATCATGAATCATGAATCAAGAATCATGAATCAAATCATGAATTGAATCATGAATCATGAATTGAATCATGAATCAGGAATCGAATCATGAATTGAATCATGAATCATGAATTGAATCATGATTTTAATTATGAATCTAGAATCATGAATTGAATCATGAATCATGAATCATGAATTGAATCATGAATCATGAATCATGAATCATGAATTGAATTATGAATTGAATCACGAATCTTGAATCATGAATTGAATCATGAATCATGAATCATGAATCATAAATCATGAATCATGAATCATGATTCATGAATCATGAATCATAAATTGAATTATGAATTGAATCATGAATCATGAATTGAATCAAGAATCATGACTCATGAAATGAATCATGAATCATGAATCATGAATCATGAATTGAATTATGAATCATGAATTGAATCATGAATCGAATCATGAATCATGAATCGAATCATGAATCATGAATTGTATCATGAATCATGAATCATGAATTGAATCATGAATCATGAATCATGAATTGAATCATGAATCATGAATCATGAATCATGAATTGAATCATGAATCATAAATCATGAATCGAATCATGAATCAAGAATTGAATCATGAATCATGAATTGAATCATGAATTGAATCATGAATCATGAATCATGAATTGAATCATGAATCATGAATCATGAATTGAATCATGAATTGAATCATGAATCATGAATCATGAATCATGAATCGAATCATGAATCATGAATCATGAATTGAATCATGAATCATGAATCATGAATCGAATCATGAATCATGAATCATGAATTGAATCATGAATCATGAATTGAATCATGAATCGTGAATCATGAATTGAATCATGAATCATGAATCACGATTGAATCATGAATCATGAATCATGAATCATGAATCGAATCATGAATCATGAATTGAATCATGAATCATGAATCATGAATTGAATCATGAATCATGAATCATGAATTGAATCATGAAGCATGAATCATGAATCATAAATTGAATAATAAATCATGAATCATGAATTGTATCATGAATCATGAATCGAATCATGAATCATGAATCATGAATTGAATCATGAATTGAATCATGAATCATGAATCGAATCATGAATCATGAATCGAATCATGAATCATGAATCATGAATTGAATCATGAATTATGAATTGAATCATGAATCGAATCATGAATTGAATCATTAATCATGAATTGAATCATGAATCATGAATTGAATCATGAATCATGAATTATGAATCATGAATTGAATCATGAATCATGAATCATGAATTGAATCATGAATCATGAATCATGAATCGAATCATGAATCATGAATCGAATCATGAATCATGAATTGAATCATGAATCATGAATCATGAATTAAATCATGAATCATGAATTAAATCATGAATCATGAATTAATGAATTGAATCATGAATTATGAATCATGAATTGAATCATGAGTCATGAATCATGAATTGAATCATGAATCATGATTCATAAATCGAATCATGAATTATGAATTAAATCATGAATCGAATCATGAATTGAATCATTAATCATGAATTGAATCATGAATCATGAATTGAATCATGAATCATGAATTATGAATCATGAATTGAATCATGAATCATGAATCATGAATTGAATCATGAATCATGAATCATGAATCGAATCATGAATCATGAATCGAGTCATGAATCATGAATCGAATCATGAATCATGAATTGAATCATGAATCATGAATCATGAATTGAATCATGAATCATGAATCATGAATTGAATCATGAATCATGAATCATGAATTGAATCATGAATCATGAATCATGAATCGAATCATGAATCATGAATCATGAATTGAATCATGAATCATGAATCGAATCATGAATCATGAATTGAAACATTAATTGAATCATGTATCATGAATTGAATCAGGAATCGAATCATGTATCATGAATTGAATCAGGAATCGAATCATGAATTGAATTATGAATCATGAAATGAATCATGAGTCATGAATAATGAATTGAATCATGAATCATGAATCATGAATCATGAATTGAATCATGAATCATGAATCATGAATCGAATCATGAATCATGAATCGAATCATGAATCATGAATTGAATCATGAGTTGAATCATGAATCATAAATTGAATCATGAATCATGAATCATGAATTGAATCATGAATCATGAATTGTATCATGAATCATGAATCATGAATTGAATCATGAATCATGAATCATGAATCGAATCATGAATCATGAATCGAGTCATGAATCATGAATCGAATCATGAATCATGAATTGAATCATGAATCATGAATCATGAATTGAATCATGAATCATGAATCATGAATTGAATCATGAATCATGAATCATGAATTGAATCATGAATCATGAATCATGAATCGAATCATGAATCATGAATCATGAATCATGAATCGAATCATGAATCATGAATTGAATCATGAATCATGAATCATGAATCGAAACATGAATCATGAATTGAATCATGAATTGAATCATGAATCATGAATCATGAATCGAATAATGAATCATGAATTGAATCATGAATCATGAATCATGAATCATGAATCAAGAATCATGAATCGAAACATGAATCATGAATTGAATCATGAATCATGAATCATGAATTGAATCATGAATCATGAATCGAATCATGAATCATGAATCATGAATCATGAATTGAATCATGAATCATGAATTGAATCATGAATCATTGATCGAATCATGAATTGAATTATGAATCATGAATCGAATCATGAATCATGAATTGAATCATGAATCATGAATCATGAATCATAAGTTGAATCATAATACATGAATCATGAATCATGAATCGAATCATGAATCATGAATCATGAATTGAATCATGAATTGAATCATGAATCATGAATCGAATCATGAATCATGAATCGAATCATGAATCATGAATTGAATCATGAATTGAATCATGAATCATTAATTGAATCATGAATCATGAATCATAAATCCAATCATGAATCATGAATTGAATCATGAATTGAATCATGAATCGAATCATGAATTGAATCATTAATCATGAATTGAATCATGAATCATGAATTATGAATCATGAATTGAATCATGAATCATGAATCATGAATTGAATCATGAATTAAATCATGAATCATGAATTGAATCATGAATCATGAATTATGAATCATGAATTGAATCATGAATAATGAATCATGAATTGAATCATGAATCATGAATCATGAATTGAATCATGAATTATGAATCATGAATTGAATCATGAATCATGAATCATGAATTGAATCATGAATCATGAATCATAAATCGAATCATGAATCATGAATCGAATCATGAATCATGAATTGAATCATGAATCATGAATCATGAATTGAATCATGAATTATGAATCATGAATTGAATCATGAATCGAATCATGAATCATGAATCGAATCATGAATCATGAATTGAATCATGAATCATGAATCATGAATTGAATCATGAATCATGAATCATGAATTGAATCATGAATCATGAATTGAATCATGAATCATGAATCGAATCATGAATCATGAATTGAATCATGAGTTGAATCATGAATCATGAATCATGAATCATGAATTGAATCATGAATCATGAATCGAATCTTAAATCATGAATCATGAATCATGATTCATGAATTGAATCATGAATCATGAATTATGAATCGAATCATGAATCATGAATTAAATCATGAGTTGAATCATGAATCATAAATTGAATCATGAATCATGAAATGAATCATGAATTGAATCATGAATTGAATCATGATTCATGAATCATGAATTGAATCATGAATCATGAATCATGAATCATGAATCATGAATTCAATCATGAATCATGATTTGAATCAGGAATCGAATCATGAATCATGAATTGAATCATGATTTTAATTATGAATCATGAATCATGAATTGAATCATGAATCATGAATCATGAATCATGAATTGAATTATGAATTGAATCATGAATCTTGAATCATGAATTGAATCATGAATCATGAATCATAAATCATGAATCATGAATCATGAATTGAATTATGAATTGAATCATGAATCATGAATTGAATCATGAATCATGAATCATGAAATGAATCATGAATCATGAATCATGAATTGAATCATGAATCATGAATCGAATCATGAATCATGAATCGAATCATGAATCATGAATTGTATCATGAATCATGAATCATGAATTGAATCATGAATCATGAATCATGAATTGAATCATGAATCATGAATCATGAATCGAATCATAATTCATGAATCATGAATCATGAATTGAATCATGAATTATGAATCATGAATTGAATCATGAATCATGAATCATGAATTGAATCATGAATCATGAATCATGAATCATAAATCGAATCATGAATCATGAATCGAATCATGAATCATGAATTGAATCATGAATCATGAATCAAGAATTGAATCATGAATCATGAATCATGAATTGAATCATGAATCATGAATCATGAATCATGAATCATGAATCGAATCATGAATCATGAATCATGAATCATGAATTGAATCATGAATCATGAATCGAATCATGAATTGAATCATGAGTTGAATCATGAATTATAAATTGAATCATGAATCATGAATCATGAATTGAATCATGAATCATGAATCGAATCATAAATCATGAATCATGAATCATGATTCATGAATTGAATCATGAATCATGAATTATGAATTGAATCATGAATCATGAATTAAATCATGAGTTGAATCATGAATCATAAATTGAATCATGAATCATGAAATGAATCATGAATTGAATCATGAATTGAATCATGATTCATGAATCATGAATTGAATCATGAATCATGAATCATGAATCATGAATTCAATCATGAATCATGATTTGAATCAGGAATCGAATCATGAATCATGAATTGAATCATGATTTTAATTATGAATCATGAATCATGAATTGAATCATGAATCATGAATCATGAATTAAATTATGAATTGAATCATGAATCTTGAATCATGAATTGAATCATGAATCATGAATCATAAATCATGAATCATGAATCATGAATCATGAATTGAATTATGAATTGAATCATGAATCATGAATTGAATCATGAATTATGAATTGAATCATGAATCATGAATCATAAATCATGAATCATGAATCATGAATCATGAATTGAATTATGAATTGAATCATGAATCATGAATCGAATCATGAATCATAAATTGTATCATGAATCATGAATCATGAATTGAATCATGAATCATGAATCATGAATTGAATCATGAATCATGAATCGAATCATGAATCATGAATCATGAATCATGAATCATGAATTGAATCATGAATCATGAATCATGAATTGAATCATGAATTATGAATAATGAATCATGAATTGAATCATGAATCATGAATCATGAATTGAATCATGAATCATGAATCATGAATTGAATCATGAATTATGAATAATGAATCATGAATCGAATCATGAATCATGAATCATGAATCGAATCATGAATCATGAATTAAATCATGAATCATGAATCATGAATTGAATCATGAATCATGAATTGAATCATAAATCATGAATTGAATCATGAATTGAATCATGAATCAAGAATCGAATCATGAATCATGAATTGAATCAAGAATCATGAATCATGAATCATAAATTGAATCATAAATCATGAATCATGAATTGAATCATGAATCATGAATCGAATCATGTATCATGAATCATGAATTGAATCATGAATCATGAATCGAATCATGAATCATGAATCATGAATCATGAATTGAATCATGAATCATGAATTGAATCAGGAATCGAATCATGAATTCAATCATGAATCATAAATCGAATCATGAATCATGAATTGAATCAGAAATCGAATCATGAATTCAATCATGAATCATGAATTGAATCATGATTTTAATTATGAATCATGAATCATGAATTGAATCATGAATCATGAATCATGAATCATGAATTGAATTATGAATTGAATCATGAATCTTGAATCATGAATTGAATCATGAATCATGAATCATAAATCATGAATCATGAATCATGAATCATGATTCATGAATCATGAATTGAATTATGAATTGAATCATGAATCATGAATTGAATCATGAATCATGAATCATGAATTGAATTATGAATCATGAATTGTATCATGAATCATGAATCATGAATTGAATCATGAATCATGAATTGAATCATGAATCATGAATCATGAATCATGAATCGAATCATGAATCATGAATCATGAATCGAATCATGAATCATGAATTGAATCATGAATCATGAATCATGAATTGAATCATGAATCATGAATTAATGAATTGAATCATGAATCATGAATCATGAATCGAATCATGAATCATGAATCATGAATTGAATCATGAATCTTGAATCGAATCATGAATCATGAATTGAATCATAAATCATGAATCATGAATTGAATCATGAATCATGAATTAATGAATTGAATCATGAATCATGAATCATGAATCGAATCATGAATCATGAATCATGAATTGAATCATGAATCATGAATCTAATCATGAATCATGAATTGAAACATTATTTGAATCATGTATCATGAATTGAATAAGGAATCGAATCATGAATTGAATTATGAATCATGAAATGAATCATGAGTCATGAATAATGAATTGAATCATGAATCATGAATCATGAATCATGAATTGAATCATGAATCATGAATCGAATCATGTATCATGAATCATGAATTGAATCATGAATCTAGAATCGAATCATGAATCATGAATCATGAATCATGAATTGAATCATGAATCATGAATTGAATCAGGAATCGAATCATGAATTCAATCATGAATCATAAATCGAATCATGAATCATGAATTGAATCAGAAATCGAATCATGAATTCAATCATGAATCATGAATTGAATCATGATTTTAATTATGAATCATGAATCATGAATTGAATCATGAATCATGAATCATGAATTGAATTATGAATTGAATAATGAATCTTGAATCATGAATTGAATCATGAATCATGAATCATAAATCATGAATCATGAATCATGAATCATAAATCATGAATCATGAATCATGATTCATGAATCATGAATCATGAATTGAATTATGAATTGAATCATGAATCATGAATTGAATCATGAATCATGAATCATGAAATGAATCATGAATCATGAATCATGAATTGAATTATGAATCATGAATTGTATCATGAATCATGAATTGAATCATGAATCATGAATCATGAATCATGAATCATGAATCATGAATCATGAATCGAATCATGAATCATGAATCATGAATCGAATCATGAATCATGAATTGAATCATGAATCATGAATCATGAATTGAATCATGAATCATGAATTAATGAATTGAATCATGAATCATGAATCATGAATCGAATCATGAATCATGAATCATGAATTGAATCATGAATCATGAATCGAATCATGAATCATAAATTGAATCATGAATCATGAATCATGAATTGAATCATGAATCATGAATTAATGAATTGAATCATGAATCATGAATCATGAATCGAATCATGAATCATGAATCATGAATTGAATCATGAATCATGAATCGAATCATGTATCATGAATTGAAACATTATTTGAATCATGTATCATGAATTGAATAAGGAATCGAATCATGAATTGAATTATGAATCATGAAATGAATCATGAGTCATGAATAATGAATTGAATCATGAATCATGAATCATGAATCATGAATTGAATCATGAATCATGAATCATGAATCGAATCATGAATCATGAATTGAATCATGAATCATGAATCGAATCATGAATCATGAATTGAATCATGAATCATGAATCATGAATTGAATCATGAATCATGAATCATGAATTGAATCATGAATCATGAATTAATGAATTAAATCATGAATCATGAATCATGAATCGAATCATGAATCATGAATTGAATCATGAATCATGAATCGAATCATGAATCATGAATTGAAACATTATTTGAATCATGTATCATGAATTGAATCATGAATTATGAATCATGAATCATGAATCGAATCATGAATCATGAATCATGAATCGAATCATGAATCATGAATTAAATCATGAATCATGAATCATGAATTGAATCATGAATCATGAATCATGAATTGAATCATGAATCATGAATCATGAATCATGAATCATGAATCGAATCATGAATCATGAATCATGAATCGAATCATGAATCATGAATTGAATCATGAATCATGAATCGAATCATGAATCATGAATTGAATCATGAATCATGAATCATGAATTGAATCATGAATCATGAATTAATGAATTAAATCATGAATCATGAATCGAATCATGAATCATGAATTAATGAATTAAATCATGAATCATGAATCATGAATCGAATCATGAATCATGAATCATGAATTGAATCATGAATCATGAATCGAATCATGAATCATGAATTGAAACATTATTTGAATCATGTATCATGAATTGAATCATGAATTATGAATCATGAATCATGAATCGAATCATGAATCATGAATCATGAATCGAATCATGAATCATGAATTAAATCATAAATCATGAATCATGAATTGAATCATGAATCATGAATCATTAATCATGAATCATGAATCATGAATCATGAATCGAATCATGAATCATGAATCATGAATCGAATCATGAATCATGAATCGAATCATGAATCATGAATTGAATCATGAATCATGAATCAAGAATCATGAATCGAAACATGAATCATGAATTGAATCATGAATCATGAATCATGAATCATGAATTGAATCATGAATCATGAATCATGAATCGAATAATGAATAATGAATCATGAATCATGAATTGAATCATGAATCGAATAATGAATAATGAATCATGAATCATGAATTGAATCATGAATCATGAATCATGAATCATGAATTGAATCATGAATCATGAATTAAATCATGAATCATGAATTGAATCATGAATTGAATCATGAATCAAGAATCAAATCATGAATCATGAATTGAATCAAGAATCATGAATTCAATTATGAATTGAATCATGAATCATGAATCATGAATCATGAATTGAATTATGAATTGAATCATGAATCTTGAATCATGAATTGAATCATGAATCATGAATCATAAATCATGAATCATGAATCATGAATCATAAATCATGAATCATGAATCATGATTCATGAATCATGAATCATGAATTGAATTATGAATTGAATCATGAATCATGAATTGAATCATGAATCATGAATCATGAATCATTAATCATGAATCATGAATTGAATTATGAATTGAATCATGAATCATGAATTGAATCATGAATCATGAATCATGAAATGAATCATGAATCATGAATTGAATCATGAATCATGAATCATGAAATGAATCATGAATCATGAATTGAATTATGAATCATGAATTGTATCATGAATCATGAATCATGAATTGAATCATGAATCATGAATCATGAATTGAATCATGAATCATGAATCATGAATCATGAATCGAATCATGAATCATGAATCATGAATCGAATCATGAATCATGAATTGAATCATGAATCATGAATCATGAATTGAATCATGAATCATGAATTAATGAATTGAATCATGAATCATGAATCATGAATAGAATCATGAATCATGAATTGAATCATGAATCATGAATTGAATCATGAATCATGAATTGAATCATGAATCATGAATCATGAATTGAATCATGAATCATGAATCATGAATTGAATCATGAATCATGAATCGAATCATGAATCATGAATTGAAACATTATTTGAATCATGTATCATGAATTGAATCATGAATTATGAATCATGAATCATGAATCGAATCATGAATCATGAATCATGAATCGAATCATGAATCATAAATTAAATCATGAATCATGAATCATGAATTGAATCATGAATCATGAATCATTAATCATGAATCATGAATCATGAATCATGAATCGAATCATGAATCATGAATCATGAATCATGAATCGAATCATGAATCATGAATCGAATCATGAATCATGAATTGAATCATGAATCATGAATCAAGAATCATGAATCGAAACATGAATCATGAATTGAATCATGAATCATGAATCATGAATCATGAATTGAATCATGAATCATGAATCAAGAATCATGAATCGAAACATGAATCATGAATTGAATCATGAATCATGAATCATGAATCATGAATTGAATCATGAATGATGAATTAAATCATGAATCATGAATTGAATCATGAATTGAATCATGAATCAAGAATCGAATCATGAATCATGAATTGAATCAAGAATCATGAATCATGAATCATAAATAGAATCATAAATCATGAATCATGAATTGAATCATGAATCATGAATCGAATAATGTATCATGAATCATGAATTGAATCATGAATCATGAATCGAATCATGAATCATGAATCATGAATTGAATCATGAATCGAATCATGAATCATAAATTGAATCATGAATCATGAATTGAATCAGGAATCGAATCATGAATTGAATCATGAATCATAAATCGAATCATGAATCATGAATTGAATCAGGAATCGAATCATGAATTGAATCTTGAATCATGAATTGAATCATGATTTTAATTATGAATCATGAATCATGAATTGAATCATGAATCATGAATCATGAATCATGAATTGAATTATGAATTGAATCATGAATCTTGAATCATGAATTGAATCATGAATCATGAATCATAAATCATGAATCATGAATCATGAATTGAATTATGAATTGAATCATGAATCATGAATTGAATCATGAATCATGAATCATGAAATGAATCATGAATCATGAATTGAATTATGAATCATGAATCGAATCATGAATCATGAATTGTATCATGAATCATGAATCATGAATTGAATCATGAATCATGAATCATGAATTGAATCATGAATCATGAATCATGAATCATGAATCGAATCATGAATCATGAATCATGAATCGAATCATGAATCATGAATTGAATCATGAATCATGAATTATGAATCATGAATTGAATCATGAATCATGAATTATGAATCATGAATTGAATCATGAATCATGAATCATGAATTGAATCATGAA
The DNA here is from genome assembly GCA_036250195.1 of Mixophyes australis. Classification (NCBI taxonomy): domain Eukaryota; kingdom Metazoa; phylum Chordata; class Amphibia; order Anura; family Limnodynastidae; genus Mixophyes; species Mixophyes australis. Next base: position 804,024 of record JAVHZZ010000027.1, read on the forward strand.
TCATGAATCAAATCATGAATCATGAATCATGAATCGAATCATGAATCATGAATTGAATCATGAATCATGAATCATGAATTGAATCATGAATCATGAATCATGAATTGAATCATGAATCATGAATCATGAATCGAATCATGAATCATGAATCATGAATCATGAATTGAATCATGAATAATGAATCGAATCATGAATCATGAATTGAATCATGAGTTGAATCATGAATCATAAATTGAATCATGAATCATGAATTGAATCATGAATCATGAATCATGAATTATGAATCGAATCATGAATCATGAATTAAATCATGAGTTGAATCATGAATCATAAATTGAATCATGAATCATGAAATGAATCATGAATTGAATCATGAATTGAATCATGATTCATGAATCATGAATTGAATCATGAATCATGAATCATGAATCATGAATCATGAATTGAATCATGAATCATGATTTGAATCAGGAATCGAATCATGAATCATGAATTCAATCATGATTTTAATTATGAATCATGAATCATGAATTGAATCATGAATCATGAATCATGAATTGAATCATGAATCATGAATTAATGAATTGAATCATGAATCATGAATCATGAATAGAATCATGAATCATGAATTGAATCATGAATCATGAATTGAATCATGAATCATGAATTGAATCATGAATCATGAATCATGAATTGAATCATGAATCATGAATCATGAATTGAATCATGAATCATGAATCGAATCATGAATCATGAATTGAAACATTATTTGAATCATGTATCATGAATTGAATCATGAATTATGAATCATGAATCATGAATCGAATCATGAATCATGAATCATGAATCGAATCATGAATCATAAATTAAATCATGAATCATGAATCATGAATTGAATCATGAATCATGAATCATTAATCATGAATCATGAATCATGAATCATGAATCGAATCATGAATCATGAATCATGAATCATGAATCGAATCATGAATCATGAATCGAATCATGAATCATGAATTGAATCATGAATCATGAATCAAGAATCATGAATCGAAACATGAATCATGAATTGAATCATGAATCATGAATCATGAATCATGAATTGAATCATGAATCATGAATCGAATAATGAATAATGAATCATGAATCATGAATTGAATCATGAATCATGAATCAAGAATCATGAATCGAAACATGAATCATGAATTGAATCATGAATCATGAATCATGAATCATGAATTGAATCATGAATGATGAATTAAATCATGAATCATGAATTGAATCATGAATTGAATCATGAATCAAGAATCGAATCATGAATCATGAATTGAATCAAGAATCATGAATCATGAATCATAAATAGAATCATAAATCATGAATCATGAATTGAATCATGAATCATGAATCGAATCATGTATCATGAATCATGAATTGAATCATGAATCATGAATCGAATCATGAATCATGAATCATGAATTGAATCATGAATCGAATCATGAATCATAAATTGAATCATGAATCATGAATTGAATCAGGAATCGAATCATGAATTGAATCATGAATCATAAATCGAATCATGAATCATGAATTGAATCAGGAATCGAATCATGAATTGAATCTTGAATCATGAATTGAATCATGATTTTAATTATGAATCATGAATCATGAATTGAATCATGAATCATGAATCATGAATCATGAATTGAATTATGAATTGAATCATGAATCATGAATCATAAATCATGAATCATGAATCATGAATTGAATTATGAATTGAATCATGAATCATGAATTGAATCATGAATCATGAATCATGAAATGAATCATGAATCATGAATTGAATTATGAATCATGAATCGAATCATGAATCATGAATTGTATCATGAATCATGAATCATGAATTGAATCATGAATCATGAATCATGAATTGAATCATGAATCATGAATCATGAATCATGAATCGAATCATGAATCATGAATCATGAATCGAATCATGAATCATGAATTGAATCATGAATCATGAATTATGAATCATGAATTGAATCATGAATCATGAATTATGAATCATGAATTGAATCATGAATCATGAATCATGAATTGAATCATGAATCATGAATCAAATCATGAATCATGAATCATGAATCGAATCATGAATCATGAATTGAATCATGAATCATGAATCATGAATTGAATCATGAATCATGAATCATGAATTGAATCATGAATCATGAATCATGAATCGAATCATGAATCATGAATCATGAATCATGAATTGAATCATGAATAATGAATCGAATCATGAATCATGAATTGAATCATGAGTTGAATCATGAATCATAAATTGAATCATGAATCATGAATTGAATCATGAATCATGAATCATGAATTATGAATCGAATCATGAATCATGAATTAAATCATGAGTTGAATCATGAATCATAAATTGAATCATGAATCATGAAATGAATCATGAATTGAATCATGAATTGAATCATGATTCATGAATCATGAATTGAATCATGAATCATGAATCATGAATCATGAATCATGAATTGAATCATGAATCATGATTTGAATCAGGAATCGAATCATGAATCATGAATTCAATCATGATTTTAATTATGAATCATGAATCATGAATTGAATCATGAATCATGAATTGAATTATGAATTGAATCATGAATCTTGAATCATGAATTATGAATCATGAATTGAATCATGAATCATGAATTATGAATCATGAATTGAATCATGAATCATGAATTATGAATCATGAGTTATGAATTGAATCATGAATTGAATCATGAATCATGAATTGAATCATGAATCATGAATCATGAATCATGAATCATAAATTGAATCATCAATCATGAATCATGAATTGAATCATGAATTGAATCATGAATCATGAATCATGAATCGAATCATGAATTGAATAATAAATCATGAATCATGAATCATAAATCATGAATTGAATCATTAATCATGAAATATGTAACATGAATTATGAATCATAAATTGAATCATGAATCATGAATCATGAATTGAATCATGAATCATGAATCATGAATTGAATCATGAATCATGAATCGAATCATGAATCATGAATCATGAATCGAATCATGAATCATGAATTGAATCATGAATCATGAATTGAATCAGGAATCATGAATCATGAATCATGAATCGAATCATGAATCAAGAATCATGAATCAAATCATGAATTGAATCATGAATCATGAATTGAATCATGAATCATGAATTCAATCATGAATCATAAATCGAATCATGAATTATGAATTGAATCAGGAATCGAATCATGAATTGAATCATGAATCATGAATTGAATCATGATTTTAATTATGAATCATGAATCATGAATTGAATCATGAATCATGAATCATGAATCATGAATTGAATTATGAATTGAATCACGAATCTTGAATCATGAATTGAATCATGAATCATGAATCATAAATCATGAATCATGAATCATAAATTGAATTATGAATTGAATCATGAATCATGAATTGAATCATGAATCATAAATCATGAAATGAATCATGAATCATGAATCATGAATCATGAATTGAATTATGAATCATGAATTGAATCATGAATCGAATCATGAATCATGAATCGAATCATGAATCATGAATTGTATCATGAATCATGAATCATGAATTGAATCATGAATCATGAATCATGAATTGAATCATGAATCATGAATCATGAATTGAATCATGAATCATGAATCATGAATTGAATCATGAATCATGAATCATGAATCATGAATCATGAATCGAATCATGAATCATGAATCATGAATCGAATCATGAATCATGAATTGAATCATGAATCGTGAATCATGAATTGAATCATGAATCATGAATCACGATTGAATCATGAATCATGAATCATGAATCATGAATCGAATCATGAATCATGAATTGAATCATGAATCATGAATCATGATTGAATCATGAATCATGAATCATGAATTGAATCATGAAGCATGAATCATGAATCATAAATTGAATCATAAATCATGAATCATGAATTGTATCATGAATCATGAATCGAATCATGAATCATGAATCATGAATTGAATCATGAATTGAATCATGAATCATGAATCGAATCATGAATCATGAATTGAATCATGAATCATGAATCATAAATCGAATCATGAATTATGAATTGAATCATGAATCGAATCATGAATTGAATCATTAATCATGAATTGAATCATGAATCATGAATTGAATCATGAATCATGAATTATGAATCATGAATTGAATCATGAACCATGAATCATGAATTGAATCATGAATCATGAATCATGAATCGAATCATGAATCATGAATCGAGTCATGAATCATGAATCGAATCATGAATCATGAATTGAATCATGAATCATGAATCATGAATTGAATCATGAATCATGAATCATGAATTGAATCATGAATCATGAATCATGAATTGAATCATGAATCATGAATCATGAATCGAATCATGAATCATGAATCATTAATTGAATCATGAATCATGAATCGAATCATGAATCATGAATCGAATCATGAATCATGAATTGAAACATTAATTGAATCATGTATCATGAATTGAATCAGGAATCGAATCATGTATCATGAATTGAATCAGGAATCGAATCATGAATTGAATTATGAATCATGAAATGAATCATGAGTCATGAATAATGAATTGAATCATGAATCATGAATCATGAATCATGAATTGAATCATGAATCATGAATCATGAATCGAATCATGAATCATGAATCGAATCATGAATCATGAATTGAATCATGAGTTGAATCATGAATCATAAATTGAATCATGAATCATGAATCATGAATCATGAATTGAATCATGAATCATGAATTGTATCATGAATCATGAATCATGAATTGAATCATGAATCATGAATCATGAATCGAATCATGAATCATAAATCGAGTCATGAATCATGAATCGAATCATGAATCATGAATTGAATCATGAATCATGAATCATGAATTGAATCATGAATCATGAATCATGAATTGAATCATGAATCATGAATCATGAATTGAATCATGAATCATGAATCATGAATCGAATCATGAATCATGAATCATGAATCATGAATCGAATCATGAATCATGAATTGAATCATGAATCATGAATCATGAATCGAAACATGAATCATGAATTGAATCATGAATTGAATCATGAATCATGAATCATGAATCATGAATCGAATAATGAATCATGAATTGAATCATGAATCATGAATCATGAATCATGAATCAAGAATCATGAATCGAAACATGAATCATGAATTGAATCATGAATCATGAATCATGAATTGAATCATGAATCATGAATCATGAATCGAATAATGAATCATGAATCATGAATCATGAATTGAATCATGAATCATGAATTGAATCATGAATCATGGATCGAATCATGAATTGAATTATGAATCATGAATCGAATCATGAATCATGAATTGAATCATGAATCATGAATCATGAATCATAAGTTGAATCATAATACATGAATCATGAATCATGAATCGAATCATGAATCATGAATCTTGAATTGAATCATGAATTGAATCATGAATCATGAATCGAATCATGAATCATGAATCGAATCATGAATCATGAATTGAATCATGAATTGAATCATGAATCATTAATTGAATCATGAATCATGAATCATAAATCCAATCATGAATCATGATTTGAATCATGAATCGAATCATGAATTGAATCATTAATCATGAATTGAATCATGAATCATGAATTATGAATCATGAATTGAATCATGAATCATGAATCATGAATTAAATCATGAATTGAATCATGAATCATGAATTGAATCATGAATCATGAATTATGAATCATGAATTGAATCATGAATAATAAATCATGAATTGAATCATGAATCATGAATCATGAATTGAATCATGAATTATGAATCATGAATTGAATCATGAATCATGAATCATGAATTGAATCATGAATCATGAATCATGAATCATAAATCGAATCATGAATCATGAATCGAATCATGAATCATGAATTGAATCATGAATCATGAATCATGAATTGAATCATGAATCATGAATCATGAATTGAATCATGAATCGAATCATGAATCATGAATCGAATCATGAATCATGAATTGAATCATGAATCATGAATCATGAATTGAATCATGAATCATGAATCATGAATTGAATCATGAATCATGAATCGAATCATGAATCATGAATCATGAATCGAATCATGAATCATGAATTGAATCATGAATCATGAATCATGAATTGAATCAGGAATCATGAATCATGAATCATGAATCGAATCATGAATCATGAATGAAGAATCATGAATCAAATCATGAATTGAATCATGAATCATGAATTGAATCATGAATCATGAATTGAATCATGAATCATGAATCATGATTTGAATCATGAATCATGAATTCAATCATGAATTCAATCATGAATCAGGAATCGAATCATGAATTCAATCATGAATCATAAATCGAATCATGAATTATGAATTGAATCAGGAATCGAATCATGAATTGAATCATGAATCATGAATTGAATCATGATTTTAATTATGAATCATGAATCATGAATTGAATCATGAATCATGAATCATGAATTGAATTATGAATTGAATCACGAATCTTGAATCATGAATTTAATCATGAATCATGAATCATGAATCATAAATCATGAATCATGAATCATGATTCATGAATCATGAATCATAAATTGAATTATGAATGGAATCATGAATCATGCATTGAATCATGAATCATGAATCATGAAATGAATCATGAATCATGAATCATGAATCATGAATCATGAATTGAATTATGAATCATGAATTGAATCATGAATCGAATCATGAATCATGAATCGAATCATGAATCATGAATTGTATCATGAATCATGAATCATGAATTGAATCATGAATCATGAATCATGAATTGAATCATGAATCATGAATCATGAATCATGAATCATGAATTGAATCATGAATCATGAATCGAATCATGAATCAAGAATTGAATCATGAATCATGAATTATGAATCATGAATTGAATCATGAATCATGAATCATGAATTGAATCATGAATCATGAATCATGAATTGAATCATGAATCATGAATCATGAATTGAATCATGAATCATGAATCATGAATCATGAATCATGAATCGAATCATGAATCATGAATCATGAATCGAATCATGAATCATGAATTGAATCATGAATCGTGAATCATGAATTGAATCATGAATCATGAATCACGATTGAATCATGAATCATGAATCATGAATCGAATCATGAATCATGAATTGAATCATGAATCATGAATCATGAATTGAATCATGAATCATGAAGCATGAATCATGAATCATAAATTGAATCATGAATCATGAATCATGAATTGAATCATGAATCATGAATCGAATAATGAATCATGAATCATGAATCATGAATTGAATCATGAATCATGAATTGAATCATGAATCATGGATCGAATCATGAATTGAATTATGAATCATGAATCGAATCATGAATCATGAATTGAATCATGAATCATGAATCATGAATCATAAGTTGAATCATGAATCATGAATTCAATCATGAATTCAATCATGAATCAGGAATCGAATCATGAATTCAATCATGAATCATAAATCGAATAATGAATTATGAATTGAATCAGGAATCGAATCATGAATTGAATCATGAATCATGAATTGAATCATGATTTTAATTATGAATCATGAATCATGAATTGAATCATGAATCATGAATCATGAATCATGAATTGAATCATGAATCATGAATCATGAATCATGAATTAAATTATGAATTGAATCACGAATCTTGAATCATGAATTGAATCATGAATCATGAATCATGAATCATAAATCATGAATCATGAATCATGATTCATGAATCATGAATCATAAATTGAATTATGAATTGAATCATGAATCATGAATTGAATCATGAATCATGGATCGAATCATGAATTGAATTATGAATCATGAATCGAATCATGAATCATGAATCGAATCATGAATCATGAATCATGAATTGAATCATGAATTGAATCATGAATCATGAATCGAATCATGAATCATGAATCGAATCATGAATCATGAATTGAATCATGAATTGAATCATGAATCATTAATTGAATCATGAATCATGAATCATAAATCCAATCATGAATCATGATTTGAATCATGAATCGAATCATGAATTGAATCATGAATCATGAATTGAATCATGAATCATGAATTATGAATCATGAATTGAATCATGAATCATGAATCATGAATTGAATCATGAATTGAATCATGAATCATGAATTGAATCATGAATCATGAATTATGAATCATGAATCATGAATCATGAATCATGAATTGAATTATGAATCATGAATTGAATCATGAATCGAATCATGAATCATGAATCGAATCATGAATCATGAATTGTATCATGAATCATGAATCATGAATTGAATCATGAATCATGAATCATGAATTGAATCATGAATCATGAATCATGAATCATGAATCATGAATTGAATCATGAATCATGAATCGAATCATGAATCAAGAATTGAATCATGAATCATGAATTATGAATCATGAATTGAATCATGAATCATGAATCATGAATTGAATCATGAATCATGAATCATGAATTGAATCATGAATCATGAATCATGAATTGAATCATGAATCATGAATCATGAATCATGAATCATGAATCGAATCATGAATCATGAATCATGAATCGAATCATGAATCATGAATTGAATCATGAATCGTGAATCATGAATTGAATCATGAATCATGAATCACGATTGAATCATGAATCATGAATCATGAATCGAATCATGAATCATGAATTGAATCATGAATCATGAATCATGAATTGAATCATGAATCATGAAGCATGAATCATGAATCATAAATTGAATCATGAATCATGAATCATGAATTGAATCATGAATCATGAATCATGAATCGAATAATGAATCATGAATCATGAATCATGAATTGAATCATGAATCATGAATTGAATCATGAATCATGGATCGAATCATGAATTGAATTATGAATCATGAATCGAATCATGAATCATGAATTGAATCATGAATCACGAATCATGAATCATAAGTTGAATCATGAATCATGAATTCAATCATGAATTCAATCATGAATCAGGAATCGAATCATGAATTCAATCATGAATCATAAATCGAATAATGAATTATGAATTGAATCAGGAATCGAATCATGAATTGAATCATGAATCATGAATTGAATCATGATTTTAATTATGAATCATGAATCATGAATTGAATCATGAATCATGAATCATGAATCATGAATTGAATCATGAATCATGAATCATGAATCATGAATTAAATTATGAATTGAATCACGAATCTTGAATCATGAATTGAATCATGAATCATGAATCATGAATCATAAATCATGAATCATGAATCATGATTCATGAATCATGAATCATAAATTGAATTATGAATTGAATCATGAATCATGAATTGAATCATGAATCATGGATCGAATCATGAATTGAATTATGAATCATGAATCGAATCATGAATCATGAATCGAATCATGAATCATGAATCATGAATTGAATCATGAATTGAATCATGAATCATGAATCGAATCATGAATCATGAATCGAATCATGAATCATGAATTGAATCATGAATTGAATCATGAATCATTAATTGAATCATGAATCATGAATCATAAATCCAATCATGAATCATGATTTGAATCATGAATCGAATCATGAATTGAATCATGAATCATGAATTGAATCATGAATCATGAATTATGAATCATGAATTGAATCATGAATCATGAATCATGAATTGAATCATGAATTGAATCATGAATCATGAATTGAATCATGAATCATGAATTATGAATCATGAATTGAATCATGAATAATGAATCATGAATTGAATCATGAATCATGAATCATGAATTGAATCATGAATTATGAATCATGAATTGAATCATGAATCATGAATCATGAATTGAATCATGAATCATGAATCATGAATCATAAATCGAATCATGAATCATGAATCGAATCATGAATCATGAATTGAATCATGAATCATGAATCATGAATTGAATCATGAATCATGAATCATGAATTGAATCATGAATCGAATCATGAATCACGAATCGAATCATGAATCATGAATTGAATCATGAATCATGAATCATGAATTGAATCATGAATCATGAATCATGAATTGAATCATGAATCATGAATCATGAATCGAATCATGAATCATGAATCATGAATCGAATCATGAATCATGAATTGAATCATGAATCATGAATCATGAATTGAATCAGGAATCATGAATCATGAATCATGAATCAAATCATGAATCATGAATCAAGAATCATGAATCAAATCATGAATTGAATCATGAATCATGAATTGAATCATGAATCATGAATTGAATCATGAATCATGAATCATGATTTGAATCATGAATCATGAATTCAATCATGAATTCAATCATGAATCAGGAATCGAATCATGAATTCAATCATGAATCATAAATCGAATCATGAATTATGAATTGAATCAGGAATCGAATCATGAATTGAATCATGAATCATGAATTGAATCATGATTTTAATTATGAATCATGAATCATGAATTGAATCATGAATCATGAATCATGAATCATGAATTGAATCATGAATCATGAATCATGAATCATGAATTAAATTATGAATTGAATCACGAATCTTGAATCATGAATTGAATCATGAATCATGAATCATGAATCATAAATCATGAATCATGAATCATGATTCATGAATCATGAATCATAAATTGAATTATGAATTGAATCATGAATCATGAATTGAATCATGAATCATGAATCATGAAATGAATCATGAATCATGAATCATGAATCATGAATCATGAATCATGAATTGAATTATGAATCATGAATTGAATCATGAATCGAATCATGAATCATGAATCGAATCATGAATCATGAATTGTATCATGAATCATGAATCATGAATCATGAATCATGAATCGAATCATGAATCATGAATTATGAATCATGAATTGAATCATGAATCATGAATCATGAATTGAATCATGAATCATGAATCATGAATTGAATCATGAATCATGAATCATGAATTGAATCATGAATCATGAATCATGAATCATGAATCATGAATCGAATCATGAATCATGAATCATGAATCGAATCATGAATCATGAATTGAATCATGAATCGTGAATCATGAATTGAATCATGAATCATGAATCATGAATCATGAATCGAATCATGAATCATGAATTGAATCATGAATCATGAATGATGAATTGAATCATGAATCATGAATCATGAATTGAATCATGAAGCATGAATCATGAATCATAAATTGAATCATAAATCATGAATCATGAATTGTATCATGAATCATGAATCGAATCATGAATCATGAATCATGAATTGAATCATGAATTGAATCATGAATCATGAATCGAATCATGAATCATGAATTGAATCATGAATCATGAATCATAAATCGAATCATGAATTATGAATTGAATCATGAATCGAAGCATGAATTGAATCATTAATCATGAATTGAATCATGAATCATGAATTGAATCATGAATCATGAATTATGAATCATGAATTGAATCATGAATCATGAATCATGAATTGAATCATGAATCATGAATCATGAATCGAATCATGAATCATGAATCGAATCATGAATCATGAATTGAATCATGAATCATGAATCACGAATTAAATCATGAATCATGAATTAATGAATTGAATCATGAATTATGAATCATGAATTGAATCATGAATCATGAATCATGAATTGAATCATGAATCATGAATCATAAATCGAATCATGAATTATGAATTGAATCATGAATCGAATCATGAATTGAATCATTAATCATGAATTGAATCATGAATCATGAATTGAATCATGAATCATGAATTATGAATCATGAATTGAATCATGAATCATGAATCATGAATTGAATCATGAATCATGAATCATGAATCGAATCATGAAGCATGAATCGAGTCATGAATCATGAATCGAATCATGAATCATGAATTGAATCATGAATCATGAATCATGAATTGAATCATGAATCATGAATCATGAATTGAATCATGAATCATGAATTGAATCATGAATCATGAACCATGAATCGAATCATGAATCATGAATCATGAATTGAATCATGAATCATGAATCGAATCATGAATCATGAATTGAAACATTAATTGAATCATGTATCATGAATTGAATCAGGAATCGAATCATGTATCATGAATTGAATCAGGAATCGAATCATGAATTGAATTATGAATCATGAAATGAATCATGAGTCATGAATAATGAATTGAATCATGAATCTTGAATCATGTATCATGAATTGAATCATGAATCATGAATCATGAATCGAATCATGAATCATGAATCGAATCATGAATCATGAATTGAATCATGAGTTGAATCATGAATCATAAATTGAATCATGAATCATGAATCATGAATCATGAATTGAATCATGAATCATGAATTGTATCATGAATCATGAATCATGAATTGAATCATGAATCATGAATCATGAATCATGAATCGAATCATGAATCATGAATCGAGTCATGAATCATGAATCGAATCATGAATCATGAATTGAATCATGAATCATGAATCATGAATTGAATCATGAATCATGAATTGAATCATGAATCATGAATCATGAATTGAATCATGAATCATGAATCATGAATTGAATCATGAATCATGAATCATGAATTGAATTATGAATCATGAATCATGAATCGAATCATGAATCATGAATAATGAATCATGAATCGAATCATGAATTGAATCATGAATCATGAATCATGAATCGAATAATGAATCATGAATTGAATCATGAATCATGAATCATGAATCATGAATCAAGAATCATGAATCGAAACATGAATCATGAATTGAATCATGAATCATGAATCATAAATTGAATCATGAATCATAAATCATGAATCGAATAATGAATCATGAATCATGAATCATGAATTGAATCATGAATCATGAATTGAATCATGAATCATGGATCGAATCATGAATTGAATTATGAATCATGAATCGAATCATGAATCATGAATTGAATCATGAATCATGAATCATGAATCATAAGTTGAATCATAATACATGAATCATGAATCATGAATCGAATCATGAATCATGAATCATGAATTGAATCATGAATTGAATCATGAATCATGAATCGAATCATGAATCATGAATCGAATCATGAATCATGAATTGAATCATGAATTGAATCATGAATCATTAATTGAATCATGAATCATGAATCATAAATCCAATCATGAATCATGAATTGAATCATGAATCGAATCATGAATTGAATCATTAATCATGAATTGAATCATGAATCATGAATTATGAATCATGAATTGAATCATGAATCATGAATCATGAATTGAATCATGAATTGAATCATGAATCATGAATTGAATCATGAATCATGAATTATGAATCATGAATTGAATCATGAATAATGAATCATGAATTGAATCATGAATCATGAATCATGAATTGAATCATGAATTATGAATCATGAATTGAATCATGAATCATTAATCATGAATTGAATCATGAATCATGAATCATGAATCATAAATCGAATCATGAATCATGAATCGAATCATGAATCATGAATTGAATCATGAATCATGAATCGAATCATGAATCATGAATTGAAACATTAATTGAATCATGTATCATGAATTGAATCAGGAATCGAATCATGTATCATGAATTGAATCAGGAATCGAATCATGAATTGAATTATGAATCATGAAATGAATCATGAGTCATGAATAATGAATTGAATCATGAATCATGAATCATGAATCATGAATTGAATCATGAATCATGAATCATGAATCGAATCATGAATCATGAATCGAATCATGAATCATGAATTGAATCATGAGTTGAATCATGAATCATAAATTGAATCATGAATCATAAATCATGAATCATGAATTGAATCATGAATCATGAATTGTATCATGAATCATGAATCATGAATTGAATCATGAATCATGAATCATGAATCATGAATCGAATCATGAATCATGAATCGAGTCATGAATCATGAATCGAATCATGAATCATGAATTGAATCATGAATCATGAATCATGAATTGAATCATGAATCATGAATCATGAATTGAATCATGAATCATGAATCATGAATTGAATCATGAATCATGAATCATGAATCGAATCATGAATCATGAATCATGAATCATGAATCGAATCATGAATCATGAATTGAATCATGAATCATGAATCATGAATCGAAACATGAATCATGAATTGAATCATGAATTGAATCATGAATCATGAATCATGAATCGAATAATGAATCATGAATTGAATCATGAATCATGAATCATGAATCATGAATCAAGAATCATGAATCGAAACATGAATCATGAATTGAATCATGAATCATGAATTGAATCATGAGTTGAATCATGAATCATAAATTGAATCATGAATCATGAATCATGAATTGAATCATGAATCATGAATCGAATCTTAAATCATGAATCATGAATCATGATGCATGAATTGAATCATGAATCATGAATTATGAATCGAATCATGAATCATGAATTAAATCATGAGTTGAATCATGAATCATGAATTGAATCATGAATTGAATCATGATTCATGAATCATGAATTGAATCATGAATCATGAATCATGAATCATGAATCATGAATTCAATCATGAATCATGATTTGAATCAGGAATCGAATCATGAATCATGAATTGAATCATGATTTTAATTATGAATCATGAATAATGAATTGAATCATGAATCATGAATCATGAATCATGAATTGAATTATGAATTGAATCATGAATCTTGAATCATGAATTGAATCATGAATCATGAATCATGAATTGAATTATGAATTGAATCATGAATCATGAATTGAATCATGAATCATGAATCATGAATTGAATCATGAATCATGAATCATGAATTGAATCATGAATCATGAATCGAATCATGAATCATGAATCGAATCATGAATCATGAATTGTATCATGAATCATGAATCATGAATTGAATCATGAATCATGAATCATGAATTGAATCATGAATCATGAATCATGAATTGAATCATGAATCATGAATCATGAATCATGAATCGAATCATAATTCATGAATCATGAATCATGAATTGAATCATGAATTATGAATCATGAATTGAATCATGAATCATGAATCATGAATTGAATCATGAATCATGAATCATGAATCATAAATCGAATCATGAATCATGAATCGAATCATGAATCATGAATTTAATCATGAATCATGAATCAAGAATTGAATCATGAATCATGAATCATGAATTGAATCATAAATCATGAATCATGAATCATGAATCATGAATCGAATCATGAATCATGAATCATGAATCATGAATTGAATCATGAATCATGAATCGAATCATGAATTGAATCATGAGTTGAATCATGAATCATAAATTGAATCATGAATCATGAATCATGAATTGAATCATGAATCATGAATCATGAATTGAATCATGAATCATGAATCGAATCATAAATCATGAATCATGAATCATGATTCATGAATTGAATCATGAATCATGAATTATGAATTGAATCATGAATCATGAATTAAATCATGAGTTGAATCATGAATCATAAATTGAATCATGAATCATGAAATGAATCATGAATTGAATCATGAATTGAATCATGATTCATGAATCATGAATTGAATCATGAATCATGAATCATGAATCATGAATTCAATCATGAATCATGATTTGAATCAGGAATCGAATCATGAATCATGAATTGAATCATGATTTTAATTATGAATCATGAATCATGAATTGAATCATGAATCATGAATCATGAATTGAATTATGAATTGAATCATGAATCTTGAATCATGAATTGAATCATGAATCATGAATCATAAATCATGAATCATGAATCATGAATCATGAATTGAATTATGAATTGAATCATGAATCATGAATTGAATCATGAATCATGAATTGAATCATGAATCATGAATCATGAATTGAATCATGAATCATGAATCATGAATTGAATCATGAATCATGAATCGAATCATGAATCATGAATCGAATCATGAATCATAAATTGTATCATGAATCATGAATCATGAATTGAATCATGAATCATGAATCATGAATTGAATCATGAATCATGAATCATGAATCATGAATCGAATCATGAATCATGAATCATGAATCGAATCATGAATCATGAATTGAATCATGAATCATGAATTATGAATCATGAATTGAATCATGAATCATGAATCATGAATTGAATCATGAATCATGAATTGAATCATGAATCATGAATCATGAATTGAATCATGAATTATGAATAATGAATCATGAATCGAATCATGAATCATGAATCATGAATCGAATCATGAATCATGAATTAAATCATGAATCATGAATCATGAATTGAATCATGAATCATGAATTAAATCATAAATCATGAATTGAATCATGAATTGAATCATGAATCAAGAATCGAATCATAAATCATGAATTGAATCAAGAATCATGAATCATGAATCATAAATTGAATCATAAATCATGAATCATGAATTGAATCATGAATCATGAATCAAATCATGTATCATGAATCATGAATTGAATCATGAATCATGAATCGAATCATGAATCATGAATCATGAATCATGAATTGAATCATGAATCATGAATTGAATCAGGAATCGAATCATGAATTCAATCATGAATCATAAATCGAATCATGAATCATGAATTGAATCAGAAATCGAATCATGAATTCAATCATGAATCATGAATTGAATCATGATTTTAATTATGAATCATGAATCATGAATTGAATCATGAATCATGAATCATGAATTGAATTATGAATTGAATCATGAATCTTGAATCATGAATTGAATCATGAATCATGAATCATAAATCATGAATCATGAATCATGAATCATGATTCATGAATCATGAATTGAATTATGAATTGAATCATGAATCATGAATTGAATCATGAATCATGAATTGTATCATGAATCATGAATCATGAATTGAATCATGAATCATGAATCATGAATTGAATCATGAATCATGAATCATGAATCATGAATCGAATCATGAATCATGAATCATGAATCGAATAATGAATCATGAATTGAATCATGAATCATGAATCATGAATCATGAATCAAGAATCATGAATCGAAACATGAATCATGAATTGAATCATGAATTGAATCATGAATCATGAATCATGAATCGAATAATGAATCATGAATCATGAATCATGAATTGAATCATGAATCATGAATTGAATCATGAATCATGGATCGAATCATGAATTGAATTATGAATCATGAATCGAATCATGAATCATGAATTGAATCATGAATCATGAATCATGAATCATAAGTTGAATCATAATACATGAATCATGAATCATGAATCGAATCATGAATCATGAATCTTGAATTGAATCATGAATTGAATCATGAATCATGAATCGAATCATGAATCATGAATCGAATCATGAATCATGAATTGAATCATGAATTGAATCATGAATCATTAATTGAATCATGAATCATGAATCATAAATCCAATCATGAATCATGATTTGAATCATGAATCGAATCATGAATTGAATCATTAATCATGAATTGAATCATGAATCATGAATTATGAATCATGAATTGAATCATGAATCATGAATCATGAATTAAATCATGAATTGAATCATGAATCATGAATTGAATCATGAATCATGAATTATGAATCATGAATTGAATCATGAATAATGAATCATGAATTGAATCATGAATCATGAATCATGAATTGAATCATGAATTATGAATCATGAATTGAATCATGAATCATGAATCATGAATTGAATCATGAATCATGAATCATGAATCATAAATCGAATCATGAATCATGAATCGAATCATGAATCATGAATTGAATCATGAATCATGAATCATGAATTGAATCATGAATCATGAATCATGAATTGAATCATGAATCGAATCATGAATCATGAATCGAATCATGAATCATGAATTGAATCATGAATCATGAATCATGAATTGAATCATGAATCATGAATCATGAATTGAATCATGAATCATGAATCATGAATCGAATCATGAATCATGAATCATGAATCGAATCATGAATCATGAATTGAATCATGAATCATGAATCATGAATTGAATCAGGAATCATGAATCATGAATCATGAATCGAATCATGAATCATGAATCAAGAATCATGAATCAAATCATGAATTGAATCATGAATCATGAATTGAATCATGAATCATGAATTGAATCATGAATCATGAATCATGATTTGAATCATGAATCATGAATTCAATCATGAATTCAATCATGAATCAGGAATCGAATCATGAATTCAATCATGAATCATAAATCGAATCATGAATTATGAATTGAATCAGGAATCGAATCATGAATTGAATCATGAATCATGAATTGAATCATGATTTTAATTATGAATCATGAATCATGAATTGAATCATGAATCATGAATCATGAATCATGAATTGAATTATGAATTGAATCACGAATCTTGAATCATGAATTTAATCATGAATCATGAATCATGATTCATGAATCATGAATCATAAATTGAATTATGAATGGAATCATGAATCATGCATTGAATCATGAATCATGAATCATGAAATGAATCATGAATCATGAATCATGAATCATGAATCATGAATTGAATTATGAATCATGAATTGAATCATGAATCGAATCATGAATCATGAATCGAATCATGAATCATGAATTGTATCATGAATCATGAATCATGAATTGAATCATGAATCATGAATCATGAATTGAATCATGAATCATGAATCATGAATCATGAATCATGAATTGAATCATGAATCATGAATCGAATCATGAATCAAGAATTGAATCATGAATCATGAATTATGAATCATGAATTGAATCATGAATCATGAATCATGAATTGAATCATGAATCATGAATCATGAATTGAATCATGAATCATGAATCATGAATTGAATCATGAATCATGAATCATGAATCATGAATCATGAATCGAATCATGAATCATGAATCATGAATCGAATCATGAATCATGAATTGAATCATGAATCGTGAATCATGAATTGAATCATGAATCATGAATCACGATTGAATCATGAATCATGAATCATGAATCGAATCATGAATCATGAATTGAATCATGAATCATGAATCATGAATTGAATCATGAATCATGAAGCATGAATCATGAATCATAAATTGAATCATGAATCATGAATCATGAATTGAATCATGAATCATGAATCATGAATCGAATAATGAATCATGAATCATGAATCATGAATTGAATCATGAATCATGAATTGAATCATAAATCATGGATCGAATCATGAATTGAATTATGAATCATGAATCGAATCATGAATCATGAATTGAATCATGAATCATGAATCATGAATCATAAGTTGAATCATGAATCATGAATTCAATCATGAATTCAATCATGAATCAGGAATCGAATCATGAATTCAATCATGAATCATAAATCGAATAATGAATTATGAATTGAATCAGGAATCGAATCATGAATTGAATCATGAATCATGAATTGAATCATGATTTTAATTATGAATCATGAATCATGAATTGAATCATGAATCATGAATCATGAATCATGAATTGAATCATGAATCATGAATCATGAATCATGAATTAAATTATGAATTGAATCACGAATCTTGAATCATGAATTGAATCATGAATCATGAATCATGAATCATAAATCATGAATCATGAATCATGATTCATGAATCATGAATCATAAATTGAATTATGAATTGAATCATGAATCATGAATTGAATCATGAATCATGGATCGAATCATGAATTGAATTATAAATCATGAATCGAATCATGAATCATGAATCGAATCATGAATCATGAATCATGAATTGAATCATGAATTGAATCATGAATCATGAATCGAATCATGAATCATGAATCGAATCATGAATCATGAATTGAATCATGAATTGAATCATGAATCATTAATTGAATCATGAATCATGAATCATAAATCCAATCATGAATCATGATTTGAATCATGAATCGAATCATGAATTGAATCATGAATCATGAATTGAATCATGAATCATGAATTATGAATCATGAATTGAATCATGAATCATGAATTGAATCATGAATTGAATCATGAATCATGAATTGAATCATGAATCATGAATTATGAATCATGAATTGAATCATGAATAATGAATCATGAATTGAATCATGAATCATGAATCATGAATTGAATCATGAATTATGAATCATGAATTGAATCATGAATCATGAATCATGAATTGAATCATGAATCATGAATCATGAATCATAAATCGAATCATGAATCATGAATCGAATCATGAATCATGAATTGAATCATGAATCATGAATCATGAATTGAATCATGAATCATGAATCATGAATTGAATCATGAATCGAATCATGAATCACGAATCGAATCATGAATCATGAATTGAATCATGAATCATGAATCATGAATTGAATCATGAATCATGAATCATGAATTGAATCATGAATCATGAATCATGAATCGAATCATGAATCATGAATCATGAATCGAATCATGAATCATGAATTGAATCATGAATCATGAATCATGAATTGAATCAGGAATCATGAATCATGAATCATGAATCAAATCATGAATCATGAATCAAGAATCATGAATCAAATCATGAATTGAATCATGAATCATGAATTGAATCATGAATCATGAATTGAATCATGAATCATGAATCATGATTTGAATCATGAATCATGAATTCAATCATGAATTCAATCATGAATCAGGAATCGAATCATGAATTCAATCATGAATCATAAATCGAATCATGAATTATGAATTGAATCAGGAATCGAATCATGAATTGAATCATGAATCATGAATTGAATCATGATTTTAATTATGAATCATGAATCATGAATTGAATCATGAATCATGAATTATGAATCATGAATTGAATCATGAATCATGAATTGAATCATGAATTGAATCATGAATCATGAATTGAATCATGAATCATGAATTATGAATCATGAATTGAATCATGAATAATGAATCATGAATTGAATCATGAATCATGAATCATGAATTGAATCATGAATTATGAATCATGAATTGAATCATGAATCATGAATCATGAATTGAATCATGAATCATGAATCATGAATCATAAATCGAATCATGAATCATGAATCGAATCATGAATCATGAATTGAATCATGAATCATGAATCATGAATTGAATCATGAATCATGAATCATGAATTGAATCATGAATCGAATCATGAATCACGAATCGAATCATGAATCATGAATTGAATCATGAATCATGAATCATGAATTGAATCATGAATCATGAATCATGAATCGAATCATGAATCATGAATTGAATCATGAATCATGAATCATGAATTGAATCAGGAATCATGAATCATGAATCATGAATCAAATCATGAATCATGAATCAAGAATCATGAATCAAATCATGAATTGAATCATGAATCATGAATTGAATCATGAATCATGAATTGAATCATGAATCATGAATCATGATTTGAATCATGAATCATGAATTCAATCATGAATTCAATCATGAATCAGGAATCGAATCATGAATTCAATCATGAATCATAAATCGAATCATGAATTATGAATTGAATCAGGAATCGAATCATGAATTGAATCATGAATCATGAATTGAATCATGATTTTAATTATGAATCATGAATCATGAATTGAATCATGAATCATGAATCATGAATCATGAATTCAATCATGAATCATGAATCATGAATCATGAATTAAATTATGAATTGAATCACGAATCTTGAATCATGAATTGAATCATGAATCATGAATCATGAATCATAAATCATGAATCATGAATCATGATTCATGAATCATGAATCATAAATTGAATTATGAATTGAATCATGAATCATGAATTGAATCATGAATCATGAATCATGAAATGAATCATGAATCATGAATCATGAATCATGAATCATGAATCATGAATTGAATTATGAATCATGAATTGAATCATGAATCGAATCATGAATCATGAATCGAATCATGAATCATGAATTGTATCATGAATCATGAATCATGAATCATGAATCATGAATCGAATCATGAATCATGAATTATGAATCATGAATTGAATCATGAATCATGAATCATGAATTGAATCATGAATCATGAATCATGAATTGAATCATGAATCATGAATCATGAATTGAATCATGAATCATGAATCATGAATCATGAATCATGAATCGAATCATGAATCATGAATCATGAATCGAATCATGAATCATGAATTGAATCATGAATCGTGAATCATGAATTGAATCATGAATCATGAATCATGAATCATGAATCGAATCATGAATCATGAATTGAATCATGAATCATGAATCATGAATTGAATCTTGAATCATGAATCATGAATTGAATCATGAAGCATGAATCATGAATCATAAATTGAATCATAAATCATGAATCATGAATTGTATCATGAATCATGAATCGAATCATGAATCATGAATCATGAATTGAATCATGAATTGAATCATGAATCATGAATCGAATCATGAATCATGAATTGAATCATGAATCATGAATCATAAATCGAATCATGAATTATGAATTGAATCATGAATCGAAGCATGAATTGAATCATTAATCATGAATTGAATCATGAATCATGAATTGAATCATGAATCATGAATTATGAATCATGAATTGAATCATGAATCATGAATCATGAATTGAATCATGAATCATGAATCATGAATCGAATCATGAATCATGAATCGAATCATGAATCATGAATTGAATCATGAATCATGAATCACGAATTAAATCATGAATCATGAATTAATGAATTGAATCATGAATTATGAATCATGAATTGAATCATGAATCATGAATCATGAATTGAATCATGAATCATGAATCATAAATCGAATCATGAATTATGAATTGAATCATGAATCGAATCATGAATTGAATCATTAATCATGAATTGAATCATGAATCATGAATTGAATCATGAATCATGAATTATGAATCATGAATTGAATTATGAATCATGAATCATGAATTGAATCATGAATCATGAATCATGAATCGAATCATGAAGCATGAATCGAGTCATGAATCATGAATCGAATCATGAATCATGAATTGAATCATGAATCATGAATTGAATCATGAATCATGAATCATGAATTGAATCATGAATCATGAATTGAATCATGAATCATGAACCATGAATCGAATCATGAATCATGAATCATGAATTGAATCATGAATCATGAATCAAATCATGAATCATGAATTGAAACATTAATTGAATCATGTATCATGAATTGAATCAGGAATCGAATCATGTATCATGAATTGAATCAGGAATCGAATCATGAATTGAATTATGAATCATGAAATGAATCATGAGTCATGAATAATGAATTGAATCATGAATCTTGAATCATGTATCATGAATTGAATCATGAATCATGAATCATGAATCGAATCATGAATCATGAATCGAATCATGAATCATGAATTGAATCATGAGTTGAATCATGAATCATAAATTGAATCATGAATCATGAATCATGAATCATGAATTGAATCATGAATCATGAATTGTATCATGAATCATGAATCATGAATTGAATCATGAATCATGAATCATGAATCATGAATCGAATCATGAATCATGAATCGAGTCATGAATCATGAATCGAATCATGAATCATGAATTGAATCATGAATCATGAATTGAATCATGAATCATGAATTGAATCATGAATCATGAATCATGAATTGAATCATGAATCATGAATCATGAATTGAATCATGAATCATGAATCATGAATTGAATTATGAATCATGAATCATGAATCGAATCATGAATCATGAATAATGAATCATGAATCGAATCATGAATTGAATCATGAATCATGAATCATGAATCGAATAATGAATCATGAATTGAATCATGAATCATGAATCATGAATCATGAATCAAGAATCATGAATCGAAACATGAATCATGAATTGAATCATGAATCATGAATCATGAATTGAATCATGAATCATAAATCATGAATCGAATAATGAATCATGAATCATGAATCATGAATTGAATCATGAATCATGAATTGAATCATGAATCATGGATCGAATCATGAATTGAATTATGAATCATGAATCGAATCATGAATCATGAATTGAATCATGAATCATGAATCATGAATCATAAGTTGAATCATAATACATGAATCATGAATCATGAATCGAATCATGAATCATGAATCATGAATTGAATCATGAATTGAATCATGAATCATGAATCGAATCATGAATCATGAATCGAATCATGAATCATGAATTGAATCATGAATTGAATCATGAATCATTAATTGAATCATGAATCATGAATCATAAATCCAATCATGAATCATGAATTGAATCATGAATCGAATCATGAATTGAATCATTAATCATGAATTGAATCATGAATCATGAATTATGAATCATGAATTGAATCATGAATCATGAATCATGAATTGAATCATGAATTGAATCATGAATCATGAATTGAATCATGAATCATGAATTATGAATCATGAATTGAATCATGAATAATGAATCATGAATTGAATCATGAATCATGAATCATGAATTGAATCATGAATTATGAATCATGAATTGAATCATGAATCATGAATCATGAATTGAATCATGAATCATGAATCATGAATCATAAATCGAATCATGAATCATGAATCGAATCATGAATCATGAATTGAATCATGAATCATGAATCGAATCATGAATCATGAATTGAAACATTAATTGAATCATGTATCATGAATTGAATCAGGAATCGAATCATGTATCATGAATTGAATCAGGAATCGAATCATGAATTGAATTATGAATCATGAAATGAATCATGAGTCATGAATAATGAATTGAATCATGAATCATGAATCATGAATCATGAATTGAATCATGAATCATGAATCGAATCATGAATCATGAATCGAATCATGAATCATGAATTGAATCATGAGTTGAATCATGAATCATAAATTGAATCATGAATCATAAATCATGAATCATGAATTGAATCATGAATCATGAATTGTATCATGAATCATGAATCATGAATTGAATCATGAATCATGAATCATGAATCGAATCATGAATCATGAATCGAGTCATGAATCATGAATCGAATCATGAATCATGAATTGAATCATGAATCATGAATCATGAATTGAATCATGAATCATGAATCATGAATTGAATCATGAATCATGAATCATGAATTGAATCATGAATCATGAATCATGAATTGAATCATGAATCATGAATCATGAATCGAATCATGAATCATGAATCATGAATCATGAATCGAATCATGAATCATGAATTGAATCATGAATCATGAATTGAATCATGAATCATGAATCATGAATCGAAACATGAATCATGAATTGAATCATGAATTGAATCATGAATCATGAATCGAATAATGAATCATGAATTGAATCATGAATCATGAATCATGAATCAAGAATCATGAATCGAAACATGAATCATGAATTGAATCATGAATCATGAATTGAATCATGAGTTGAATCATGAATCATAAATTGAATCATGAATCATGAATCATGAATCATGAATTGAATCATGAATCATGAATCGAATCTTAAATCATGAATCATGAATCATGATGCATGAATTGAATCATGAATCATGAATTATGAATCGAATCATGAATCATGAATTAAATCATGAGTTGAATCATGAATCATGAATTGAATCATGAATTGAATCATGATTCATGAATCATGAATTGAATCATGAATCATGAATCATGAATCATGAATCATGAATTCAATCATGAATCATGATTTGAATCAGGAATCGAATCATGAATCATGAATTGAATCATGATTTTAATTATGAATCATGAATCATGAATTGAATCATGAATCATGAATCATGAATCATGAATTGAATTATGAATTGAATCATGAATCTTGAATCATGAATTGAATCATGAATCATGAATCATGAATTGAATTATGAATTGAATCATGAATCATGAATTGAATCATGAATCATGAATCATGAATTGAATCATGAATCATGAATCATGAATTGAATCATGAATCATGAATCGAATCATGAATCATGAATCGAATCATGAATCATGAATTGTATCATGAATCATGAATCATGAATTGAATCATGAATCATGAATCATGAATTGAATCATGAATCATGAATCATGAATCATGAATCGAATCATAATTCATGAATCATGAATCATGAATTGAATCATGAATTATGAATCATGAATTGAATCATGAATCATGAATCATGAATTGAATCATGAATCATGAATCATGAATCATGAATCATGAATCGAATCATGAATCATGAATTTAATCATGAATCATGAATCAAGAATTGAATCATGAATCATGAATCATGAATTGAATCATGAATCATAAATCGAATCATGAATCATGAATCGAATCATGAATCATGAATTTAATCATGAATCATGAATCAAGAATTGAATCATGAATCATGAATCATGAATTGAATCATAAATCATGAATCATGAATCATGAATCATGAATCGAATCATGAATCATGAATCATGAATCATGAATTGAATCATGAATCATGAATCGAATCATGAATTGAATCATGAGTTGAATCATGAATCATAAATTGAATCATGAATCATGAATCATGAATTGAATCATGAATCATGAATCATGAATTGAATCATGAATCATGAATTATGAATTGAATCATGAATCATGAATTAAATCATGAGTTGAATCATGAATCATAAATTGAATCATGAATCATGAAATGAATCATGAATTGAATCATGAATTGAATCATGATTCATGAATCATGAATTGAATCATGAATCATGAATCATGAATCATGAATTCAATCATGAATCATGATTTGAATCAGGAATCGAATCATGAATCATGAATTGAATCATGATTTTAATTATGAATCATGAATCATGAATTGAATCATGAATCATGAATCATGAATTGAATTATGAATTGAATCATGAATCTTGAATCATGAATTGAATCATGAATCATGAATCATAAATCATGAATCATGAATCATGAATCATGAATTGAATTATGAATTGAATCATGAATCATGAATTGAATCATGAATCATGAATTGAATCATGAATCATGAATCATGAATTGAATCATGAATCATGAATTGAATCATGAATCATGAATCGAATCATGAATCATGAATCGAATCATGAATCATAAATTGTATCATGAATCATGAATCATGAATTGAATCATGAATCATGAATCATGAATTGAATCATGAATCATGAATCATGAATCATGAATCATGAATCATGAATCGAATCATGAATCATGAATCATGAATCGAATCATGAATCATGAATTGAATCATGAATCATGAATTATGAATCATGAATTGAATCATGAATCATGAATCATGAATTGAATCATGAATCATGAATTGAATCATGAATCATGAA
The DNA here is from genome assembly GCA_036250195.1 of Mixophyes australis. NCBI lineage: Eukaryota > Metazoa > Chordata > Amphibia > Anura > Limnodynastidae > Mixophyes > Mixophyes australis. The sequence continues at coordinate 832,044 of JAVHZZ010000027.1, forward strand.
TCATGAATTGAATCATGAATTATGAATAATGAATCATGAATCGAATCATGAATCATGAATCATGAATCGAATCATGAATCATGAATTAAATCATGAATCATGAATCATGAATTGAATCATGAATCATGAATTGAATCATAAATCATGAATTAAATCATGAATTGAATCATGAATCAAGAATCGAATCATAAATCATGAATTGAATCAAGAATCATGAATCATGAATCATAAATTGAATCATAAATCATGAATCATGAATTGAATCATGAATCATGAATCAAATCATGTATCATGAATCATGAATTGAATCATGAATCATGAATCGAATCATGAATCATGAATCATGAATCATGAATTGAATCATGAATCATGAATTGAATCAGGAATCGAATCATGAATTCAATCATGAATCATAAATCGAATCATGAATCATGAATTGAATCAGAAATCGAATCATGAATTCAATCATGAATCATGAATTGAATCATGATTTTAATTATGAATCATGAATCATAAATTGAATCATGAATCATGAATCATGAATTGAATTATGAATTGAATCATGAATCTTGAATCATGAATTGAATCATGAATCATGAATCATAAATCATGAATCATGAATCATGAATCATGATTCATGAATCATGAATTGAATTATGAATTGAATCATGAATCATGAATTGAATCATGAATCAAGAATTGAATTATGAATCATGAATTGTATCATGAATCATGAATCATGAATTGAATCATGAATCATGAATCATGAATTGAATCATGAATCATGAATCATGAATCATGAATCGAATCATGAATCATGAATCATGAATCGAATCATGAATCATGAATTGAATCATGAATCATGAATCATGAATTGAATCATGAATCATGAATTAATGAAATGAATCATGAATCATGAATCATGAATCGAATCATGAATCATGAATCATGAATTGAATCATGAATCATGAATCGAATCAGGAATCATGAATTGAATCATGAATCATGAATCATGAATTGAATCATGAATCATGAATTAATGAATTGAATCATGAATCATGGATCATGAATCGAATCATGAATCATGAATTGAATCATGAATCATGAATTGAATCATGAATCATGAATTGAAACATTATTTGAATCATGTATCATGAATTGAATAAGGAATCGAATCATGAATTGAATTATGAATCATGAAATGAATCATGAGTCATGAATAATGAATTGAATCATGAATCATGAATCATGAATTGAATCATGAATCATGAATCATGAATCGAATAATGAATCATGAATCATGAATTGAATCATGAATCATGAATTGAATCATGAATCATGGATCGAATCATGAATTGAATTATGAATCATGAATCGAATCATGAATCATGAATTGAATCATGAATCATGAATCATGAATCATAAGTTGAATCATAATACATGAATCATGAATCATGAATCGAATCATGAATCATGAATCATGAATTGAATCATGAATTGAATCATGAATCATGAATCGAATCATGAATCATGAATCGAATCATGAATCATGAATTGAATCATGAATTGAATCATGAATCATTAATTGAATCATGAATCATGAATCATAAATCCAATCATGAATCATGAATTGAATCATGAATCGAATCATGAATTGAATTATGAATCATGAAATGAATCATGAGTCATGAATAATGAATTGAATCATGAATCATGAATCATGAATCATGAATTGAATCATGAATCATGAATCATGAATCGAATCATGAATCATGAATCGAATCATGAATCATGAATTGAATCATGAGTTGAATCATGAATCATAAATTGAATCATGAATCATGAATCATGAATCATGAATTGAATCATGAATCATGAATTGTATCATGAATCATGAATCATGAATCATGAATCGAATCATGAATCATGAATCGAATCATGAATCATGAATTGAATCATGAATCATGAATCACGAATTAAATCATGAATCATGAATTAATGAATTGAATCAGGAATTATGAATCATGAATTGAATCATGAATCATGAATCATGAATTGAATCATGAATCATGAATCATAAATCGAATCATGAATTATGAATTGAATCATGAATCGAATCATGAATTGAATCATTAATCATGAATTGAATCATGAATCATGAATTGAATCATGAATCATGAATTATGAATCATGAATTGAATCATGAATCATGAATCATGAATTGAATCATGAATCATGAATCATGAATCGAATCATGAAGCATGAATCGAGTCATGAATCATGAATCGAATCATGAATCATGAATTGAATCATGAATCATGAATCATGAATTGAATCATGAATCATGAATCATGAATTGAATCATGAATCATGAATCATGAATTGAATCATGAATCATGAACCATGAATCGAATCATGAATCATGAATCATGAATTGAATCATGAATCATGAATCGAATCATGAATCATGAATTGAAACATTAATTGAATCATGTATCATGAATTGAATCAGGAATCGAATCATGTATCATGAATTGAATCAGGAATCGAATCATGAATTGAATTATGAATCATGAAATGAATCATGAGTCATGAATAATGAATTGAATCATGAATCATGAATCATGAATCATGAATTGAATCATGAATCATGAATCATGAATCGAATCATGAATCATGAATCGAATCATGAATCATGAATTGAATCATGAGTTGAATCATGAATCATAAATTGAATCATGAATCATGAATCATGAATCATGAATTGAATCATGAATCATGAATTGTATCATGAATCATGAATCATGAATTGAATCATGAATCATGAATCATGAATCGAATCATGAATCGAGTCATGAATCATGAATCGAATCATGAATCATGAATTGAATCATGAATCATGAATCATGAATTGAATCATGAATCATGAATCATGAATTGAATCATGAATCATGAATCATGAATTGAATCATGAATCATGAATCATGAATCGAATCATGAATCATGAATCATGAATCATGAATCATGAATCGAATCATGAATCATGAATTGAATCATGAATCATGAATCATGAATCGAAACATGAATCATGAATTGAATCATGAATTGAATCATGAATCATGAATCATGAATCGAATAATGAATCATGAATTGAATCATGAATCATGAATCATGAAACAAGAATCATGAATCGAAACATGAATCATGAATTGAATCATGAATCATGAATCATGAATTGAATCATGAATCATAAATCATGAATCGAATAATGAATCATGAATCATGAATCATGAATTGAATCATGAATCATGAATTGAATCATGAATCATGGATCGAATCATGAATTGAATTATGAATCATGAATCGAATCATGAATCATGAATTGAATCATGAATCATGAATCATGAATCATAAGTTGAATCATAATACATGAATCATGAATCATGAATCGAATCATGACTCATGAATCATGAATTGAATCATGAATTGAATCATGAATCATGAATCGAATCATGAATCATGAATCGAATCATGAATCATGAATTGAATCATGAATTGAATCATGAATCATTAATTGAATCATGAATCATGAATCATAAATCCAATCATGAATCATGAATTGAATCATGAATCGAATCATGAATTGAATCATTAATCATGAATTGAATCATGAATCATGAATTATGAATCATGAATTGAATCATGAATCATGAATCATGAATTGAATCATGAATTGAATCATGAATCATGAATTGAATCATGAATCATGAATTATGAATCATGAATTGAATCATGAATAATGAATCATGAATTGAATCATGAATCATGAATCATGAATCATGAATTGAATCATGAATCATGAATTGAATCATGAATCATGGATCGAATCATGAATCATGGATCGAATCATGAATTGAATTATGAATCATGAATCGAATCATGAATCATGAATTGAATCATGAATCATGAATCATGAATCATAAGTTGAATCATAATACATGAATCATGAATCATGAATCGAATCATGAATCATGAATCATGAATTGAATCATGAATTGAATCATGAATCATGAATCGAATCATGAATCATAAATCCAATCATGAATCATGAATTGAATCATGAATCGAATCATGAATTGAATCATTAATCATGAATTGAATCATGAATCATGAATTATGAATCATGAATTGAATCATGAATCATGAATCATGAATTGAATCATGAGTTGAATCATGAATCATAAATTGAATCATGAATCATGAATCATGAATTGAATCATGAATCATGAATCGAATAATGAATCATGAATCATGAATCATGAATTGAATCATGAATCATGAATTGAATCATGAATCATGGATCGAATCATGAATTGAATTATGAATCATGAATCGAATCATGAATCATGAATTGAATCATGAATCATGAATCATAAGTTGAATCATAATACATGAATCATGAATCATGAATCATGAATCATGAATTGAATCATGAATTGAATCATGAATCATGAATCGAATCATGAATCATGAATCGAATCATGAATCATGAATTGAATCATGAATTGAATTATGAATTATTAATTGAATCATGAATCATGAATCATAAATCCAATCATGAATCATGAATTGAATCATGAATCGAATCATGAATTGAATCATTAATCATGAATTGAATCATGAATCATGAATTATGAATCATGAATTGAATCATGAATCATGAATCATGAATTGAATCATGAATTGAATCATGAATCATGAATTGAATCATGAATCATGAATTATGAATCATGAATTGAATCATGAATAATGAATCATGAATTGAATCATGAATCATGAATCATGAATTGAATCATGAATTATGAATCATGAATTGAATCATGAATCATGAATTGAATCATGAATCATGAATCATAAATCGAATCATGAATCATGAATCGAATCATGAATCATGAATTGAATCATGAATCATGAATCATGAATTGAATCATGAATCATGAATCATGAATTGAATCATGAATCGAATCATGAATCATGAATCGAATCATGAATCATGAATTGAATCATGAATCATGAATCATGAATTGAATCATGAATCATGAATCATGAATTGAATCATGAATCGAATCATGAATCATGAATCATGAATCATGAATCATGAATCGAATCATGAATCATGAATCATGAATCATGAATTGAATCATGAATCATGAATCGAATCATGAATCATGAATTGAATCATGAGTTGAATCATGAATCATAAATTGAATCATGAATCATGAATCATGAATCATGAATTGAATCATGAATCATGAATCGAATCTTAAATCATGAATCATGAATCATGATTCATGAATTGAATCATGAATCATGAATTATGAATCGAATCATGAATCATGAATTAAATCATAAATTGAATCATGAATCATAAATTGAATCATGAATCATGAAATGAATCATGAATTGAATCATGAATTGAATCATGATTCATGAATCATGAATTGAATCATGAATCATGAATCATGAATCATGAACCATGAATTCAATCATGAATCATGATTTGAATCAGGAATCGAATCATGAATCATGAATTGAATCATGATTTTAATTATGAATCATGAATCATGAATTGAATCATGAATCATGAATCATGAATTGAATTATGAATTGAATCATGAATCTTGAATCATGAATTGAATCATGAATCATGAATCATAAATCATGAATCATGAATCATGAATCATGAATTGAATTATGAATTGAATCATGAATCATGAATTGTATCATGAATCATGAATCATGAATTGAATCATGATTCATGAATCATGAATTGAATCATGAATCATGAATCATGAATCATGAATTCAATCATGAATCATGATTTGAATCAGGAATCGAATCATGAATCATGAATTGAATCATGATTTTAATTATGAATCATGAATCATGAATTGAATCATGAATCATGAATCATGAATCATGAATTGATTTATGAATTGAATCATGAATCTTGAATCATGAATTGAATCATGAATCATGAATCATAAATCATGAATCATGAATCATGAATCATGAATTGAATTATGAATTGAATCATGAATCATGAATTGAATCATGAATCATGAATTGAATCATGAATCATGAATCATGAATTGAATCATGAATCATGAATCATGAATTGAATCATGAATCATGAATCGAATCATGAATCATGAATCGAATCATGAATCATAAATTGTATCATGAATCATGAATCATGAATTGAATCATGAATCATGAATCATGAATTGAATCATGAATCATGAATCATGAATCATGAATCGAATCATGAATCATGAATCATGAATCGAATCATGAATCATGAATTGAATCATGAATCATGAATTATGAATCATGAATTGAATCATGAATCATGAATCATGAATTGAATCATGAATCATGAATCATGAATTGAATCATGAATCATGAATCATGAATTGAATCATGAATTATGAATAATGAATCATGAATCGAATCATGAATCATGAATCATGAATCGAATCATGAATCATGAATTAAATCATGAATCATGAATCATGAATTGAATCATGAATCATGAATTGAATCATAAATCATGAATTGAATCATGAATTGAATCATGAATCAAGAATCGAATCATGAATCATGAATTGAATCAAGAATCATGAATCATGAATCATAAATTGAATCATAAATCATGAATCATGAATTGAATCATGAATCATGAATCGAATCATGTATCATGAATCATGAATTGAATCATGAATCATGAATCGAATCATGAATCATGAATCATGAATCATGAATTGAATCATGAATCATGAATTGAATCAGGAATCGAATCATGAATTCAATCATGAATCATAAATCGAATCATGAATCATGAATTGAATCAGAAATCGAATCATGAATTCAATCATGAATCATGAATTGAATCATGATTTTAATTATGAATCATGAATCATGAATTGAATCATGAATCATGAATTGAATTATGAATTGAATCATGAATCTTGAATCATGAATTGAATCATGAATCATGAATCATAAATCATGAATCATGAATCATGAATCATGATTCATGAATCATGAATTGAATTATGAATTGAATCATGAATCATGAATTGAATCATGAATCATGAATTGAATTATGAATCATGAATTGTATCATGAATCATGAATCATGAATTGAATCATGAATCATGAATCATGAATTGAATCATGAATCATGAATCATGAATCATGAATCGAATCATGAATCATGAATCGAATCATGAATCATGAATTGAATCATGAATCATGAATCATGAATTGAATCATGAATCATGAATTAATGAAATGAATCATGAATAATGAATCATGAATCGAATCATGAATCATGAATCATGAATTGAATCATGAATCATGAATCGAATCATGAATCATGAATTGAATCATGAATCATGAATCATGAATTGAATCATGAATCATGAATCGAATCATGAATCATGAATTGAATCATGAATCATGAATCATGAATTGAATCATGAATCATGAATCGAATCATGAATCATGAATTGAATCATGAATCATGAATCATGAATTGAATCATGAATCATGAATCGAATCATGAATCATGAATTGAATCATGAATCATGAATCATGAATCGAATCATGAATCATGAATCATGAATTGAATCATGAATCATGAATCTAATCATGAATCATGAATTGAAACATTATTTGAATCATGTATCATGAATTGAATAAGGAATCGAATCATGAATTGAATTATGAATCATGAAATGAATCATGAGTCATGAATAATGAATTGAATCATGAATCATGAATCATGAATTGAATCATGAATCATGAATCATGAATCGAATAATGAATCATGAATCATGAATCATGAATTGAATCATGAATCATGAATTGAATCATGAATCATGGATCGAATCATGAATTGAATTATGAATCATGAATCGAATCATGAATCATGAATTGAATCATGAATCATGAATCATGAATCATAAGTTGAATCATAATACATGAATCATGAATCATGAATCGAATCATGAATCATGAATCATGAATTGAATCATGAATTGAATCATGAATCATGAATCGAATCATGAATCATGAATCAAATCATGAATCATGAATTGAATCATGAATTGAATCATGAATCATTAATTGAATCATGAATCATGAATCATAAATCCAATCATGAATCATGAATTGAATCATGAATCGAATCATGAATTGAATTATGAATCATGAAATGAATCATGAGTCATGAATAATGAATTGAATCATGACTCATGAATCATGAATCATGAATTGAATCATGAATCATGAATCATGAATCGAATCATGAATCATGAATCGAATCATGAATCATGAATTGAATCATGAGTTGAATCATGAATCATAAATTGAATCATGAATCATGAATCATGAATCATGAATTGAATCATGAATCATGAATTGTATCATGAATCATGAATCATGAATCATGAATCGAATCATGAATCATGAATCGAATCATGAATCATGAATTGAATCATGAATCATGAATCACGAATTAAATCATGAATCATGAATTAATGAATTGAATCATGAATTATGAATCATGAATTGAATCATGAATCATGAATCATGAATCATAAATCGAATCATGAATTATGAATTGAATCATGAATCGAATCATGAATTGAATCATTAATCATGAATTGAATCATGAATCATGAATTGAATCATGAATCATGAATTATGAATCATGAATTGAATCATGAATCATGAATCATGAATTGAATCATGAATCATGAATCATGAATCGAATCATGAAGCATGAATCGAGTCATGAATCATGAATCGAATCATGAATCATGAATTGAATCATGAATCATGAATCATGAATTGAATCATGAATCATGAATCATGAATTGAATCATGAATCATGAATCATGAATTGAATCATGAATCATGAACCATGAATTGAATCATGAATCATGAATCATGAATTGAATCATGAATCATGAATCGAATCATGAATCATGAATTGAAACATTAATTGAATCATGTATCATGAATTGAATCAGGAATCGAATCATGTATCATGAATTGAATCAGGAATCGAATCATGAATTGAATTATGAATCATGAAATGAATCATGAGTCATGAATAATGAATTGAATCATGAATCATGAATCATGAATCATAAATTGAATCATGAATCATGAATCATGAATCGAATCATGAATCATGAATCGAATCATGAATCATGAATTGAATCATGAATCATGAATTGTATCATGAATCATGAATCATGAATTGAATCATGAATCATGAATCATGAATCATGAATCGAATCATGAATCATGAATCGAGTCATGAATCATGAATCGAATCATGAATCATGAATTGAATCATGAATCATGAATCATGAATTGAATCATGAATCATGAATCATGAATTGAATCATGAATCATGAATCATGAATTGAATCATGAATCATGAATCATGAATCGAATCATGAATCATGAATCATGAATCATGAATCGAATCATGAATCATGAATTGAATCATGAATCATGAATCATGAATCGAAACATGAATCATGAATTGAATCATGAATTGAATCATGAATCATGAATCGAATAATGAATCATGAATTGAATCATGAATCATGAATCATGAATCATGAATCAAGAATCATGAATCGAAACATGAATCATGAATTGAATCATGAATCATGAATCATGAATTGAATCATGAATCATAAATCATGAATCGAATAATGAATCATGAATCATGAATCATGAATTGAATCATGAATCATGAATTGAATCATGAATCATGGATCGAATCATGAATTGAATTATGAATCATGAATCGAATCATGAATCATGAATTGAATCATGAATCATGAATCATGAATCATAAGTTGAATCATAATACATGAATCATGAATCTTGAATCGAATCATGAATCATGAATCATGAATTGAATCATGAATTGAATCATGAATCATGAATCGAATCATGAATCATGAATCGAATCATGAATCATGAATTGAATCATGAATTGAATCATGAATCATTAATTGAATCATGAATCATGAATCATAAATCCAATCATGAATCATGAATTGAATCATGAATCGAATCATGAATTGAATCATTAATCATGAATTGAATCATGAATCATGAATTATGAATCATGAATTGAATCATGAATCATGAATCATGAATTGAATCATGAATTGAATCATGAATCATGAATTGAATCATGAATTGAATCATGAATAATGAATCATGAATTGAATCATGAATCATGAATCATGAATTGAATCATGAATTATGAATCATGAATTGAATCATGAATCATGAATCATGAATTGAATCATGAATCATGAATCATGAATCATAAATCAAATCATGAATCATGAATCGAATCATGAATCATGAATTGAATCATGAATCATGAATCGAATCATGAATCATGAATTGAAACATTAATTGAATCATGTATCATGAATTGAATCAGGAATCGAATCATGTATCATGAATTGAATCAGGAATCGAATCATGAATTGAATTATGAATCATGAAATGAATCATGAGTCATGAATAATGAATTGAATCATGAATCATGAATCATGAATCATGAATTGAATCATGAATCATGAATCATGAATTGAATCATGAATCATGAATCGAATCATGAATCATGAATTGAATCATGAGTTGAATCATGAATCATAAATTGAATCATGAATCATGAATCATGAATTGAATCATGAATCATGAATTGTATCATGAATCATGAATCATGAATTGAATCATGAATCATGAATCATGAATCATGAATCGAATCATGAATCATGAATCGAGTCATGAATCATGAATCGAATCATGAATCATGAATTGAATCATGAATCATGAATCATGAATTGAATCATGAATCATGAATCATGAATTGAATCATGAATCATGAATTGAATCATGAATCATGAATCATGAATCGAATCATGAATCATGAATCATGAATCGAATCATGAATCATGAATTGAATCATGAATCATGAATCATGAATCGAAACATGAATCATGAATTGAATCATGAATTGAATCATGAATCATGAATCATGAATCGAATAATGAATCATGAATTGAATCATGAATCATGAATCATGAATCATGAATCAAGAATCATGAATCGAAACATGAATCATGAATTGAATCATGAATCATGAATCATGAATTGAATCATGAATCATGAATCATGAATCGAATAATGAATCATGAATCATGAATCATGAATTGAATCATGAATCATGAATTGAATCATGAATCATGGATCGAATCATGAATTGAATTATGAATCATGAATCGAATCATGAATCATGAATTGAATCATGAATCATGAATCATAAGTTGAATCATAATACATGAATCATGAATCATGAATCGAATCATGAATCATGAATCATGAATTGAATCATGAATTGAATCATGAATCATGAATCGAATCATGAATCATGAATCGAATCATGAATCATGAATTGAATCATGAATTGAATCATGAATCATTAATTGAATCATGAATCATGAATCATAAATCCAATCATGAATCATGAATTGAATCATGAATCGAATCATGAATTGAATCATTAATCATGAAGTGAATCATGAATCATGAATTATGAATCATGAATTGAATCATGAATCATGAATCATGAATTGAATCATGAATTGAATCATGAATCATGAATTGAATCATGAATCATGAATTATGAATCATGAATTGAATCATGAATAATGAATCATGAATTGAATCATGAATCATGAATCATGAATTGAATCATGAATTATGAATCATGAATTGAATCATGAATCATGAATCATGAATTGAATCATGAATCATGAATCATGAATCATAAATCGAATCATGAATCATGAATCGAATCATGAATCATGAATTGAATCATGAATCATGAATCATGAATTGAATCATGAATCATGAATCATGAATTGAATCATGAATCGAATCATGAATCATGAATCGAATCATGAATCATGAATTGAATCATGAATCATGAATCATGAATTGAATCATGAATCATGAATCATGAATTGAATCATGAATCGAATCATGAATCATGAATCATGAATCATGAATCATGAATCGAATCATGAATCATGAATCATGAATCATGAATTGAATCATGAATCATGAATCGAATCATGAATCATGAATTGAATCATGAGTTGAATCATGAATCATAAATTGAATCATGAATCATGAATCATGAATCATGAATTGAATCATGAATCATGAATCATGAATCGAATAATGAATCATGAATCATGAATCATGAATTGAATCATGAATCATGAATCATGAATTGAATCATGAATCATGAATCATGAATTGAATCATGAATCATGAATCATGAATTGAATCATGAATCATGAATCATGAATCGAATCATGAATCATGAATCATGAATCGAATCATGAATCATGAATTGAATCATGAATCATGAATCATGAATCGAAACATGAATCATGAATTGAATCATGAATTGAATCATGAATCATGAATCATGAATCGAATAATGAATCATGAATTGAATCATGAATCATGAATCATGAATCATGAATCAAGAATCATGAATCGAAACATGAATCATGAATTGAATCATGAATCATGAATCATGAATTGAATCATGAATCATGAATCATGAATCGAATAATGAATCATGAATCATGAATCATGAATTGAATCATGAATCATGAATTGAATCATGAATCATGGATCGAATCATGAATTGAATTATGAATCATGAATCGAATCATGAATCATGAATTGAATCATGAATCATGAATCATAAGTTGAATCATAATACATGAATCATGAATCATGAATCGAATCATGAATCATGAATCATGAATTGAATCATGAATTGAATCATGAATCATGAATCGAATCATGAATCATGAATCGAATCATGAATCATGAATCATGAATCATGAATTGAATCATGAATCATTAATTGAATCATGAATCATGAATCATAAATCCAATCATGAATCATGAATTGAATCATGAATCGAATCATGAATTGAATCATTAATCATGAAGTGAATCATGAATCATGAATTATGAATCATGAATTGAATCATGAATCATGAATCATGAATTGAATCATGAATTGAATCATGAATCATGAATTGAATCATGAATCATGAATTATGAATCATGAATTGAATCATGAATAATGAATCATGAATTGAATCATGAATCATGAATCATGAATTGAATCATGAATTATGAATCATGAATTGAATCATGAATCATGAATCATGAATTGAATCATGAATCATGAATCATGAATCATAAATCGAATCATGAATCATGAATCGAATCATGAATCATGAATTGAATCATGAATCATGAATCATGAATTGAATCATGAATCATGAATCATGAATTGAATCATGAATCGAATCATGAATCATGAATCGAATCATGAATCATGAATTGAATCATGAATCATGAATCATGAATTGAATCATGAATCATGAATCATGAATTGAATCATGAATCGAATCATGAATCATGAATCATGAATCATGAATCATGAATCGAATCATGAATCATGAATCATGAATCATGAATTGAATCATGAATCATGAATCGAATCATGAATCATGAATTGAATCATGAGTTGAATCATGAATCATAAATTGAATCATGAATCATGAATCATGAATCATGAATTGAATCATGAATCATGAATCATGAATCGAATAATGAATCATGAATCATGAATCATGAATTGAATCATGAATCATGAATTGAATCATGAATCATGGATCGAATCATGAATTGAATTATGAATCATGAATCGAATCATGAATCATGAATTGAATCATGAATCATGAATCATAAGTTGAATCATAATACATGAATCATGAATCATGAATCGAATCATGAATCATGAATCATGAATTGAATCATGAATTGAATCATGAATCATGAATCGAATCATGAATCATGAATCGAATCATGAATCATGAATTGAATCATGAATTGAATCATGAATCATTAATTGAATCATGAATCATGAATCATAAATCCAATCATGAATCATGAATTGAATCATGAATCGAATCATGAATTGAATCATGAATCATGAATTGAATCATGAATCATGAATTATGAATCATGAATTGAATCATGAATAATGAATCATGAATTGAATCATGAATCATGAATCATGAATTGAATCATGAATTATGAATCATGAATTGAATCATGAATCATGAATCATGAATTGAATCATGAATCATGAATCATGAATCATAAATCGAATCATGAATCGAATCATGAATCATGAATTGAATCATGAATCATGAATCATGAATTGAATCATGAATCATGAATCATGAATTGAATCATGAATCGAATCATGAATCATGAATCGAATCATGAATCATGAATTGAATCATGAATCATGAATCATGAATTGAATCATGAATCATGAATCATGAATTGAATCATGAATCGAATCATGAATCATGAATCATGAATCATGAATCATGAATCGAATCATGAATCATGAATCATGAATCATGAATTGAATCATGAATCATGAATCGAATCATGAATCATGAATTGAATCATGAGTTGAATCATGAATCATAAATTGAATCATGAATCATGAATCATGAATCATGAATTGAATCATGAATCATGAATCGAATCTTAAATCATGAATCATGAATCATGATTCATGAATTGAATCATGAATCATGAATTATGAATCGAATCATGAATCATGAATTAAATCATGAGTTGAATCATGAATCATAAATTGAATCATGAATCATGAAATGAATCATGAATTGAATCATGAATTGAATCATGATTCATGAATCATGAATTGAATCATGAATCATGAATCATGAATCATGAATCATGAATTCAATCATGAATCATGATTTGAATCAGGAATCGAATCATGAATTGAATTATGAATTGAATCATGAATCTTGAATCATGAATTGAATCATGAATCATGAATCATAAATCATGAATCATGAATCATGAATCATGAATTGAATTATGAATTGAATCATGAATCATGAATTGAATCATGAATCATGAATTGAATCATGAATCATGAATCATGAATTGAATCATGAATCATGAATCATGAATTGAATCATGAATCATGAATCATGAATCATGAATCGAATCATAATTCATGAATCATGAATCATGAATTGAATCATGAATTATGAATCATGAATTGAATCATGAATCATGAATCATGAATTGAATCATGAATCATGAATCATGAATCATAAATCGAATCATGAATCATGAATCGAATCATGAATCATGAATTGAATCATGAATCATGAATCAAGAATTGAATCATGAATCATGAATCATGAATTGAATCATGAATCATGAATCATGAATCATGAATCATGAATCGAATCATGAATCATGAATCATGAATCGAATCATGAATCATGAATCATGAATCATGAATTGAATCATGAATCATGAATCGAATCATGAATTGAATCATGAGTTGAATCATGAATCATAAATTGAATCATGAATCATGAATCATGAATTGAATCATGAATCATGAATCATGAATTGAATCATGAATCATGAATCGAATCATAAATCATGAATCATGAATCATGATTCATGAATTGAATCATGAATCATGAATTATGAATTGAATCATGAATCATGAATTAAATCATGAGTTGAATCATGAATCATAAATTGAATCATGAATCATGAAATGAATCATGAATTGAATCATGAATTGAATCATGATTCATGAATCATGAATTGAATCATGAATCATGAATCATGAATCATGAATCATGAATTCAATCATGAATCATGATTTGAATCAGGAATCGAATCATGAATCATGAATTGAATCATGATTTTAATTATGAATCATGAATCATGAATTGAATCATGAATCATGAATCATGAATTGAATTATGAATTGAATCATGAATCTTGAATCATGAATTGAATCATGAATCATGAATCATAAATCATGAATCATGAATCATGAATCATGAATTGAATTATGAATTGAATCATGAATCATGAATTGAATCATGAATCATGAATTGAATCATGAATCATGAATCATGAATTGAATCATGAATCATGAATCATGAATTGAATCATGAATCATGAATCGAATCATGAATCATGAATCGAATCATGAATCATAAATTGTATCATGAATCATGAATCATGAATTGAATCATGAATCATGAATCATGAATTGAATCATGAATCATGAATCATGAATCATGAATCGAATCATGAATCATGAATCATGAATCGAATCATGAATCATGAATTGAATCATGAATCATGAATTATGAATCATAAATTGAATCATGAATCATGAATCATGAATTGAATCATGAATCATGAATCATGAATTGAATCATGAATCATGAATCATGAATTGAATCATGAATTATGAATAATGAATCATGAATCGAATCATGAATCATGAATCGAATCATGAATCATGAATTAAATCATGAATCATGAATCATGAATTGAATCATGAATCATGAATTGAATCATAAATCATGAATTGAATCATGAATTGAATCATGAATCAAGAATCGAATCATGAATCATGAATTGAATCAAGAATCATGAATCATAAATTGAATCATAAATCATGAATCATGAATTGAATCATGAATCATGAATCGAATCATGTATCATGAATCATGAATTGAATCATGAATCATGAATCGAATCATGAATCATGAATCATGAATCATGAATTGAATCATGAATCATGAATTGAATCAGGAATCGAATCATGAATTCAATCATGAATCATAAATCGAATCATGAATCATGAATTGAATCAGAAATCGAATCATGAATTCAATCATGAATCATGAATTGAATCATGATTTTAATTATGAATCATGAATCATGAATTGAATCATGAATCATGAATCATGAATTGAATTATGAATTGAATCATGAATCTTGAATCATGAGTTGAATCATGAATCATGAATCATAAATCATGAATCATGAATCATGAATCATGATTCATGAATCATGAATTGAATTATGAATTGAATCATGAATCATGAATTGAATCATGAATCATGAATTGAATTATGAATCATGAATTGTATCATGAATCATGAATCATGAATTGAATCATGAATCATGAATCATGAATTGAATCATGAATCATGAATCATGAATCATGAATCGAATCATGAATCATGAATCGAATCATGAATCATGAATTGAATCATGAATCATGAATTGAATCATGAATCATGAATTAATGAAATGAATCATGAATCATGAATCGAATCATGAATCATGAATCATGAATTGAATCATGAATCATGAATCGAATCATGAATCATGAATTGAATCATGAATCATGAATCATGAATTAATGAATTGAATCATGAATCATGAATCATGAATCGAATCATGAATCATGAATCATGAATTGAATCATGAATCATGAATCTAATCATGAATCATGAATTGAAACATTATTTGAATCATGTATCATGAATTGAATAAGGAATCGAATCATGAATTGAATTATGAATCATGAAATGAATCATGAGTCATGAATAATGAATTGAATCATGAATCATGAATCATGAATTGAATCATGAATCATGAATCATGAATCGAATAATGAATCATGAATCATGAATTGAATCATGAATCATGAATTGAATCATGAATCATGAATCATGAATCATAAGTTGAATCATAATACATGAATCATGAATCATGAATCGAATCATGAATCATGAATCATGAATTGAATTATGAATCATGAATCGAATCATGAATCATGAATTGAATCATGAATCATGAATCATGAATCATAAGTTGAATCATAATACATGAATCATGAATCATGAATCGAATCATGAATCATGAATCATGAATTGAATCATGAATTGAATCATGAATCATGAATCGAATCATGAATCATGAATCGAATCATGAATCATGAATTGAATCATGAATTGAATCATGAATCATTAATTGAATCATGAATCATGAATCATAAATCCAATCATGAATCATGAATTGAATCATGAATCGAATCATGAATTGAATCATGAATCATGAATTGAATCATGAATCATGAATTGTGAATCATGAATTGAATCATGAATCATGAATCATGAATTGAATCATGAATTGAATCATGAATCATGAATTGAATCATGAATCATGAATTATGAATCATGAATTGAATCATGAATAATGAATCATGAATTGAATCATGAATCATGAATTGAATCATGAATTATGAATCATGAATTGAATCATGAATCATGAATTGAATCATGAATCATGAATCATGAATCATAAATCGAATCATGAATCATGAATCGAATCATGAATCATGAATTGAATCATGAATCATGAATCATGAATTGAATCATGAATCATGAATCATGAATTGAATCATGAATCGAATCATGAATCATGAATCGAATCATGAATCATGAATCGAATCATGAATCATGAATTGAATCATGAATCATGAATCATGAATTGAATCATGAATCATGAATCATGAATTGAATCATGAATCATGAATCATGAATCGAATCATGAATCATGAATCATGAATCGAATCATGAATCATGAATTGAATCATGAATCATGAATCATGAATTGAATCAGGAATCATGAATCATGAATCATGAATCGAATCATGAATCATGAATCAAGAATCATGAATCAAATCATGAATTGAATCATGAATCATGAATTGAATCATGAATCATGAATTGAATCATGAATCATGAATCATGATTTGAATCATGAATCATGAATTCAATCATGAATTCAATCATGAATCAGGAATCGAATCATGAATTGAATCATGAATCATAAATTGAATCATGAATTATGAATTGAATCAGGAATCGAATCATGAATTGAATCATGAATCATGAATTGAATCATGATTTTAATTATGAATCATGAATCATGAATTGAATCATGAATCATGAATCATGAATCATGAATTGAATCATGAATCATGAATCATGAATCATGAATTGAATTATGAATTGAATCACGAATCTTGAATCATGAATTGAATCATGAATCATAAATCGAATCATGAATCATGAATCGAATCATGAATCATGAATTGAATCATGAATCATGAATCATGAATTGAATCATGAATCATGAATCATGAATTGAATCATGAATCGAATCATGAATCATGAATCGAATCATGAATCATGAATCGAATCATGAATCATGAATTGAATCATGAATCATGAATCATGAATTGAATCATGAATCATGAATCATGAATTGAATCATGAATCATGAATCATGAATCGAATCATGAATCATGAATCATGAATCGAATCATGAATCATGAATTGAATCATGAATCATGAATCATGAATTGAATCAGGAATCATGAATCATGAATCATGAATCGAATCATGAATCATGAATCAAGAATCATGAATCAAATCATGAATTGAATCATGAATCATGAATTGAATCATGAATCATGAATTGAATCATGAATCATGAATCATGATTTGAATCATGAATCATGAATTCAATCATGAATTCAATCATGAATCAGGAATCGAATCATGAATTGAATCATGAATCATAAATTGAATCATGAATTATGAATTGAATCAGGAATCGAATCATGAATTGAATCATGAATCATGAATTGAATCATGATTTTAATTATGAATCATGAATCATGAATTGAATCATGAATCATGAATCATGAATCATGAATTGAATCATGAATCATGAATCATGAATCATGAATTGAATTATGAATTGAATCACGAATCTTGAATCATGAATTGAATCATGAATCATGAATCATGAATCATAAATTGAATTATGAATTGAATCATGAATCATGAATTGAATCATGAATCATGAATCATGAAATGAATCATGAATCATGAATCATGAATCATGAATCATGAATTGAATTATGAATCATGAATTGAATCATGAATCGAATCATGAATCATGAATTGAATCATGAATCATGAATTGAATCATGAATCATGAATCATGAATCATGAATCATGAATCATGAATCATGAATCGAATCATGAATCAAGAATTGAATCATGAATCATGAATTATGAATCATGAATTGAATCATGAATCATGAATCATGAATTGAATCATGAATCATGAATCATGAATCATGAATTGAATCATGAATCATGAATCATGAATCATGAATCATGAATCGAATCATGAATCATGAATCATGAATTGAATCATGAATCGTGAATCATGAATTGAATCATGAATCATGAATCACGATTGAATCATGAATCATGAATCATGAATCATGAATCGAATCATGAATCATGAATTGAATCATGAATCATGAATCATGAATTGAATCATGAATCATGAATCATGAATTGAATCATGAATCATGAATCATAAATTGAATCATAAATCATGAATCATGAATTGTATCATGAATCATGAATCGAATCATGAATCATGAATCATGAATTGAATCATGAATTGAATCATGAATCATGAATCGAATCATGAATCATGAATTGAATCATGAATCATGAATCATAAATCGAATCATGAATTATAAATTGAATCATGAATCGAATCATGAATTGAATCATTAATCATGAATTGAATCATGAATCATGAATTGAATCATGAATCATGAATTATGAATCATGAATTGAATCATGAATCATGAATCATGAATTGAATCATGAATCATGAATCATGAATCGAATCATGAATCATGAATCGAATCATGAATCATGAATTGAATCATGAATCATGAATCATGAATTAAATCATGAATCATGAATTAATGAATTGAATCATGAATTATGAATCATGAATTGAATCATGAATCATGAATCATGAATTGAATCATGAATCATGAATCATAAATCGAATCATGAATTATGAATTGAATCATGAATCGAATCATGAATTGAATCATTAATCATGAATTGAATCATGAATCATGAATTGAATCATGAATCATGAATTATGAATCATGAATTGAATCATGAATCATGAATCATGAATTGAATCATGAATCATGAATCATGAATCGAATCATGAATCATGAATCGAGTCATGAATCATGAATCAAATCATGAATCATGAATTGAATCATGAATCATGAATCATGAATTGAATCATGAATCATGAATCATGAATTGAATCATGAATCATGAATCATGAATTGAATCATGAAGCATGAATCATGAATCATAAATTGAATCATAAATCATGAATCATGAATTGTATCATGAATCATGAATCGAATCATGAATCATGAATCATGAATTGAATCATGAATTGAATCATGAATCATGAATCGAATCATGAATCATGAATTGAATCATGAATCATGAATCATAAATCGAATCATGAATTATGAATTGAATCATGAATCGAATCATGAATTGAATCATTAATCATGAATTGAATCATGAATCATGAATTGAATCATGAATCATGAATTATGAATCATGAATTGAATCATGAATCATGAATCATGAATTGAATCATGAATCATGAATCATGAATCGAATCATGAATCATGAATCGAATCATGAATCATGAATTGAATCATGAATCATGAATCATGAATTAAATCATGAATCATGAATTAATGAA
Source organism: Mixophyes australis (assembly GCA_036250195.1). Classification (NCBI taxonomy): domain Eukaryota; kingdom Metazoa; phylum Chordata; class Amphibia; order Anura; family Limnodynastidae; genus Mixophyes; species Mixophyes australis. The sequence goes on from JAVHZZ010000027.1 coordinate 853,824, forward strand.
TTGAATCATGAATTATGAATCATGAATTGAATCATGAATCATGAATCATGAATTGAATCATGAATCATGAATCATAAATCGAATCATGAATTATGAATTGAATCATGAATCGAATCATGAATTGAATCATTAATCATGAATTGAATCATGAATCATGAATTGAATCATGAATCATGAATTATGAATCATGAATTGAATCATGAATCATGAATCATGAATTGAATCATGAATCATGAATCATGAATCGAATCATGAATCATGAATCGAGTCATGAATCATGAATCGAATCATGAATCATGAATTGAATCATGAATCATGAATCATGAATTGAATCATGAATCATGAATCATGAATTGAATCATGAATCATGAATCATGAATTGAATCATGAATCATGAATCATGAATCGAATCATGAATCATGAATCATGAATTGAATCATGAATCATGAATCGAATCATGAATCATGAATTGAAACATTAATTGAATCATGTATCATGAATTGAATCAGGAATCGAATCATGTATCATGAATTGAATCAGGAATCGAATCATGAATTGAATTATGAATCATGAAATGAATCATGAATCATGAATTGAATCATGAGTTGAATCATGAATCATAAATTGAATCATGAATCATGAATCATGAATCATGAATTGAATCATGAATCATGAATTGTATCATGAATCATGAATCATGAATTGAATCATGAATCATGAATCATGAATCATGAATCGAATCATGAATCATGAATCGAGTCATGAATCATGAATCGAATCATGAATCATGAATTGAATCATGAATCATGAATCATGAATTGAATCATGAATCATGAATCATGAATTGAATCATGAATCATGAATCATGAATTGAATCATGAATCATGAATCATGAATCGAATCATGAATCATGAATCATGAATCATGAATCGAATCATGAATCATGAATTGAATCATGAATCATGAATCATGAATCGAATCATGAATCATGAATTGAAACATTAATTGAATCATGTATCATGAATTGAATCAGGAATCGAATCATGTATCATGAATTGAATCAGGAATCGAATCATGAATTGAATTATGAATCATGAAATGAATCATGAATCATGAATTGAATCATGAGTTGAATCATGAATCATAAATTGAATCATGAATCATGAATCATGAATCATGAATTGAATCATGAATCATGAATTGTATCATGAATCATGAATCATGAATTGAATCATGAATCATGAATCATGAATCATGAATCGAATCATGAATCATGAATTGAGTCATGAATCATGAATCGAATCATGAATCATGAATTGAATCATGAATCATGAATCATGAATTGAATCATGAATCATGAATCATGAATTGAATCATGAATCATGAATCATGAATTGAATCATGAATCATGAATCATAAATCGAATCATGAATCATGAATCATGAATCATGAATCGAATCATGAATCATGAATTGAATCATGAATCATGAATCATGAATCGAAACATGAATCATGAATTGAATCATGAATTGAATCATGAATCATGAATCATGAATCGAATAATGAATCATGAATTGAATTATGAATCATGAATCATGAATCATGAATCATGAATTGAATCATGAATCATGAATCATGAATCATGAATCGAATCATGAATCATGAATTGAGTCATGAATCATGAATCGAATCATGAATCATGAATTGAATCATGAATCATGAATCATGAATTGAATCATGAATCATGAATCATGAATTGAATCATGAATCATGAATCATGAATTGAATCATGAATCATGAATCATAAATCGAATCATGAATCATGAATCATAAATCATGAATCGAATCATGAATCATGAATTGAATCATGAATCATGAATCATGAATCGAAACATGAATCATGAATTGAATCATGAATTGAATCATGAATCATGAATCATGAATCGAATAATGAATCATGAATTGAATCATGAATCATGAATCATGAATTGAATCATGAATCATGAATTGAATCATGAATCATGAATCATGAATCGAATAATGAATCATGAATCATGAATCATGAATTGAATCATGAATCATGAATTGAATCATGAATCATGGATCGAATCATGAATTGAATTATGAATCATGAATCGAATCATGAATCATGAATTGAATCATGAATCATGAATCATGAATCATGAATTGAATCATGAATCATGAATCGAATCATGAATCATGAATCGAATCATGAATCATGAATTGAATCATGAATTGAATCATGAATCATTAATTGAATCATGAATCATGAATCATAAATCCAATCATGAATCATGAATTGAATCATGAATCGAATCATGAATTGAATCATTAATCATGAATTGAATCATGAATCATGAATTATTAATCATGAATTGAATCATGAATCATGAATCATGAATTGAATCATGAATTGAATCATGAATCATGAATTGAATCATGAATCATGAATTATGAATCATGAATTGAATCATGAATAATGAATCATGAATTGAATCATGAATCATGAATCATGAATTGAATCATGAATTATGAATCATGAATTGAATCATGAATCATGAATCATGAATTGAATCATGAATCATGAATCATGAATCATAAATCGAATCATGAATCATGAATCGAATCATGAATCATGAATTGAATCATGAATCATGAATTGAATCATGAATCATGAATCATGAATTGAATCATGAATCGAATCATGAATCATGAATCGAATCATGAATCATGAATTGAATCATGAATCATGAATCATGAAATGAATCATGAATCATGAATCATGAATTAAATCATGAATCGAATCATGAATCATGAATCATGAATCATGAATCATGAATCGAATCATGAATCATGAATCATGAATCATGAATTGAATCATGAATCATGAATCGAATCATGAATCATGAATTGAATCATGAGTTGAATCATGAATCATAAATTGAATCATGAATCATGAATCATGAATCATGAATTGAATCATGAATCATGAATCGAATCTTAAATCATGAATCATGAATCATGATTCATGAATTTAATCATGAATCATGAATTATGAATCGAATCATGAATCATGAATTAAATCATGAGTTGAATCATGAATCATAAATTGAATCTTGAATCATGAAATGAATCATGAATTGAATCATGAATTGAATCATGATTCATGAATCATGAATTGAATCATGAATCATGAATCATGAATCATGAATTCAATCATGAATCATGATTTGAATCAGGAATCGAATCATGAATCATGAATTGAATCATGATTTTAATTATGAATCATGAATCATGAATTGAATCATGAATCATGAATCATGAATCATGAATTGAATTATGAATTGAATCATGAATCTTGAATCATGAATTGAATCATGAATCATGAATCATAAATCATGAATCATGAATCATGAATCATGAATTGAATTATGAATTGAATCATGAATCATGAATTGAATCATGAATCATGAATCATGAATTGAATCATGAATCATGAAGCATGAATTGAATCATGAATCATGAATCGAATCATGAATCATGAATCGAATCATGAATCATGAATTGTATCATGAATCATGAATCATGAATTGAATCATGAATCATGAATCATGAATTGAATCATGAATCATGAATCATGAATTGAATCATGAATCATGAATCATGAATCATGAATCGAATCATAATTCATGAATCATGAATCATGAATTGAATCATGAATTGTGAATCATGAATTGAATCATGAATCATGAATCATGAATTGAATCATGAATCATGAATCATGAATCATAAATCGAATCATGAATCATGAATCGAATCATGAATTGAATCATGAATCATGAATCAAGAATTGAATCATGAATCATGAATCATGAATTGATTCATGAATCATGAATCATGAATCATGAATCATGAATCGAATCATGAATCATGAATCATGAATTGAATCATGAATCATGAATCGAATCATGAATTGAATCATGAGTTGAATCATGAATCATAAATTGAATCATGAATCATGAATCGAATCATGAATTGAATCATGAGTTGAATCATGAATCATAAATTGAATCATGAATCATGAATCATGAATTGAATCATGAATCATGAATCGAATCATAAATCATGAATCATGAATCATGATTCATGAATTGAATCATGAATCATGAATCGAATCATGAATCATGAATTGAATCATGAGTTGAATCATGAATCATAAATTGAATCATGAATCATGAATCATGAATCATGAATTGAATCATGAATCATGAATCAAATCTTAAATCATGAATCATGAATCATGATTCATGAATTGAATCATGAATCATGAATTATGAATCGAATCATGAATCATGAATTGAATCATGAGTTGAATCATGAATCATAAATTGAATCATGAATCATGAATCATGAATCATGAATTGAATCATGAATCATGAATCGAATCATGAATCATGAATCATGAATTGAATCATGAATCATGAATCGAATCATAAATCATGAATCATGAATCATGATTCATGAATTGAATCATGAATCATGAATCGAATCATGAATCATGAATCGAATCATGAATCATGAATTGAATCATGAGTTGAATCATGAATCATAAATTGAATCATGAATCATGAATCATGAATCATGAATTGAATCATGAATCATGAATCGAATCTTAAATCATGAATCATGAATCATGATTCATGAATTGAATCATGAATCATGAATTATGAATCGAATCATGAATCATGAATTAAATCATGAGTTGAATCATGAATCATAAATTGAATCATGAATCATGAATCATGAATCATGAATCGAATCATGAATCATGAATCATGAATCATGAATTGAATCATGAATCATGAATCGAATCATGAATCATGAATTGAATCATGAGTTGAATCATGAATCATAAATTGAATCATGAATCATGAATCATGAATCATGAATTGAATCATGAATCATGAATCGAATCTTAAATCATGAATCATGAATCATGATTCATGAATTGAATCATGAATCATGAATTATGAATCGAATCAAGAATCATGAATTAAATCATGAGTTGAATCATGAATCATAAATTGAATCATGAATCATGAATCATGAATCATGAATTGAATCATGAATCATGAATCGAATCATGAATCATGAATTGAATCATGAGTTGAATCATGAATCATAAATTGAATCATGAATCATGAATCATGAATCATGAATTGAATCATGAATCATGAATTGAAACATTAATTGAATCATGTATCATGAATTGAATCAGGAATCGAATCATGTATCATGAATTGAATCAGGAATCGAATCATGAATTGAATTATGAATCATGAAATGAATCATGAATCATGAATTGAATCATGAGTTGAATCATGAATCATAAATTGAATCATGAATCATGAATCATGAATCATGAATTGAATCATGAATCATGAATTATATCATGAATCATGAATCATGAATTGAATCATGAATCATGAATCATGAATCATGAATCGAATCATGAATCATGAATCGAGTCATGAATCATGAATCGAATCATGAATCATGAATTGAATCATGAATCATGAATCATGAATTGAATCATGAATCATGAATCATGAATTGAATCATGAATCATGAATCATGAATTGAATCATGAATCATGAATCATGAATCGAATCATGAATCATGAATCATGAATCATGAATCGAATCATGAATCATGAATTGAATCATGAATCATGAATCATGAATCGAAACATGAATCATGAATCATGAATCAAATAATGAATCATGAATCATGAATCATGAATTGAATCATGAATCATGAATCATGAATCGAATAATGAATCATGAATTGAATCATGAATCATGAATCATGAATCATGAATCAAGAATCATGAATCGAAACATGAATCATGAATTGAATCATGAATCATGAATCATGAATTGAATCATGAATCATGAATCATGAATCGAATAATGAATCATGAATCATGAATCATGAATTGAATCATGAATCATGAATTGAATCATGAATCATGGATCGAATCATGAATTGAATTATGAATCATGAATCGAATCATGAATCATGAATTGAATCATGAATCATGAATCATGAATCATAAGTTGAATCATAATACATGAATCATGAATCATGAATCGAATCATGAATCATGAATCATGAATTGAATCATGAATTGAATCATGAATCATGAATCGAATCATGAATCATGAATCGAATCATGAATCATGAATTGAATCATGAATTGAATCATGAATCATTAATTGAATCATGAATCATGAATCATAAATCCAATCATGAATCATGAATTGAATCATGAATCGAATCATGAATTGAATCATTAATCATGAATTGAATCATGAATCATGAATTATGAATCATGAATTGAATCATGAATCATGAATCATGAATTGAATCATGAATTGAATCATGAATCATGAATTGAATCATGAATCATGAATTATGAATCATGAATTGAATCATGAATAATGAATCATGAATTGAATCATGAATCATGAATCATGAATTGAATCATGAATTATGAATCATGAATTGAATCATGAATCATGAATCATGAATTGAATCATGAATCATGAATCATAAATCATAAATCGAATCATGAATCATGAATCGAATCATGAATCATGAATTGAATCATGAATCATGAATCATGAATTGAATCATGAATCATGAATCATGAATTGAATCATGAATCGAATCATGAATCATGAATCGAATCATGAATCATGAATTGAATCATGAATCATGAATCATGAATTGAATCATGAATCATGAATCATGAATTAAATCATGAATCGAATCATGAATCATGAATCATGAATCATGAATCATGAATCATGAATCGAATCATGAATCATGAATCATGAATCATGAATTGAATCATGAATCATGAATCGAATCATGAATCATGAATTGAATCATGAGTTGAATCATGAATCATAAATTGAATCATGAATCATGAATCATGAATTGAATCATGAATCATGAATCAAATCTTAAATCATGAATCATGAATCATGATTCATGAATTTAATCATGAATCATGAATTATGAATCGAATCATGAATCATGAATTAAATCATGAGTTGAATCATGAATCATAAATTGAATCATGAATCATGAAATGAATCATGAATTGAATCATGAATTGAATCATGATTCATGAATCATGAATTGAATCATGAATCATGAATCATGAATCATGAATTCAATCATGAATCATGATTTGAATCAGGAATCGAATCATGAATCATGAATTGAATCATGATTTTAATTATGAATCATGAATCATGAATCATGAATCATGAATTGAATTATGAATTGAATCATGAATCATGAATTGAATCATGAATCATGAATCATAAATCATGAATCATGAATCATGAATCATGAATTGAATTATGAATTGAATCATGAATCATGAATTGAATCATGAATCATGAATCATGAATTGAATCATGAATCATGAATTGAATCATGAATCATGAATCGAATCATGAATCATGAATCGAATCATGAATCATGAATTGTATCATGAATCATGAATCATGAATTGAATCATGAATCATGAATCATGAATTGAATCATGAATCATGAATCATGAATTGAATCATGAATCATGAATCATGAATCATGAATCGAATCATAATTCATGAATCATGAATCATGAATTGAATCATGAATTATGAATCAAGAATTGAATCATGAATCATGAATCATGAATTGAATCATGAATCATGAATCATGAATCATAAATCGAATCATGAATCATGAATCGAATCATGAATCATGAATTGAATCATGAATCATGAATCAAGAATTGAATCATGAATCATGAATCATGAATTGAATCATGAATCATGAATCATGAATCATGAATCATGAATCGAATCATGAATCATGAATCATGAATTGAATCATGAATCATGAATCGAATCATGAATTGAATCATGAGTTGAATCATGAATCATAAATTGAATCATGAATCATGAATCATGAATTGAATCATGAATCATGAATCGAATCATAAATCATGAATCATGAATCATGATTCATGAATTGAATCATGAATCATGAATCGAATCATGAATCATGAATTGAATCATGAGTTGAATCATGAATCATAAATTGAATCATGAATCATGAATCTTGAATCATGAATTGAATCATGAATCATGAATCGAATCTTAAATCATGAATCATGAATCATGATTCATGAATTGAATCATGAATCATGAATTATGAATCGAATCATGAATCATGAATTAAATCATGAGTTGAATCATGAATCATAAATTGAATCATGAATCATGAATCATGAATCATGAATCATGAATCGAATCATGAATCATGAATCATGAATCATGAATTGAATCATGAATCATGAATCGAATCATGAATCATGAATTGAATCATGAGTTGAATCATGAATCATAAATTGAATCATGAATCATGAATCATGAATTGAATCATGAATCATGAATCGAATCTTAAATCATGAATCATGAATCATGATTCATGAATCATGAATTGAATCATGAATCATGAATCGAATCTTAAATCATGAATTAAATCATGAGTTGAATCATGAATCATAAATTGAATCATGAATCATGAATCATGAATCATGAATCGAATCATGAATCATGAATCATGAATCATGAATTGAATCATGAATCATGAATCGAATCATGAATCATGAATTGAATCATGAGTTGAATCATGAATCATAAATTGAATCATGAATCATGAATCATGAATCATGAATTGAATCATGAATCATGAATCGAATCTTAAATCATGAATCATGAATCATGATTCATGAATTGAATCATGAATGATGAATTATGAATCGAATCATGAATCATGAATTAAATCATGAATTGAATCATGAATCATAAATTGAATCATGAATCATGAAATGAATCATGAATTGAATCATGAATTGAATCATGATTCATGAATCATGAATTGAATCATGAATCATGAATCATGAATCATGAATCATGAATTCAATCATGAATCATGATTTGAATCAGGAATCGAATCATGAATCATGAATTGAATCATGATTTTAATTATGAATCATGAATCATGAATTGAATCATGAATCATGAATCATGAATTGAATTATGAATTGAATCATGAATCTTGAATCATGAATTGAATCATGAATCATGAATCATAAATCATGAATCATGAATCATGAATCATGAATTGAATTATGAATTGAATCATGAATCATGAATTGAATCATGAATCATGAATCATGAATTGAATCATGAATCATGAATCATGAATTGAATCATGAATCATGAATCGAATCATGAATCATGAATCGAATCATGAATCATGAATTGTATCATGAATCATGAATCATGAATTGAATCATGAATCATGAATCATGAATTGAATCATGAATCATGAATCATGAATCATGAATCGAATCATAATTCATGAATCATGAATTGAATCATGAATTATGAATCATGAATTGAATCATGAATCATGAATCATGAATTGAATCATGAATCATGAATCATGAATCATAAATCGAATCATGAATCATGAATCGATTCATGAATCATGAATTGAATCATGAATCATGAATCAAGAATTGAATCATGAATCATGAATCATGAATTGAATCATGAATCATGAATCATGAATCATGAATCATGAATCGAATCATGAATCATGAATCATGAATCATGAATTGAATCATGAATCATGAATCGAATCATGAATTGAATCATGAGTTGAATCATGAATCATACATTGAATCATGAATCATGAATCATGAATTGAATCATGAATCATGAATCGAATCATAAATCATGAATCATGAATCATGATTCATGAATTGAATCATGAATCATGAATTATGAATTGAATCATGAATCATGAATTAAATCATGAGTTGAATCATGAATCATAAATTGAATCATGAATCATGAATTGAATCATGAATCATGAATTGAATCATAAATCATGAATTGAATCATGAATTGAATCATGAATCAAGAATCGAATCATGAATCATGAATTGAATCAAGAATCATGAATCATGAATCATAAATTGAATCATAAATCATGAATCATGAATTGAATCATGAATCATGAATCGAATCATGTATCATGAATCATGAATTGAATCATGAATCATGAATCGAATCATGAATCATGAATCATGAATCATGAATTGAATCATGAATCATGAATTGAATCAGGAATCGAATCATGAATTCAATCATGAATCATAAATCGAATCATGAATCATGAATTGAATCAGAAATCGAATCATGAATTCATTCATGAATCATGAATTGAATCATGATTTTAATTATGAATCATGAATCATGAATTGAATCATGAATCATGAATCATGAATCATAAATTGAATTATGAATTGAATCATGAATCTTGAATCATGAATTAATTCATGAATCATGAATCATAAATCATGAATCATGAATCATGAATCATGATTCATGAATCATGAATTCAATTATGAATTGAATCATGAATCATGAATTGAATCATGAATCATGAATTGAATTATGAATCATGAATTGTATCATGAATCATGAATCATGAATTGTATCATGAATCATGAATCATGAATTGAATCATGAATCATGAATCATGAATCATGAATCGAATCATGAATCATGAATCATGAATCGAATCATGAATCATGAATTGAATCATAAATCATGAATCATGAATTGAATCATGAATCATGAATTAATGAAATGAATCATGAATCATGAATCATGAATCGAATCATGAATCATGAATCATGAATTGAATCATGAATCATGAATCGAATCATGAATCATGAATTGAATCATGAATCATGAATCATGAATTGAATCATGAATCATGAATTAATGAATTGAATCATGAATCATGAATCATGAATCGAATCATGAATCATGAATTGAATCATGAATCATGAATCTAATCATGAATCATGAATTGAAACATTATTTGAATCATGTATCATGAATTGAATAAGGAATCAAATCATGAATTGAATTATGAATCATGAAATGAATCATGAGTCATGAATAATGAATTGAATCATGAATCATGAATCATGAATTGAATCATGAATCATGAATCATGAATCGAATAATAAATCATGAATCATGAATCATGAATTGAATCATGAATCATGAATTGAATCATGAATCATGGATCGAATCATGAATTGAATTATGAATCATGAATCGAATCATGAATCATGAATTGAATCATGAATCATGAATCATGAATCATAAGTTGAATCATAATACATGAATCATGAATCATGAATCGAATCATGAATCATGAATCATGAATTGAATCATGAATTGAATCATGAATCATGAATCGAATCATGAATCATGAATCGAATCATGAATCATGAATTGAATCATGAATTGAATCATGAATCATTAATTGAATCATGAATCATGAATCATAAATCCAATCATGAATCATGAATTGAATCATGAATTGAATCATTAATCATGAATTGAATCATGAATCATGAATTATGAATCATGAATTGAATCATGAATCATGAATCATGAATTGAATCATGAATTGAATCATGAATCATGAATTGAATCATGAATCATGAATTATGAATCATGAATTGAATCATGAATAATGAATCATGAATTGAATCATGAATCATGAATCATGAATTGAATCATGAATTATGAATCATGAATTGAATCATGAATCATGAATCATGAATTGAATCATGAATCATGAATCATGAATCATAAATCGAATCATGAATCGAATCATGAATCATGAATTGAATCATGAATCATGAATCATGAATTGAATCATGAATCATGAATCATGAATTGAATCATGAATCGAATCATGAATCATGAATCGAATCATGAATCATGAATTGAATCATGAATCATGAATCATGAATTGAATCATGAATCATGAATCATGAATTGAATCATGAATCATGAATCATGAATCATGAATCGAATCATGAATCATGAATCATGAATCAAATCATGAATCATGAATTGAATCATGAATCATGAATCATGAATTGAATCAGGAATCATGAATCATGAATCATGAATCGAATCATGAATCATGAATCAAGAATCATGAATCAAATCATGAATTGAATCATGAATCATGAATTGAATCATGAATCATGAATTGAATCATGAATCATGAATCATGATTTGAATCATGAATCATGAATTCAATCATGAAATAAATCATGAATCAGGAATCGAATCATGAATTCAATCATGAATCATAAATCGAATCATGAATTATGAATTGAATCAGGAATCGAATCATGAATTGAATCATGAATCATGAATTGAATCATGATTTTAATTATGAATCATGAATCATGAATTGAATCATGAATCATGAATCATGAATCATGAATTGAATCATGAATCATGAATCATGAATTGAATTATGAATTGAATCATGAATCATGAATTGAATCATGAATCATGAATCATGAAATGAATCATGAATCATGAATCATGAAATGAATCATGAATCATGAATCATGAATCATGAATCATGAATCATGAATTGAATTATGAATCATGAATTGAATCATGAATCGAATCATGAATCATGAATCGAATCATGAATCATGAATTGTATCATGAATCATGAATCATGAATTGAATCATGAATCATGAATTGAATCATGAATCATGAATCATGAATCATGAATCATGAATCATGAATCATGAATCGAATCATGAATCAAGAATTGAATCATGAATCATGAATTATGAATCATGAATTGAATCATGAATCATGAATCATGAATTGAATCATGAATCATGAATCATGAATTGAATCATGAATCATGAATCATGAATTGAATCATGAATCATGAATCATGAATCATGAATCATGAATCGAATCATGAATCATGAATCATGAATCGAATCATGAATCATGAATTGAATCATGAATCGTGAATCATGAATTGAATCATGAATCATGAATCACGATTGAATCATGAATCATGAATCATGAATCATGAATCGAATCATGAATCATGAATTGAATCATGAATCATGAATCATGAATTGAATCATGAATCATGAATCATGAATTGAATCATGAAGCATGAATCATGAATCATAAATTGAATCATAAATCATGAATCATGAATTGTATCATGAATCATGAATCGAATCATGAATCATGAATCATGAATTGAATCATGAATTGAATCATGAATCATGAATCGAATCATGAATCATGAATTGAATCATGAATCATGAATCATAAATCGAATCATGAATTATGAATTGAATCATGAATCGAATCATGAATTGAATCATTAATCATGAATTGAATCATGAATCATGAATTGAATCATGAATCATGAATTATGAATCATGAATTGAATCATGAATCATGAATCATGAATTGAATCATGAATCATGAATCATGAATCGAATCATGAATTGAATCATGAATCATGAATCATGAATTAAATCATGAATCATGAATTAATGAATTGAATCATGAATTATGAATCATGAATTGAATCATGAATCATGAATCATGAATTAAATCATGAATCATGAATCATGAATCGAATCATGAATTGAATCATGAATCATGAATCATGAATTAAATCATGAATCATGAATTAATGAATTGAATCATGAATTATGAATCATGAATTGAATCATGAATCATGAATCATGAATTAAATCATGAATCATGAATTAATGAATTGAATCATGAATTATGAATCATGAATTGAATCATGAATCATGAATCATGAAATGAATCATGAATCATGAATCATAAATCGAATCATGAATTATGAATTGAATCATGAATCGAATCATGAATTGAATCATTAATCATGAATTGAATCATGAATCATGAATTGAATCATGAATCATGAGTTGAATCATGAATTGAATCATGAGTTGAATCATGAATAATAAATTGAATCATGAATCATGAATCATGAATTGAATCATGAATCATGAATCGAATCATAAATCATGAATCATGAATCATGATTCATGAATTGAATCATGAATCATGAATCATGAATCATGAATTGAATCATGAGTTGAATCATGAATCATAAATTGAATCATGAATCATGAATCATGAATCATGAATTGAATCATGAATCATGAATCGAATCTTAAATCATGAATCATGAATCATGATTCATGAATTGAATCATGAATCATGAATTATGAATCGAATCATGAATCATGAATTAAATCATGAGTTGAATCATGAATCATAAATTGAATCATGAATCATGAAATGAATCATGAATTGAATCATGAATTGAATCATGATTCATGAATCATGAATTGAATCATGAATCTTGAATCATGAATCATGAATCATGAATTCAATCATGAATCATGATTTGAATCAGGAATCGAATCATGAATCATGAATTGAATCATGATTTTAATTATGAATCATGAATTGAATCATGAATCATGAATCATGAATCATGAATTGAATTATGAATTGAATCATGAATCTTGAATCATGAATTGAATCATGAATCATGAATCATAAATCATGAATCATGAATCATGAATCATGAATTGAATTATGAATTGAATCATGAATCATGAATTGAATCATGAATCATGAATCATGAATTGAATCATGAATCATGAATTGAATCATGAATCATGAATCGAATCATGAATCATGAATCGAATCATGAATCATGAATTGTATCATGAATCATGAATCATGAATTGAATCATGAATCATGAATCATGAATTGAATCATGAATCATGAATCATGAATCATGAATCGAATCATAATTCATGAATCATGAATCATGAATTGAATCATGAATTATGAATCATGAATTGAATCATGAATCATGAATCATGAATTGAATCATGAATCATGAATCATGAATCATAAATCGAATCATGAATCATGAATCGAATCATGAATCATGAATTGAATCATGAATCATGAATCAAGAATTGAATCATGAATCATGAATTGAATCATGAATCATGAATCATGAATCATGAATCATGAATCGAATCATGAATCATGAATCATGAATCATGAATTGAATCATGAATCATGAATCGAATCATGAATTGAATCATGAGTTGAATCATGAATCATAAATTGAATCATGAATCATGAATCATGAATTGAATCATGAATCATGAATCGAATCATAAATCATGAATCATGAATCATGATTCATGAATTGAATCATGAATCATGAATTATGAATTGAATCATGAATCATGAATTAAATCATGAGTTGAATCATGAATCATAAATTGAATCATGAATCATGAAATGAATCATGAATTGAATCATGAATTGAATCATGATTCATGAATCATGATTCATGAATCATGAATTGAATCATGAATCATGAATCATGAATCATGAATTCAATCATGAATCATGATTTGAATCAGGAATCGAATCATGAATCATGAATTGAATCATGATTTTAATTATGAATCATGAATCATGAATTGAATCATGAATCATGAATCATGAATCATGAATTGAATTATGAATTGAATCATGAATCTTGAATCATGAATTGAGTCATGAATCATGAATCATAAATCATGAATCATGAATCATGAATCATGAATTGAATTATGAATTGAATCATGAATCATGAATTGAATCATGAATCATGAATTGAATCATGAATCATGAATCATGAATTGAATCATGAATCATGAATCATGAATTGAATCATGAATCATGAATCGAATCATGAATCATGAATCGAATCATGAATCATAAATTGTATCATGAATCATGAATCATGAATTGAATCATGAATCATGAATCATGAATTGAATCATGAATCATGAATCATGAATCATGAATCGAATCATGAATCATGAATCATGAATCGAATCATGAATCATGAATTGAATCATGAATCATGAATTATGAATCATGAATTGAATCATGAATCATGAATCATAAATTGAATCATGAATCATGAATCATGAATTAAATCATGAATCATGAATCATGAATTGAATCATGAATTATGAATAATGAATCATGAATCGAATCATGAATCATGAATCATGAATCGAATCATGAATCATGAATTAAATCATGAATCATGAATCATGAGTTGAATCATGAATCATAAATTGAATCATGAATCATGAATCATGAATCATGAATTGAATCATGAATCATGAATTGAAACATTAATTGAATCATGTATCATGAATTGAATCAGGAATCGAATCATGTATCATGAATTGAATCAGGAATCGAATCATGAATTGAATTATGAATCATGAAATGAATCATGAATCATGAATTGAATCATGAGTTGAATAATGAATCATAAATTGAATCATGAATCATGAATCATGAATCATGAATTGAATCATGAATCATGAATTGTATCATGAATCATGAATCATGAATTGAATCATGAATCATGAATCATGAATCATGAATCGAATCATGAATCATGAATCGAGTCATGAATCATGAATCGAATCATGAATCATGAATTGAATCATGAATCATGAATCATGAATTGAATCATGAATCATGAATCATGAATTGAATCATGAATCATGAATCATGAATTGAATCATGAATCATGAATCATGAATCGAATCATGAATCATGAATCATGAATCATGAATCGAATCATGAATCATGAATTGAATCATGAATCATGAATCATGAATCGAAACATGAATCATGAATTGAATCATGAATTGAATCATGAATCATGAATCATGAATCGAATAATGAATCATGAATTGAATCATGAATCATGAATCATGAATCATGAATCAAGAATCATGAATCGAAACATGAATCATGAATTGAATCATGAATCATGAATCATGAATTGAATCATGAATCATGAATCATGAATCGAATAATGAATCATGAATCATGAATCATGAATTGAATCATGAATCATGAATTGAATCATGAATCATGGATCGAATCATGAATTGAATTATGAATCATGAATCGAATCATGAATCATGAATTGAATCATGAATCATGAATCATGAATCATAAGTTGAATCATAATACATGAATCATGAATCATGAATCGAATCATGAATCATGAATCATGAATTGAATCATGAATTGAATCATGAATCATGAATCGAATCATGAATCATGAATCGAATCATGAATCATGAATTGAATCATGAATTGAATCATGAATCATTAATTGAATCATGAATCATAAATCCAATCATGAATCATGAATTGAATCATGAATCGAATCATGAATTGAATCATTAATCATGAATTGAATCATGAATCATGAATTATGAATCATGAATTGAATCATGAATCATGAATCATGAATTGAATCATGAATTGAATCATGAATCATGAATTGAATCATGAATCATGAATTATGAATCATGAATTGAATCATGAATCATGAATCATGAATTGAATCATGAATTATGAATCATGAATTGAATCATGAATCATGAATTGAATCATGAATCATGAATCATGAATCATAAATCGAATCATGAATCATGAATCGAATCATGAATCATGAATTGAATCATGAATCATGAATCATGAATTGAATCATGAATCATGAATCATGAATTGAATCATGAATCGAATCATGAATCATGAATCGAATCATGAATCATGAATTGAATCATGAATCATGAATCATGAATTGAATCATGAATCATGAATCATGAATTAAATCATGAATCGAATCATGAATCATGAATCATGAATCATGAATCATGAATCGAATCATGAATCATGAATCATGAATCATGAATTGAATCATGAATCATGAATCGAATCATGAATCATGAATTGAATCATGAGTTGAATCATGAATCATAAATTGAATCATGAATCATGAATCATGAATTGAATCATGAATCATGAATCAAATCTTAAATCATGAATCATGAATCATGATTCATGAATTTAATCATGAATCATGAATTATGAATCGAATCATGAATCATGAATTAAATCATGAGTTGAATCATGAATCATAAATTGAATCATGAATCATGAAATGAATCATGAATTGAATCATGAATTGAATCATGATTCATGAATCATGAATTGAATCATGAATCATGAATCATGAATCATGAATTCAATCATGAATCATGATTTGAATCAGGAATCGAATCATGAATCATGAATTGAATCATGATTTTAATTATGAATCATGAATCATGAATCATGAATCATGAATTGAATTATGAATTGAATCATGAATCTTGAATCATGAATTGAATCATGAATCATGAATCATAAATCATGAATCATGAATCATGAATCATGAATTGAATTATGAATTGAATCATGAATCATGAATTGAATCATGAATCATGAATCATGAATTGAATCATGAATCATGAATTGAATCATGAATCATGAATCGAATCATGAATCATGAATCGAATCATGAATCATGAATTGTATCATGAATCATGAATCATGAATTGAATCATGAATCATGAATCATGAATTGAATCATGAATCATGAATCATGAATTGAATCATGAATCATGAATCATGAATCATGAATCGAATCATAATTCATGAATCATGAATCATGAATTGAATCATGAATTATGAATCAAGAATTGAATCATGAATCATGAATCATGAATTGAATCATGAATCATGAATCATGAATCATAAATCGAATCATGAATCATGAATCGAATCATGAATCATGAATTGAATCATGAATCATGAATCAAGAATTGAATCATGAATCATGAATCATGAATTGAATCATGAATCATGAATCATGAATCATGAATCATGAATCGAATCATGAATCATGAATCATGAATTGAATCATGAATCATGAATCGAATCATGAATTGAATCATGAGTTGAATCATGAATCATAAATTGAATCATGAATCATGAATCATGAATTGAATCATGAATCATGAATCGAATCATAAATCATGAATCATGAATCATGATTCATGAATTGAATCATGAATCATGAATCGAATCATGAATCATGAATTGAATCATGAGTTGAATCATGAATCATAAATTGAATCATGAATCATGAATCTTGAATCATGAATTGAATCATGAATCATGAATCGAATCTTAAATCATGAATCATGAATCATGATTCATGAATTGAATCATGAATCATGAATTATGAATCGAATCATGAATCATGAATTAAATCATGAGTTGAATCATGAATCATAAATTGAATCATGAATCATGAATCATGAATCATGAATCATGAATCGAATCATGAATCATGAATCATGAATCATGAATTGAATCATGAATCATGAATCGAATCATGAATCATGAATTGAATCATGAGTTGAATCATGAATCATAAATTGAATCATGAATCATGAATCATGAATCATGAATTGAATCATGAATCATGAATCGAATCTTAAATCATGAATCATGAATCATGATTCATGAATCATGAATTGAATCATGAATCATGAATCGAATCTTAAATCATGAATTAAATCATGAGTTGAATCATGAATCATAAATTGAATCATGAATCATGAATCATGAATCATGAATCGAATCATGAATCATGAATCATGAATCATGAATTGAATCATGAGTTGAATCATGAATCATAAATTGAATCATGAATCATGAATCATGAATCATGAATTGAATCATGAATCATGAATCGAATCTTAAATCATGAATCATGAATCATGATTCATGAATTGAATCATGAATCATGAATTATGAATCGAATCATGAATCATGAATTAAATCATGAATTGAATCATGAATCATAAATTGAATCATGAATCATGAAATGAATCATGAATTGAATCATGAATTGAATCATGATTCATGAATCATGAATTGAATCATGAATCATGAATCATGAATCATGAATCATGAATTCAATCATGAATCATGATTTGAATCAGGAATCGAATCATGAATCATGAATTGAATCATGATTTTAATTATGAATCATGAATCATGAATTGAATCATGAATCATGAATCATGAATTGAATTATGAATTGAATCATGAA
The DNA here is from genome assembly GCA_036250195.1 of Mixophyes australis. Classification (NCBI taxonomy): domain Eukaryota; kingdom Metazoa; phylum Chordata; class Amphibia; order Anura; family Limnodynastidae; genus Mixophyes; species Mixophyes australis. The sequence goes on from JAVHZZ010000027.1 coordinate 873,953, forward strand.
TCTTGAATCATGAATTGAATCATGAATCATGAATCATAAATCATGAATCATGAATCATGAATCATGAATTGAATTATGAATTGAATCATGAATCATGAATTGAATCATGAATCATGAATCATGAATTGAATCATGAATCATGAATCATGAATTGAATCATGAATCATGAATCGAATCATGAATCATGAATCGAATCATGAATCATGAATTGTATCATGAATCATGAATCATGAATTGAATCATGAATCATGAATCATGAATTGAATCATGAATCATGAATCATGAATCGAATCATAATTCATGAATCATGAATCATGAATTGAATCATGAATTATGAATCATGAATTGAATCATGAATCATGAATCATGAATTGAATCATGAATTATGAATCATGAATCATAAATCGAATCATGAATCATGAATCGAATCATGAATCATGAATTGAATCATGAATCATGAATCAAGAATTGAATCATGAATCATGAATCATGAATTGAATCATGAATCATAATTCATGAATCATGAATCATGAATCGAATCATGAATCATGAATCATGAATCATGAATTGAATCATGAATCATGAATTGAATCATGAATTGAATCATGAGTTGAATCATGAATCATACATTGAATCATGAATCATGAATCATGAATTTAATCATGAATCATGAATCGAATCATAAATCATGAATCATGAATCATGATTCATGAATTGAATCATGAATCATGAATTATGAATTGAATCATGAATCATGAATTAAATCATGAGTTGAATCATGAATCATAAATTGAATCATGAATCATGAATTGAATCATGAATCATGAATTGAATCATAAATCATGAATTGAATCATGAATTGAATCATGAATCAAGAATCGAATCATGAATCATGAATTGAATCAAGAATCATGAATCATGAATCATAAATTGAATCATAAATCATGAATCATGAATTGAATCATGAATCATGAATCGAATCATGTATCATGAATCATGAATTGAATCATGAATCATGAATCGAATCATGAATCATGAATCATGAATCATGAATTGAATCATGAATCATGAATTGAATCAGGAATCGAATCATGAATTCAATCATGAATCATAAATCGAATCATGAATCATGAATTGAATCAGAAATCGAATCATGAATTCATTCATGAATCATGAATTGAATCATGATTTTAATTATGAATCATGAATCATGAATTGAATCATGAATCATGAATCATGAATCATGAATTGAATTATGAATTGAATCATGAATCTTGAATCATGAATTAATTCATGAATCATGAATCATAAATCATGAATCATGAATCATGAATCATGATTCATGAATCATGAATTCAATTATGAATTGAATCATGAATCATGAATTGAATCATGAATCATGAATTGAATTATGAATCATGAATTGTATCATGAATCATGAATCATGAATTGTATCATGAATCATGAATCATGAATTGAATCATGAATCATGAATCATGAATCATGAATCGAATCATGAATCATGAATCATGAATCGAATCATGAATCATGAATTGAATCATGAATCATGAATCATGAATTGAATCATGAATCATGAATTAATGAAATGAATCATGAATCATGAATCGAATCATGAATCATGAATCATGAATTGAATCATGAATCATGAATCATGAATTGAATCATGAATCATGAATTAATGAATTGAATCATGAATCATGAATCATGAATCGAATCATGAATCATGAATTGAATCATGAATCATGAATCTAATCATGAATCATGAATTGAAACATTATTTGAATCATGTATCATGAATTGAATAAGGAATCGAATCATGAATTGAATTATGAATCATGAAATGAATCGTGAGTCATGAATAATGAATTGAATCATGAATCATGAATCATGAATTGAATCATGAATCATGAATCATGAATCGAATAATGAATCATGAATCATGAATCATGAATTGAATCATGAATCATGAATTGAATCATGAATCATGGATCGAATCATGAATTGAATTATGAATCATGAATCGAATCATGAATCATGAATTGAATCATGAATCATGAATCATGAATCATAAGTTGAATCATAATACATGAATCATGAATCATGAATCGAATCATGAATCATGAATCATGAATTGAATCATGAATTGAATCATGAATCATGAATCGAATCATGAATCATGAATCGAATCATGAATCATGAATTGAATCATGAATTGAATCATGAATCATTAATTGAATCATGAATCATGAATCATAAATCCAATCATGAATCATGAATTGAATCATGAATTGAATCATTAATCATGAATTGAATCATGAATCATGAATTATGAATCATGAATTGAATCATGAATCATGAATCATGAATTGAATCATGAATTGAATCATGAATCATGAATTGAATCATGAATCATGAATTATGAATCATGAATTGAATCATGAATAATGAATCATGAATTGAATCATGAATCATGAATCATGAATTGAATCATGAATTATGAATCATGAATTGAATCATGAATCATGAATCATGAATTGAATCATGAATCATGAATCATGAATCATAAATCGAATCATGAATCATGAATCGAATCATGAATCATGAATTGAATCATGAATCATGAATCATGAATTGAATCATGAATCATGAATCATGAATTGAATCATGAATCAAATCATGAATCATGAATCGAATCATGAATCATGAATTGAATCATGAATCATGAATCATGAATTGAATCATGAATCATGAATCATGAATCATGAATCGAATCATGAATCATGAATCATGAATCGAATCATGAATCATGAATTGAATCATGAATCATGAATCATGAATTGAATCAGGAATCATGAATCATGAATCATGAATCGAATCATGAATCATGAATCAAGAATCATGAATCAAATCATGAATTGAATCATGAATCATGAATTGAATCATGAATCATGAATTGAATCATGAATCATGAATCATGATTTGAATCATGAATCATGAATTCAATCATGAAATAAATCATGAATCAGGAATCGAATCATGAATTCAATCATGAATCATAAATCGAATCATGAATTATGAATTGAATCAGGAATCGAATCATGAATTGAATCATGAATCATGAATTGAATCATGATTTTAATTATGAATCATGAATCATGAATTGAATCATGAATCATGAATCATGAATCATGAATTGAATCATGAATCATGAATCATGAATTGAATTATGAATTGAATCATGAATCATGAATTGAATCATGAATCATGAATCATGAATCATGAATTGAATCATGAATCATGAATCGAATCATGAATCATGAATTGAATCATGAGTTGAATCATGAATCATAAATTGAATCATGAATCATGAATCATGAATCATGAATTGAATCATGAATCATGAATCGAATCTTAAATCATGAATCATGAATCATGATTCATGAATTGAATCATGAATCATGAATTATGAATCGAATCATGAATCATGAATTAAATCATGAATTGAATCATGAATCATAAATTGAATCATGAATCATGAAATGAATCATGAATTGAATCATGAATTGAATCATGATTCATGAATCATGAATTGAATCATGAATCATGAATCATGAATCATGAATCATGAATTCAATCATGAATCATGATTTGAATCAGGAATCGAATCATGAATCATGAATTGAATCATGATTTTAATTATGAATCATGAATCATGAATTGAATCATGAATCATGAATCATGAATTGAATTATGAATTGAATCATGAATCTTGAATCATGAATTGAATCATGAATCATGAATCATAAATCATGAATCATGAATCATGAATCATGAATTGAATTATGAATTGAATCATGAATCATGAATTGAATCATGAATCATGAATCATGAATTGAATCATGAATCATGAATCATGAATTGAATCATGAATCATGAATCGAATCATGAATCATGAATCGAATCATGAATCATGAATTGTATCATGAATCATGAATCATGAATTGAATCATGAATCATGAATCATGAATTGAATCATGAATCATGAATCATGAATCGAATCATAATTCATGAATCATGAATCATGAATTGAATCATGAATTATGAATCATGAATTGAATCATGAATCATGAATCATGAATTGAATCATGAATTATGAATCATGAATCATAAATCGAATCATGAATCATGAATCGAATCATGAATCATGAATTGAATCATGAATCATGAATCAAGAATTGAATCATGAATCATGAATCATGAATTGAATCATGAATCATAATTCATGAATCATGAATCATGAATCGAATCATGAATCATGAATCATGAATCATGAATTGAATCATGAATCATGAATCGAATCATGAATTGAATCATGAGTTGAATCATGAATCATACATTGAATCATGAATCATGAATCATGAATTGAATCATGAATCATGAATCGAATCATAAATCATGAATCATGAATCATGATTCATGAATTGAATCATGAATCATGAATTATGAATTGAATCATGAATCATGAATTAAATCATGAGTTGAATCATGAATCATAAATTGAATCATGAATCATGAATTGAATCATGAATCATGAATTGAATCATAAATCATGAATTGAATCATGAATTGAATCATGAATCAAGAATCGAATCATGAATCATGAATTGAATCAAGAATCATGAATCATGAATCATAAATTGAATCATAAATCATGAATCATGAATTGAATCATGAATCATGAATCGAATCATGTATCATGAATCATGAATTGAATCATGAATCATGAATCGAATCATGAATCATGAATCATGAATCATGAATTGAATCATGAATCATGAATTGAATCAGGAATCGAATCATGAATTCAATCATGAATCATAAATCGAATCATGAATCATGAATTGAATCAGAAATCGAATCATGAATTCATTCATGAATCATGAATTGAATCATGATTTTAATTATGAATCATGAATCATGAATTGAATCATGAATCATGAATCATGAATCATGAATTGAATTATGAATTGAATCATGAATCTTGAATCATGAATTAATTCATGAATCATGAATCATAAATCATGAATCATGAATCATGAATCATGATTCATGAATCATGAATTCAATTATGAATTGAATCATGAATCATGAATTGAATCATGAATCATGAATTGAATTATGAATCATGAATTGTATCATGAATCATGAATCATGAATTGTATCATGAATCATGAATCATGAATTGAATCATGAATCATGAATCATGAATCATGAATCGAATCATGAATCATGAATCATGAATCGAATCATGAATCATGAATTGAATCATGAATCATGAATCATGAATTGAATCATGAATCATGAATTAATGAAATGAATCATGAATCATGAATCATGAATCGAATCATGAATCATGAATCATGAATTGAATCATGAATCATGAATCGAATCATGAATCATGAATTGAATCATGAATCATGAATCATGAATTGAATCATGAATCATGAATTAATGAATTGAATCATGAATCATGAATCATGAATCGAATCATGAATCATGAATTGAATCATGAATCATGAATCTAATCATGAATCATGAATTGAAACATTATTTGAATCATGTATCATGAATTGAATAAGGAATCGAATCATGAATTGAATTATGAATCATGAAATGAATCATGAGTCATGAATAATGAATTGAATCATGAATCATGAATCATGAATTGAATCATGAATCATGAATCATGAATCGAATAATGAATCATGAATCATGAATCATGAATTGAATCATGAATCATGAATTGAATCATGAATCATGGATCGAATCATGAATTGAATTATGAATCATGAATCGAATCATGAATCATGAATTGAATCATGAATCATGAATCATGAATCATAAGTTGAATCATAATACATGAATCATGAATCATGAATCAAATCATGAATCATGAATCATGAATTGAATCATGAATTGAATCATGAATCATGAATCGAATCATGAATCATGAATCGAATCATGAATCATGAATTGAATCATGAATTGAATCATGAATCATTAATTGAATCATGAATCATGAATCATAAATCCAATCATGAATCATGAATTGAATCATGAATTGAATCATTAATCATGAATTGAATCATGAATCATGAATTATGAATCATGAATTGAATCATGAATCATGAATCATGAATTGAATCATGAATTGAATCATGAATCATGAATTGAATCATGAATCATGAATTATGAATCATGAATTGAATCATGAATAATGAATCATGAATTGAATCATGAATCATGAATCATGAATTGAATCATGAATTATGAATCATGAATTGAATCATGAATCATGAATCATGAATTGAATCATGAATCATGAATCATGAATCATAAATCGAATCATGAATCATGAATCGAATCATGAATCATGAATTGAATCATGAATCATGAATCATGAATTGAATCATGAATCATGAATCATGAATTGAATCATGAATCAAATCATGAATCATGAATCGAATCATGAATCATGAATTGAATCATGAATCATGAATCATGAATTGAATCATGAATCATGAATCATGAATCATGAATCGAATCATGAATCATGAATCATGAATCGAATCATGAATCATGAATTGAATCATGAATCATGAATCATGAATTGAATCAGGAATCATGAATCATGAATCATGAATCGAATCATGAATCATGAATCAAGAATCATGAATCAAATCATGAATTGAATCATGAATCATGAATTGAATCATGAATCATGAATCATGATTTGAATCATGAATCATGAATTCAATCATGAAATAAATCATGAATCAGGAATCGAATCATGAATTCAATCATGAATCATAAATCGAATCATGAATTATGAATTGAATCAGGAATCGAATCATGAATTGAATCATGAATCATGAATTGAATCATGATTTTAATTATGAATCATGAATCATGAATTGAATCATGAATCATGAATCATGAATCATGAATTGAATCATGAATCATGAATCATGAATTGAATTATGAATTGAATCATGAATCATGAATTGAATCATGAATCATGAATCATGAAATGAATCATGAATCATGAATCATGAATCATGAATCATGAATCATGAATTGAATTATGAATCATGAATTGAATCATGAATCGAATCATGAATCATGAATCGAATCATGAATCATGAATTGTATCATGAATCATGAATCATGAATTGAATCATGAATCATGAATTGAATCATGAATCATGAATCATGAATCATGAATCATGAATTGAATCATGAATCATGAATCATGAATCGAATCATGAATCAAGAATTGAATCATGAATCATGAATTATGAATCATGAATTGAATCATGAATCATGAATCATGAATTGAATCATGAATCATGAATCATGAATTGAATCATGAATCATGAATCATGAATTGAATCATGAATCATGAATCATGAATCATGAATCATGAATCGAATCATGAATCATGAATCATGAATCGAATCATGAATCATGAATTGAATCATGAATCATGAATCATGAATCGAATCATGAATCATGAATCAAGAATCATGAATCAAATCATGAATTGAATCATGAATCATGAATTGAATCATGAATCATGAATCATGATTTGAATCATGAATCATGAATTCAATCATGAAATAAATCATGAATCAGGAATCGAATCATGAATTCAATCATGAATCATAAATCGAATCATGAATTATGAATTGAATCAGGAATCGAATCATGAATTGAATCATGAATCATGAATTGAATCATGATTTTAATTATGAATCATGAATCATGAATTGAATCATGAATCATGAATCATGAATCATGAATTGAATCATGAATCATGAATCATGAATTGAATTATGAATTGAATCATGAATCATGAATTGAATCATGAATCATGAATCATGAAATGAATCATGAATCATGAATCATGAATCATGAATCATGAATCATGAATTGAATTATGAATCATGAATTGAATCATGAATCGAATCATGAATCATGAATCGAATCATGAATCATGAATTGTATCATGAATCATGAATCATGAATTGAATCATGAATCATGAATTGAATCATGAATCATGAATCATGAATCATGAATCATGAATTGAATCATGAATCATGAATCATGAATCGAATCATGAATCAAGAATTGAATCATGAATCATGAATTATGAATCATGAATTGAATCATGAATCATGAATCATGAATTGAATCATGAATCATGAATCATGAATTGAATCATGAATCATGAATCATGAATTGAATCATGAATCATGAATCATGAATCATGAATCATGAATCGAATCATGAATCATGAATCGAATCATGAATCATGAATCGAATAATGAATCATGAATCATGAATCATGAATTGAATCATGAATCATGAATTGAATCATGAATCATGGATCGAATCATGAATTGAATTATGAATCATGAATCGAATCATGAATCATGAATTGAATCATGAATCATGAATCATGAATCATAAGTTGAATCATAATACATGAATCATGAATCATGAATCAAATCATGAATCATGAATCATGAATTGAATCATGAATTGAATCATGAATCATGAATCGAATCATGAATCATGAATCGAATCATGAATCATGAATTGAATCATGAATTGAATCATGAATCATTAATTGAATCATGAATCATGAATCATAAATCCAATCATGAATCATGAATTGAATCATGAATTGAATCATTAATCATGAATTGAATCATGAATCATGAATTATGAATCATGAATTGAATCATGAATCATGAATCATGAATTGAATCATGAATTGAATCATGAATCATGAATTGAATCATGAATCATGAATTATGAATCATGAATTGAATCATGAATAATGAATCATGAATTGAATCATGAATCATGAATCATGAATTGAATCATGAATTATGAATCATGAATTGAATCATGAATCATGAATCATGAATTGAATCATGAATCATGAATCATGAATCATAAATCGAATCATGAATCATGAATCGAATCATGAATCATGAATTGAATCATGAATCATGAATCATGAATTGAATCATGAATCATGAATCATGAATTGAATCATGAATCAAATCATGAATCATGAATCGAATCATGAATCATGAATTGAATCATGAATCATGAATCATGAATTGAATCATGAATCATGAATCATGAATCATGAATCGAATCATGAATCATGAATCATGAATCGAATCATGAATCATGAATTGAATCATGAATCATGAATCATGAATTGAATCAGGAATCATGAATCATGAATCATGAATCGAATCATGAATCATGAATCAAGAATCATGAATCAAATCATGAATTGAATCATGAATCATGAATTGAATCATGAATCATGAATCATGATTTGAATCATGAATCATGAATTCAATCATGAAATAAATCATGAATCAGGAATCGAATCATGAATTCAATCATGAATCATAAATCGAATCATGAATTATGAATTGAATCAGGAATCGAATCATGAATTGAATCATGAATCATGAATTGAATCATGATTTTAATTATGAATCATGAATCATGAATTGAATCATGAATCATGAATCATGAATCATGAATTGAATCATGAATCATGAATCATGAATTGAATTATGAATTGAATCATGAATCATGAATTGAATCATGAATCATGAATCATGAAATGAATCATGAATCATGAATCATGAATCATGAATCATGAATCATGAATTGAATTATGAATCATGAATTGAATCATGAATCGAATCATGAATCATGAATCGAATCATGAATCATGAATTGTATCATGAATCATGAATCATGAATTGAATCATGAATCATGAATTGAATCATGAATCATGAATCATGAATCATGAATCATGAATTGAATCATGAATCATGAATCATGAATCGAATCATGAATCAAGAATTGAATCATGAATCATGAATTATGAATCATGAATTGAATCATGAATCATGAATCATGAATTGAATCATGAATCATGAATCATGAATTGAATCATGAATCATGAATCATGAATTGAATCATGAATCATGAATCATGAATCATGAATCATGAATCGAATCATGAATCATGAATCATGAATCGAATCATGAATCATGAATTGAATCATGAATCGTGAATCATGAATTGAATCATGAATCATGAATCACGATTGAATCATGAATCATGAATCATGAATCATGAATCGAATCATGAATCATGAATTGAATCATGAATCATGAATCATGAATTGAATCATGAATCATGAATCATGAATTGAATCATGAAGCATGAATCATGAATCATAAATTGAATCATAAATCATGAATCATGAATTGTATCATGAATCATGAATCGAATCATGAATCATGAATTGAATCATGAATTGAATCATGAATCATGAATCGAATCATGAATCATGAATTGAATCATGAATCATGAATCATAAATCGAATCATGAATTATGAATTGAATCATGAATCGAATCATGAATTGAATCATTAATCATGAATTGAATCATGAATCATGAATTGAATCATGAATCATGAATTATGAATCATGAATTGAATCATGAATCATGAATCATGAATTGAATCATGAATCATGAATCATGAATCGAATCATGAATTGAATCATGAATCATGAATCATGAATTAAATCATGAATCATGAATTAATGAATTGAATCATGAATTATGAATCATGAATTGAATCATGAATCATGAATCATGAATTAAATCATGAATCATGAATCATGAATCGAATCATGAATTGAATCATGAATCATGAATCATGAATTAAATCATGAATCATGAATTAATGAATTGAATCATGAATTATGAATCATGAATTGAATCATGAATCATGAATCATGAATTAAATCATGAATCATGAATTAATGAATTGAATCATGCATTATGAATCATGAATTGAATCATGAATCATGAATCATGAAATGAATCATGAATCATGAATCATAAATCGAATCATGAATTATGAATTGAATCATGAATCGAATCATGAATTGAATCATTAATCATGAATTGAATCATGAATCATGAATTGAATCATGAATCATGAGTTGAATCATGAATTGAATCATGAGTTGAATCATGAATAATAAATTGAATCATGAATCATGAATCATGAATTGAATCATGAATCATGAATCGAATCATAAATCATGAATCATGAATCATGATTCATGAATTGAATCATGAATCATGAATCATGAATCATGAATTGAATCATGAGTTGAATCATGAATCATAAATTGAATCATGAATCATGAATTGAATCATGAATTGAATCATGAATCGAATCTTAAATCATGAATCATGAATCATGATTCATGAATTGAATCATGAATCATGAATTATGAATCGAATCATGAATCATGAATTAAATCATGAGTTGAATCATGAATCATAAATTGAATCATGAATCATGAAATGAATCATGAATTGAATCATGAATTGAATCATGATTCATGAATCATGAATTGAATCATGAATCATGAATCATGAATCATGAATCATGAATTCAATCATGAATCATGATTTGAATCAGGAATCGAATCATGAATCATGAATTGAATCATGATTTTAATTATGAATCATGAATTGAATCATGAATCATGAATCATGAATCATGAATTGAATTATGAATTGAATCATGAATCTTGAATCATGAATTGAATCATGAATCATGAATCATAAATCATGAATCATGAATCATGAATTGAATTATGAATTGAATCATGAATCATGAATTGAATCATGAATCATGAATCATGAATTGAATCATGAATCATGAATCATGAATTGAATCATGAATCATGAATCGAATCATGAATCATGAATCGAATCATGAATCATGAATTGTATCATGAATCATGAATCATGAATTGAATCATGAATCATGAATCATGAATTGAATCATGAATCATGAATCATGAATCATGAATCGAATCATAATTCATGAATCATGAATCATGAATTGAATCATGAATTATGAATCATGAATTGAATCATGAATCATGAATCATGAATTGAATCATGAATCATGAATCATGAATCATAAATCGAATCATGAATCATGAATCGAATCATGAATCATGAATTGAATCATGAATCATGAATCAAGAATTGAATCATGAATCATGAATCATGAATTGAATCATGAATCATGAATCATGAATCATGAATCGAATCATGAATCATGAATCATGAATCATGAATTGAATCATGAATCATGAATCGAATCATGAATTGAATCATGAGTTGAATCATGAATCATAAATTGAATCATGAATCATGAATCATGAATTGAATCATGAATCATGAATCGAATCATAAATCATGAATCATGAATCATGATTCATGAATTGAATCATGAATCATGAATTATGAATTGAATCATGAATCATGAATTAAATCATGAGTTGAATCATGAATCATAAATTGAATCATGAATCATGAAATGAATCATGAATTGAATCATGAATTGAATCATGATTCATGAATCATGATTCATGAATCATGAATTAAATCATGAATCATGAATCATGAATCATGAATTCAATCATGAATCATGATTTGAATCAGGAATCATGAATCATGAATTGAATCATGAATCATGAATCATGAATCGAATCATGAATCATGAATTGAATCATGAATCATGAATCATGAATTGAATCATGAATCATGAATCATGAATTGAATCATGAATCATGAATCATGAATCGAATCATGAATCATGAATCATGAATCGAATCATGAATCATGAATTGAATCATGAATCATGAATCATGAATCGAATCATGAATCATGAATTAATGAAATGAATCATGAATCATGAATCATGAATCGAATCATGAATCATGAATCATGAATTGAATCATGAATCATGAATCGAATCATGAATCATGAATTGAATCATGAATCATGAATCATGAATTGAATCATGAATCATGAATTAATGAATTGAATCATGAATCATGAATCATGAATCGAATCATGAATCATGAATCATGAATTGAATCATGAATCATGAATCTAATCATGAATCATGAATTGAAACATTATTTGAATCATGTATCATGAATTGAATAAGGAATCGAATCATGAATTGAATTATGAATCATGAAATGAATCATGAGTCATGAATAATGAATTGAATCATGAATCATAAATCATGAATCATGAATTGAATCATGAATCATGAATCGAATCATGTATCATGAATCATGAATTGAATCATGAATCTAGAATCGAATCATGAATCATGAATCATGAATCATGAATTGAATCATGAATCATGAATTGAATCAGGAATCGAATCATGAATTCAATCATGAATCATAAATCGAATCATGAATCATGAATTGAATCAGAAATCGAATCATGAATTCAATCATGAATCATGAATTGAATCATGATTTTAATTATGAATCATGAATCATGAATTGAATCATGAATCATGAATTGAATCATGAATCATGAATCATGAATTGAATCATGAATCATGAATCATGAATTGAATCATGAATCATGAATCGAATCATGAATCATGAATCGAATCATGAATCATAAATTGTATCATGAATCATGAATCATGAATTGAATCATGAATCATGAATCATGAATTGAATCATGAATCATGAATCATGAATCATGAATCGAATCATGAATCATGAATCATGAATCGAATCATGAATCATGAATTGAATCATGAATCATGAATTATGAATCATGAATTGAATCATGAATCATGAATCATAAATTGAATCATGAATCATGAATCATGAATTAAATCATGAATCATGAATCATGAATTGAATCATGAATTATGAATAATGAATCATGAATCGAATCATGAATCATGAATCATGAATCGAATCATGAATCATGAATTAAATCATGAATCATGAATCATGAATTGAATCATGAATCATGAATTGAATCATAAATCATGAATTGAATCATGAATTGAATCATGAATCAAGAATCGAATCATGAATCATGAATTGAATCAAGAATCATGAATCATGAATCATAAATTGAATCATAAATCATGAATCATGAAATGAATCATGAATCATGAATCGAATCATGTATCATGAATCATGAATTGAATCATGAATCATGAATCGAATCATGAATCATGAATCATGAATCATGAATTGAATCATGAATCATGAATTGAATCAGGAATCAAATCATGAATTCAATCATGAATCATAAATCGAATCATGAATCATGAATTGAATCAGAAATCGAATCATGAATTCAATCATGAATCATGAATTGAATCATGATTTTAATTATGAATCATGAATCATGAATTGAATCATGAATCATGAATCATGAATTGAATTATGAATTGAATCATGAATCTTGAATCATGAATTGAATCATGAATCATGAATCATAAATCATGAATCATGAATCATGAATCATGATTCATGAATCATGAATTGAATTATGAATTGAATCATGAATCATGAATCATGAATTGAATTATGAATCATGAATTGTATCATGAATCATGAATCATGAATTGAATCATGAATCATGAATCATGAATTGAATCATGAATCATGAATCATGAATCATGAATCGAATCATGAATCATGAATCATGAATCGAATCATGAATCATGAATTGAATCATGAATCATGAATCATGAATCGAATCATGAATCATGAATTAATGAAATGAATCATGAATCATGAATCGAATCATGAATCATGAATCATGAATTGAATCATGAATCATGAATCGAATCATGAATCATGAATTGAATCATGAATCATGAATTAATGAATTGAATCATGAATCATGAATCATGAATCGAATCATGAATCATGAATCATGAATTGAATCATGAATCATGAATCTAATCATGAATCATGAATTGAAACATTATTTGAATCATGTATCATGAATTGAATAAGGAATCGAATCATGAATTGAATTATGAATCATGAAATGAATCATGAGTCATGAATAATGAATTGAATCATGAATCATAAATCATGAATCATGAATTGAATCATGAATCATGAATCGAATCATGTATCATGAATCATGAATTGAATCATGAATCTAGAATCGAATCATGAATCATGAATCATGAATCATGAATTGAATCATGAATCATGAATTGAATCAGGAATCGAATCATGAATTCAATCATGAATCATAAATCGAATCATGAATCATGAATTGAATCAGAAATCGAATCATGAATTCAATCATGAATCATGAATTGAATCATGATTTTAATTATGAATCATGAATCATGAATTGAATCATGAATCAAGAATCAAATCATGAATCATGAATTGAATCAAGAATCATGAATCATGAATCATAAATTGAATCATAAATCATGAATCATGAAATGAATCATGAATCATGAATCGAATCATGTATCATGAATCATGAATTGAATCATGAATCATGAATCGAATCATGAATCATGAATCATGAATCATGAATTGAATCATGAATCATGAATTGAATCAGGAATCAAATCATGAATTCAATCATGAATCATAAATCGAATCATGAATCATGAATTGAATCAGAAATCGAATCATGAATTCAATCATGAATCATGAATTGAATCATGATTTTAATTATGAATCATGAATCATGAATTGAATCATGAATCATGAATCATGAATTGAATTATGAATTGAATCATGAATCTTGAATCATGAATTGAATCATGAATCATGAATCATAAATCATGAATCATGAATCATGATTCATGAATCATGAATTGAATTATGAATTGAATCATGAATCATGAATTGAATCATGAATCATGAATCATGAATTGAATTATGAATCATGAATTGTATCATGAATCATGAATCATGAATTGAATCATGAATCATGAATCATGAATTGAATCATGAATCATGAATCATGAATCGAATCATGAATCATGAATCATGAATCGAATCATGAATCATGAATTGAATCATGAATCATGAATCATGAATCGAATCATGAATCATGAATTAATGAAATGAATCATGAATCATGAATCATGAATCGAATCATGAATCATGAATCATGAATTGAATCATGAATCATGAATCGAATCATGAATCATGAATTGAATCATGAATCATGAATCATGAATTGAATCATGAATCATGAATTAATGAATTGAATCATGAATCATGAATCATGAATCGAATCATGAATCATGAATCATGAATTGAATCATGAATCATGAATCTAATCATGAATCATGAATTGAAACATTATTTGAATCATGTATCATGAATTGAATAAGGAATCGAATCATGAATTGAATTATGAATCATGAAATGAATCATGAGTCATGAATAATGAATTGAATCATGAATCATAAATCATGAATCATGAATTGAATCATGAATCATGAATCGAATCATGTATCATGAATCATGAATTGAATCATGAATCTAGAATCGAATCATGAATCATGAATCATGAATCATGAATTGAATCATGAATCATGAATTGAATCAGGAATCAAATCATGAATTCAATCATGAATCATAAATCGAATCATGAATCATGAATTGAATCAGAAATCGAATCATGAATTCAATCATGAATCATGAATTGAATCATGATTTTAATTATGAATCATGAATCATGAATTGAATCATGAATCATGAATCATGAATCATGAATTGAATTATGAATTGAATCATGAATCTTGAATCATGAATTGAATCATGAATCATGAATCATAAATCATGAATCATGAATCATGAATCATAAATCATGAATCATGAATCATGATTCATGAATCATGAATCATGAATTGAATTATGAATTGAATCATGAATCATGAATTGAATCATGAATCATGAATCATGAAATGAATCATGAATCATGAATCATGAATTGAATTATGAATCATGAATTGTATCATGAATCATGAATTGAATCATGAATCATGAATCATGAATCATGAATCGAATCATGAATCATGAATTGAATCATGAATCATGAATCATGAATTGAATCATGAATCATGAATTAATGAATTGAATCATGAATCATGAATCATGAATCATGAATCGAATCATGAATCATGAATCATGAATTGAATCATGAATCATGAATCGAATCATGAATCATAAATTGAATCATGAATCATGAATCATGAATTGAATCATGAATCATGAATTAATGAATTGAATCATGAATCATGAATCATGAATCGAATCATGAATCATGAATCATGAATTGAATCATGAATCATGAATCGAATCATGTATCATGAATTGAAACATTATTTGAATCATGTATCATGAATTGAATAAGGAATCGAATCATGAATTGAATTATGAATCATGAAATGAATCATGAGTCATGAATAATGAATTGAATCATGAATCATGAATCATGAATTGAATCATGAATCATGAATCATGAATCGAATCATGAATCATGAATTGAATCATGAATCATGAATCGAATCATGAATCATGAATTGAATCATGAATTGAATCATGAATCATGAATTAATGAATTAAATCATGAATCATGAATCATGAATCAAATCATGAATCATGAATCATGAATTGAATCATGAATCATGAATCGAATCATGAATCATGAATTGAAACATTATTTGAATCATGTATCATGAATTGAATCATGAATTATGAATCATGAATCATGAATCGAATCATGAATCATAAATCATGAATCGAATCATGAATCATGAATTAAATCATGAATCATGAATCATGAATTGAATCATGAATCATGAATTGAATCATGAATCATGAATCATGAATCATGAATCGAATCATGAATCATGAATCATGAATCGAATCATGAATCATGAATTGAATCATGAATCATGAATCGAATCATGAATCATGAATTGAATCATGAATCATGAATCATGAATTGAATCATGAATCATGAATTAATGAATTAAATCATGAATCATGAATCGAATCATGAATCATGAATTGAATCATGAATCATGAATCATGAATTGAATCATGAATCATGAATTAATGAATTAAATCATGAATCATGAATCATGAATCGAATCATGAATCATGAATCATGAATTGAATCATGAATCATGAATCGAATCATGAATCATGAATTGAAACATTATTTGAATCATGTATCATGAATTGAATCATGAATTATGAATCATGAATCATGAATCGAATCATGAATCATGAATCATGAATCGAATCATGAATCATGAATTAAATCATGAATCATGAATCATGAATTGAATCATGAATCATGAATCATTAATCATGAATCATGAATCATGAATCATGAATCGAATCATGAATCATGAATCGAATCATGAATCATGAATCGAATCATGAATCATGAATTGAATCATGAATCATGAATCAAGAATCATGAATCGAAACATGAATCATTAATTGAATCATGAATCATGAATCATGAATCATGAATTGAATCATGAATCATTAATCATGAATCGAATAATGAATAATGAATCATGAATCATGAATTGAATCATGAATCATGAATCAAGAATCATGAATCGAAACATGAATCATGAATTGAATCATGAATCATGAATCATGAATCATGAATTGAATCATGAATCATGAATTAAATCATGAATCATGAATTGAATCATGAATTGAATCATGAATCAAGAATTGAATCATGAATCATGAATTAAATCAAGAATCATGAATTGAATTATGAATTGAATCATGAATCATGAATCATGAATCATGAATCGAATCATGAATCATGAATTGAATCATGAATCATGAATCGAATCATGAATCATGAATTGAATCATGAATTGAATCATGAATCATGAATTAATGAATTAAATCATGAATCATGAATCATGAATCAAATCATGAATCATGAATCATGAATTGAATCATGAATCATGAATCGAATCATGAATCATGAATTGAAACATTATTTGAATCATGTATCATGAATTGAATCATGAATTATGAATCATGAATCATGAATCGAATCATGAATCATAAATCATGAATCGAATCATGAATCATGAATTAAATCATGAATCATGAATCATGAATTGAATCATGAATCATGAATTGAATCATGAATCATGAATCATGAATCATGAATCGAATCATGAATCATGAATCATGAATCGAATCATGAATCATGAATTGAATCATGAATCATGAATCGAATCATGAATCATGAATTGAATCATGAATCATGAATCATGAATTGAATCATGAATCATGAATTAATGAATTAAATCATGAATCATGAATCGAATCATGAATCATGAATTGAATCATGAATCATGAATCATGAATTGAATCATGAATCATGAATTAATGAATTAAATCATGAATCATGAATCATGAATCGAATCATGAATCATGAATCATGAATTGAATCATGAATCATGAATCGAATCATGAATCATGAATTGAAACATTATTTGAATCTTGAATCATGAATTGAATCATGAATCATGAATCATAAATCATGAATCATGAATCATGAATCATGAATTGAATTATGAATTGAATCATGAATCATGAATCGAATCATGAATCATGAATTGAATCATGAATCATGAATCAAGAATCATGAATCGAAACATGAATCATGAGTTTAATCATGAGTCATGAATCATGAATCGAATAATGAATCATGAATAATGAATCATGAATTGAATCATGAATCAAGAATCATGAATCGAAACATGAATCATGAATTGAATCATGAATCATGAATCATGAATCATGAATTGAATCATGAATCATGAATCATGAATCGAATAATGAATCATGAATCATGAATTGAATCATGAATCATGAATCATAAATCATGAATCGAAACATGAATCATGAATTGAATCATGAATCATGAATCATGAATCATGAATTGAATTATGAATTGAATCATGAATCATGAATTGAATCATGAATCATGAATCATGAATTGAATCATGAATCATGAATCATGAAATGAATCATGAATCATGAATTGAATTATGAATCATGAATTGTATCATGAATCATGAATCATGAATCGAATCATGAATCATGAATCATGAATCGAATCATGAATCATGAATTAAATCATGAATCATGAATCATGAATTGAATCATGAATCATGAATCATTAATCATGAATCATGAATCATGAATCATGAATCGAATCATGAATCATGAATCGAATCATGAATCATGAATCGAATCATGAATCATGAATTGAATCATGAATCATGAATCAAGAATCATGAATCGAAACATGAATCATTAATTGAATCATGAATCATGAATCATGAATCATGAATTGAATCATGAATCATTAATCATGAATCGAATAATGAATAATGAATCATGAATCATGAATTGAATCATGAATCATGAATCAAGAATCATGAATCGAAACATGAATCATGAATTGAATCATGAATCATGAATCATGAATCATGAATTGAATCATGAATCATGAATTAAATCATGAATCATGAATTGAATCATGAATTGAATCATGAATCAAGAATTGAATCATGAATCATGAATTAAATCAAGAATCATGAATTGAATTATGAATTGAATCATGAATCATGAATCATGAATCATGAATTGAATTATGAATTGAATCATGAATCATGAATCATGAATCATGAATCATGAATCATGAATCATGAATTGAATTATGAATTGAATCATGAATCATGAATTGAATCATGAATCATGAATCATGAATTGAATCATGAATCATGAATCATGAAATGAATCATGAATCATGAATTGAATTATGAATCATGAATTGTATCATGAATCATGAATCATGAATTGAATCATGAATCATGAATTGAATCATGAATCATGAATCATGAATCATGAATTGTATCATGAATCATGAATCATGAATTGAATCATGAATCATGAATTGAATCATGAATCATGAATCATGAATCATGAATCGAATCATGAATCATGAATCATGAATCGAATCATGAATCATGAATTGAATCATGAATCATGAATCATGAATTGAATCATGAATCATGAATTAATGAATTGAATCATGAATCATGAATCGAATCATGAATCATGAATTGAATCATGAATCATGAATCGAATCATGAATCATGAATTGAATCATGAATCATGAATCATGAATTGAATCATGAATCATGAATTAATGAATTAAATCATGAATCATGAATCATGAATCGAATCATGAATCATGAATCATGAATTGAATCATGAATCATGAATCGAATCATGAATCATGAATTGAAACATTATTTGAATCATGTATCATAAATTGAATCATGAATTATGAATCATGAATCATGAATCGAATCATGAATCATGAATCATGAATCGAATCATGAATCATGAATTAAATCATGAATCATGAATCATGAATTGAATCATGAATCATGAATCATTAATCATGAATCATGAATCATGAATCATGAATCTAATCATGAATCATGAATCATGAATCATGAATCGAATCATGAATCATGAATCGAATCATGAATCATGAATTGAATCATGAATCATGAATCAAGAATCATGAATCGAAACATGAATCATGAATTGAATCATGAATCATGAATCATGAATCATGAATTGAATCATGAATAATGAATCATGAATCATGAATTGAATCATGAATCATGAATCAAGAATCATGAATTGAATCATGAATCATGAATCATGAATCATGAATCATGAATCATGAATCATGAATTGAATCATGAATCATGAATTAAATCATGAATCATGAATTGAATCATGAATTGAATCATGAATCAAGAATCGAATCATGAATCATGAATTGAATCAAGAATCATGAATCATGAATCATAAATAGAATCATAAATCATGAATCATGAATTGAATCATGAATCATGAATCGAATCATGTATAATGAATCATGAATTGAATCATGAATCATGAATCGAATCATGAATCATGAATCATGAATCATGAATTGAATCATGAATCGAATCATGAATCATAAATTGAATCATGAATCATGAATTGAATCAGGAATCGAATCATGAATTGAATCATGAATCATAAATCGAATCATGAATCATGAATTGAATCAGGAATCGAATCATGAATTGAATCATGAATCATGAATTGAATCATGATTTTAATTATGAATCATGAATCATGAATCATGAATCGAATCATGAATCATGAATCATGAATCGAATCATGAATCATGAATTGAATCATGAATCATGAATCGAATCATGAATCATGAATTGAATCATGAATCATGAATCGAATCATGAATCATGAATCATGAATTGAATCATGAATCATGAATTGAATCATGAATCATGAATCGAATCATGAATCATGAATTGAATCATGAATCATGAATCATGAATTGAATCATGAATCATGAATTAATGAATTAAATCATGAATCATGAATCGAATCATGAATCATGAATTGAATCATGAATCATGAATCATGAATTGAATCATGAATCATGAATTAATGAATTAAATCATGAATCATGAATCATGAATCGAATCATGAATCATGAATCATGAATTGAATCATGAATCATGAATCGAATCATGAATCATGAATTGAAACATTATTTGAATCATGTATCATGAATTGAATCATGAATTATGAATCATGAATCATGAATCGAATCATGAATCATGAATCATGAATCGAATCATGAATCATGAATTAAATCATGAATCATGAATCATGAATTGAATCATGAATCATGAATCATTAATCATGAATCATGAATCATGAATCATGAATCGAATCATGAATCATGAATCGAATCATGAATCATGAATCGAATCATGAATCATGAATTGAATCATGAATCATGAATCAAGAATCATGAATCGAAACATGAATCATTAATTGAATCATGAATCATGAATCATGAATCATGAATTGAATCATGAATCATTAATCATGAATCGAATAATGAATAATGAATCATGAATCATGAATTGAATCATGAATCATGAATCAAGAATCATGAATCGAAACATGAATCATGAATTGAATCATGAATCATGAATCATGAATCATGAATTGAATCATGAATCATGAATTAAATCATGAATCATGAATTGAATCATGAATTGAATCATGAATCAAGAATTGAATCATGAATCATGAATTAAATCAAGAATCATGAATTGAATTATGAATTGAATCATGAATCATGAATCATGAATCATGAATCGAATCATGAATCATGAATTGAATCATGAATCATGAATCGAATCATGAATCATGAATTGAATCATGAATTGAATCATGAATCATGAATTAATGAATTAAATCATGAATCATGAATCATGAATCATGAATCATGAATTGAATCATGAATCATGAATCGAATCATGAATCATGAATTGAAACATTATTTGAATCATGTATCATGAATTGAATCATGAATTATGAATCATGAATCATGAATCGAATCATGAATCATAAATCATGAATCGAATCATGAATCATGAATTAAATCATGAATCATGAATCATGAATTGAATCATGAATCATGAATTGAATCATGAATCATGAATCATGAATCATGAATCGAATCATGAATCATGAATCATGAATCAAATCATGAATCATGAATTGAATCATGAATCATGAATCGAATCATGAATCATGAATTGAATCATGAATCATGAATCATGAATTGAATCATGAATCATGAATTAATGAATTAAATCATGAATCATGAATCGAATCATGAATCATGAATTGAATCATGAATCATTAATCATGAATTGAATCATGAATCATGAATTAATGAATTAAATCATGAATCATGAATCATGAATCGAATCATGAATCATGAATCATGAATTGAATCATGAATCATGAATCGAATCATGAATCATGAATTGAAACATTATTTGAATCATGTATCATGAATTGAATCATGAATTATGAATCATGAATCATGAATCGAATCATGAATCATGAATCATGAATCGAATCATGAATCATGAATTAAATCATGAATCATGAATCATGAATTGAATCATGAATCATGAATCATTAATCATGAATCATGAATCATGAATCATGAATCGAATCATGAATCATGAATCGAATCATGAATCATGAATCGAATCATGAATCATGAATTGAATCATGAATCATGAATCAAGAATCATGAATCGAAACATGAATCATTAATTGAATCATGAATCATGAATCATGAATCATGAATTGAATCATGAATCATTAATCATGAATCGAATAATGAATAATGAATCATGAATCATGAATTGAATCATGAATCATGAATCAAGAATCATGAATCGAAACATGAATCATGAATTGAATCATGAATCATGAATCATGAATCATGAATTGAATCATGAATCATGAATTAAATCATGAATCATGAATTGAATCATGAATTGAATCATGAATCAAGAATTGAATCATGAATCATGAATTAAATCAAGAATCATGAATTGAATTATGAATTGAATCATGAATCATGAATCATGAATCATGAATTGAATTATGAATTGAATCATGAATCATGAATCATGAATCATGAATCATGAATCATGAATTGAATTATGAATTGAATCATGAATCATGAATTGAATCATGAATCATGAATCATGAATTGAATCATGAATCATGAATCATGAAATGAATCATGAATCATGAATTGAATTATGAATCATGAATTGTATCATGAATCATGAATCATGAATTGAATCATGAATCATGAATTGAATCATGAATCATGAATCATGAATCATGAATTGTATCATGAATCATGAATCATGAATTGAATCATGAATCATGAATTGAATCATGAATCATGAATCATGAATCATGAATCGAATCATGAATCATGAATCATGAATCGAATCATGAATCATGAATTGAATCATGAATCATGAATCATGAATTGAATCATGAATCATGAATTAATGAATTGAATCATGAATCATGAATCGAATCATGAATCATGAATTGAATCATGAATCATGAATCGAATCATGAATCATGAATTGAATCATGAATCATGAATCATGAATTGAATCATGAATCATGAATTAATGAATTAAATCATGAATCATGAATCATGAATCGAATCATGAATCATGAATCATGAATTGAATCATGAATCATGAATCGAATCATGAATCATGAATTGAAACATTATTTGAATCATGTATCATAAATTGAATCATGAATTATGAATCATGAATCATGAATCGAATCATGAATCATGAATCATGAATCGAATCATGAATCATGAATTAAATCATGAATCATGAATCATGAATTGAATCATGAATCATGAATCATTAATCATGAATCATGAATCATGAATCATGAATCTAATCATGAATCATGAATCATGAATCATGAATCGAATCATGAATCATGAATCGAATCATGAATCATGAATTGAATCATGAATCATGAATCAAGAATCATGAATCGAAACATGAATCATGAATTGAATCATGAATCATGAATCATGAATCATGAATTGAATCATGAATAATGAATCATGAATCATGAATTGAATCATGAATCATGAATCAAGAATCATGAATTGAATCATGAATCATGAATCATGAATCATGAATCATGAATCATGAATCATGAATTGAATCATGAATCATGAATTAAATCATGAATCATGAATTGAATCATGAATTGAATCATGAATCAAGAATCGAATCATGAATCATGAATTGAATCAAGAATCATGAATCATGAATCATAAATAGAATCATAAATCATGAATCATGAATTGAATCATGAATCATGAATCGAATCATG
This sequence comes from Mixophyes australis, assembly GCA_036250195.1. NCBI lineage: Eukaryota > Metazoa > Chordata > Amphibia > Anura > Limnodynastidae > Mixophyes > Mixophyes australis. Next base: position 899,860 of record JAVHZZ010000027.1, read on the forward strand.
TATAATGAATCATGAATTGAATCATGAATCATGAATCGAATCATGAATCATGAATCATGAATCATGAATTGAATCATGAATCGAATCATGAATCATAAATTGAATCATGAATCATGAATTGAATCAGGAATCGAATCATGAATTGAATCATGAATCATAAATCGAATCATGAATCATGAATTGAATCAGGAATCGAATCATGAATTGAATCATGAATCATGAATTGAATCATGATTTTAATTATGAATCATGAATCATAAATTGAATAATGAATCATGAATCATGAATCATGAATTGAATTATGAATTGAATCATGAATCTTGAATCATGAATTGAATCATGAATCATGAATCATAAATCATGAATCATGAATCATGATTCATGAATCATGAATCATGAATTGAATTATGAATTGAATCATGAATCATGAATTGAATCATGAATCATGAATCATGAAATGAATCATGAATCATGAATTGAATTATGAATCATGAATCGAATCATGAATCGAATCATGAATCATGAATCGAATCATGAATCATGAATTGAATCATGAATCATGAATCGAATCATGAATCATGAATCGAATCATGAATCATGAATTGTATCATGAATCATGAATCATGAATTGAATCATGAATCATGAATCATGAATTGAATCATGAATCATGAATCATGAATTGAATCATGAATCATGAATCATGAATCGAATCATGAATCATGAATCATGAATCATGAATCAAATCATGAATCATGAATTGAATCATGAATCATGAATTATGAATCATGAATTGAATCATGAATCATGAATTATGAATCATGAATTGAATCATGAATCATGAATCATGAATTGAATCATGAATCATGAATCAAATCATGAATCATGAATCATGAATCGAATCATGAATCATGAATTGAATCATGAATCATGAATCATGAATTGAATCATGAATCATGAATCATGAATTGAATCATGAATCATGAATCATGAATCGAATCATGAATCATGAATCATGAATTGAATCATGAATAATGAATCGAATCATGAATCATGAATTGAATCATGAGTTGAATCATGAATCATAAATTGAATCATGAATCATGAATCATGAATTGAATCATGAATCATGAATTATGAATCGAATCATGAATCATGAATTAAACCATGAGTTGAATCATGAATCATAAATTGAATCATGAATCATGAAATGAATCATGAATTGAATCATGAATTGAATCATGATTCATGAATCATGAATTGAATCATGAATCATGAATCATGAATCATGAATCATGAATTGAATCATGAATCATGATTTGAAGCAGGAATCGAATCATGAATCATGAATTCAATCATGATTTTAATTATGAATCATGAATCATGAATTGAATCATGAATCATGAATTGAATTATGAATTGAATCATGAATCTTGAATCATGAATTGAATCATGAATCATGAATCATAAATCATGAATCATGAATCATGAATTGAATTATGAATTGAATCATGAATCATGAATTGAATCATGAATCATGAATCATGAATTGAATCATGAATCATGAATCATGAATTGAATCATGAATCATGAATCGAATCATGAATCATGAATCGAATCATGAATCATGAATCGAATCATGAATCATGAATTGTATCATGAATCATGAATCATGAATTGAATCATGAATCATGAATCATGAATTGAATCATGAATCATGAATCATGAATCATGAATCGAATCATGAATCATGAATCATGAATCGAATTATGAATCATGAATTGAATCATGAATCATGAATTATGAATCATGAATTGAATCATGATTCATGAATCATGAATTGAATCATGAATCATGAATCATGAATTGAATCATGAATCATGAATCATAAATTGAATCATGAATCATGAATCATGAATCATGAATCGAATCATGAATCATGAATCATTAATTGAATCATGAATCATGAATTGAATCATGAATCATGAATCATGAATTGAATCATGAATCATGAATCATGAATCATGAATCGAATCGTGAATCATGAATCATGAATCATGATTCGAATCATGAATCATGAATTGAATCATGAATCATGAATCAAGAATCATGAATCGAAACATGAATCATGAATTGAATCATGAATCATGAATCATGAATCATGAATTGAATAATGAATCATGAATCATAAATCAAATAATGAATAATGAATCATGAATCATGAATTGAATCATGAATTATGAATCAAGAATCATGAATCGAAACATGAATCATGAATTGAATCATGAATCATGAATCATGAATCATGAATTGAATCATGAATCATGAATCATGAATCGAATAATGAATCATGAATCATGAATCATGAATTGAATCATGAATCATGAATTGAATCATAAATCATGAATTAAATCATGAATTGAATCACGAATCAAGAATCGAATCATGAATCATGAATTGAATCAAGAATCATGAATCATGAATCATAAATTGAATCATAAATCATGAATCATGAATCGAATCATGAATTGAATCATGAATCATAAATCGAATCATGAATCATGAATTGAATCAGGAATCGAATCATGAATTGAATCATGAATCATGAATTGAATCATGATTTTAATTATGAATCATGAATCATGAATTGAATCATGAATCATGAATCATGAATCATGAATTGAATTATGAATTGAATCATGAATCTTGAATCATGAATTGAATCATGAATCATGAATCATAAATCATGAATCATGAATCATGATTCATGAATCATGATTCATGAATTGAATTATGAATTGAATCATGAATCATGAATTGAATCATGAATCATGAAATGAATCATGAATCATGAATTGAATTATGAATCATGAATCGAATCATGAATCGAATCATGAATCATGAATCGAATCATGAATCATGAATTGAATCATGAATCATGAATCATGAATCATGAATTGAATCATGAATCATGAATTGTATCATGAATCATGAATCATGAATCGAATCATGAATCATGAATCATGAATTGAATCATGAATCATGAATCATGAATCATGAATCGAATCATGAATCATGAATCATGAATCATGAATCGAATCATGAATCATGAATTGAATCATGAATCATGAATTATGAATCATGAATTGAATCATGAATCATGAATTATGAATCATGAATTGAATCATGAATCATGAATCATGAATTGAATCATGAATCATGAATCAAATCATGAATCATGAATCATGAATCGAATCATGAATCATGAATTGAATCATGAATCATGAATCATTAATTGAATCATGAATCATGAATCATGAATTGAATCATGAATCATGAATCATGAATCGAATCATGAATCATGAATCATGAATCATGAATTGAATCATGAATAATGAATCGAATCATGAATCATGAATTGAATCATGAGTTGAATCATGAATCATAAATTGAATCATGAATCATGAATCATGAATTGAATCATGAATCATGAATTATGAATCGAATCATGAATCATGAATTAAATCATGAGTTGAATCATGAATCATAAATTGAATCATGAATCATGAAATGAATCATGAATTGAATCATGAATTGAATCATGATTCATGAATCATGAATTGAATCATGAATCATGAATCATGAATTGAATCATGAATCATGATTTGAATCAGGAATCGAATCATGAATCATGAATTCAATCATGATTTTAATTATGAATCATGAATCATGAATTGAATCATGAATCATGAATTGAATTATGAATTGAATCATGAATCTTGAATCATGAATTGAATCATGAATCATGAATCATAAATCATGAATCATGAATCATGAATCATGAATTGAATTATGAATTGAATCATGAATCATGAATCATGAATTGAATCATGAATCATGAATCATGAATTGAATCATGAATCATGAATCGAATCATGAATCATGAATCGAATCATGAATCATGAATCGAATCATGAATCATGAATTGTATCATGAATCATGAATTGAATCATGAATCATGAATCATGAATTGAATCATGAATCATGAATCATGAATCGAATCATGAATCATGAATCATGAATCGAATTATGAATCATGAATTGAATTATGAATCATGAATTGAATCATGAATCATGAATCATAAATCATGAATCGAATCATGAATCATGAATCATTAATTGAATCATGAATCATGAATTGAATCATGAATCATGAATCATGAATTGAATCATGAATCATGAATCATGAATCATGAATCGAATCGTGAATCATGAATCATGAATCAAGAATCATGAATCGAAACATGAATCATGAATTGAATCATGAATCATGAATCATGAATTGAATAATGAATCATGAATCATAAATCAAATAATGAATAATGAATCATGAATCATGAATTGAATCATGAATTATGAATCAAGAATCATGAATCGAAACATGAATCATGAATTGAATCATGAATCATGAATCATGAATCATGAATTGAATCATGAATCATGAATCATGAATCGAATAATGAATCATGAATCATGAATCATGAATTGAATCATGAATCATGAATTGAATCATAAATCATGAATTAAATCATGAATTGAATCACGAATCAAGAATCGAATCATGAATCATGAATTGAATCAAGAATCATGAATCATGAATCATAAATTGAATCATAAATCATGAATCATGAATTGAATCATGAATCATGAATCGAATCATGTATCATGAATCATGAATTGAATCATGAATCATGAATCATGAATCATGAATCATGAATTGAATCATGAATCATGAATTGAATCAGGAATCGAATCATGAATTCAATCATGAATCATAAATCGAATCATGAATCATGAATTGAATCAGAAATCGAATCATGAATTCAATCATGAATCATGAATTCAATCATGAATTCAATCATGAATCATGAATTCAATCATGATTTTAATTATAAATCATGAATCATGAATTCAATCATGAATCATGAATCATGAATTAAATTATGAATTGAATCATGAATCTTGAATCATGAATTGAATCATGAATCATGAATCATGAATCATGAATCGAATCATGAATCATGAATCATGAATCGAATTATGAATCATGAATTGAATCATGAATCATGAATTATGAATCATGAATTGAATCATGATTCATGAATCATGAATTGAATCATGAATCATGAATCATGAATTGAATCATGAATCATGAATCATAAATTGAATCATGAATCATGAATCATGAATCATGAATCGAATCATGAATCATGAATCATTAATTGAATCATGAATCATGAATTGAATCATGAATCATGAATCATGAATTGAATCATGAATCATGAATCATGAATCATGAATCGAATCGTGAATCATGAATCATGAATCATGATTCGAATCATGAATCATGAATTGAATCATGAATCATGAATTGAATCATGAATCATGAATCAAGAATCATGAATCGAAACATGAATCATGAATTGAATCATGAATCATGAATCATGAATCATGAATTGAATAATGAATCATGAATCATAAATCAAATAATGAATAATGAATCATGAATCATGAATTGAATCATGAATTATGAATCAAGAATCATGAATCGAAACATGAATCATGAATTGAATCATGAATCATGAATCATGAATCATGAATTGAATCATGAATCATGAATCATGAATCGAATAATGAATCATGAATCATGAATCATGAATTGAATCATGAATCATGAATTGAATCATAAATCATGAATTAAATCATGAATTGAATCACGAATCAAGAATCGAATCATGAATCATGAATTGAATCAAGAATCATGAATCATGAATCATAAATTGAATCATAAATCATGAATCATGAATCGAATCATGAATTGAATCATGAATCATAAATCGAATCATGAATCATGAATTGAATCAGGAATCGAATCATGAATTGAATCATGAATCATGAATTGAATCATGATTTTAATTATGAATCATGAATCATGAATTGAATCATGAATCATGAATCATGAATCATGAATTGAATTATGAATTGAATCATGAATCTTGAATCATGAATTGAATCATGAATCATGAATCATAAATCATGAATCATGAATCATGATTCATGAATCATGATTCATGAATTGAATTATGAATTGAATCATGAATCATGAATTGAATCATGAATCATGAATCATGAAATGAATCATGAATCATGAATTGAATTATGAATCATGAATTGAATCATGAATCGAATCATGAATCATGAATCGAATCATGAATCATGAATTGAATCATGAATCATGAATCGAATCATGAATCATGAATCGAATCATGAATCATGAATTGTATCATGAATCATGAATCATGAATTGAATCATGAATCATGAATCATGAATTGAATCATGAATCATGAATCATGAATCGAATCATGAATCATGAATCATGAATCATGAATCGAATCATGAATCATGAATTGAATCATGAATCATGAATTATGAATCATGAATTGAATCATGAATCATGAATTATGAATCATGAATTGAATCATGAATCATGAATTGAATCATGAATCATGAATCAAATCATGAATCATGAATCATGAATCGAATCATGAATCATGAATTGAATCATGAATCATGAATCATTAATTGAATCATGAATCATGAATCATGAATTGAATCATGAATCATGAATCATGAATCGAATCATGAATCATGAATCATGAATCATGAATTGAATCATGAATAATGAATCGAATCATGAATCATGAATTGAATCATGAGTTGAATCATGAATCATAAATTGAATCATGAATCATGAATCATGAATTGAATCATGAATCATGAATTATGAATCGAATCATGAATCATGAATTAAATCATGAGTTGAATCATGAATCATAAATTGAATCATGAATCATGAAATGAATCATGAATTGAATCATGAATTGAATCATGATTCATGAATCATGAATTGAATCATGAATCATGAATCATGAATCTTGAATCATGAATTGAATCATGAATCATGATTTGAATCAGGAATCGAATCATGAATCATGAATTCAATCATGATTTTAATTATGAATCATGAATCATGAATTGAATCATGAATCATGAATTGAATTATGAATTGAATCATGAATCTTGAATCATGAATTGAATCATGAATCATGAATCATAAATCATGAATCATGAATCATGAATCATGAATTGAATTATGAATTGAATCATGAATCATGAATCATGAATTGAATCATGAATCATGAATCATGAATTGAATCATGAATCATGAATCGAATCATGAATCATGAATCGAATCATGAATCATGAATCGAATCATGAATCATGAATTGTATCATGAATCATGAATTGAATCATGAATCATGAATCATGAATTGAATCATGAATCATGAATCATGAATCATGAATCGAATCATGAATCATGAATCATGAATCGAATTATGAATCATGAATTGAATCATGAATCATGAATTGAATCATGAATCATGAATCATGAATCATGAATCGAATCATGAATCATGAATCATTAATTGAATCATGAATCATGAATTGAATCATGAATCATGAATCATGAATTGAATCATGAATCATGAATCATGATTCATGAATCGAATCGTGAATCATGAATCATGAATCATGATTCGAATCATGAATCATGAATTGAATCATGAATCATGAATCAAGAATCATGAATCGAAACATGAATCATGAATTGAATCATGAATCATGAATCATGAATTGAATAATGAATCATGAATCATAAATCAAATAATGAATAATGAATCATGAATCATGAATTGAATCATGAATTATGAATCAAGAATCATGAATCGAAACATGAATCATGAATTGAATCATGAATCATGAATCATGAATCATGAATTGAATCATGAATCATGAATCATGAATCGAATAATGAATCATGAATCATGAATCATGAATTGAATCATGAATCATGAATTGAATCATAAATCATGAATTAAATCATGAATTGAATCACGAATCAAGAATCGAATCATGAATCATGAATTGAATCAAGAATCATGAATCATGAATCATAAATTGAATCATAAATCATGAAATCATGAATTGAATCATGAATCATGAATCGAATCATGTATCATGAATCATGAATTGAATCATGAATCATGAATCATGAATCATGAATCATGAATTGAATCATGAATCATGAATTGAATCAGGAATCGAATCATGAATTCAATCATGAATCATAAATCGAATCATGAATCATGAATTGAATCAGAAATCGAATCATGAATTCAATCATGAATCATGAATTCAATCATGAATTCAATCATGAATCATGAATTCAATCATGATTTTAATTATAAATCATGAATCATGAATTCAATCATGAATCATGAATCATGAATTGAATTATGAATTGAATCATGAATCATGAATTGAATCATGAATCATGAATCATGAAATGAATCATGAATCATGAATTGAATTATGAATCATGAATTGTATCATGAATCATGAATCATGAATTGAATCATGAATCATGAATCATGAATTGAATCATGAATCATGAATCATGAATCATGAATCGAATCATGAATCATGAATCATGAATCGAATCATGAATCATGAATTGAATCATGAATCATGAATCATGAATTGAATCATGAATCATGAATTAATGAATTGAATTATGAATCATGAATCATGAATCGAATCATGAATCATGAATTGAATCATGAATCATGAATCGAATCATGAATCATGAATTGAATCATGAATCATGAATCATGAATTGAATCATGAATCATGAATTAATGAATTAAATCATGAATCATGAATCGAATCATGAATCATGAATCATGAATTGAATCATGAATCATGAATCGAATCATGAATCATGAATTGAAACATTATATGAATCATGTATCATGAATTGAAGCAGGAATCGAATCATGAATTGAATTATGAATCATGAAATGAATCATGAGTCATGAATAATGAATTGAATCATGAATCATGAATCATGAATCATGAATTGAATCATGAATCATGAATCATGAATCGAATCATGAATCATGAATCGAATCATGAATCATGAATTGAATCATGAGTTGAATCATGAATCATAAATTGAATCATGAATCATGAATCATGAATCATGAATCGAATCATGAATTGAATCATGAATCATGAATCGAATCATGAATCATGAATTGAAACATTATTTGAATCATGTATCATGAATTGAATCAGGAATCGAATCATGAATTGAATTATGAATCATGAAATGAATCATGAGTCATGAATAATGAATTGAATCATGAATCATGAATCATGAATCATAAATTGAATCATGAATCATGAATCATGAATCGAATCATGAATCATGAATCGAATCATGAATCATGAATTGAATCATGAATCATGAATTGAATCATGAATCATGAATAATGAATTGAATCATGAATCATGAATCATGAATCGAATCTTGAATCATGAATCGAATCATGAATCATGAATTGAATCATGAATCATGAATCATGAATTGAATCATGAATCATGAATTGAATCATAATTCATGAATCATGAATCATGAATCATGAATCATGAATCATGAATCGAATCATGAATCATGAATTGAATCATGAATCATGAATCATGAATTGAATCATGAATCATAATTCATGAATTGAATCATGAATCATGAATCATGAATCATGAATTGAATCATGAATCATGAATTGAATCAGGAATCGAATCATGAATTCAATCATGAATCATAAATCGAATCATGAATCATGAATTGAATCAGAAATCGAATCATGAATTCAATCATGAATCATGAATTCAATCATGAATTCAATCATGAATCATGAATTCAATCATGATTTTAATTATGAATCATGAATCATGAATTCAATCATGAATCATGAATCATGAATTAAATTATGAATTGAATCATGAATCTTGAATCATGAATTGAATCATGAATCATGAATCATAAATCATGAGTCATGAATCATGAATCATAAATCATGAATCATGAATCATGAATTGAATTATGAATTGAATCATGAATCATGAATTGAATCATGAATCATGAATCATGAAATGAATCATGAATCATAAATTGAATTATGAATCATGAATTGTATCATGAATCATGAATCATGAATTGAATCATGAATCATGAATTGAATCATGAATCATGAATCATGAATCATGAATCGAATCATGAATCATGAATCATGAATCGAATCATGAATCATGAATTGAATCATGAATCATGAATCATGAATTGAATCATGAATCATGAATTAATGAATTGAATCATGAATCATGAATCATGAATCGAATCATGAATCATGAATTGAATCATGAATCATGAATCGAATCATGAATCATAAATTGAATCATGAATCATGAATCATGAATTGAATCATGAATCATGAATTAATGAATTAAATCATGAATCATGAATCGAATCATGAATCATGAATCATGAATTGAATCATGAATCATGAATCGAATCATGAATCATGAATTGAAACATTATTTGAATCATGTATCATGAATTGAAGCAGGAATCGAATCATGAATTGAATTATGAATCATGAAATGAATCATGAGTCATGAATAATGAATTGAATCATGAATCATGAATCATGAATCATGAATTGAATCATGAATCATGAATCATGAATCGAATCATGAATCATGAATCGAATCATGAATCATGAATTGAATCATGAGTTGAATCATGAATCATAAATTGAATCATGAATCATGAATCATGAATCATGAATCGAATCATGAATTGAATCATGAATCATGAATCGAATCATGAATCATGAATTGAAACATTATTTGAATCATGTATCATGAATTGAATCAGGAATCGAATCATGAATTGAATTATGAATCATGAAATGAATCATGAGTCATGAATAATGAATTGAATCATGAATCATGAATCATAAATTGAATCATGAATCATGAATCATGAATCGAATCATGAATCATGAATCGAATCATAAATCATGAATTGAATCATGAATCATGAATTGAATCATGAATCATGAATAATGAATTGAATCATGAATCATGAATCATGAATCATGAATCGAATCTTGAATCATGAATCGAATCATGAATCATGAATTGAATCATGAATCATGAATCATGAATTGAATCATGAATCATGAATTGAAACATGAATCATGAATCATGAATCATGAATCATGAATCGAATCATGAATCATGAATTGAATCACGAATCATGAATCATGAATTGAATCATGAATCATAATTCATGAATTGAATCATGAATCATGAATCATGAATCGAATCATGAATCATGAATCATGAATCGAATCATGAATCATGAATTGAATCATGAATCATGAATTGAATCATGAATCATGAATTGAATCATGAATCATGAATCGAATAATGAATCATGAATTGAATCATGAATCATGAATCATGAATCATGAATCATAAATTGAATCATGAATCATGAATCATTAATCGAATCATGAATCATGAATCGAATCATGAATCATGAATTGAATCATGAATCATGAATTGAATCATGAATCATGAATAATGAATTGAATCATGAATCATGAATCATGAATCATGAATCGAATCTTGAATCATGAATCGAATCATGAATCATGAATTGAATCATGAATCATGAATCATGAATTGAATCATGAATCATGAATTGAAACATGAATCATGAATCATGAATCATGAATCATGAATCATGAATCATGAATCGAATCATGAATCATGAATTGAATCATGAATCATGAATCATGAATTGAATCATGAATCATAATTCATGAATTGAATCATGAATCATGAATCATGAATCGAATCATGAATCATGAATCGAATCATGAATTGAATCATTAATCATGAATTGAATCATGAATCATGAATTATGAATCATGAATTGAATCATGAATCATGAATCATGAATTGAATCATGAATCATGAATCATGAATTGAATCATGAATCATGAATTATGAATCATGAATTGAATCATGAATCATGAATCATGAATTGAATCATGAATCATGAATCATGAATCATAAATCGAATCATGAATCATGAATCGAATCATGAATCATGAATTGAATCATGAATCATGAATCATGAATTGAATCATGAATCATGAATCATGAATTGAATCATGAATCATGAATCATGAATCATGAATCATGAATTGAATCATGAATCATGAATCGAATCATGAATCATGAATCATGAATTGAATCATGAATCATGAATCATGAATTGAATCATGAATTATGAATCATGAATCATGAATCGAATCATGAATCATGAATCATGAATCGAATCATGAATCATGAATCATGAATTGAATCATGAATCATGAATCATGAATCATGAATCATGAATTGAATCATGAATCATGAATCATGAATTGAATCATGAATCATAATTCATGAATTGAATCATGAATCATGAATCATGAATCGAATCATGAATCATGAATCATGAATCGAATCATGAATCATGAATTGAATCATGAATCATGAATCATGAATCGAAACATGAATCATGAATTGAATCATGAATCATGAATTGAATCATGAATCATGAATTGAATCATGAATCATGAATCGAATAATGAATCATGAATTGAATCATGAATCATGAATCATGAATCAAGAATCATGAATCGAAACATGAATCATGAATTGAATCATGAATCATGAATCATGAATCATGAATTGAATCATGAATCATGAATCATAAATCGAATCATGAATTATGAATTGAATCATGAATCGAATCATGAATTGAATCATGAATCATGAATTGTATCATGAATCATGAATCATGAATTGAATCATGAATCATGAATCATGAAATGAATCATGAATCATGAATCATGAATTGAATCATGAATCATGAATCATGAATCATGAATCGAATAATGAATCTTGAATTTTGAATTGAATCATGAATCATGAATTGAATCATGAATCATGGATCGAATCATTAATTGAATCATGAATCATGAATCGAATCATGAATCATGAATCGAATCATGAATCATGAATCATGAATCATAAATTGAATCATAAATCATGAATCATGAATTGAATCATGAATCATGAATCGAATCATGAATCATGAATCGAATCATGAATCATGAATCATGAATCATAAATTGAATCATAAATCATGAATCATGAATTGAATCATGAATCATGAATCGAATCATGAATTATGAATCATGAATTGAATCATGAATCGAATCATGAATCATGAATTGAATCATGAATTGAATCATGAATCATGAATTGAATCATGAATCATGAATCATAAATCAAATCATGAATCATGAATTGAATCATGAATCGAATCATGAATTGAATCAGTAATCATGAATTGAATCATGAATCATGAATTGAATCATGAATCATGAATTATGAATCATGAATTAAATCATGAATCATGAATCATGAATTGAATCATGAATCATGAATTGAATCATGAATCATGAATTGAATCATGAATTATGAATCATGAATCATGAATTGAATCATGAATCATGAATCATGAATTGAATCATGAATCATGAATCATGAATCATAAATCGAATCATGAATCATGAATCGAATCATGAATCATGAATTGAATCATGAATCATGAATCATGAATTGAATCATGAATCATGAATCATGAATTGAATCATGAATCATGAATCATGAATCATGAATCATGAATCATGAATTGAATCATGAATCATGAATCGAATCATGAATCATGAATTGAATCATGATTCATGAATCATGAATTGAATCATGAATCATGAATCATGAATCATGAATTCAATCATGAATCATGATTTGAATCAGGAATCGAATCATGAATCATGAATTGAATCATGATTTTAATTATGAATCATGAATCATGAATTGAATCATGAATCATGAATCATGAATCATGAATTGAATTATGAATTGAATCATGAATCATGAATCATGAATGGAATCATGAATCATGAATCATAAATCATGAATCATGAATCATGAATTGAATTATGAATTGAATCATGAATCATGAATTGAATCATGAATCATGAATCATGAATTGAATCATGAATCATGAATCATGAATTGAATCATGAATCATGAATCGAATCATGAATCATGAATCGAATCATGAATCATGAATTGTATCATGAATCATGAATCATGAATTGAATCATGAATCATGAATCATGAATTGAATCATGAATCATGAATCATGAGTCATGAATCGAATCATGAATCATGAATCATGAATCATGAATCGAATCATGAATCATGAATTGAATCATGAATCATGAATTATGAATCATGAATTGAATCATGAATCATGAATCATGAATTGAATCATGAATCATGAATCATGAATTGAATCATGAATCATGAATCGAATCATGAATCATGAATTGAATCATGAATCATGAATAATGAATTGAATCATGAATCATGAATCATGAATCATGAATCGAATCTTGAATCATGAATCGAATCATGAATCATGAATTGAATCATGAATCATGAATCATGAATTGAATCATGAATCATGAATTGAAACATGAATCATGAATCATGAATCATGAATCATGAATCATGAATCATGAATCGAATCATGAATCATGAATTGAATCATGAATCATGAATCATGAATTGAATCATGAATCATAATTCATGAATTGAATCATGAATCATGAATCATGAATCGAATCATGAATCATGAATCGAAACATGAATCATGAATTGAATCATGAATCATGAATTGAATCATGAATCATGAATTGAATCATGAATCATGAATCGAATAATGAATCATGAATTGAATCATGAATCATGAATCATGAATCATGAATCATGAATCGAATAATGAATCTTGAATTTTGAATTGAATCATGAATCATGAATTGAATCATGAATCATGAATCAAGAATCATGAATCGAAACTAGAATCATGAATTGAATCATGAATCATGAATCATGAATTGAATCATGAATCATGAATCATGAATCATGAATCGAATAATGAATCTTGAATTTTGAATTGAATCATGAATCATGAATTGAATCATTAATCATGGATCGAATCATGAATTGAATCATGAATCATGAATCGAATCATGAATCATAAATTGAATCATGAATCATGAATCATAAATTGAATCATAAATCATGAATCATGAATTGAATCATGAATCATGAATCGAATCATGAATTATGAATCATGAATTGAATCATGAATTGAATCATGAATCATGAATCGAATCATGAATCATGAATTGAATCATGAATTGAATCATGAATCATGAATTGAATCATGAATCATGAATCATAAATCCAATCATGAATCATGAATTGAATCATGAATCGAATCATGAATTGAATCATTAATCATGAATTGAATCATGAATCATGAATTATGAATCATGAATTGAATCATGAATCATGAATCATGAATTGAATCATGAATCATGAATTGAATCATGAATCATGAATTATGAATCATGAATTGAATCATGAATCATGAATCATGAATTGAATCATGAATCATGAATCATGAATCATAAATCGAATCATGAATCATGAATCGAATCATGAATCATGAATTGAATCATGAATCATGAATCATGAATTGAATCATGAATCATGAATCATGAATTGAATCATGAATCATGAATCATGAATCATGAATCATGAATTGAATCATGAATCATGAATCGAATCATGAATCATGAATCATGAATTGAATCATGAATCATGAATCATGAATTGAATCATGAATTATGAATCATGAATCATGAATCGAATCATGAATCATGAATCATGAATCGAATCATGAATCATGAATCATGAATTGAATCATGAATCATGAATCATGAATCATGAATCATGAATCATGAATCATGAATTGAATCATGAATCATGAATCATGAATTGAATCATGAATCATAATTCATGAATTGAATCATGAATCATGAATCATGAATCGAATCATGAATCATGAATCATGAATCGAATCATGAATCATGAATTGAATCATGAATCATGAATCATGAATCGAAACATGAATCATGAATTGAATCATGAATCATGAATTGAATCATGAATCATGAATTGAATCATGAATCATGAATCGAATAATGAATCATGAATTGAATCATGAATCATGAATCATGAATCAAGAATCATGAATCGAAACATGAATCATGAATTGAATCATGAATCATGAATCATGAATCATGAATTGAATCATGAATCATGAATCATAAATCGAATCATGAATTATGAATTGAATCATGAATCGAATCATGAATTGAATCATGAATCATGAATTGTATCATGAATCATGAATCATGAATTGAATCATGAATCATGAAATGAATCATGAATCATGAATCATGAATTGAATCATGAATCATGAATCATGAATCATGAATCGAATAATGAATCTTGAATTTTGAATTGAATCATGAATCATGAATTGAATCATGAATCATGGATCGAATCATTAATTGAATCATGAATCATGAATCGAATCATGAATCATGAATCGAATCATGAATCATGAATCATGAATCATAAATTGAATCATAAATCATGAATCATGAATTGAATCATGAATCATGAATCGAATCATGAATCATGAATCGAATCATGAATCATGAATCATGAATCATAAATTGAATCATAAATCATGAATCATGAATTGAATCATGAATCATGAATCGAATCATGAATTATGAATCATGAATTGAATCATGAATCGAATCATGAATCATGAATTGAATCATGAATTGAATCATGAATCATGAATTGAATCATGAATCATGAATCATAAATCAAATCATGAATCATGAATTGAATCATGAATCGAATCATGAATTGAATCAGTAATCATGAATTGAATCATGAATCATGAATTGAATCATGAATCATGAATTATGAATCATGAATTAAATCATGAATCATGAATCATGAATTGAATCATGAATCATGAATTGAATCATGAATCATGAATTGAATCATGAATTATGAATCATGAATCATGAATTGAATCATGAATCATGAATCATGAATTGAATCATGAATCATGAATCATGAATCATAAATCGAATCATGAATCATGAATCGAATCATGAATCATGAATTGAATCATGAATCATGAATCATGAATTGAATCATGAATCATGAATCATGAATTGAATCATGAATCATGAATCATGAATCATGAATCATGAATCATGAATTGAATCATGAATCATGAATCGAATCATGAATCATGAATTGAATCATGATTCATGAATCATGAATTGAATCATGAATCATGAATCATGAATCATGAATTCAATCATGAATCATGATTTGAATCAGGAATCGAATCATGAATCATGAATTGAATCATGATTTTAATTATGAATCATGAATCATGAATTGAATCATGAATCATGAATCATGAATCATGAATTGAATTATGAATTGAATCATGAATCATGAATCATGAATGGAATCATGAATCATGAATCATAAATCATGAATCATGAATCATGAATCATGAATTGAATTATGAATTGAATCATGAATCATGAATTGAATCATGAATCATGAATCATGAATTGAATCATGAATCATGAATCATGAATTGAATCATGAATCATGAATCGAATCATGAATCATGAATCGAATCATGAATCATGAATTGTATCATGAATCATGAATCATGAATTGAATCATGAATCATGAATCATGAATTGAATCATGAATCATGAATCATGAATCATGAATCGAATCATGAATCATGAATCATGAATCATGAATCGAATCATGAATCATGAATTGAATCATGAATCATGAATTATGAATCATGAATTGAATCATGAATCATGAATCATGAATTGAATCATGAATCATGAATCATGAATTGAATCATGAATCATGAATCGAATCATGAATCATGAATTGAATCATGATTCATGAATCATGAATTGAATCATGATTCATGAATCATGAATCATGAATTCAATCATGAATCATGATTTGAATCAGGAATCGAATCATGAATCATGAATTGAATCATGATTTTAATTATGAATCATGAATCATGAATTGAATCATGAATCATGAATCATGAATCATGAATTGAATTATGAATTGAATCATGAATCATGAATCATGAATGGAATCATGAATCATGAATCATAAATCATGAATCATGAATCATGAATCATGAATTGAATTATGAATTGAATCATGAATCATGAATTGAATGATGAATCATGAATCATGAATTGAATCATGAATCATGAATCATGAATTGAATCATGAATCATGAATCGAATCATGAATCATGAATCGAATCATGAATCATGAATTGTATCATGAATCATGAATCATGAATTGAATCATGAATCATGAATCATGAATTGAATCATGAATCATGAATCATGAATCGAATCATGAATCATGAATTGAATCATGAATCATGAATTATGAATCATGAATTGAATCATGAATCATGAATCATGAATTGAATCATGAATCATGAATCATGAATTGAATCATGAATCATGAATCATGAATTGAATCATGAATTATGAATTATGAATCATGAATCGAATCATGAATCATGAATCATGAATCGAATCATGAATCATGAATCATGAATTGAATCATGAATCATGAATCATGAATCATGAATCGAATAATGAATAATGAATCATAAATAATGAATTGAATCATGAATCATGAATCAAGAATCATGAATCGAAACATGAATCATGAATTGAATCATGAATCATGAATCATGAATCATGAATTGAATCATGAATCAAGAATCGAATCATGAATCATGAATTGAATCAAGAATCATGAATCATGAATCATGAATCATAAATTGAATCATAAATCATGAATCATGAATTGAATCATGAATCATGAATCGAATCATATATCATGAATCATGAATTTAATCATGAATCATGAATCGAATCATGAATCATGAATCATGAATTGAATCATGAATCGAATCATGAATCATGAATTGAATCATGAATCATGAATTGAATCAGGAATCGAATCATGAATTCAATCATGAATCATGAATTCAATCATGATTTTAATTATGAATCATGAATCATGAATTAAATCATGAATCATGAATCATGAATTGAATTATGAATTGAATCATGAATTTTGAATCATGAATTGAATCATGAATCATGAATCATAAATCATGAATCATGAATCATGATTCATGAATCATGAATCATGATTCATGAATCATGAATCATGAATTGAATTATGAATTGAATCATGAATCATGAATTGAATCATGAATCATGAAATGAATCATGAATCATAAATCATGAATTGAATTATGAATCATGAATCGAATCCTGAATTATGAATTGTATCATGAATCATGAATCATGAAATGAATCATGAATCATAAATCATGAATTGAATTATGAATCATGAATCGAATCATGAATTATGAATTGTATCATGAATCATGAATCATGAATCGAATCATGAATCATGAATTGTATCATGAATCATGAATCATGAATTGAATCATGAATCATGAATCATGAAATGAATCATGAATCATGAATCATGAATTGAATTATGAATCATGAATCGAATCAGGAATCGAATCATGAATCAAGAATTGAATCATGAATCATGAATTATGAATCATGAATTGAATCATGAATCATGAATCATGAATCATGAATTGAATCATGAATTATGAATCATGAATTGAATCATGAATCATGAATCATGAATCATGAATCGAATCATGAATCATGAATCATGAATCGAATCATGAATCATGAATTGAATCATGAATCATGAATCATGAATTGAATCATGAATCATGAATCATGAATTGTATCATGAATTATGAATCGAATCATGAATCATGAATTGAATCATGAATTGAATCATGAATCATGAATCGAATCATGAATCATGAATTGAATCATGAATTGAATCATGAATTGAATCATGAATCATGAATTGAATCATGAATCATGAATCATAAATCGAATCATGAATTATGAATTGAATCATGAATCGAATCATGAATTGAATCATTAATCATGAATTGAATCATGAATCATGAATTGAATCATGAATCATGAATTATGAATCATGAATTAAATCATGAATCATGAATCATGAATTGAATCATGAATCATGAATCATGAATTGAATCATGAATCATGAATTGAATCATGAATTATGAATCATGAATCATGAATCGAATCATGAATCATGAATCATGAATTGAATCATGAATCATTAAATAATGAATTGAATCATGAATCATGAATCATGAATTGAATCATGAATCATGGATCGAATCATGAATCATGAATTGAATCATGAATCATGAATCATGATTCATGAATTGAATCATGAATCATGAATTAATAAATTGAATCATGAATCATGAATCATGAATCGAATCATGAATCATGAATCATGAATTGAATCATGAATCGAATCATGAATCATGAATTGAAACATTAATTGAATCATGTATCATGAATTGAATCAGGAATCGAATCATGAATTGAATTATGAATCATCAAAATGAATCATGAGTCATGAATAATGAATTAAATCATGAATCATGAATCATGAATCATGAATTGAATCATGAGTTGAATCATGAATCATAAATTGAATCATGAATCATGAATCATGAATCATGAATTGAATCATGAATCATGAATTGTATCATGAATCATGAATCATGAATTGAATCATGAATCATGAATTGAATCATGAATCATGAATCATGAATCATGAATCGAATCATGAATCATGAATCGAATCATGAATCATGAATTGAATCATGAATCATGAAATGAATCATGAATCATGAATCATGAATTGAATCATGAATCATGAATTGAATCATGAATCATGAATCATGAATCATGAATCGAATCATGAATCATGAATTGAATCATGAATCATGAATTGAATCATGAATCATGAATCATGAATCGAATCATGAATCATGAATTGAATCATGAATCATGAATCATGAATTGAATCATGAATCATGAATCGAATCATGAATCATGAATTGAATCATGAATCATGAATCATGAATCGAAACATGAATCATGAATTGAATCATGAATCATGAATTGAATCATGAATCATGAATCATGAATCAAATAATGAATCATGAATTGAATCATGAATCATGAATCATGAATCAAGAATCATGAATCGAAACATGAATCATGAATTGAATCATGAATCATGAATCATGAATCATGAGTCATGAATTGAATCATGAATCATGAATTGAATCATGAATCATGAATCGAATCATGAATCAAATCATGAATCATGAATCGAATCATGAATCATGAATCGAATCATGAATCATTAATCATGAATCATAAATTGAATCATAAATCATGAATCATGAATTAAATCATGAATCATGAATCGAATCATGAATCATGAATTGAATCATGAATTATGAATCATGAATCATAAATTGAATCATAAATCATGAATCATGAATTGAATCATGAATCATGAATCGAATCATGAATCATGAATCATGAATTGAATCACGAATCATGAATCATAAATCCAATCATGAATCATGAATTGAATCATGAATCGAATCATGAATTGAATCATTAATCATGAATTGAATCATGAATCGTAAATTATTATGAATCATGAATTGAATCATGAATCATGAATTGAATCATGAATCATGAATTGAATCATGAATTATGAATTATGAATCATGAATTGAATCATGAATCATGAATCATGAATTGAATCATGAATCATGAATCATAAATCGAATCATGAATCATGAATCATGAATTGAATCATGAATCATGAATCATGAATTGAATCATGAATCATGAATCATGAATCATGAATCATGAATTGAATCATGAATCATGAATCGAATCATGAATCATGAATTGAATCATGAGTTGAATCATGAATCATAAATTGAATCATGAATCATGAATCATGAATCATGAATTGAATCATGAATCATGAATTATGAATCGAATCATGAATCATGAATTGAATCATGAGTTGAATCATGAATCATAAATTGAATCATGAATCATGAAATGAATCATGAATTGAATCATGAATCATGAATCATGAATCATGAATTCAATCATGAATCATGATTTGAATCAGGAATCGAATCATGAATCATGAATTGAATCATGATTTTAATTATGAATCATGAATCATGAATTGAATCATGAATCATGAATCATGAATTGAATTATGAATTGAATCATGAATCTTGAATCATGAATTGAATAATGAATCATGAATCATAAATCATGAATCATGAATCATGAATCATGAATTGAATTATGAATTGAATCATGAATCATGAATTGAATCATGGATCATGAATCATGAATTGAATCATGAATCATAAATCATGAATTGAATCATGAATCATGAATCAAAACATGAATCATGAATCGAATCATGAATCATGAATTGTATCATGAATCATGAATCATGAATTGAATCATGAATCATGAATCATGAATCGAATCATGAATCATGAATTGAATCATGAATCATGAATTATGAATCATGAATTGAATCATGAATCATGAATTGAATCATGAATCATGAATCATGAATTAAATCACGAATCATGAATTGAATCATGAATCATGAATCATGAATTAAATCATGAATCATGAATCATGAATCGAATCATAAATCATGAATCACGAATCGAATCATGAATCATGAATTGAATCATAAATCATGAATCATGAATTGAATCATGAATCATGAATCAAGAATTGAATCATGAATCATTAATCATGAATCATGAAGCGAATCATGAATCATGAATCATGAATCATGAATTGAATCATGAATCATGAATCATGAATCGAATCATGAATCATGAATCAAGAATCATGAATCGAAACATGAATCATGAATTGAATCATGAATCATGAATCATAAATCATGAATTGAATCATGAATCATGAATCATGAATCAAATAATGTATCATGAATCATGAATCATGAATTGAATCATGAATCATGAATCAAGAATCATGAATCGAAATATGAATCATGAATTGAATCATGAATCATGAATCATGAATCATGAATTGAATCATGAATTATGAATCATGAATCGAATAATGAATCATGAATCATGAATTGAATCATGAATCATGAATTGAATCATGAATTGAATCATGAATCAAGAATCGAATCATGAATCATGAATTGAATCAAGAATCATGAATCATGAATCATAAATTGAATCATAAATCATGAATTATGAATTGAATCATGAACCATGAATCGAATCATGAATCATGAATCATGAATTGAATCATAAATTGAATCATGAATCATGAATCGAATCATGAATCATGAATCATGAATTGAATCATGAATCGAATCATGAATCATGAATTGAATCATGAATTGAATCATGAATTGAATCATTAATCATGAATTGAATCATGAATTGAATCATGAATCATGAATTATGAATCATGAATTGAATCATGAATCATGAATCGAATCATGAATCATGAATCATGAATTGAATCATGAATCGAATCATAAATCATGAATTGAATCATGAATTGAATCATGAATCATGAATCGAATCATGAATCATGAATTAAATAATAAATTGAATCATGAATCATGAATCATGAATCATGAATCATGAATTGAATCATGAATCATGAATCATGAATTGAATCATGAATCATGAATCATGAATCGAATCATGAATCATGAATCGAATCATGAATCATGAATTGAATCATGAGTTGAATCATGAATCATAAATTGAATCATGAATCATGAATTATGAATCATGAATTGAATCATGAATCATGAATTGAATCATGAATCATGAATCATGAATTGAATCATGAATCATGAATCGAATCATGAATCATGAATCGAATCATGAATCATGAATTGAATCATGAGTTGAATCATGAATCATAAATTGAATCATGAATCATGAATTATGAATCATGAATTGAATCATGAATCATGAATTGAATCATGAATCATGAATCATGAATTGAATCATGAATCATGAATCATGAATCATGAATCGAATCATGAATCATGAATCGAATCATGAATCATGAATTGAATCATGAATCATGAATCATGAATTGAATCATTAATCATGAATTGAATCATGAATCATGAATTGAATCATGAATCATGAATTATGAATCATGAATTAAATCATGAATCATGAATCATGAATTGAATCATGAATCATGAATCATGAATTGAATCATGAATCATGAATTGAATCATGAATTATGAATCATGAATCATGAATCGAATCATGAATCATGAATCATGAATTGAATCATGAATCATGAAATAATGAATTGAATCATGAATCATGAATTGAATCATGAATCATGGATCGAATCATGAATCATGAATTGAATCATGAATCATGAATCATGAATCATGAATTGAATCATGAATCATGAATTAATAAATTGAATCATGAATCATGAATCATGAATCGAATCATGAATCATGAATCATGAATTGAATCATGAATCGAATCATGAATCATGAATTGAAACATTAATTGAATCATGTATCATGAATTGAATCAGGAATCGAATCATGAATTGAATTATGAATCATCAAAATGAATCATGAGTCATGAATAATGAATTAAATCATGAATCATGAATCATGAATCATGAATTGAATCATGAGTTGAATCATGAATCATAAATTGAATCATGAATCATGAATCATGAATCATGAATTGAATCATGAATCATGAATTGTATCATGAATCATGAATCATGAATTGAATCATGAATCATGAATCATGAATTGAATCATGAATCATGAATCATGAATCATGAATCGAAACATGAATCATGAATCGAATCATGAATCATGAATTGAATCATGAATCATGAAATGAATCATGAATCATGAATCATGAATTGAATCATGAATCATGAATTGAATCATGAATCATGAATCATGAATCATGAATCGAATCATGAATCATGAATCGAATCATGAATCATGAATTGAATCATGAATCATGAATTGAATCATGAATCATGAATCATGAATCGAATCATGAATCATGAATTGAATCATGAATCATGAATCATGAATTGAATCATGAATCATGAATCGAATCATGAATCATGAATTGAATCATGAATCATGAATCATGAATCGAAACATGAATCATGAATTGAATCATGAATCATGAATTGAATCATGAATCATGAATCATGAATCGAATAATGAATCATGAATTGAATCATGAATCATGAATCATGAATCAAGAATCATGAATCGAAACATGAATCATGAATTGAATCATGAATCATGAATCATGAATCATGAGTCATGAATTGAATCATGAATCATGAATTGAATCATGAATCATGAATCGAATCATGAATCAAATCATGAATCATGAATCGAATCATGAATCATGAATCGAATCATGAATCATGAATCATGAATCATAAATTGAATCATAAATCATGAATCATGAATTGAATCATGAATCATGAATCGAATCATGAATCATGAATTGAATCATGAATTATGAATCATGAATCATAAATTGAATCATAAATCATGAATCATGAATTGAATCATGAATCATGAATCGAATCATGAATCATGAATCATGAATTGAATCACGAATCATGAATCATAAATCCAATCATGAATCATGAATTGAATCATGAATCGAATCATGAATTGAATCATTAATCATGAATTGAATCATGAATCGTAAATTATTATGAATCATGAATTGAATCATGAATCATGAATTGAATCATGAATCATGAATCATGAATTGAATCATGAATTATGAATTATGAATCATGAATTGAATCATGAATCATGAATCATGAATTGAATCATGAATCATGAATCATGAATCATAAATCGAATCATCAATCATGAATCGAATCATGAATCATGAATTGAATCATGAATCATGAATCATGAATTGAATCATGAATCATGAATCATGAATTGAATCATGAATCATGAATCATGAATCATGAATCATGAATTGAATCATGAATCATGAATCGAATCATGAATCATGAATTGAATCATGAGTTGAATCATGAATCATAAATTGAATCATGAATCATGAATCATGAATCATGAATTGAATCATGAATCATGAATTATGAATCGAATCATGAATCATGAATTGAATCATGAGTTGAATCATGAATCATAAATTGAATCATGAATCATGAAATGAATCATGAATTGAATCATGAATCATGAATCATGAATCATGAATTCAATCATGAATCATGATTTGAATCAGGAATCGAATCATGAATCATGAATTGAATCATGATTTTAATTATGAATCATGAATCATGAATTGAATCATGAATCATGAATCATGAATTGAATTATGAATTGAATCATGAATCTTGAATCATGAATTGAATAATGAATCATGAATCATAAATCATGAATCATGAATCATGAATTGAATTATGAATTGAATCATGAATCATGAATTGAATCATGGATCATGAATCATGAATTGAATCATGAATCATAAATCATGAATTGAATCATGAATCATGAATCAAAACATGAATCATGAATCGAATCATGAATCATGAATTGTATCATGAATCATGAATCATGAATTGAATCATGAATCATGAATCATGAATCGAATCATGAATCATGAATCATGAATCGAATCATGAATCATGAATTGAATCATGAATCATGAATTATGAATCATGAATTGAATCATGAATCATGAATTGAATCATGAATCATGAATCATGAATTGAATCATGAATCATGAATTGAATCATGAATCATGAATCATGAATTAAATCATGAATCATGAATCATGAATCGAATCATAAATCATGAATCACGAATCGAATCATGAATCATGAATTGAATCATAAATCATGAATCATGAATTGAATCATGAATCATGAATCATGAATTGAATCATGAATCATTAATCATGAATCATGAAGCGAATCATGAATCATGAATCATAAATCATGATTTGAATCATGAATCATGAATCATGAATCGAATCATGAATCATGAATCAAGAATCATGAATCGAAACATGAATCATGAATTGAATCATGAATCATGAATCATAAATCATGAATTGAATCATGAATCATGAATCATGAATCAAATAATGTATCATGAATCATGAATCATGAATTGAATCATGAATCATGAATCAAGAATCATGAATCGAAATATTAATCATGAATTGAATCATGAATCATGAATCATGAATCATGAATTGAATCATGAATTATGAATCATGAATCGAATAATGAATCATGAATCATGAATTGAATCATGAATCATGAATTGAATCATGAATTGAATCATGAATCAAGAATCGAATCATGAATCATGAATTGAATCAAGAATCATGAATCATGAATCATAAATTGAATCATAAATCATGAATTATGAATTGAATCATGAACCATGAATCGAATCATGAATCATGAATCATGAATTGAATCATAAATTGAATCATGAATCATGAATCGAATCATGAATCATGAATTGAATCATGAATCGAATCATGAATCATGAATTGAATCATGAATTGAATCATGAATTGAATCATTAATCATGAATTGAATCATGAATTGAATCATGAATCATGAATTATGAATCATGAATTGAATCATGAATCATGAATCGAATCATGAATCATGAATCATGAATTGAATCATGAATCGAATCATAAATCATGAATTGAATCATGAATTGAATCATGAATCATGAATCGAATCATGAATCATGAATTAAATAATAAATTGAATCATGAATCATGAATCATGAATCATGAATCATGAATTGAATCATGAATCATGAATCATGAATTGAATCATGAATCATGAATCATGAATCGAATCATGAATCATGAATCGAATCATGAATCATGAATTGAATCATGAGTTGAATCATGAATCATAAATTGAATCATGAATCATGAATTATGAATCATGAATTGAATCATGAATCATGAATTGTATCATGAATCATGAATCATGAATTGAATCATGAATCATGAATCATGAATTGAATCATGAATCATGAATCATGAATCATGAATCGAATCATGAATCATGAATCGAATCATGAATCATGAATTGAATCATGAATCATGAATCATGAATTGAATCATGAATCATGAATCATGAATTGAATCATGAATCATGAATCATGAATCATGAATCGAATCATGAATCATGAATCATGAATTGAATCATGAATCATGAATTGAATCATGAATCATGAATCATGAATTGAATCATGAATCATGAATCATGAATTGAATCATGAATCATGAATCGAATCATGAATCATGAATTGAATCATGAATCATGAATCGAAACATGAATCATGAATTGAATCATGAATCATGAATTGAATCATGAATCATGAATCGAATAATGAATCATGAATTGAATCATGAATCATGAATCATGAATCGAATAATGAATCATGAATTGAATCATGAATCATGAATCATGACTCAAGAATCATGAATCGAAACATGAATCATGAATTGAATCATGAATCATGAATCATGAATCATGAGTCATGAATCATGAATCATGAATCATGAATCGAATAATGAATCATGAATCATGAATCATGAATTGAATCATGAATCATGAATTGAATCATGAATCATGAATCGAATCATGAATCGAATCATGAATCATGAATCGAATCATGAATCATGAATTGAATCATAAATCATGAATCATGAATCATAAATTGAATCATAAATCATGAATCATGAATTGAATCATAAATCATGAATCATGAATCATAAATTGAATCATAAATCATGAATCATGAATTGAATCATGAATCATGAATTGAATCATGAATCATGAATCGAATCATGAATCATGAATCGAATCATGAATTGAATCATTAATCATGAATTGAATCATGAATCGTGAATTATGAATCATGAATTGAATCATGAATCGAATCATGAATTGAATCATTAATCATGAATTGAATCATGAATCGTGAATTATGAATCATGAATTGAATCATGAATCATGAATCATGAATTGAATCATGAATCATGAATCATGAATTGAATCATGAATCATGAATTATGAATCATGAATTGAATCATGAATCATGAATCATGAATTGAATCATGAATCATGAATCATGAATCATAAATCGAATCATGAATCATGAATCGAATCATGAATCATGAATTGAATCATGAATCATGAATCATGAATTGAATCATGAATTGAAGCATGAATCATGAATCATGAATCATGAATCATGAATTGAATCATGAATCATGAATCGAATCATGAATCATGAATTGGATCATGAGTTGAATCATGAATCATAAATTGAATCATATATCATGAATCATGAATTGAATCATGAATCATGAATTATGAATCGAATCATGAATCATGAATTGAATCATGAGTTGAATCATGAATCATAAATTGAATCATGAATCATGAAATGAATCATGAATTGAATCATGAATCATGAATCATGAATTCAATCATGAATCATGATTTGAATCAGGAATCGAATCATGAATCATGAATTGAATCATGATTTTAATTATGAATCATGAATCATGAATTGAATCATGAATCATGAATCATGAATCATGAATTGAATTATGAATTGAATCATGAATCTTGAATCATGAATTGAATAATGAATCATGAATCATAAATCATGAATTGAATTATGAATTGAATCATGAATCATGAATTGAATCATGAATCATGAATCATGAATTGAATCATGAATCATAAATCATGAAATTAATCATGATTCATGAATCAAAACATGAATCATGAATCGAATCATGAATAATGAATTGTATCATGAATCATGAATCATGAATTGAATCATGAATCATGAATCATGAATTGAATCATGAATCATGAATCATGAATCATGAATCGAATCATGAATCATGAATCATGAATCATAATTTGAATCATGAATCATGAATTATGAATCATGAATTGAATCATGAATCATGAATTGAATCATGAATCATGAATCATGAATTGAATCATGAATCATGAATCATGAATTGAATCATGAATCATGAATCATGAATCATGAATCGAATCATGAATCATGAATCACGAATCGAATCATGAATCATGAATTGAATCATGAATCATAAATCATGAATTGAATCATGAATCATGAATCATGAATTGAATCATGAATCATGAATCATGAATCATGAATCGAATCATGAATCATGAATCATGAATCATGAATTGAATCATGAATCATGAATCGAATCATGAATCATGAATCAAGAATCATGAATCGAAACATGAATCATGAATTGAATCATGAATCATGAATCATGAATCATGAATTGAATCATGAATCATGAATCATGAATCGAATAATGAATCATGAATCATGAATCATGAATTGAATCATCAATCATGAATCAAGAATCATGAATCGAAACATGAATCATGAATTGAATAATGAATCATGAATCATGAATTTAATCATGAATTATGAATCATGAATCGAATAATGAATCATGAATCATGAATCATGAATTGAATCATGAATCATGAATTGAATCATGAATCATGAATTGAATCATGAATTGAATCATGAATCAAGAATCGAATCACGAATCATAAATTGAATCAAGAATCATGAATCATGAATCATAAATTGAATTATAAATCATGAATCATGATTTGAATCATGAACCACGAATCGAATCATGAATCATGAATCATGAATTGAATCATAAATTGAATCATGAATCATGAATTGAATCATGAATCATGAATTGAATCATGAATCATGAATCATGAATTGAATCATGAATCATGAATTGAATCATGAATCATGAATCATGAATTGAATCATGAATCATGAATCGAATCATGAATCATGAATTGAATCATGAATCATGAATCATGAATCGAAACATGAATCATGAATTGAATCATGAATCATGAATTGAATCATGAATCATGAATCATGAATCGAATAATGAATCATGAATTGAATCATGAATCAAGAATCATGAATCGAAACATGAATCATGAATTGAATCATGAATCATGAATCATGAATCATGAGTCATGAATTGAATCATGAATCATGAATTGAATCATGAATCATGAATCGAATCATGAATCAAATCATGAATCATGAATCGAATCATGAATCATGAATCGAATCATGAATCATGAATCATGAATCATAAATTGAATCATAAATCATGAATCATGAATTGAATCATGAATCATGAATCGAATCATGAATCATGAATTGAATCATGAATTATGAATCATGAATCATAAATTGAATCATAAATCATGAATCATGAATTGAATCATGAATCATGAATCGAATCATGAATCATGAATCATGAATTGAATCATGAATTGAATCACGAATCATGAATCATAAATCCAATCATGAATCATGAATCATGAATCATGAATTGAATCATGAATTATGAATTATGAATCATGAATTGAATCATGAATCATGAATCATGAATTGAATCATGAATCATGAATCATGAATCATAAATCGAATCATGAATCATGAATCGAATCATGAATCATGAATTGAATCATGAATCATGAATCATGAATTGAATCATGAATCATGAATCATGAATTGAATCATGAATCATGAATCATGAATCATGAATCATGAATTGAATCATGAATCATGAATTGAATCATGAATCATGAATCGAATCATGAATCATGAATTGAATCATGAGTTGAATCATGAATCATAAATTGAATCATGAATCATGAATCATGAATCATGAATTGAATCATGAATCATGAATTATGAATCGAATCATGAATCATGAATTGAATCATGAGTTGAATCATGAATCATAAATTGAATCATGAATCATGAAATGAATCATGAATTGAATCATGAATCATGAATCATGAATTCAATCATGAATCATGATTTGAATCAGGAATCGAATCATGAATCATGAATCATGAATCATGAATCATGAATTAAATAATAAATTGAATCATGAATCATGAATCATGAATCATGAATTGAATCATGAATCATGAATCATGAATTGAATCATGAATCATGAATCATGAATCGAATCATGAATCATGAATCGAATCATGAATCATGAATTGAATCATGAGTTGAATCATGAATCATAAATTGAATCATGAATCATGAATTATGAATCATGAATTGAATCATGAATCATGAATTGTATCATGAATCATGAATCATGAATTGAATCATGAATCATGAATCATGAATTGAATCATGAATCATGAATCATGAATCATGAATCGAATCATGAATCATGAATCGAATCATGAATCATGAATTGAATCATGAATCATGAATCATGAATTGAATCATGAATCATGAATCATGAATTGAATCATGAATCATGAATCATGAATCATGAATCGAATCATGAATCATGAATCATGAATTGAATCATGAATCATGAATTGAATCATGAATCATGAATCATGAATTGAATCATGAATCATGAATCATGAATTGAATCATGAATCATGAATCGAATCATGAATCATGAATTGAATCATGAATCATGAATTGAATCATGAATCATGAATCATGAATTGAATCATGAATCATGAATCATGAATTGAATCATGAATCATGAATCGAATCATGAATCATGAATTGAATCATGAATCATGAATCGAAACATGAATCATGAATTGAATCATGAATCATGAATTGAATCATGAATCATGAATCGAATAATGAATCATGAATTGAATCATGAATCATGAATCATGAATCGAATAATGAATCATGAATTGAATCATGAATCATGAATCATGACTCAAGAATCATGAATCGAAACATGAATCATGAATTGAATCATGAATCATGAATCATGAATCATGAGTCATGAATCATGAATCATGAATCATGAATCGAATAATGAATCATGAATCATGAATCATGAATTGAATCATGAATCATGAATTGAATCATGAATCATGAATCGAATCATGAATCGAATCATGAATCATGAATCGAATCATGAATCATGAATTGAATCATAAATCATGAATCATGAATCATAAATTGAATCATAAATCATGAATCATGAATTGAATCATTAATCATGAATCGAATCATGAATCATGAATTGAATCATAAATCATGAATCATGAATCATAAATTGAATCATAAATCATGAATCATGAATTGAATCATGAATCATGAATTGAATCATGAATCATGAATCGAATCATGAATCATGAATCGAATCATGAATTGAATCATTAATCATGAATTGAATCATGAATCGTGAATTATGAATCATGAATTGAATCATGAATCGAATCATGAATTGAATCATTAATCATGAATTGAATCATGAATCGTGAATTATGAATCATGAATTGAATCATGAATCATGAATCATGAATTGAATCATGAATCATGAATCATGAATTGAATCATGAATCATGAATTATGAATCATGAATTGAATCATGAATCATGAATCATGAATTGAATCATGAATCATGAATCATGAATCATAAATCGAATCATGAATCATGAATCGAATCATGAATCATGAATTGAATCATGAATCATGAATCATGAATTGAATCATGAATTGAAGCATGAATCATGAATCATGAATCATGAATCATGAATTGAATCATGAATCGAATCATGAATCATGAATTGGATCATGAGTTGAATCATGAATCATAAATTGAATCATATATCATGAATCATGAATCATGAATTATGAATCGAATCATGAATCATGAATTGAATCATGAGTTGAATCATGAATCATAAATTGAATCATGAATCATGAAATGAATCATGAATTGAATCATGAATCATGAATCATGAATCATGAATTCAATCATGAATCATGATTTGAATCAGGAATCGAATCATGAATCATGAATTGAATCATGATTTTAATTATGAATCATGAATCATGAATTGAATCATGAATCATGAATCATGAATCATGAATTGAATTATGAATTGAATCATGAATCTTGAATCATGAATTGAATAATGAATCATGAATCATAAATCATGAATTGAACTATGAATTGAATCATGAATCATGAATTGAATCATGAATCATGAATCATGAATTGAATCATGAATCATAAATCATGAAATTAATCATGATTCATGAGTCAAAACATGAATCATGAATCGAATCATGAATAATGAATTGTATCATGAATCATGAATCATGAATTGATTCATGAATCATGAATCATGAATTGAATCATGAATCATGAATCATGAATCATGAATCGAATCATGAATCATGAATCATGAATCATGAATTGAATCATGAATCATGAATTATGAATCATGAATTGAATCATGAATCATGAATTGAATCATGAATCATGAATCATGAATTGAATCATGAATCATGAATCATGAATTGAATCATGAATCATGAATCATGAATCATGAATCGAATCATGAATCATGAATCACGAATCGAATCATGAATCATGAATTGAATCATGAATCATAAATCATGAATTGAATCATGAATCATGAATCATGAATTGAATCATGAATCATGAATCATGAATCATGAATCGAATCATGAATCATGAATCATGAATCATGAATTGAATCATGAATCATGAATCGAATCATGAATCATGAATCAAGAATCATGAATCGAAACATGAATCATGAATTGAATCATGAATCATGAATCATGAATCATGAATTGAATCATGAATCATGAATCATGAATCGAATAATGAATCATGAATCATGAATCATGAATTGAATCATCAATCATGAATCAAGAATCATGAATCGAAACATGAATCATGAATTGAATAATGAATCATGAATCATGAATTTAATCATGAATTATGAATCATGAATCGAATAATGAATCATGAATCATGAATCATGAATTGAATCATGAATCATGAATTGAATCATGAATCATGAATTGAATCATGAATTGAATCATGAATCAAGAATCGAATCACGAATCGAATCACGAATCATAAATTGAATCAAGAATCATGAATCATGAATCATAAATTGAATTATAAATCATGAATCATGATTTGAATCATGAACCACGAATCGAATCATGAATTGAATCATAAATTGAATCATGAATCATGAATTGAATCATGAATCATGAATTGAATCATGAATCATGAATCATGAATCGAATCATGAATCATGAATTGAATCATGAATCATGAATCATGAATTGAATCATGAATCATGAATCGAATCATGAATCATGAATTGAATCATGAATCATGAATCATGAATCGAAACATGAATCATGAATTGAATCATGAATCATGAATTGAATCATGAATCATGAATCATGAATCGAATAATGAATCATGAATTGAATCATGAATCATGAATCATGAATCAAGAATCATGAATCGAAACATGAATCATGAATTGAATCATGAATCATGAATCATGAATCATGAGTCATGAATTGAATCATGAATCATGAATTGAATCATGAATCATGAATCGAATCATGAATCAAATCATGAATCATGAATCGAATCATGAATCATGAATCGAATCATGAATCATGAATCATGAATCATAAATTGAATCATAAATCATGAATCATGAATTGAATCATGAATCATGAATCGAATCATGAATCATGAATTGAATCATGAAATATGAATCATGAATCATAAATTGAATCATAAATCATGAATCATGAATTGAATCATGAATCATGAATCATGAATTGAATCATGAATTGAATCACGAATCATGAATCATAAATCCAATCATGAATCATGAATCATGAATCATGAATTGAATCATGAATTATGAATTATGAATCATGAATTGAATCATGAATCATGAATCATGAATTGAATCATGAATCATGAATCATGAATCATAAATCGAATCATGAATCATGAATCGAATCATGAATCATGAATTGAATCATGAATCATGAATCATGAATTGAATCATGAATCATGAATCATGAATTGAATCATGAATCATGAATCATGAATCATGAATCATGAATTGAATCATGAATCATGAATTGAATCATGAATCATGAATCGAATCATGAATCATGAATTGAATCATGAGTTGAATCATGAATCATAAATTGAATCATGAATCATGAATCATGAATCATGAATTGAATCATGAATCATGAATTATGAATCGAATCATGAATCATGAATTGAATCATGAGTTGAATCATGAATCATAAATTGAATCATGAATCATGAAATGAATCATGAATTGAATCATGAATCATGAATCATGAATTCAATCATGAATCATGATTTGAATCAGGAATCGAATCATGAATCATGAATTGAATCATGATTTTAATTATGAATCATGAATCATGAATTGAATCATGAATCATGAATCATGAATTGAATTATGAATTGAATCATGAATCTTGAATCATGAATTGAATAATGAATCATGAATCATAAATCATGAATCATGAATTGAATTATGAATTGAATCATGAATCATGAATTGAATCATGGATCATGAATCATGAATTGAATCATGAATCATAAATCATGAATTGAATCATGAATCATGAATCAAAACATGAATCATGAATCGAATCATGAATCATGAATTGTATCATGAATCATGAATCATGAATCGAATCATGAATCATGAATTGAATCATGAATCATGAATTATGAATCATGAATTGAATCATGAATCATGAATCATGAATTGAATCATGAATCATGAATCATGAATTGAATCATGAATCATGAATTGAATCATGAATCATGAATCATGAATTGAATCATGAATCATGAATCATGAATCGAATCATGAATCATGAATTGAATCATGAATCATGAATTGAATCATGAATCATGAATCATGAATCATGAATCATGAATCGAATCATGAATCATGAATCATGAATCATGAATCGAATCATGAATCATGAATTGAATCATGAATCATGAATCATGAATCGAAACATGAATCATGAATTGAATCATGAATCATGAATCATGAATTGAATCATGAATCATGAATCGAATCATGAATCATGAATCATGAATCATGAATTGAATCATGAATCGAATCATGAATCATGAATTGAATCATGAATTGAATCATGAATCATGAATCGAATCATGAATCATAAATCGATCCATGAATCGAATCATGAATCATGAATTGAATCATGAATTGAATCAGGAATCATGAATTGAATCAGGAATCATGAATTGAATCATGAATCATGAATCATAAATCGATCCATGAATCATGAATTGAATCCGGAATCGAATCATGAATTGAATCATGAATCATGAATCGAAACATAAATTATGAATCATGTTTCATGAATTGAATCATGAATCATGAATCATAAATCGAATCATGAATCATGAATTGAATCATGAGTTGAATCATAAATCATGAATCATGAATTGAATCATGAATCGAATCATAAATCATGAATCATGAATCATGATTCATGAATTGAATCATGAATCATGAATTATGAATCGAATCAAGAATCATAAATAGAATCATGAGTTGAATCATGAATCATAAATTGAATCATGAATCATGAAATGAATCATGAATTGAATCATGAGTTGAATCATGAATCATAAATTGAATCATGAATCATGAAATGAATCATGAATTGAATCATGAATTGAATCAGGAATCGAATCATGAATTGAATCATGAATCATGCATTGAATCATGATTTTAATTATGATTCATGAATCATGAATTAAATCATGAATCATGAATCATGAATCATGAATTGAATTATGAATTGAATCATGAATCTTGAATCATGAATTGAATCATGAATCATGAATCATAAATCATGAATCATGAATCATGATTCATGAATCATGAATCATGAATTGACTTATGAATTGAATCATGATTCATGAATTGAATCATGAATCATGAATCATGAAATGAATCATGAATCATGAATCATGAATTGAATTATGAATCATGAATCATGAATTGAATCATGAATCATGAATTGAATCATAAATCATGAATTGTATCATGAATCATGAATCATGAATCATGAATTGAATCATGAATCATGAATTGTATCATGAATCATGAATTGAATCATGAATCATGAATTGAACCATGAATCATGAATCATGAATCATGAATCGAATCATGAATCATGAATCGAATCATGAATCATGAATTGAATCATGAATCATGAATTGAATCATGAATCATGAATCGAATCATGAATCATGAATCATGAATCGAATCATGAATCATGAATTGAATCATGAATCATGAATCATGAATTGAATCATGAATCATGAATCATGAATTGAATCATGAATCATGAATCATGAATCATGAATCGAATCATGAATCATGAATCATGAATCGAATCATGAATCATGAATTGAATCATGAATCATGAATCATGAATTGAATCATGAATCATGAATCATGAATTGAATCATGAATCATGAATCATGAATTAAATCATGAATCATGAATTGAATCATGAATCATGAATCATGAATCATGAATCGAATCATGAATCATGAATCATGAATCGAATCATGAATCATGAATTGAATCATGAATCATGAATCATGAATTGAATCATGAATCATGAATCATGAATTGAATCATAAATCATGAATAATGAATCATGAATCGAATCATGAATCATGAATCATGAATCATGAATCGAATCATGAATTGAATCATGAATCATGAATCATGAATCGAAACATGAATCATGAATTAAATCCTGAATCATGAATTGAATCATGAATCATGAATCATGAATCAAGAATCATGAATCGAAACATGAATCATGAATTGAATCATGAATCATGAATCATGAATTGAATCATGAATCATGAATCATGAATCGAATCATGAATCATGAATCATGAATCATGAATTGAATCATGAATCATGAATTGAATCATGAATCATGAATCATGAATCATGAATCATGTATTGAATCATAAATCATGAATCACGAATTGAATCATGAATCATGAATCGAATCATGAATCATGAATCATGAATTGAATCATGAATTGAATCATGAATCATGAATCGAATCATGAATCATGAATTGAATCATGAATTGAATCATGAATCATGAATTGAATCATGAATCATGAATCATAAATCCAATCATGAATCATGAATTGAATCATGAATCGAATCATGAATTGAATCATTAATCATGAATTGAATCATGAATCATGAATTATGAATCATGAATTATGAATCATGAATCATGAATCATGAATCATGAATTGAATCATGAATCATGAATTGAATCATGAATCATGAATTATGAATCATGAATTGAATCATGAATCATGAATCATGAATTGAATCATGAATCATGAATCATGAATCATAAATCGAATCATGAATCATGAATCGAATCATGAATCATGAATTGAATCATGAATCATGAATCATGAATTGAATCATGAATCATGAATCATGAATTGAATCATGAATAATGAATCATGAATCGAATCATGAATCATGAATCATGAATCATGAATCATGAATCGAATCATGAATCATGAATCATGAATTATGGATCATGAATTGACTTATGAATCATGAATTGAATCATGAATCATGAATTGAATCGTGTATCATGAGTTGAATCATGAATCATGAATTGAATCTTGAATCATGAATCATGAATCGAATCACGAATCATTAATCATGAATCGAATCATGAATCATGAATTGAATCATGAATCATGAATTGAATCATGAATCATGAATCATGAATCATGAATCGAATCATGAATCATGAATTGAATCATGAATCATGAATTATGAATCATGAATTGAATCATGAATCATGAATCATGAATTGAATGATGAATCATGAATCATGAATTGAATCATGAATCATGAATTGAAACATGAATCATGAATCGAATCATGAATCATGAATCATGAATCGAATCATGAATCATGAATTGAATCATGAATCATGAATTGAATCATGAATCATGAATCATGAATCATGAATCATGAATCGAATCATGAATCATGAATCATGAATCATGAATCGAATCATGAATCATGAATTGAATCATGAATCATGAATCATGAATCGAAACATTAATCATGAATTGAATCATGAATCATGAATCATGAATTGAATCATGAATCATGAATCATGAATCGAATAATGAATCATGAATCATGAATCATGAATTGAATCATGAATCATGAATCAAGAATCATGAATCGAAACATGAATCATGAATTGAATCATGAATCATGAATCATGAATCGAATCATAAATCATGAATCATAAATCATGAATTGAATCATGAATCATGAATCATGAATCGAATCATGAATCATGAATCAAGAATCATGAATCGAATCATGAATTGAATCATGAATCATGAATCATGAATCATGAATTGAATCATGAATCATGAATCGAATCATGAATCATGAATCATGAATCATGAATTAAATCATGAATCGAATCATGAATCATGAATTGAATCATGAATTGAATCAGGAATCATGAATTGAATCAGGAATCATGAATTGAATCATGAATCATGAATCATAAATCGATCCATGAATCATGAATTGAATCCGGATTCGAATCATGAATTGAATCATGAATCATGAATCGAAACATAAATTATGAATCATGTTTCATGAATTGAATCATGAATCATGAATCATAAATCGAATCATGAATCATGAATTGAATCATGAGTTGAATCATAAATCATGAATCATGAATTGAATCATGAATCATGAATCGAATCATAAATCATGAATCATGAATCATGATTCATGAATTGAATCATGAATCATGAATTATGAATCGAATCATGAATCATGAATTGAATCATGAGTTGAATCATGAATCATAAATTGAATCATGAATCATGAAATGAATCATGAATTGAATCATGAATTGAATCATGATTCATGAATCATGATTTGAATCATGAATCATGAATTCAATCATGAATCATGATTTGAATCAGGAATCGAATCATGAATTCAATCATGAATCATAAATCGAATCATGAATCATGAATTGAATCAGGAATCGAATCATGAATTGAATCATGAATCATGAATTGAATCATGATTTTAATTATGATTCATGAATCATGAATTAAATCATGAATCATGAATCATGAATCATGAATTGAATTATGAATTGAATCATGAATCTTGAATCATGAATTGAATCATGAATCATGAATCATGAATCATAAATCATGAATCATGAATCATGATTCATGAATCATGAATCATGAATTGAATTATGAATTGAATCATGAATCATGAATTGAATCATGAATCATGAATCATGAAATGAATCATGAATCATGAATCATGAATTGAATTATGAATCATGAATCATGAAGCATGAATTGAATCATGAATCATGAATTGTATCATGAATCATGAATCATGAATCATGAATTGAATCATGAATCATGAATTGTATCATGAATCATGAATCATGAATTGAATCATGAATCATGAATTGAACCATGAATCATGAATCATGAATCATGAATCGAATCATGAATCATGAATCGAATCATGAATCATGAATTGAATCATGAATCATGAATTGAATCATGAATCATGAATCATGAATTAAATCATGAATCATGAATTGAATCATGAATCATGAATCATGAATCATGAATCGAATCATGAATCATGAATCATGAATCGAATCATGAATCATGAATTGAATCATGAATCATGAATCATGAATTGAATCATGAATCATGAATTGAATCATGAATCATGAATCATGAATTGAATCATGAATCATGAATCATGAATCATAAATCGAATCATGAATCATGAATCATGAATCGAATCATGAATCATGAATTGAATCATGAATCATGAATCATAAATTGAATCATGAATCATGAATCATGAATTGAATCATGAATCATGAAAAATGAATCATGAATCGAATCATGAATCATGAATCATGAATCATGAATCATGAATCATGAATTGAATCATGAATCATGAATCATGAATTAAATCATGAATCATGAATTGAATCATGAATCATGAATCATGAATTGAATCATGAATCATGAATCATGAATTGAATCATGAATCATGAATCATGAATTAAATCATGAATCATGAATTGAATCATGAATCATGAATCATGAATCGAATCATGAATCATGAATCATGAATCGAATCATGAATCATGAATTGAATCATGAATCATGAATCATGAATTGAATCATGAATCATGAATCATGAATTGAATCATGAATCATGAAAAATGAATCATGAATCGAATCATGAATCATGAATCATGAATCGAATCATGAATTGAATCATGAATCATGAATCATGAATCGAAACATGAATCATGAATTGAATCCTGAATCATGAATTGAATCATGAATCCTGAATCATGAATCGAATAATGAATCATGAATTGAATCATGAATCATGAATCATGAATCATGAATCAAGAATCATGAATCGAAACATGAATCATGAATTGAATCATGAATCATGAATCATGAATTGAATGATGAATCATGAATCATGAATCGAATCATGAATCATGAATCATGAATCATGAATTGAATCATGAATCATGAATTGAATCATGAATCATGAATCATGAATCATGTATTGAATCATAAATCATAAATCATGAATCACGAATTGAATCATGAATCATGAATCGAATCATGAATCATGAATCATGAATTGAATCATGAATTGAATCATGAATCATGAATCGAATCATGAATCATGAATTGAATCATGAATTGAATCATGAATCATGAATTGAATCATGAATCATGAATCATAAATCCAATCATGAATCATGAATTGAATCATGAATCGAATCATGAATTGAATCATTAATCATGAATTGAATCATGAATCATGAATTATGAATCATGAATTATGAATCATGAATCATGAATCATGAATTGAATCATTAATCATGAATCATGAATTGAATCATGAATCATGAATCATGAATTGAATCATGAATCATGAATCATGAATCATAAATCGAATCATGAATCATGAATCGAATCATGAATCATGAATTGAATCATGAATCATGAATCATGAATTGAATCATGAATCATGAATCATGAATTGAATCATGAATCATGAATCATGAATCATGAATCGAATCATGAATCATGAATCATGAATCATGAATCATGAATCATGAATCATGAATCATGAATCGAATCATGAATCATGAATTGAATCATGAATCATGAATTATGAATCATGAATTGAATCATGAATCATGAATTGAATCATGAATTATGAATCATGAATTGAATCATGAATCATGAATTGAATCATGAATCATGAATCATGAATCGAATCACGAATCATGAATCATGAATCGAATCATGAATCATGAATTGAATCATGAATCATGAATTGAATCATGAATCATGAATCATGAATCGAATCATGAATCATGAATCATGAATCATGAATCGAATCATGAATCATGAATTGAATCATGAATCATGAATCGAAACATGAATCATGAATTGAATCATGTATCATGAATCATGAATTGAATCATGAATCATGAATCATGAATCGAATAATGAATCATGAATCATGAATCATGAATTGAATCATGAATCATGAATCAAGAATCATGAATCGAAACATGAATCATGAATTGAATCATGAATCATGAATCATGAATCGAATCATGAATCATGTATTGAATCATAAATCATGAATCATAAATTATGAATTGAATCATGAATCATGAATCATGAATCATGAATCGAATCATGAATCATGAATCAAGAATCATGAATCGAATCATGAATTGAATCATGAATCATGAATTATGAATCATGAATTGAATCATGAATCATGAATTATGAATCATGAATTGAATCATGAATCATGAATTGAATCATGATTCATGATTCAATTCATGATTCATGATTCATGATTCAATTCATGATTCATGATTCATGATTCAATTCATGATTCATGATTCATGATTCAATTCATGATTCATAATTCATGATTCATGATTCAATTCTTGATTCATGATTCGATTCATGATTCATGATTCAAGATTTGATTCATGATTCATGATTCATGATTCATGATTCAATTCATGATTCATGATTCATGATTCAATTCATGATTCATGATTCAATTC
Source organism: Mixophyes australis (assembly GCA_036250195.1). NCBI lineage: Eukaryota > Metazoa > Chordata > Amphibia > Anura > Limnodynastidae > Mixophyes > Mixophyes australis. The sequence continues at coordinate 944,310 of JAVHZZ010000027.1, forward strand.
ATGATTCATGATTCAATTCATGATTCATGATTCATGATACAATTCATGATTCATGATTCGATTCATGATTCATGATTCGATTCATGATTCGATTCATGATTCATGATTCAATTCATGATTCAATTCATGATTCATGATTTATGATTCGATTCTTGATTCATGATTCAATTCATGATTCATGATTTATGATTAAATTTATGATTCATGATTCATGATTCAATTTATGATTCATGATTCGATTCATGATTCATGATTCAATTCATGATTCGATTCATGATTCATGATTCAATTCATGATTCATGATTCAATTCATGATTCATGATTCATGATTCATTATTCGATTCATGATTCATGATTCATGATTCAATTCATGATTCATGATTCATGATTCATGATTCAATTCATGATTCATGTTTCGATTCATGATTCTTGATTCATGATTCATGATTCAATTCATGATTCATGATTCATGATTCATTATTCGATTCATTATTCTCGATTCATGATTCAATTCATGATTCATGATTCATGCTTCATGATTCAATTCATGATTCATGTTTCGATTCATGATTCTTGATTTATGATTCATGATTCAATTCATGATTTATGATTCGATTCATGATTCATGATTCGATTCATGATTCATGATTCATGATTCAATTCATGATTCATGATTCATGATTCAATTCATGATTCATGATTCATGATTCAATTCATGATTCATGATTCGATTCATGATTCATGATTCATGATTCAATTCATGATTCATGATTCATGATTCAATTCATGATTCATGATTCATGATTCAATTCATGATTCATGATTCAATTCATGATTCATGATTCATGATACAATTCATGATTCATGATTCGATTCATGATTCATGATTCGATTCATGATTCGATTCATGATTCATGATTCAATTCATGATTCAATTCATGATTCATGATTTATGATTCGATTCTTGATTCATGATTCAATTCATGATTCATGATTTATGATTAAATTTATGATTCATGATTCATGATTCAATTTATGATTCATGATTCGATTCATGATTCATGATTCAATTCATGATTCGATTCATGATTCATGATTCAATTCATGATTCATGATTCAATTCATGATTCATGATTCATGATTCATTATTCGATTCATGATTCATGATTCATGATTCAATTCATGATTCATGATTCATGATTCATGATTCAATTCATGATTCATGTTTCGATTCATGATTCTTGATTCATGATTCATGATTCAATTCATGATTCATGATTCATGATTCATTATTCGATTCATTATTCTCGATTCATGATTCAATTCATGATTCATGATTCATGCTTCATGATTCAATTCATGATTCATGTTTCGATTCATGATTCTTGATTTATGATTCATGATTCAATTCATGATTTATGATTCGATTCATGATTCATGATTCGATTCATGATTCATGATTCATGATTCAATTCATGATTCATGATTCATGATTCAATTCATGATTCATGATTCATGATTCAATTCATGATTCATGATTCGATTCATGATTCATGATTCATGATTCAATTCATGATTCATGATTCATGATTCAATTCATGATTCATGATTCATGATTCAATTCATGATTCATGATTCAATTCATGATTCATGATTCATGATTCAATTCATGATTCATAATTCATAATTCATGATTCAATTCATGATTCATGATTCAATTCATGATTCATGATTCGATTCATGATTCATGATTCGATTCATGATTCATGATTCGATTCATGATTCATGATTCGATTCATGATTCATGATGATTCATGATTCATGATTAAAGTCATGATTCATGATTCATGATTCAATTCATGATTCATGATTCATGATACAATTCATGATTCATGATTCGATTCATGATTCAATTCATGATTCATGATTCAATTCATGATTCATGATTCATGATTCAATTCATGATTCATGATTCATGATTCAATTCATGATTCATAATTCATGATTAATGATTCAATTCATGATTCAATTCATGATTCAATTCATGATTCGATTTATGATTCATGATTCATGATTCCATTCATTCAATTCAATTCATGATTCATGATTTATGATTCAATTTATGATTTATGATTCATGATTCATGATTCAATTCAAGATTCATGATTCGATTCATGATTCACGATTCATGATTCATGATTGAATTCATGATTCATGATTCAATTCATGATTCATGATTCATGATTCAATTCATGATTCATGATTCGATTCATGATTCATGATTCATGATTTGATTCATGATTCATGATTCATGATTCATGATTCAATTCATGATTCATGATTCATGATTCAATTCATGATTCATGATTCATGATTCAATTCATGATTCATAATTCATGATTCATGATTCAATTCTTGATTCATGATTCGATTCATGATTCATGATTCAAGATTTGATTCATGATTCATGATTCATGATTCATGATTCAATTCATGATTCATGATTCATGATTCAATTCATGATTCATGATTCAATTCATGATTCATGATTCATGATACAATTCATGATTCATGATTCGATTCATGATTCATGATTCGATTCATGATTCGATTCATGATTCATGATTCAATTCATGATTCAATTCATGATTCATGATTTATGATTCGATTCTTGATTCATGATTCAATTCATGATTCATGATTTATGATTAAATTTATGATTCATGATTCATGATTCAATTTATGATTCATGATTCGATTCATGATTCATGATTCAATTCATGATTCGATTCATGATTCATGATTCAATTCATGATTCATGATTCAATTCATGATTCATGATTCATGATTCATTATTCGATTCATGATTCATGATTCATGATTCAATTCATGATTCATGATTCATGATTCATGATTCAATTCATGATTCATGTTTCGATTCATGATTCTTGATTCATGATTCATGATTCAATTCATGATTCATGATTCATGATTCATTATTCGATTCATTATTCTCGATTCATGATTCAATTCATGATTCATGATTCATGATTCAAGATTCAATTCATGATTCATGTTTCGATTCATGATTCTTGATTTATGATTCATGATTCAATTCATGATTTATGATTCGATTCATGATTCATGATTCGATTCATGATTCATGATTCATGATTCAATTCATGATTCATGATTCATGATTCAATTCATGATTCATGATTCAATTCATGATTCATGATTCGATTCATGATTCATGATTCATGATTCAATTCATGATTCATGATTCATGATTCAATTCATGATTCATGATTCATGATTCAATTCATGATTCATGATTCAATTCATGATTCATGATTCATGATTCAATTCATGATTCATAATTCATAATTCATGATTCAATTCATGATTCATGATTCAATTCATGATTCATGATTCGATTCATGATTCATGATTCGATTCATGATTCATGATTCATGATTCATGATTAAAGTCATGATTCATGATTCATGATTCAATTCATGATTCATGATTCATGATACAATTCATGATTCATGATTCGATTCATGATTCAATTCATGATTCATGATTCAATTCATGATTCATGATTCATGATTCAATTCATGATTCATGATTCATGATTCAATTCATGATTCATAATTCATGATTAATGATTCAATTCATGATTCAATTCATGATTCAATTCATGATTCAATTCATGATTCGCTTTATGATTCATGATTCATGATTCAATTCATGATTCATGATTCAATTCATGATTCATGATTTGATTCATGATTCATGATTCAATTCATGATTCAATTAATGATTCATGATTCATGATTCGATCAATGATTCATGATTCAATTCATGATTCATGATTTATGATTCAATTTATGATTCATGATTCATGATTCATGATTCAAATTATGACTCATGATTCGATTCATGATTCATGATTCAATTCAAGATTCAATTCATGATTCATGATTAAATTCATGATTCATGATTCAATTCATGATTCACGATTCATGATTCATTATTCGATTCATGATTCATGATTCATGATTCAATTAATGATTTATGATTCATGATTCCTGATTCATTTCATGATTCATGTTTCGATTCATGATTCTTGATTCATGATTCATGATTCAATTCATGATTCATGATTCAATTCATGATTAATGATTCAATTCATGATATATGATTCATGATTTAGTTCATGATTCATGATTCATGACTCATGATTCAATTCATGATTCATGATTCATGATTCATGATTCATTTCATGATTCATGATTACATTCATGATTCATGATTCATGATTCAATTCATGATTCATGATTTAATTCATGATTCGATTCCTGATTCAAATCATAATTCATGATTTAATTCATGATTCATGATTCGATTCATGTTTCTTGATTCATGATTCATAATTCGATTCATGATTCATGATTCTATTCGTGATTCATGATTCGATTCATGATTCATGATTCATGATTCAATTCATGATTCATGATTCGATTCATGATTCATGATTCATGATTCGATTCAAGATTCATGATTCATGATTCAATTCATGATTCAATTCATGATTCATGATTGATGATTCAATTTATGATTCATGATTCATGATTCATGATTCAATTCATGATTCATGATTCAATTCATAATTCATAATTCATGATTCATGATTCAATTTATGATTCGTATTTCATGATTCATGATTCAATTCATGATTCATAATTCATGAGACATGATTCAATTCATGATTCATGATTCGTATTTCATGATTCATGATTCATGATTCAATTCATGATTCATGATTCAATTCATGATTTATGATTCAATTCATGATTCATGATTCAATTCATGATTTATGATTCATTATTCAATTCATGATTCAATTCATGATTCATGATTCGATTCAGGATTCATGATTCATGATTCAATTCATGAAACATGATTTAATTCATGATTCGATTCCTGATTCAATTCATGATTCATGATTCGATTTATGATTCATGATTGAATTCTTGATTCGATTCCTGATTCAAATCATAATTTATGATTTAATTCATGATTCATGATTCGATTCATGATTCTTGATTCATGATTCATAATTCGATTCATGATTCATGATTCAATTCATGATTCATGATTCAATTCATGATTCATGATTCAATTAATGATTCATGATTCGATTCATGATTCATGATTCATGATTCAATTCATGATTCATGATTCGATTAATGATTCATGATTCATGATTCGATTCATGATTCATGATTCATGATTCATGATTCAAATCATGATTCATGATTCATGATTCAATTCATGATTCATGATTCATGATTCAATTCATGATTCATAATTCATGTTTCATAATTCATGATTAATGATTCAATTCATGATTTATGATTCATGATTCATGATTCATTATTCAATTCATGATTCGATTCATAATTCATGATTCATGATTCAATTCATGATTCAATTCATGATTCATGATTGATGATTCAATTTATGATTCATGATTCATGATTCAATTCATGATTCATGATTCAATTCATGATTCAATTCATAATTCATGATTCATAATTCATGATTCAATTTATGATTCATAATTCATGATTCATGATTCAATTCATGATTCATAATTCATGAGTCATGATTCAATTCATGATTCATGATTCGATTTATGATTCATGATTCATGATTCAATTCATGATTCATGATTCAATTCATGATTTATGATTCATGATTCAATTCATGATTCAATTCATGAGTCATGATTCATGATTCGATTCAGGATTCATGATTCATGATTCAATTCATGAAACATGATTCATAATTTATGTTTCGATTCATGATTCATGATTCATTATTCATGATTCCATTCATGATTCGATTCCGGATTCAATTTATGATTCATGGATCGATTTATGATTCATGATTCATGATTCAATTCATGATTCATGATTCAATTCATGATTCATGATTCATGATTCAATTCATGATTCCTGATTCAATTCATGATTCAATTCATGATTCATGATTCGATTCATGATTCAATTCATGATTCATGATTCGATTCATGATTCATGATTCAATTCATGATTCAATTCATGATTCATGATTCGATTCTTGATTCAATTCATGATTCATGATTCATAATTCATGATTCGATTCATGATTCATGATTCAATTCATGATTCATGATTCATGATTCAATTCATGATTCGATTCATGATTCTTGATTCATGATTCATGATTCGATTCATGATTCATGATTCATGATTCATGATTCAATTCATGATTTATGATTCATGATTTATGATTCAATACATGATTCATGATTCATGATTCAATTCATGATTCATGATTCGATTCATGATTTATGATTCATGATTCAATTCATGATTCATGTTTCGATTCATGATTCTTGATTCATGATTCATGATTCAATTCATGATTCATGATTAATTATTCGATTCATGATTCATGATTCATGATTCAATTCATGATTCATGATTCATGATTCAATTCATGATTCATGTTTCGATTCATGATTCATGATTCATGATTCAATTCATGATTCATGATTCGATTCATGATTCATGATTCATGATTCATGATTCGATTCATGATTCATGATTCATGATTCATGATTCAATTCAAGATTCATTATTCATGATTCAATTCATGATTCATGATTCAATTCACGATTCATGATTCGATTCATGATTCATGATTCATGATTCGATTCATGAATTATGATTCATGATTCAATTCATGATTCATGATTCAATTCATGATTCATGATTCATGATTCAATTCATGATTCATGATTCATGATTCAATTCATGATTCATAATTCATGATTCATGATTCAATTCATGATTCATGATTCGATTCATGATTCATGATTCATGATTCATGATTCATGATTCATGATTCGATTCATGATTCATGATTCATGATTCATGATTCAATTCATGATTCATGATTCATGATTCAATTCATGATTCATGATTCATGATTCAATTCATGATTCATGATTCGATTCATGATTCATGATTCGATTTATGATTCATGATTCATGATTCATGATTCAATTTATGATTCATGATTCATGATTCAATTCATGATTCATAATTCATGATTCATGATTCAATTCATGATTCATGATTCATGATTCAATTTATGATTCATGATTCATGATTCATAATTCATGATTCATAATTCATAATTCATGATTCATAATTCATGATTCATGATTCAATTCATGATTAATGATTCAATTCATGATTCGATTCATGATTCAATTCATGATTCATGATTGGATTTATGATTCATGATTTAATGATTCAATTCATGATTCATGATTCAATTCATGATTCAATTCATGATTCATGATTCGATTCATGATTCATGATTCAATTCATGATTCAATTCATGATTCATGATTCAATTCATGATTCAATTCATGATTCATGATTCGATTCATGATTCAATTCATGATTCAATTCATGATTCATGATTCGATTCATGATTCATGATTCAATTCATGATTCATGATTTATGATTCAATTTATGATTCATAATTCATGATTCATGATTCAATTCATGATTCCTGATTCGATTCATGATTCATGATTCAATTCATGATTCGATCCATGATTCATGATTCAATTCATGATTCATGATTCAATTCATGATTCATGATTCATGATTCGATTCATGATTCATGATTCATGATTCAATTCATGATTCATGATTCATGATTCAATTCATGATTCATGTTTCGATTCATGATTCTTGATTCATGATTCATGATTCATGATTCATGATTCAATTCATGATTCATGATTCATGATTCATGATTCATGATTCAATTCATGATTCATTATTCGATTCATGATTCATGATTCATGATTCAATTCATGATTCAGGATTCAATTCATGATTCATGTTTCGATTCATGATTCATGATTCATGTTTCAATTCATGATTCCTGATTCGATTCATGATTCATGATTCAATTCATGATTCGATCCATGATTCATGATTCAATTCATGATTCATGATTCATGATTCGATTCATGATTCATGATTCATGATTCAATTCATGATTCATGATTCATGATTCAATTCATGATTCATGTTTCGATTCATGATTCTTGATTCATGATTCATGATTCATGATTCATGATTCGATTCATGATTCATGATTCATGATTCATGATTCAATTCAAGATTCATTATTCATGATTCAATTCATGATTCATGATTCAATTCACGATTCATGATTCGATTCATGATTCATGATTCATGATTCGATTCATGAATTATGATTCATGATTCAATTCATGATTCATGATTCAATTCATGATTCATGATTCATGATTCAATTCATGATTCATGATTCATGATTCAATTCATGATTCATAATTCATGATTCATGATTCAATTCATGATTCATGATTCGATTCATGATTCATGATTCATGATTCATGATTCATGATTCATGATTCATGATTCGATTCATGATTCATGATTCATGATTCCTAATTCAATTCATGATTCATGATTTATGATTCAATTCATGATTCATGATTCATGATTCAATTCATGATTCATGATTCGATTCATGATTCATGATTCGATTTATGATTCATGATTCATGATTCATGATTCAATTTATGATTCATGATTCATGATTCAATTCATGATTCATAATTCATGATTCATGATTCAATTCATGATTCATGATTCAATTTATGATTCATGATTCATGATTCATAATTCATGATTCATAATTCATAATTCATGATTCATAATTCATGATTCATGATTCAATTCATGATTAATGATTCAATTCATGATTCGATTCATGATTCAATTCATGATTCATGATTGGATTTATGATTCATGATTTAATGATTCAATTCATGATTCATGATTCAATTCATGATTCAATTCATGATTCATGATTCGATTCATGATTCATGATTCAATTCATGATTCAATTCATGATTCATGATTCAATTCATGATTCAATTCATGATTCATGATTCGATTCATGATTCATGATTCAATTCATGATTCAATTCATGATTCATGATTCGATTCATGATTCATGATTCAATTCATGATTCATGATTTATGATTCAATTTATGATTCATGATTCATGATTCATGATTCAATTCATGATTCCTGATTCGATTCATGATTCATGATTCAATTCATGATTCGATCCATGATTCATGATTCAATTCATGATTCATGATTCAATTCATGATTCATGATTCATGATTCGATTCATGATTCATGATTCATGATTCAATTCATGATTCATGATTCATGATTCAATTTATGATTCATGTTTCGATTCATGATTCTTGATTCATGATTCATGATTCATGATTCATGATTCAATTCATGATTCATGATTCATGATTCATGATTCATGATTCAATTCATGATTCATTATTCGATTCATGATTAATGATTCAATTCATGATTCAGGATTCAATTCATGATTCATGTTTCGATTCATGATTCATGATTCATGATTCAATTCATGATTCGATTCATGATTCATGATTCATGATTCATGATTCGATTCATGATTCATGATTCATGATTCATGATTCAATTCATGATTCATGATTCATGATTCAATTCATGATTCATGATTCATGATTCAATTCATGATTCATGATTCATGATTCATGATTCGATTCATGATTCATGATTCATGATTCATGATTCAATTTATGATTCATGATTTAATTTATGATTCATGATTCATGATTCAATTCATGATTCATGATTCATGATTCAATTCATGATTCATGATTCGATTCATGATTCATGATTCGATTCATGATTCATGATTCATGGTTCAATTCATGATTCATGATTCAATTCATGATTCATGATTCATGATACAATTCATGATTCATGATTCAATTCATGATTCATGATTCATGATTCATGATACAATTCATGATTCATGATTCAATTCATGATTCATGATTCATGATACAATTCATGATTCATGATTCAATTCATGATTCATGATTCATAATTCAATTCATGATTCATGATTCATGATTCATTTCATGATTCATGATTCATGATTCAATTCATGATTCATGATTCAATTCATAATTCAATTCATGATTCATGATTCATGAATCATGATTCATGATTCATGATTTATGATTCATGATTCATGATTCAATTCATGATTCAAGATTCATGATTCAATTCATAATTCAATTCATGATTCATGATTTAATTCATGATTCATGATTCATAATTAAAATCATGATTCAATTCATGATTCATGATTCAATTCATGATTCGATTCCTGATTCAATTCATGATTCATGATTCGATTTATGATTCATGATTGAATTCATGATTCGATTCCTGATTCAAATCATGATTCATGATTGAATTCATGATTCATGATTCAAATCATGATTCATGAATCATGATTCAATTCATGATACAATTCATGATTCATTTCATGATTCATGATTCAATTCATGATTCATGATTCGATTCATAATTCATGATTCATGATTCAATTCATGAATCATGATTCATGATTCATGATTTATGATTTGATTCATGATTCATGATTCAATTCATGATTCATGATTTATGATTCAACTCATGATTCAATTCATGATTCATGATTCGATTTATGATTCATGATTCATGATTCAATTCATGAAACATGATTCATAATTTATGTTTCGATTCATAATTCATGATTCAATTCATGATTCGATTCATGATTCAATTCATGATTCAATATTTCATGATTCGATTCATGATTCATGATTCAATTCATGATTCATGATTCATGATTCATGATTCAATTCATGATTCGATTCATGATTCTTGATTCATGATTCATGATTCGATTCATGATTCATGATTCATGATTCATGATTCAATTCATGATTTATGATTCATGATTTATGATTCAATACATGATTCATGATTCATGATTCATGATTCAATTCATGATTCATGATTCAATTCATGATTCATGATTCATGATTCATGATTCGATTCATGATTCATGATTCATGATTCAATTCATGATTCATGATTCATGATTCAATTCATGATTCATGTTTCGATTCATGATTCTTGATTCATGATTCATGATTCATGATTCATGATTCAATTCATGATTCATTATTCGATTCATGATTCATGATTCATGATTCAATTCATGATTCAGGATTCAATTCATGATTCATGTTTCGATTCATGATTCATGATTCATGTTCGATTCATGATTCATGATTCATGATTCGATTCATGATTCATGATTCATGATTCATGATTCAATTCATGATTCATGATTCATGATTCAATTCATGATTCATGATTCATGATTCAATTCATGATTCATGATTCGATTCATGATTCATGATTCATGATTCGATTCATGATTCATGATTCATGATTCATGATTCAATTCATGATTCATGATTTAATTCATGATTCATGATTCATGATTCAATTCATGATTCATGATTCATGATTCAATTCATGATTCATGAGTCGATTCATGTTTTATGATTCGATTCATGATTCATGATTCATGATTCATGGTTCAATTCATGATTCATGATTCATGATTCAATTCATGATTCATGATTCAATTCATGATTCATGATTCAATTCATGATTCATGATTCATGATTCATGATACAATTCATGATTCATGATTCAATTCATGATTCATGATTCATGATTCATTTCATGATTCATGATTCATGATTCAATTCATGATTATTGATTCAATTCATAATTCAATTCATGATTCATGATTCATGATTTATGATTCATGATTCATGATTCAATTCATGATTCAAGATTCATGATTCAATTCATAATTCAATTCATGATTCATGATTCATGATTCATGATTTAATTCATGATTCATGAATCATAATTAAAATCATGATTCAATTCATGATTCATGATTCAATTCATGATTCGATTCCTGATTCAATTCATGATTCATGATTCGATTTATGATTCATGATTGAATTCATGATTCGATTCCTGATTCAAATCATGATTCATGATTGAATTCATGATTCAATTCATGATTCATGATTCAATTCATGATTCGATTCCTGATTCAATTCATGATTCATGATTCGATTTATGATTCATGATTGAATTCATGATTCGATTCCTGATTCAAATCATGATTCATGATTGAATTCATGATTTAAATCATGATTCATGAATCATGATTCAATTCATGATTCAATTTATGATTCATGATTCAACTCATGATTCAATTCATGATTCATGATTCGATTCATAATTCATGATTCATGATTCAATTCATGATTCATGATTCATGATTCAATTCCTGATTCCTGATTCAATTCATGATTCAATTCATGATTCCTGATTCAATTCATGATTCAATTCATGATTCATGATTCGATTCATGATTCAATTCATGATTCATGATTCGATTCATGATTCATGATTCAATTCATGATTCAATTCATGATTCATGATTCGATTCATGATTTAATTCATGATTCATGATTCATGATTCGATTCATGATTCATGATTCAATTCATGATTCATGAATCATGAATCATGAATCAAATCATGAATCATGAATCATGAATCGAATCATGAATCATGAATTGAATCATGAATCATGAATCATGAATTGAATCATGAATCATGAATTCAATCATGAATCATGAATCGTGAATCATGAATCGAATCATGAATCATGAATCATAAATCGAATCATGAATTGAATCATGAATTGAATCATGAATTGAATCATTAATCATGAATTATGAATCATGAATTGAATCATGAATCATGAATTGAATCATGAATCATGAATCATGAATTGAATCATGAATCATAAATTGAATCATGAATCGAATCATGAATCATGAATTGTATCATGAATCATGAATCATGAATTGAATCATGAATCATGAATCATGACTTTAATCATGAATCATGAATCATGAATCATGAATCGAATCATGAATCATGAATCGAATCATGAATCATGAATTGAATCATGAATCATGAATTGAATCATGAATTATGAATTATGAATCATGAATTGAATCATGAATCATGAATCATGAATTGAATCATGAATCATGAATTGAATCATGAATCATGAATCATGAATTGAATCATGAATCATGAATCATGAATTGAATCATGAATCATGAATCATGAATCGAATCATGAATCATGAATTGAATCATGAATCATGAATCATGAATTGAATCATGAATCATGAATCATGAATTGAATCATGAATCATGAATCATGAATTGAATCATGAATCATGAATCATAAATCGAATCATGAATTGAATCATGAATTGAATCATGAATTGAATCATTAATCATGAATTATGAATCATGAATTGAATCATGAATCATGAATCATGAATTGAATCATGAATCATGAATCATGAATTGAATCATGAATCATGAATTGAATCATGAATCGAATCATGAATCATGAATTGTATCATGAATCATGAATCATGAATTGAATCATGAATCATGAATCATGACTTTAATCATGAATCATGAATCATGAATCATGAATCGAATCATGAATCATGAATCGAATCATGAATCATGAATTGAATCATGAATCATGAATTGAATCATGAATCATGAATTGAATCATGAATTATGAATTATGAATCATGAATTGAATCATGAATCATGAATCATGAATTGAATCATGAATCATGAATTGAATCATGAATCATGAATCATGAATTGAATCATGAATCATGAATCATGAATTGAATCATGAATCATGAATCATGAATCGAATCATGAATCATGAATTGAATCATGAATCATGAATTGAATCATGAATCATGAATTGAATCATGAATCATGAATCATGAATCGAATCATGAATCATGAATCGAATCATAAATCATGAATTGAATCATGAATCATAAATCAAGAATCATGAATCGAAACATGAATCATGAATTGAATCATGAATCATGAATCATGAATCATGAATTGAATCATGAATCGAGAATAATGAATCGAATAATGAATCATGAATCATGAATCATGAATTGAATCATGAATCAAGAATCATGAATCGAAACATGAATCATGAATTGAATCATGAATCATGAATCATGAATCATGAATTGAATCATGAATCATGAATCATGAATCGAATAATGAATCATGAATCATGAATCATGAATTGAATCATGAATCATGAATTGAATCATGAATCATGAATCGAATCATGAATTGAATCATGAATCATGAATCGAATCATGAATCATAAATTGAATCATGAATCATGAATCATAAATTTAATCATAAATCATGAATCATGAATTGAATCATGAATCAAGAATCGAATCATAAATCATGAATCATGAATTGAATCATGAATTGAATCATGAATCATGAATCGAATCATGAATCGAATCATGAATCATGAATCGAATCATGAATCATGAATTGTATCATGAATCATGAATCATGAATTGAATCATGAATCATGAATTGAATCATGAATCATGAATCATGAATTGAATCATGAATCATGAATCATGAATCATGAATCAAATCTTGAATCATGAATCATGAATCGAATCATGAATCAAGAATTGAATCATGAATCATGAATTATGAATCATGAATTGAATCATGAATCATGAATCATGAATTGAATCATGAATCATGAATCATGAATCATGAATCATGAATTGAATCATGAATCATGAATCATGAATTGAATCATGAATCATGAATCATGAATCATGAATCAAATCATGAATCATGAATCATGAATCGAATCATGAATCATGAATTGAATCATGAATCATGAATCATGAATTGAATCATGAATCATGAATTCAATCATGAATCATGAATCGTGAATCATGAATCGAATCATGAATCTTGAATTGAATCATAAATCATGAATCATAAATCATAAATTGAATCATAAATCATGAATCATGAATTGAATTGAATGAATGGAATCATGAATCATGAATCATAAATCAAATCATGAATCATGAATTGAATCATGAATCATGAATCATAAATCATAAATTGAATCATAAATCATGAATCATGAATTGAATCATGAATTGAATCATGAATCATGAATCGAATAATGAATCATGAATCATGAATTGAATCATGAATTGAATCATGAATCATGAATCGAATCATGAATCTTGAATTGAATCATGAATTGAATCATGAATTGAATAATGAATCATAAATCATGAATTGAATCATGAATCATGAATTGAATCATGAATCATGAATCATAAATCGAATCATGAATCATGAATTGAATCATGTCTCATGAATTATGAATCATGAATTGAATCATGAATCATGAATTACGAATCATAAATTGAATCATGAATCATGAATTATGAATTATGAATTATGAATTATGAATTGAATCATGAATCATGAATTGAATCATGAATCATGAATCATGAATCATAAATTGTATCATCAATCATGAATCATGAATTGAATCATGAATTGAATCATGAATCATGAATCTTGAATCGAATCATGAATCATGAATCATGAATCGAATCATGAATCATGAATTGAATCATGAATCATGAATCATGAATCGAATCATGAATCACGAATCGAATCATGAATTGAATCATGAATCATGAATCATGAATCGAATTATGAATCATGAATCAAGAATCATGAATCGAATCATGAATCATGAATTAAATCATGAATTATGATTTGAATCAGGAATCGAATCATGAATTAAATCATGAATCATGAATTGAATCATGAATCATGAATCAGGAATGTAATCATGAATCATGAATGTAATCATGAATCATGAATTGAATCATGAATCATGAATCATGAAATGAATCATGAATCATGAATCATGAATCATGAATTGAATCATGAGTCATGAATCATGAACTAAATCATGAATCATATATCATGAATTGAATCATTAATCATGAATTGAATCATGAATCATGAATTGAATCATGAATCATGAATCAAGAATCATGAATCGAAACATGAATCATGAAATGAATCAGGAATCATGAATCATGAATCATGAATTGAATCATGAATCATGAATCATGAATCATGAATCGAATAATGAATCATGAATCGTGAATCATGAATTGAATCATGAATCATGAATTTAATCATGAATCATGAATTGAATCTTGAATTGAATCATGAATCATGAATCGAATCATGAGTCATAATTTGAATCATGAATCATGAATCATGAATCATAAATTGAATCATAAATCATGAATCATGAATTGAATCATGAATCATTGATCGAATCATGAATCATGAATCATTAATTGAATCATGAATCATGAATCAAATCATGAATCATGAATTGAATCATGAATCATGAATTGAATCATGAATCATGAATCATAAATTGAATCATGAATTGAATCATGAATTGAATCATGAATTGAATCATTAATCATGAATTATGAATCATGAATTGAATCATGAATCATGAATCATGAATTGAATCATGAATCATGAATCATGAATTGAATCATGAATCATGAATTGAATCATGAATCGAATCATGAATCATGAATTGTATCATAAATCATGAATCATGAATTGAATCATGAATCATGAATCATGACTTTAATCATGAATCATGAATCATGAATCATGAATCGAATCATGAATCATGAATCATGAATCATGAATCGAATCATGAATCATGAATTGAATCATGAATCATGAATTGAATCATGAATTATGAATTATGAATCATGAATTGAATCATGAATCATGAATCATGAATTGAATCATGAATCATGAATTGAATCATGAATCATGAATCATGAATTGAATCATGAATCATGAATCATGAATCATGAATTGAATCATGAATCATGAATCATGAATCGAATCATGAATCATGAATTGAATCATGAATCATGAATCATGAATTGAATCATGAATCATGAATCATGAATTGAATCATGAATCATGAATCATGAATTGAATCATGAATCAAGAATCGAATCATGAATCATGAATTGAATCATGAATCATAAATCAAGAATCATGAATCAAAACATGAATCATGAATTGAATCATGAATCATGAATCATGAATCATGAATTGAATCATGAATCGAGAATAATGAATCGAATAATGAATCATGAATCATGAATCATGAATTGAATCATGAATCATGAATCAAGAATCATGAATCGAAACATGAATCATGAATTGAATCATGAATCATGAATCATGAATCATGAATTGAATCATGAATCATGAATCATGAATCGAATAATGAATCATGAATCATGAATCATGAATTGAATCATGAATCATGAATTGAATCATGAATCATGAATCGAATCATGAATTGATTCATGATTCGATTCATGATTCGAATCGAATCATGAATTGAATCATGAATCATGAATCGAATCATGAATCATAAATTGAATCATGAATCATGAATCATAAATTTAATCATAAATCATGAATCATGAATTGAATCATGAATCAAGAATCGAATCATAAATCATGAATCATGAATTGAATCATGAATTGAATCATAAATCATGAATCGAATCATGAATCGAATCATGAATCATGAATCATGAATTGTATCATGAATCATGAATTATGAATCATGAATTGAATCATGAATCATGAATCATGAATTGAATCATGAATCATGAATCATGAATTGAATCATGAATTGAATCATGAATCATGAATCATGAATCATGAATCGAATCATGAATCATGAATCATGAATCGAATCATGATTCATGAATTGAATCATGAATCATGAATCATGAATTGAATCATGAATCATGAATTCAATCATGAATCATGAATCGTGAATCATGAATCGAATCATGAATCTTGAATTGAATCATGAATCATGAATCATAAATCATAAATTGAATCATAAATCATGAATCATGAATTGAATTGAATGAATGGAATCATGAATCATGAATCATAAATCTAATCATGAATCATGAATTGAATCATGAATCATGAATCATAAATCATAAATTGAATCATAAATCATGAATCATGAATTGAATCATGAATTGAATCATGAATCATGAATCGAATAATGAATCATGAATCATGAATTGAATCATGAATTGAATCATGAATCATGAATCGAATCATGAATCTTGAATTGAATCATGAATTGAATCATGAATTGAATCATGAATCATGAATTGAATCATGAATCATGAATCATAAATCATAAATTGAATCATAAATCATGAATCATGAATTGAATCATGAATCATGAATCGAATCATAAATCATGAATCATGAATTGAATCATGAATTGAATCATGAATCATGAATCGAATCATGAATCATGAATTGAATCATAAATCGAATCATGAATTGAATCAATAATCATGAATTGAATCATGAATCATGAATTGAATCATGAATCATGAATTATGAATCATGAATTGAATCATGAATCATGAATCATGAATTATGAATCATGAATCATGAATTGAGTCATGAATCATGAATTGAATCATGAATCATGAATAATGAATTGAATCATGAATCATAAATCATGAATCATAAATTGAATCATGAATCATGAATCGAATCATGAATCATGAATCATGAATTGAATCATGAATCATGAATCATGAATCATGAATCGAATCATGAATCATGAATCCTGAATCGAATCATGAATCATGAATTGAATCATGAATCATGAATTATGAATTATGAATTGAATCATGAATCATGAATCATGAATTGAATCATGAATCATGAATCATAAATTGAATCATGAATCATGAATCATAAATCATGAATCGAATCATGAATCATGAATCATGAATCATGAATCGAATCATGAATCATGAATTAAATCATGAATCATGAATTATGAATCATGAATTGAATCATGAATTGAATCATAAATCATGAATCATGAATCATGAATTGAATCATGAATCATGAATCATGTATTGAATCATAAATCATGAATCATAAATCATGAATTGAATCATGAATCATGAATCATGAATCGAATCATGTATCATGAATCAAGAATCATGAATCGAATCATGAATTGAATCATGAATCATGAATCATGAATCATGAATTGAATCATGAATCATGAATCGAATCATGAATCATGAATCATGAATCATGAATTGAATCATGAATCGAATCATGAATCATGAATTGAATCATGAATTGAATCATGAATCATGAATCGAATCATGAATCATGTATTAAATAATAAATTGAAAAATGAATCATGAATCGAATCATGAATTGAATCAGGAATCATGAATTGAAACATGAATCATGAATCATGAATTGAATCATGAATCATGAATCATAAATTGAATCATCAATCATGAATCATGAATTGAATCATGAATTAAATCATGAATCATGAATCATGAATTAAATCATGAATCATGAATCATGAATCGAATCATGATTTGAATAATGAATCATGAATCATAAATCATAAATCATGAATTGAATCATTAATCATGAATTATGAAACATGAATTGAATCATGAATCTTGAATCATGAATCATGAATCGAATCATGAATCATGAATCATGAATCGAATCATGAATCATGAATTGAATCATGAATCATGAATCATGAATTGAATCAGGAATCATGAATCATGAATCATGAATCGAATCATGAATCATGAATCAAGAATCATGAATCAAATCATGAATTGAATCATGAATCATGAATTGAATCATGAATCATGTATCATGTATTGAATCATAAATCATGAATCATAAATCATGAATTGAATCATGAATCAAGAATCATGAATCAAATCATGAATCATGAATTATATCATGAATCATGAATCATGTATTGAATCATGAATCATGAATCATAAATCATGAATTGAATCATGAATTGAATCATGAATCATGAATTGATTCATGAATCATGAATCATGAATCATGAATTATGAATCATGAATCATAAATTGAATCATCAATCATGAATCATGAATTGAATCATGAATTGAATCATAAATCATGAATCATGAATTGAATCATGAATCATGAATCATGAATTGAATCATGAATCATGAATTCAATCATGAACCATGAATTGAATCATGAATCATGAATCATGAATCAAATCATAAATCATGAATTATGAATGAATCATAAATCATGAATCAAGAATCAAATCATGAATCATGAATCAAGAATCATGAATCAAATCATGAATCATGAATTGAATCATGAATCATGAATCATGAATAATGAATCAAATCATGAATCATGAATTATGAATCATGAATCATGATTCATGAATCATAAATTGAATCATGAATCATGAATCATGAATTGAATCATGAATCATGAATCATGAATCGAATAAGGAATCATGAATCATGAATCATGAATTGAATCATGAATCATGAATCAAATCATGAAACATGAGTTGAATCATGAATGTAATCATGAATTATGAATCGAATCATGAATCATGAATCATGAATCATAAATTGAATCATGAATCATGAATTGAATCATGAATCATAAATTGAATCATGAATCATGAATCATGAATCGAATCATGAATCATGAATCATGAATCATAAATTGAATCATGAATCGAATCATGAATCATAAATTGAATCATGAATCATGAATCATGAATCGAATCATAAATCATGAATTGAATCATGAATCATGAATCATGAATTGAATCATAAATCATGAATCATGAATTGAATCATAAATCATGAATCAAGAATCAAATCATGAATTATGAATCAAGAATCATGAATCAAATCATGAATCATGAATTGAATCATAAATCATGAATCAAGAATCATGAATCATGAATCATGAATCAAAAATCATGAATCAAATCATGAATCATGGATTGAATCATGAATCATGAATCATGAATCATGAATCATGAATCAAATCATGAATCATGAATTATGAATCATGAATTGAATCATGAATTGAATCATGAATCATGAATCCTGAATCGAATCATGAATCATGAATTGAATAATGAATTGAATAATGAATCATAAATCATGAATTGAATCATGAATCATGAATTGAATCATGAATCATGAATCATAAATCGAATCATGAATCATGAATTGAATCATGTCTCATGAATTATGAATCATGAATTGAATCATGAATCATGAATTACGAATCATAAATTGAATCATGAATCATGAATTATGAATTATGAATTATGAATTGAATCATGAATCATGAATTGAATCATGAATCATGAATCATGAATCATAAATTGAATCATCAATCATGAATCATGAATTGAATCATGAATTGAATCATGAATCATGAATCTTGAATCGAATCATGAATCATGAATCATGAATCGAATCATGAATCATGAATTGAATCATGAATCATGAATCATGAATCGAATCATGAATCACGAATTGAATCATGAATCATGAATCGAATTATGAATCATGAATCAAGAATCATGAATCGAATCATGAATCATGAATTAAATCATGAATTATGATTTGAATCAGGAATCGAATCATGAATTAAATCATGAATCATGAATTGAATCATGAATCATGAATCATGAATGTAATCATGAATCATGAATGTAATCATGAATCATGAATTGAATCATGAATCATGAATCATGAAATGAATCATGAATCATGAATCATGAATCATGAATTGAATCATGAGTCATGAATCATGAATCATGAACTAAATCATGAATCATATATCATGAATTGAATCATTAATCATGAATTGTATCATGAATCATGAATTGAATCATGAATCATGAATCAAGAATCATGAATCGAAACATGAATCATGAAATGAATCAGGAATCATGAATCATGAATCATGAATTGAATCATGAATCATGAATCATGAATCGAATAATGAATCATGAATCGTGAATCATGAATTGAATCATGAATCATGAATTTAATCATGAATCATGAATTGAATCTTGAATTGAATCATGAATCATGAATCGAATCATGAGTCATAATTTGAATCATGAATCATGAATCATGAATCATAAATTGAATCATAAATCATGAATCATGAATTGAATCATGAATCATTGATCGAATCATGAATCATGAATCATTAATTGAATCATGAAATGAATCATGAATCATGAATCAAATCATGAATCATGAATTGAATCATGAATCATGAATTGAATCATGAATCATGAATCATAAATCGAATCATGAATTGAATCATGAATTGAATCATGAATTGAATCATTAATCATGAATTATGAATCATGAATTGAATCATGAATCATGAATCATGAATTGAATCATGAATCATGAATCATGAATTGAATCATGAATCATGAATTGAATCATGAATCGAATCATGAATCATGAATTGTATCATGAATCATGAATCATGAATTAAATCATGAATCATGAATCATGACTTTAATCATGAATCATGAATCATGAATCATGAATCGAATCATGAATCATGAATCATGAATCATGAATCGAATCATGAATCATGAATTGAATCATGAATCATGAATTGAATCATGAATTATGAATTATGAATCATGAATTGAATCATGAATCATGAATCATGAATTGAATCATGAATCATGAATTGAATCATGAATCATGAATCATGAATTGAATCATGAATCATGAATCATGAATTGAATCATGAATCATGAATCATGAATCGAATCATGAATCATGAATTGAATCATGAATCATGAATCATGAATTGAATCATGAATCATGAATCATGAATTGAATCATGAATCATGAATCATGAATCGAATCATGAATCATAAATCGAATCATGAATCATGAATTGAATCATGAATCATAAATCAAGAATCATGAATCGAAACATGAATCATGAATTGAATCATGAATCATGAATCATGAATCATGAATTGAATCATGAATCGAGAATAATGAATCGAATAATGAATCATGAATCATGAATCATGAATTGAATCATGAATCATGAATCAAGAATCATGAATCGAAACATGAATCATGAATTGAATCATGAATCATGAATCATGAATCATGAATTGAATCATGAATCATGAATCATGAATCGAATAATGAATCATGAATCATGAATCATGAATTGAATCATGAATCATGAATTGAATCATGAATCATGAATCGAATCATGAATTGAATCATGAATCATGAATCGAATCATGAATCATAAATCGAATCATAAATCATGAATCATGAATTGAATCATGAATTGAATCATGAATCATGAATCGAATCATGAATCGAATCATGAATCATGAATCGAATCATGAATCATGAATTGTATAATGAATCATGAATCATGAATTGAATCATGAATCATGAATCATGAATTGAATCATGAATCATGAATCATGAATCATGAATCAAATCTTGAATCATGAATCATGAATCGAATCATGAATCAAGAATTGAATCATGAATCATGAATTATGAATCATGAATTGAATCATGAATCATGAATCATGAATTGAATCATGAATCATGAATCATGAATTGAATCATGAATCATGAATCATGAATTGAATCATGAATCATGAATCATGAATCATGAATCGAATCATGAATCATGAATCATGAATCGAATCATGAATCATGAATTGAATCATGAATCATGAATCATGAATTGAATCATGAATCATGAATTCAATCATGAATCATGAATCGTGAATCATGAATCGAATCATGAATCTTGAATTGAATCATGAATCATGAATCATAAATCATAAATTGAATCATAAATCATGAATCATGAATTGAATTGAATGAATGGAATCATGAATCATGAATCATAAATCGAATCATGAATCATGAATTGAATCATGAATCATGAATCATAAATCATAAATTGAATCATAAATCATGAATCATGAATTGAATCATGAATTAAATCATGAATCATGAATCGAATAATGAATCATGAATCATGAATTGAATCATGAATTGAATCATGAATCATGAATCGAATCATGAATCTTAAATTGAATCATGAATTGAATCATGAATCATGAATTGAATCATGAATCATGAATCATAAATCATAAATTGAATCATAAATCATGAATCATGAATTGAATCATGAATCATGAATCGAATCATAAATCATGAATCATGAATTGAATCATGAATTGAATCATGAATCATAAATCGAATCATGAATCATGAATTGAATCATAAATCGAATCATGAATTGAATCAATAATCATGAATTGAATCATGAATCATGAATTGAATCATGAATCATGAATTATGAATCATGAATTGAATCATGAATCATGAATCATGAAATGAATCATGAATCATGAATTATGAATCATGAATCATGAATTGAATCATGAATCATGAATTGAATCATGAATCATGAATAATGAATTAAATCATGAATCATAAATCATGAATCATAAATTGAATCATGAATCATGAATCGAATCATGATTTGAATAATGAATCATGAATCATAAATCATAAATCATGAATTGAATCATTAATCATGAATTATGAAACATGAATTGAATCATGAATCTTGAATCATGAATCATGAATCGAATCATGAATCATGAATCATGAATCGAATCATGAATCATGAATTGAATCATGAATCATGAATCATGAATTGAATCAGGAATCATGAATCATGAATCATGAATCGAATCATGAATCATGAATCAAGAATCATGAATCAAATCATGAATTGAATCATGAATCATAAATTGAATCATGAATCATGAATCATGTATTGAATCATGAATCATGAATCATAAATTATGAATTGAATCATGAATCATGAATCATGAATCGAATCATGAATCATGAATTGAATCATGAATCATGAATCGAATCATGAATCATGAATCAAGAATCATGAATTATATCATGAATCATGAATCATGTATTGAATTATGAATCATGAATCGAATCATGAATCATGAATCAAGAATCATGAATCGAATCATGAATTGAATCATGAATCATGAATTGAATCATGAATCGAATCATGAATCATGAATTGAATCATGAATTGAATCATGAATCATGAATCGAATCATGAATTAAATAATAAATTGAATCATGAATCATGAATCGAATCATGAATTGAATCAGGAATCATGAATTGAATCATGAATCATGAATCATGAATTAAATCATGAATCATGAATCATAAATCGATCCATGAATCATGAATTGAATCAGGAATCGAATCATGAATTCAATCATGAATCAATAATCATGAATCGAAACATAAATTATGAATCATGTTTCATGAATTGAATCATGAAACATGAATCCTGAATCGAATCATGAAACATGAATCATGAATTGAATCATGAATTGAATCATAAATCATGAATAATGAATTGAATCATGAATCATGAATTGAATCATGAATCATGAATCATAAATCGAATCATGAATCATGAATTGAATCATGACTCATAAATTATAAATCATGAATTGAATCATGAATCATGAATTATGAATCATGAATTGAATCATGAATCATGAATCATGAATCATGAATCATGAATTGAATCATGAATTGAATCATGAATCATGAATTGATTCATGAATCATGAATCATGAATCATGAATTATGAATCATGAATCATAAATTGAATTATCAATCATGAATCATGAATTGAATCATGAATTGAATCATAAATCATGAATCATGAATTGAATCATGAATCATGAATCATGAATTGAATCATGAATCATGAATTCAATCATGAACCATGAATTGAATCATGAATCATGAATCATGAATCAAATCATAAATCATGAATTATGAATTGAATCATAAATCATGAATCAAGAATCAAATCATGAATTATGAATCAAGAATCATGAATTAAATCATGAATCATGAATTGAATCATAAATCATGAATCAAGAATCATGAATCATGAATCATGAATCAAGAATCATGAATCAAATCATGAATCATGAATTGAATCATGAATCATGAATCATGAATCATAAATAATGAATCAAATCATGAATCATGAATTATGAATCATGAATCATGATTCATGAATCATAAATTGAATCATGAATCATGAATCATGAATTGAATCATGAATCATGAATCATGAATCGAATAAGGAATCATGAATCATGAATCATGAATTGAATCATGAATCATGAATCATGACTTGAATCATGAATCATGAATCAAATCATGAAACATGAGTTGAATCATGAATGTAATCATGAATTATGAATCGAATCATGAATCATGAATTATGAATCATAAATTGAATCATGAATCATGAATTGAATCATGAATCATAAATTGAATCATGAATCATGAATCATGAATCGAATCATGAATCATGAATCATGAATCATAAATTGAATCATGAATCGAATCATGAATCATAAATTGAATCATGAATCATGAATCATGAATCGAATCATAAATCATGAATTGAATCATGAATCATGAATCATGAATTGAATCATAAATTATGAATCATGAATTGAATCATAAATCATGAATCAAGAATCAAATCATGAATTATGAATCAAGAATCATGAATCAAATCATGAATCATGAATTGAATCATAAATCATGAATCAAGAATCATGAATCATGAATTATGAATCAAGAATCATGAATCAAATCATGAATCATGAATTGAATCATGAATCATGAATCATGAATCATGAATCATGAATCATGAATTATGAATCATGAATTGAATCATGAATTGAATCATGAATCATGAATCATGAATCGAATAAGGAATCATGAATCATGAATCATGAATTGAATCATTAATCATGAATCGAATCATGAATCATGAATTGAATCATGAATTGAATCATGAATCATGAATCGAATCATGAATCATGAATCATAAATTGAATCATGAATCATGAATCGAATCATGAATCATAAATTGAATCATGAATCATGAATCGAATCATGAATCATGAATCATAAATCATAAATTGAATCATGAATCATGAATCGAATCATGAATCATAAATTGAATCATGAATCATGAATCGAATCATGAATCATGAATTGAATCATGAATCATGAATTATGAATCATGAATTGAATCATGAATCATGAATCATGAATTGAATCATAAATCATGAATCATAAATTGAATCATGAATCATGAATCATAAATCATGAATCGAATCATGAATCATGAATCATGAATCATGAATCGAATTATGAATCATGAATTAAATCATGAATCATGAATTATGAATCATGAATTGAATCATGAATCATGAATCATGAATTGAATCATGAATCATGAATTGAATCATGAATCATGAATTGAATCATGAATCATGAATCATGAATTGAATCATGAATCATGAATCAAGAATCATGAATCGAAACATGAATCATGAATTGAATCATGAATCATGAATCATGAATTGAATCATGAATCATGAATCATGTATTGAATCATAAATCATGAATCATAAATCATGAATTGAATCATGAATCATGAATCATGAATCATGAATTGAATCATGAATCATGAATCGAATTATGAATCATGAATCATGAATTGAATCATGAATCGAATCATGAATCATGAATTGAATCATGAATTGAATCATGAATCATGAATCGAATCATGAATCATGAATTAAATAATAAATTGAATCATGAATCATGAATCGAATCATGAATTGAATCAGGAATCATGAATTGAATCATGAATCATGAATCATGAATTGAATCATGAATCATGAATCATAAATTGAATCATCAATCATGAATCATGAATTGAATCATGAATTAAATCATGAATCATGAATCATGAATTAAATCATGAATCATGAATCATAAATCGAATCATGATTTGAATAATGAATCATGAATCATAAATCATAAATCATGATTTGAATCATTAATCATGAATTATGAAACATGAATTGAATCATGAATCATGAATCATGAATCATGAATTGAATCATGAATCATGAATCATGAATCGAATCATGAATCACGAATCATGAATCATGAATTGAATCAGGAATCATGAATCATGAATCATGAATCGAATCATGAATCATGAATCAAGAATCATAATTCAAATCATGAATTGAATCATGAATCCTGAATTGAATCATGAATCATGTATCATGTATTGAATCATAAATAATGAATCATAAATCATGAATTGAATCATGAATCAAGAATCATGAATCAAATCATGAATCATGAATTATATCATGAATCATGAATCATGTATTGAATCATGAATCATGAATCATAAATCATGAATTGAATCATGAATCATGAATCATGAATCGAATCATGAATCATGAATTGAATCATGAATCATGAATCGAATCATGAATCATGAATCAAGAATCATGAATCGAATCATGAATTGAATCATGAATCATGAATCATGAATCATGAATTGAATCATGAATCATGAATCGAATCATGAATCATGAATTGAATCATGAATTGAATCATGAATCATGAATCGAATCATGAATCATGAATTAAATAATAAATTGAATCATGAATCATGAATCGAATCATGAATTGAATCAGGAATCATGAATTGAATCATGAATCATGAATCATGAATTAAATCATGAATCATGAATCATAAATCGATCCATGAATCATGAATTGAATCAGGAATTGAATCATGAATTCAATCATGAATCAATAATCATGAATCGAAACATAAATTATGAATCATGTTTCATGAATTGAATCATGAAACATGAATCCTGAATCGAATCATGAATCATGAATCATGAATTGAATCATGAATTGAATCATAAATCATGAATAATGAATTAAA
Source organism: Mixophyes australis (assembly GCA_036250195.1). Classification (NCBI taxonomy): domain Eukaryota; kingdom Metazoa; phylum Chordata; class Amphibia; order Anura; family Limnodynastidae; genus Mixophyes; species Mixophyes australis. Next base: position 973,280 of record JAVHZZ010000027.1, read on the forward strand.
TCATGAATCATGAATTTAATCATGAATCATGAATCATAAATCGAATCATGAATCATGAATTGAATCATGACTCATGAATTATAAATCATGAATTGAATCATGAATAATGAATTATGAATCATGAATTGAATCATGAATCATGAATCATGAATCATGAATCATGAATTGAATCATGAATTGAATCATGAATCATGAACTGAATCATGAATCATGAATCATGAATCATGAATTATGAATCATGAATCATAAATTGAATCATCAACCATGAATCATGAATTGAATCATGAATTGAATCATAAATCATGAATCATGAATTGAATCATAAATCATGAATCATGAATTGAATCATGAATCATGATTCATGAATTGAATCATGAATCATGAATTCAATCATGAATTATGAATTCAATCATGAATCATGAATCATGAATCGAATCATAAATCATGAATCATGAATTGAATCATAAATCATGAATCAAGAATCAAATCATGAATTATGAATCAAGAATCATGAATCAAATCATGAATCATGAATTGAATCATAAATCATGAATCAAGAATCATGAATCATGAATCAAGAATCATGAATCAAATCATGAATCATGAATTGAATCATGAATCATGAATCATGAATCATGAATAATGAATCAAATCATGAATCATGAATTATGAATCATGAATCATGATTCATGAATCATAAATTGAATCATGAATCATGAATCATGAATTGAATCATGAATCATGAATCATGAATCGAATAAGGAATCATGAATCATGAATCATGAATTGAATCATGAATCATGAATCAAATCATGAAACATGAGTTGAATCATGAATGTAATCATGAATTATGAATCGAATCATGAATCATGAATCATGAATCATAAATTGAATCATGAATCATGAATCGAATCATGAATCATAAATTGAATCATGAATCATGAATCATGAATCGAATCATGAATCATGAATCATGACTCATAAATTGAATCATGAATCGAATCATGAATCATAAATTGAATCATGAATCATGAATCGAATCATAAATCATGAATTGAATCATGAATCATGAATTGAATCATAAATCATGAATCAAGAATCAAATCATGAATTATGAATCAAGAATCATGAATCAAATAATGAATCATGAATTGAATCATAAATCATGAATCAAGAATCATGAATCATGAATCATGAATCAAGAATCATGAATCAAATCATGAATCATGAATTGAATCATGAATCATGAATCATGAATCATGAATCATGAATCAAATCATGAATCAGGAATTATGAATCATGAATTGAATCATGAATCATGAATCATGAATTGAATCATGAATCATGAATCATGAATCATAAATTGAATCATGAATCATGAATTGAATCATGAATCATGAATCATGAATTGAATCATGAAGTGAATCATGAATCATGAATCGAATTATGAATCATGAATCATGAATCATAAATTGAATCATGAATCATGAATCGAATCATGAATCATAAATCGAATCATGAATCATGAATCATAAATCATAAATTGAATCATGAATCATGAATCGAATCATGAATCATAAATTGAATCATGAATCATGAATCATGAATCGAATCATGAATCATGAATCGAATCATGAATCATGAATTGAATCATGAATTGAATCATGAATCATGAATCGAATCATGAATCGAGAATCGAATCATGAATCATGAATTGAATCATAAATTGAATCATGAATTAAATCATGAATTGAATCATGAATTGAATCATGAATCATGAATCATAAATCTAATCATGAATCATGAATTGAATCATGAATCAAATCATGAATTGAATCATGAATCGAATCATGAAATGAATAATGAATCATGAATTGAATCATGAATCATGAATCGAATCATGAATCATAAATCATAAATTGAATCATGAATCATGAATCGAATCATGAATCATAAATTAAATCATGAATCATGAATCATGAATCGAATCATGAATCATAAATTGAATCATGAATCATGAATTGAATCATAAATTGAATCATGAATTAAATCATGAATTGAATCATGAATTGAATCATGAATCATGAATCATAAATCGAATCATGAATCATGAATTGAATCATGAATCAAATCATGAATTGAATCATGAATCGAATCATGAAATGAATAATGAATCATGAATTGAATCATGAATCATGAATCATAAATCATGAATTGAATCATTAATCATGAATTATGAAACATGAATTATGAATCATGAATTGAATCATGAATCATGAATCATGAATTGAATCATGAATCATGAATCATGAATTGAATCATGAATCATGAAACACAAATAGAATCATGAATCATGAATCATGAATCGAATCATGAATCATGAATCGAATCATGAATCATGAATCATAAATCATGAATCATGAATTGAATCAGGAATCATAAATCATGAATCATGAATCGAATCATGAATCATGAATCATGAATCAAATCATGAATTGAATCATGAATCATGAATTGAATCATAAATCATGAATCATAAATCATGAATTAAATCATGAATCAAGAATCATGAATCGAATCATGAATCATGAATTGAATCATGAATCATGTATTGAATCATGAATCATGAATCATAAATCATGAATTGAATCATGAATCATGAATCATGAATCGAATCCTGAATCATGAATCATGGATCATGTATTGAATCATAAATCATGAATCATAAATCATGAATTGAATCATGAATCATGAATCATGAATCGAATCATGAATTGAATCATGAATCATGAATCATGAATCATGAATTGAATCATGAATCATGAATCGAATCATGAATCATGAATCATGAATTGAATCATGAATTGATTCATGAATCATGAATCCAATCATGAATCATGAATTAAATAATAAATTGAATCATGAATCATGAATCGAATCATGAATTGAATCAGAAATCATGAATTGAATTATGAATCATGAATCATGAATTAAATCATGAATCATGAATCATAAATCGATCCATGAATCATGAATTGAATAAGGAATCGAATCATGAATTGAATCATAAAACATGAATCATGAATCATGAATCGAAACATAAATTATGAATCATGTTTCATGAATTGAATCATGAATCATGAATCCTGAATCGAATCATGAATCATGAATCATGAATTGAATCATGAATTTGATCATGAATCATGAATCATGAATTGAATCATGAATCATGAATCATGTATTGAATCATGAATCATGAATCATAAATCATGAATTGAATGATGAATCATGAATCGAATCATGAATCATGAATTGAATCATGAATCATGTATTGAATCATAAATAATGAATCATAAATTATGAATTGAATCATGAATCATGAATCATGATTCGAATCATGAATCATGAATCAAGAATCATGAATCGAATCATGAATTGAATCATGAATCATGAATCATGAATCATGAATTAAATCATGAATCATGAATCGAATCATGAATCATGAATCATGAATTGAATCATGAATCGAATCATGAATCATGAATTGAATCATGAATTGAATCATGAATCATGAATCGAATCATGAATCATGAATTAAATAATAAATTGAATCATGAATCATGAATCGAATCATGAATTGAATCAGGAATCATGAATTGAATCATGAATCATGAATCATGAATTGAATCAGGAATCGAATCATGAATTGAATCATGAATCATGAATCATGAATCATGAATCGAAACATAAATTATGAATCATGTTTCATGAATTGAATCATGAAACATGAATCCTGAATCGAATCATGAATCATGAATAATGAATTGAATCATGAAGTGAATCATGAATTGAATCATGAATCATGAATAATGAATCGAATCATGAATCATGAATTGAATCATGAATCATGAATCATAAATCGAATCAGGAATCAGGAATTGAATCATGACTCATGAATTATAAATCATATTATGAATCATGAATTGAATCATGAATCATGAATCATGAATCATGAATTGAATCATGAATTGAATCATGAATCATGAATTGAATCATGAATCATGAATCATGAATCATGAATCATAAATTCAATCATCAATCATGAATCATGAATTGAATCATGAATTGAATCATAAATCATGAATCATGAATTGAATCATGAATCGAATCATGAATTGAATCATGAATCATGAATCATGAATCATGAATTGAATCATGAATCATGAATCGAATCATGAATCATGAATCATGAATTGAATCATGAATTGATTCATGAATCATGAATCCAATCATGAATCATGAATTAAATAATAAATTGAATCATGAATCATGAATCGAATCATGAATTGAATCAGAAATCATGAATTGAATTATGAATCATGAATCATGAATTAAATCATGAATCATGAATCATAAATCGATCCATGAATCATGAATTGAATAAGGAATCGAATCATGAATTGAATCATGAATCATGAATCATGAATCATGAATCGAAACATAAATTATGAATCATGTTTCATGAATTGAATCATGAATCATGAATCCTGAATCGAATCATGAATCATGAATCATGAATTGAATCATGAATTTGATCATGAATCATGAATCATGAATTGAATCATGAATCATGAATCATGTATTGAATCATGAATCATGAATCATAAATCATGAATTGAATCATGAATCATGAATCGAATCATGAATCATGAATTGAATCATGAATCATGTATTGAATCATAAATAATGAATCATAAATTATGAATTGAATCATGAATCATGAATCATGATTCGAATCATGAATCATGAATCAAGAATCATGAATCGAATCATGAATTGAATCATGAATCATGAATCATGAATCATGAATTAAATCATGAATCATGAATCGAATCATGAATCATGAATCATGAATTGAATCATGAATCGAATCATGAATCATGAATTGAATCATGAATTGAATCATGAATCATGAATCGAATCATGAATCATGAATTAAATAATAAATTGAATCATGAATCATGAATCGAATCATGAATTGAATCAGGAATCATGAATTGAATCATGAATCATGAATCATGAATTGAATCAGGAATCGAATCATGAATTGAATCATGAATCATGAATCATGAATCATGAATCGAAACATAAATTATGAATCATGTTTCATGAATTGAATCATGAAACATGAATCCTGAATCGAATCATGAATCATGAATAATGAATTGAATCATGAAGTGAATCATGAATTGAATCATGAATCATGAATAATGAATCGAATCATGAATCATGAATTGAATCATGAATCATGAATCATAAATTCAATCATCAATCATGAATCATGAATTGAATCATGAATTGAATCATAAATCATGAATCATGAATTGAATCATGAATCATGAATTGAATCATGAATCATGAATTCAATCATGAACCATGAATTGAAACATGAATCATGAATCGAATTATGAATCATGAATTGAATCATAAATCATGAATCAAGAATCAAATCATAAATCATGAATCATGAATTGAATCATAAATCATGAATCAAGAATCAAATCATGAATTATAAATCAAGAATCATGAATCAAATCATGAATCATGAATTGAATCATGAATCATGAATCATGAATCATGAATCAAATCATGAATCATGAATCATGAATCATGAATCATGATTCATGAATCATAAATTGAATCTTGAATCATGAATCATGAATTGAATCATGAATCATGAATCATGAATCGAATAAGGAATCATGAATCATGAATCATGAATTGAATCATGAATCATGAATCGAATCATGAATCATGAATTGAAACATGAATCATGAATCGAATCATGAATCATAAATCATGAATCATAAATTGAATCATGAATCATGAATCGAATCATGAATCATAAATTGAATCATGAATCATGAATCATGAATCGAATCATGAATCATGAATTAAATCATGAATCATGAATCATGAATTGAATCATGAATCATGAATCGAATCATGAATCATAAATCATGAATCATAAATTGAATCATGAATCATGAATCGAATCATGAATCATAAATTGAATCATGAATCATGAATCATGAATCGAATCATGAATTATGAATTGAATCATGAATCATGAATCATGAATTGAATCATGAATCATGAATTTAATCATGAATTGAATCATGAATTATGAATCGAATCATGAATCTTGAATCATGAATCGAATCATGAATCATGAATTGAATCATGAATCATGAATCATGAATCGAATCATGAATCATGAATTTAATCATGAATTGAATCATGAATCATGAATCGAATCATGAATCATGAATTGAATCATGAATTGAATCATGAATCATGAATTGAATCATAAATTGAATCATGAATTGAATCATGAATTGAATCATTAATCATGAATCATAAATCGAATCATGAATCATGAATTGAATCATGAATAAAATCATGAATTGAATCATGAATCGAATCATGAATTGAATAATGAATCATGAATTGAATCATGAATCATGAATCATAAATCATGAATTGAATCATGAATCATGAATCACGAATTGAATCATGAATCATGAATCATGAATCGAATCATGAATCATGAATCACGAATTGAATCATGAATCATGAATCATGAATCATGAATCGAATCATGAATCATGAATCATGAATCGAATCATGAATCATGAATTGAATCATGAATCATGAATCATGAATTGAATCAGGAATCATGAATCATGAATCATGAATCGAATCATGAATCATGAATCAAGAATCATGAATCAAATTATGAATTGAATCATGAATCATGAATTGAATCATGAATCATGAATAATGTATTGAATCATAAATAATGAATCATAAATCATGAATTAAATCATGAATCAAGAATCATGAATCGAATCATGAATCATTAATTAAATCATGAATCATGAATCATGTATTGAATCATGAATCATGAATCATAAATCATGAATTTAATCATGAATCATGAATCGAATCAGGAATCATGAATTGAATCATGAATCATGTATTGAATCATAAATCATGAATTGAATCATGAATCATGAATCAAGAATCATGAATCAAATCATGAATTGAATCATGAATCATGAATCATGAATCATAAATTAAATCATGAATCATGTATTGAATCATGAATCATGAATCATAAATCATGAATCGAATCATGAATCATGAATTGAATCATGAATCATGAATCATGAATCGAATCATGAATCATAAATCATGAATGTAATCATGAATCATGAATTGAATCATGAATCATGAATCATGAATTGAATCATGAATCATGAATCATGAATTTAATCATGAATCATGAATCATGAATCATGAACTAAATCATGAATCATGAATCATGAATCGAATCATGAACCATGAATCATGAATTGAATCATGAACCATGAATCATGAATCATGAATCGAATCATGAATCATGAATCATGAATTGAATTATGAATCATGAATTGAATCATGAATCATTAATTGAATCATGAATCATGAATCAAGAATCATGAATCGAAACATGAATCATTAATTGAATCAGGAATCATGAATCATGAATCATGAATTGAATCATGAATCATGAATCGAATAATGAATCATGAATAATGAATCATGAATTGAATCATGAATCATGAATTGAATCATGAATCATGAATTGAATCATGAACTGAATCATGAATCATAAATCGAATCTTGAGTCATGAATTGAATTATGAATCATGAATCATGAATTGAATCATGAATCATGAATCATGAATTGAATCATGAATCATGAAAAATGAATCGAATCATGAATCATGAATTGAATCATGAATCATGAATTCAATCATGAATCATGAATTCAATCATGAATCATGAATCATGAATCGAATTATGAATCATGAACCAAGAATCATGAATCGAATCATGAATCATGAAATAAATAATGAATCATGATTTGAATCAGGAATCGAATCATGAATTCAATCATGAATCATAAATCGAATCATGAATCATGAATTGAATCAGGAATCGAATCATGAATTGAATCATGAATCATGAATTGAATCATGAATCATGAATCATGAATCGAATCATGAATCATAAATCATGAATCATGAATGTAATCATGAATCATGAATCATGAATTGAATTATGAATCATGAATCATGAATCATGAATTGAATCATGAATCATGAATCATGAATCATGAACTAAATCATGAATCATGAATCATGAATCGAATCATGAACCATGAATCGAATCATGAATAATGAATTGAATCATGAACCATGAATCATGAATCATGAATCATGAATCAAGAATCATGAATCATGAATCATGAATTGAATCATGAATCATGAATTGAATCATGAATCATGAATTGAATCATGAATCATGAATCAAGAATCATGAATCGAAACATGAATCATGATATGAATCAGGAATCATGAATCATGAATCATGAATTGAATCATAAATCATGAATCATGAATCGAATAATGAATTGAATCATGAATCATGAATTGAATCATGAATCATGAATCAGAAATCGAATCATGAATTGAATCATGAATCATGAATCATAAATCATGAATTGAATCATTAATCATGAATTATGAAACATGAATTATGAATCATGAATTGAATCATGAATCATGAATCATGAATTGAATCATGAATCATGAAACACAAATAGAATCATTAATCATGAATCATGAATCGAATCATGAATCATGAATCATGAATCGAATCATGAATCATGAATCATAAATCATGAATCATGAATTGAATCAGGAATCATAAATCATGAATCATGAATCGAATCATGAATCATGAATCATGAATCAAATCATGAATTGAATCATGAATCATGAATTGAATCATGAATCATGAATCATGTATTGAATCATAAATCATGAATCATAAATCATGAATTAAATCATGAATCAAGAATCATGAATCGAATCATGAATCATGAATTGAATCATGAATCATGAATCATGTATTGAATCATGAATCATGAATCATAAATCATGAATTGAATCATGAATCATGAATCATGAATCATGAATCGAATCCTGAATCATGAATCATGGATCATGTATTGAATCATAAATCATGAATCATAAATCATGAATTGAATCATGAATCATGAATCATGAATCGAATCATGAATCATGAATCAAGAATCATGAATTGAATCATGAATCATGAATCATGAATCATGAATTGAATCATGAATCATGAATCGAATCATGAATCATGAATCATGAATTGAATCATGAATTGATTCATGAATCATGAATTGATTCATGAATCATGAATCCAATCATGAATCATGAATTAAATAATAAATTGAATCATGAATCATGAATCGAATCATGAATTGAATCAGAAATCATGAATTGAATTATGAATCATGAATCATGAATTAAATCATGAATCATGAATCATAAATCGATCCATGAATCATGAATTGAATAAGGAATCGAATCATGAATTGAATCATGAATCATGAATCATGAATCATGAATCGAAACATAAATTATGAATCATGTTTCATGAATTGAATCATGAATCATGAATCCTGAATCGAATCATGAATCATGAATCATGAATTGAATCATGAATTTGATCATGAATCATGAATCATGAATTGAATCATGAATTTGATCATGAATCATGAATCATGAATTGAATCATGAATCATGAATCATGTATTGAATCATGAATCATGAATCATAAATCATGAATTGAATCATGAATCATGAATCGAATCATGAATCATGAATTGAATCATGAATCATGTATTGAATCATAAATAATGAATCATAAATTATGAATTGAATCATGAATCATAAATCATGATTCGAATCATGAATCATGAATCAAGAATCATGAATCGAATCATGAATTGAATCATGAATCATGAATCATGAATCATGAATTAAATCATGAATCATGAATCGAATCATGAATCATGAATCATGAATTGAATCATGAATCGAATCATGAATCATGAATTGAATCATGAATTGAATCATGAATCATGAATCGAATCATGAATCATGAATTAAATAATAAATTGAATCATGAATCATGAATCGAATCATGAATTGAATCAGGAATCATGAATTGAATCATGAATCATGAATCATGAATTGAATCAGGAATCGAATCATGAATTGAATCATGAATCATGAATCATGAATCATGAATCGAAACATAAATTATGAATCATGTTTCATGAATTGAATCATGAAACATGAATCCTGAATCGAATCATGAATCATGAATAATGAATTGAATCATGAAGTGAATCATGAATTGAATCATGAATCATGAATAATGAATCGAATCATGAATCATGAATTGAATCATGAATCATGAATCATAAATCGAATCAGGAATCAGGAATTGAATCATGACTCATGAATTATAAATCATATTATGAATCATGAATTGAATCATGAATCATGAATCATGAATCATGAATTGAATCATGAATTGAATCATGAATCATGAATTGAATCATGAATCATGAATCATGAATCATGAATCATAAATTCAATCATCAATCATGAATCATGAATTGAATCATGAATTGAATCATAAATCATGAATCATGAATTAAATCATGAATCATGAATCATGAATTGAATCATGAATCATGAATTCAATCATGAACCATGAATTGAAACATGAATCATGAATCGAATTATGAATCATGAATTGAATCATAAATCATGAATCAAGAATCAAATCATAAATCATGAATCATGAATTGAATCATAAATCATGAATCAAGAATCAAATCATGAATTATAAATCAAGAATCATGAATCAAATCATGAATCATAAATTGAATCATGAATCATGAATCATGAATCATGAATCATGAATCATGAATCATGATTCATGAATCATAAATTGAATCATGAATCATGAATTGAATCATGAATCATGAATCGAATAAGGAATCATGAATCATGAATCATGAATTGAATCATGAATCATGAATCGAATCATGAATCATGAATTGAAACATGAATCATGAATCGAATCATGAATCATAAATCATGAATCATAAATTGAATCATGAATCATGAATCGAATCATGAATCATAAATTGAATCATGAATCATGAATCATGAATCGAATCATGAATCATGAATTGAATCATGAATCATGAATCATGAATTGAATCATGAATCATGAATCGAATCATGAATCATAAATCATGAATCATAAATTGAATCATGAATCATGAATCGAATCATGAATCATAAATTGAATCATGAATCATGAATCATGAATCGAATCATGAATCATGAATTGAATCATGAATCATGAATCATGAATTGAATCATGAATCATGAATTTAATCATGAATTGAATCATGAATTATGAATCGAATCATGAATCTTGAATCATGAATCGAATCATGAATCATGAATTGAATCATGAATCATGAATCATGAATCGAATCATGAATCATGAATTTAATCATGAATTGAATCATGAATCATGAATCGAATCATGAATCATGAATTGAATCATGAATTGAATCATGAATCATGAATTGAATCATAAATTGAATCATGAATTGAATCATGAATTGAATCATTAATCATGAATCATAAATCGAATCATGAATCATGAATTGAATCATGAATAAAATCATGAATTGAATCATGAATCGAATCATGAATTGAATAATGAATCATGAATTGAATCATGAATCATGAATCATAAATCGAATCATGAATCATGAATCACGAATTGAATCATGAATCATGAATCATGAATCGAATCATGAATCATGAATCATGAATCGAATCATGAATCATGAATTGAATCATGAATCATGAATAATGAATTGAATCAGGAATCATGAATCATGAATCATGAATCGAATCATGAATCATGAATCAAGAATCATGAATCAAATTATGAATTGAATCATGAATCATGAATTGAACCATGAATCATGAATAATGTATTGAATCATAAATAATGAATCATAAATCATGAATTAAATCATGAATCAAGAATCATGAATCAAATCATGAATCATTAATTAAATCATGAATCATGAATCATGTATTGAATCATGAATCATAAATCGAATCATGAATCATGAATTGAATCATGACTCATGAATTATGAATCATGAATTGAATCATGAATCATGAATCATGAATTGAATCATGAATAATGAATTGAATCATGAATCATGAATCATAAATCGAATCATGAATCATGAATTGAATCATGACTCATGTATTATGAATCATGAATTGAATCATGAATCATGAATTATGAATCATGAATTGAATCATGAATCATGAATCATGAATCATGAATTAAATCATGAATTGAATCATGAATCATGAATCATGAATCATGAATTGAATCATGAATCATGAATCGAATCATGAATCATGAATCATGAATCATGAATTGAATCATGAATCGAATCATGAATCATGAATTGAATCATGAATTGAATCATGAATCATGAAGCGAATCATGAATCATGAATTAAATAATAAATTGAATCATGAATCATGAATCATGAATCGAATCATGAAATGAATCAGGAATCATGAATTGAATCATGAATCATGAATCATGAATTGAATCATGAATCATGAATCATAAATCGATCCATGAATCATGAATTGAATCAGGAATCGAATCATGAATTGAATCATGAATCATGAATCATGAATCATGAATCGAAACATAAATTATGAATCATGTTTTATAAATTGAATCATGAATTGAATCATGAATTGAATCATGAATCATGAATCATGAATTGAATCATGAATTGAATCATGAATCATGAATTGAATCATGAATCATGAATTGAATCATGAATCATGAATCATAAATCGAATCATGAATCATGAATTGAATCATGACTCATGAATTATGAATCATGAATTGAATCATAAATTGAATCATGAATCATGAATTGAATCATGAATCATGAATTGAATCATGAATCATGAATCATAAATCGAATCATGAATCATGAATTGAATCATGACTCATGAATTATGAATCATGAATTGAATCATGAATCATGAATTATGAATTATGAATCATGAATCATGAATCATGAATCATGAATCATCAATCATGAATCATGAATTGAATCATGAATTGAATCATAAATCATGAATGAGGAATTAAATCATGAATCATGAATCATGAATCGAATCATGAATTGAATCATGAATCATGAATTCAATCATGAATCATGAATTCAATCATGAATCAAGAATCATGAATCGAATCATGAATCATGATTTGAATCAGGAATCGAATCATGAATTCAATCATGAATCAGAAATCGAATCATGGATCATGAATTGAATCATTAATCGAATCATGAATTGAATCATGAATCATGAATTGAATCATGAATCATGAATCGAATCATGAATCATAAATCATGAATGTAATCATGAATCATGAATTGAATCATGAATCATGAATCATGAATTGAATCATGAATCATGAATTTAATCATGAATCATGAATTGAATCATGAATCATGAATCATAAATCGAATCAGGAATCAGGAATTGAATCATGACTCATGAATTATAAATCATATTATGAATCATGAATTGAATCATGAATCATGAATCATGAATCATGAATTGAATCATGAATTGAATCATGAATCATGAATTGAATCATGAATCATGAATCATGAATCATGAATCATAAATTCAATCATCAATCATGAATCATGAATTGAATCATGAATTGAATCATAAATCATGAATCATGAATTAAATCATGAATCATGAATCATGAATTGAATCATGAATCATGAATTCAATCATGAACCATGAATTGAAACATGAATCATGAATCGAATTATGAATCATGAATTGAATCATAAATCATGAATCAAGAATCAAATCATAAATCATGAATCATGAATTGAATCATAAATCATGAATCAAGAATCAAATCATGAATTATAAATCAAGAATCATGAATCAAATCATGAATCATAAATTGAATCATGAATCATGAATCATGAATCATGAATCATGAATCATGATTCATGAATCATAAATTGAATCATGAATCATGAATTGAATCATGAATCATGAATCGAATAAGGAATCATGAATCATGAATCATGAATTGAATCATGAATCATGAATCGAATCATGAATCATGAATTGAAACATGAATCATGAATCGAATCATGAATCATAAATCATGAATCATAAATTGAATCATGAATCATGAATCGAATCATGAATCATAAATTGAATCATGAATCATGAATCATGAATCGAATCATGAATCATGAATTGAATCATGAATCATGAATCATGAATTGAATCATGAATCATGAATCGAATCATGAATCATAAATCATGAATCATAAATTGAATCATGAATCATGAATCGAATCATGAATCATAAATTGAATCATGAATCATGAATCATGAATCGAATCATGAATCATGAATTGAATCATGAATCATGAATCATGAATTGAATCATGAATCATGAATTTAATCATGAATTGAATCATGAATTATGAATCGAATCATGAATCTTGAATCATGAATCGAATCATGAATCATGAATTGAATCATGAATCATGAATCATGAATCGAATCATGAATCATGAATTTAATCATGAATTGAATCATGAATCATGAATCGAATCATGAATCATGAATTGAATCATGAATTGAATCATGAATCATGAATTGAATCATAAATTGAATCATGAATTGAATCATGAATTGAATCATTAATCATGAATCATAAATCGAATCATGAATCATGAATTGAATCATGAATAAAATCATGAATTGAATCATGAATCGAATCATGAATTGAATAATGAATCATGAATTGAATCATGAATCATGAATCATAAATCGAATCATGAATCATGAATCACGAATTGAATCATGAATCATGAATCATGAATCATGAATCGAATCATGAATCATGAATCATGAATCGAATCATGAATCATGAATTGAATCATGAATCATGAATAATGAATTGAATCAGGAATCATGAATCATGAATCGAATCATGAATCATGAATCAAGAATCATGAATCAAATTATGAATTGAATCATGAATCATGAATTGAACCATGAATCATGAATAATGTATTGAATCATAAATAATGAATCATAAATCATGAATTAAATCATGAATCAAGAATCATGAATCAAATCATGAATCATTAATTAAATCATGAATCATGAATCATGTATTGAATCATGAATCATGAATCATAAATCGAATCATGAATCATGAATTGAATCATGACTCATGAATTATGAATCATGAATTGAATCATGAATCATGAATCATGAATTGAATCATGAATAATGAATTGAATCATGAATCATGAATCATAAATCGAATCATGAATCATGAATTGAATCATGACTCATGAATTATGAATCATGAATTGAATCATGAATCATGAATTATGAATCATGAATTGAATCATGAATCATGAATCATGAATCATGAATTAAATCATGAATTGAATCATGAATCATGAATCATGAATCATGAATTGAATCATGAATCATGAATCGAATCATGAATCATGAATCATGAATCATGAATTGAATCATGAATCGAATCATGAATCATGAATTGAATCATGAATTGAATCATGAATCATGAAGCGAATCATGAATCATGAATTAAATAATAAATTGAATCATGAATCATGAATCATGAATCGAATCATGAAATGAATCAGGAATCATGAATTGAATCATGAATCATGAATCATGAATTGAATCATGAATCATGAATCATAAATCGATCCATGAATCATGAATTGAATCAGGAATCGAATCATGAATTGAATCATGAATCATGAATCATGAATCATGAATCGAAACATAAATTATGAATCATGTTTTATAAATTGAATCATGAATTGAATCATGAATTGAATCATGAATCATGAATCATGAATTGAATCATGAATTGAATCATGAATCATGAATTGAATCATGAATCATGAATTGAATCATGAATCATGAATCATAAATCGAATCATGAATCATGAATTGAATCATGACTCATGAATTATGAATCATGAATTGAATCATAAATTGAATCATGAATCATGAATTGAATCATGAATCATGAATTGAATCATGAATCATGAATCATAAATCGAATCATGAATCATGAATTGAATCATGACTCATGAATTATGAATCATGAATTGAATCATGAATCATGAATTATGAATTATGAATCATGAATCATGAATCATGAATCATGAATCATCAATCATGAATCATGAATTGAATCATGAATTGAATCATAAATCATGAATGAGGAATTAAATCATGAATCATGAATCATGAATCGAATCATGAATTGAATCATGAATCATGAATTCAATCATGAATCATGAATTCAATCATGAATCAAGAATCATGAATCGAATCATGAATCATGATTTGAATCAGGAATCGAATCATGAATTCAATCATGAATCAGAAATCGAATCATGGATCATGAATTGAATCATTAATCGAATCATGAATTGAATCATGAATCATGAATTGAATCATGAATCATGAATCGAATCATGAATCATAAATCATGAATGTAATCATGAATCATGAATTGAATCATGAATCATGAATCATGAATTGAATCATGAATCATGAATTTAATCATGAATCATGAATCATGAACTAAATCATGAATCATGAATCATGAATCGAATCATGAACCATGAATCGAATCATGAATCATGAATTGAATCATGAACCATGAATCATGAATCATGAATCGAATCATGAATCATGAATCATGAATTGAATCATGAATCATGAATTGAATCATGAATCATTAATTGAATCATGAATCATGAATCAAGAATCATGAATCGAAACATGAATCATGAATTGAATCAGGAATCATGAATCATGAATCATGAATTGAATCATGAATCATGAATCATGAATCGAATAATGAATCATGAATAATGAATCATGAATTGAATCATGAATCATGAATTGAATCATGAATCATGAATTGAATCATGAACTGAATCATGAATCATGAATCGAATCATGAGTCATGAATTGAATTATGAATCATGAATCATGAATTGAATCATGAATCATGAATCATGAATTGAATCATGAATCATGAAAAATGAATCGAATCATGAATCATGAATTGAATCATGAATCATGAATTCAATCATGAATCATGAATTCAATCATGAATCATGAATCATGAATCGAATTATGAATCATGAACCAAGAATCATGAATCGAATCATGAATCATGAAATAAATAATGAATCATGATTTGAATCAGGAATCGAATCATGAATTGAATCATGAATCATAAATCGAATCATGAATCATGAATTGAATCAGGAATCGAATCATGAATTGAATCATGAATCATGAATTGAATCATGAATCATGAATCGAATCATGAATCATAAATCATGAATCATGAATGTAATCATGAATCATGAATTGAATTATGAATCATGAATCATGAATCATGAATTGAATCAGGAATCATGAATCATGAATCATGAACTAAATCATGAATCATGAATCATGAATCGAATCATGAACCATGAATCGAATCATGAATAATGAATTGAATCATGAACCATGAATCATGAATCATGAATCATGAATCAAGAATCATGAATCATGAATCATGAATTGAATCATGAATCATGAATTGAATCATGAATCATGAATTGAATCATGAATCATGAATCAAGAATCATGAATCGAAACATGAATCATGAATTGAATCAGGAATCATGAATCATGAATCATGAATTGAATCATAAATCATGAATCATGAATCGAATAATGAATTGAATCATGAATCATGAATTGAATCATGAATCATGAATCATAAATCGAATCATGAATTGAATCATGAATTGAATCATAAATCATGAATCATGAATCGAATAATGAATTGAATCATGAATCATGAATTGAATCATGAATCATGAATCATAAATCAAATCATGAATTGAATCATGAATTGAATCATGAATTGAATCATTAATCATGAATTATGAATCATGAATTGAATCATGAATCATGATTCATGAATTGAATCATGAATCATGAATTATGAATTGAATCATGAATCATGAATCATGAATTGAATCATGAATCATGAATTGAATCATGAATCGAATCATGAATCATGAATCATGAATCGAATCATGAATCATGAATTGTATCATGAATCATGAATCATGAATTGAATCATGAATCATGAATCATGAATTGAATCATGAATCATGAATCATGAATCGAATCATGAATCATGAATCATGAATCATGAATCGAATCATGAATCATGAATTGAATCATGAATCATGAATTATGAATCATGAATTGAATCATGAATCATGAATCATGAATTGAATCATGAATTATGAATCATGAATTGAATCATGAATCATGAATCATGAATTGAATCATGAATCATGAATCATGAATCGAATCATGAATCATGAATTGAATCATGAATCATGAATCATGAATTGAATCATGAATCATGAATCATGAATTGAATCATGAATCATGAATCATGAATCATGAATCGAATCATGAATCATGAATCGAATCATGAATCATGAATTGAATCATGAATCATGAATCAAGAATCATGAATCGAAACATGAATCATGAATTGAATCATGAATCATGAATCATGAATTGAATCATGAACCATGAATCATGAATCGAATAATGAATCATGAATCATCATGAATTGAATCATGAATCAAGAATCATGAATCGAAACATGAAACATGAATTGAATCATGAATCATGAATCATGAATCATGAATTGAATCATGAATCATGAATCAAGAATCGAATAATGAATCATGAATCATGAATTGAATCATGTATCATGAATCGAATCATGAATTAAATCATGAATCATGAATCATAAATTGAATCATAAATCATGAATCATGAATTGAATCATGAATCAAGAATCGAATCATAAATCATGAATCATGAATTGAATCATGAATTGAATCATGAATCATGAATCGAATCATGAATCATGAATTGAATCATGAATTGAATCATGAATTGAATCATGAATCATGAATTGAATCATGAATTGAATCATGAATTGAATCATGAATTGAATCATGAATCATGAATTGAATCATTAATCATGAATTGAATCATGAATCATGAATTGAATCATGAATCATGAATTATGAATCATGAATTGAATCATGAATCATGAATCATGAATTGAATCATGAATCATGAATTGAATCATGAATCATGAATCATGAATTGAATCATGAATCATGAATCATGAATCATGAATCGAATCATGAATCATGAATCGAATCATGAATCATGAATTGAATCATGAATCATGAATCATAAATCGAATCATGAATTGAATCATGAATTGAATCATGAATTGAATCATAAATCATGAATCATGAATCGAATAATGAATTGAATCATGAATCATGAATTGAATCATGAATCATGAATCATAAATCGAATCATGAATTGAATCATGAATTGAATCATGAATTGAATCATTAATCATGAATTATGAATCATGAATTGAATCATGAATCATGATTCATGAATTGAATCATGAATCATGAATCATGAATTGAATCATGAATCATGAATCATGAATTGAATCATGAATCATGAATTGAATCATGAATCGAATCATGAATCATGAATCATGAATCGAATCATGAATCATGAATTTTATCATGAATCATGAATCATGAATTGAATCATGAATCATGAATCATGAATTGAATCATGAATCATGAATCATGAATCGAATCATGAATCATGAATCATGAATCATGAATCGAATCATGAATCATGAATTGAATCATGAATCATGAATTATGAATTATGAATTGAATCATGAATCATGAATCATGAATTGAATCATGAATTATGAATCATGAATTGAATCATGAATCATGAATCATGAATTGAATCATGAATCATGAATCATGAATCGAATCATGAATCATGAATTGAATCATGAATCATGAATCATGAATTGAATCATGAATCATGAATCATGAATTGAATCATGAATCATGAATTGAATCATGAATCGAATCATGAATCATGAATCATGAATCGAATCATGAATCATGAATCATGAATCGAATCATGAATCATGAATCATGAATTGAATCATGAATCATGAATCATGAATCGAATCATGAATCATGAATTGAATCATGAATTATGAATCATGAATTGAATCATGAATCATGAATCATGAATTGAATCATGAATCATGAATCATGAATCGAATCATGAATCATGAATTGAATCATGAATCATGAATCATGAATTGAATCATGAATCATGAATCATGAATTGAATCATGAATCATGAATTGAATCATGAATCGAATCATGAATCATGAATCATGAATCGAATCATGAATCATGAATTTTATCATGAATCATGAATCATGAATTGAATCATGAATCATGAATCATGAATTGAATCATGAATCATGAATCATGAATCGAATCATGAATCATGAATCATGAATCATGAATCGAATCATGAATCATGAATTGAATCATGAATCATGAATTATGAATTATGAATTGAATCATGAATCATGAATCATGAATTGAATCATGAATCATGAATCATGAATTGAATCATGAATTATGAATCATGAATTGAATCATGAATCATGAATCATGAATTGAATCATGAATCATGAATCATGAATCGAATCATGAATCATGAATCATGAATCGAATCATGAATCATGAATTGAATCATGAATCATGAATCAAGAATCATGAATCGAAACATGAATCATGAATTGAATCATGAATCATGAATCATGAATTGAATCATGAAACATGAATTGAATCATGAATCATGAATCATCATGAATTGAATCATGAATCAAGAATCATGAATCGAAACATGAAACATGAATTGAATCATGAATCATGAATCATGAATCATGAATTTAATCATGAATCATGAATCAAGAATCGAATAATGAATCATGAATCATGAATCATGAATTGAATCATGAATCATGAATCGAATCATGAATTGAATCATGAATCATGAATCATAAATTGAATCATAAATCATGAATCATGAATTGAATCATGAATCAAGAATCGAATCATGAATCATGAATCATGAATTGAATCATGAATTGAATCATGAATCATGAATCGAATCATGAATCATGAATTGAATCATGAATTGAATCATGAATTGAATCATGAATTGAATCATGAATCATGAATTGAATCATGAATCATGAATCATAAATTGAATCATGAATCATGAATTGAATCAGGAATTGAATCATTAATCATGAATTGAATCATGAATCATGAATTGAATCATGAATCATGAATTATGAATCATGAATTGAATCATGAATCATGAATCATGAATTGAATCATGAATCATGAATTGAATCATAAATCATGTATCATGAATCATGAATCGAATCATGAATCATGAATCGAATCATGAATCATGAATTGAATCATGAATCATGGATCATGAATTGAATCATGAATCATGAATCATGAAGTGAATCATGAATCATGAATCATGAATCGAATCATGAATCATGAATCATGAATCATGAATTGAATCATGAATCATGAATCGAATCATGAATCATGAATTGAAACATTAATTGAATCATAAATCATGAATCGAATCATGAATCATGATATGAATCATGAATCATGAATTGAATCATAAATCATGAATGATGAATCATGAATTGAATCATGTATCATGAATTGAATCAGGAATCGAATCATGAATTGAATTATGAATCATGAAATGAATCATGAGTCATGAATAATGAATTGAATCATGAATCATGAATTGAATCATGAATCATGAATCGAATCACAAATCATTAATCATGAATCATGAATCGAATCATGAATCATGAATCAAGAATCATGAATCATGAATCATGTATTGAATCATGAATCATGAATCATAAATCATGAATTTAATCATGAATCATGAATCGAATCAGGAATCATGAATTGAATCATGAATCATGAATCATGTATTGAATCATAAATCATGAATTGAATCATGAATCATGAATCAAGAATCATGAATCGAATCATGAATTGAATCATGAATCATGAATCATGAATCATGAATTAAATCATGAATCATGAATCATGTATTGAATCATGAATCATGAATCATAAATCATGAATCGAATCATGAATCATGAATTAAATAATAAATTGAATCATGAATCATGAATCGAATCATGAATTGAATAAGAAATCATGAATTGAATTATGAATCATGAATCATGAATTAAATCATGAATCATGAATCATAAATCGATCCATGAATCATGAATTGAATCAGGAATCGAATCATGAATTGAATCATGAATCATGAATCATAAATCATGAATCGAAACATAAATTATGAATCATGTTTCATGAATTGAATCATGAATCATGAATCCTGAATCGAATCATGAATAATGAATTGAATCATGAATCATGAATCATAAATCGAATCATGAATCATGAATTGAATCATGACTCATGAATTATGAATCATGAATTGAATCATGAATCATGAATCATGAATTGAATCATGAATAATGAATTGAATCATGAATCATGAATCATAAATCGAATCATGAATCATGAATTGAATCATGACTCATGAATTATGAATCATGACTTGAATCATGAATCATGAATTATGAATCATGAATTGAATCATGAATCATGAATCATGAATCATGAATTAAATCATGAATTGAATCATGAATCATGAATCATGAATCATGAATTGAATCATGAATCATGAATCGAATCATGAATCATGAATCATGAATCATGAATTGAATCATGAATCGAATCATGAATCATGAATTGAATCATGAATTGAATCATGAATCATGAAGCGAATCATGAATCATGAATTGAATCATGAATTGAATCATGAATCATGAAGCGAATCATGAATCATGAATTAAATAATAAATTGAATCATGAATCATGAATCATGAATCGAATCATGAAATGAATCATGAATCATGAATTGAATCATGAATCATGAATCATGAATTGAATCATGAATCATGAATCATAAATCGATCCATGAATCATGAATTGAATCAGGAATCGAATCATGAATTGAATCAGGAATCGAATCATGAATTGAATCATGAATCATGAATCATGAATTGAATCATGAATTGAATCATGAATCATGAATTGAATCATGAATCATGAATTGAATCATGAATCATGAATCATAAATCGAATCATGAATCATGAATTGAATCATGACTCATGAATTATGAATCATGAATTGAATCATGAATCATGAATTATGAATTATGAATCATGAATCATGAATCATGAATCATGAATCATCAATCATGAATCATGAATTGAATCATGAATTGAATCATAAATCATGAATGAGGAATTAAATCATGAATCATGAATCATGAATCGAATCATGAATTCAATCATGAATCATGAATTCAATCATGAATCATGAATTCAATCATGAATCAAGAATTATGAATCGAATCATGAATCATGAATTAAATCATGAATCATTATTTGAATCAGGAATCGAATCATGAATTCAATCATGAATCAGAAATCGAATCATGAATCATGAATCATGAATCGAATCATGAATTGAATCATGAATCATGAATTCAATCATGAATCATGAATTCAATCATGAATCAAGAATCATGAATCGAATCATGAATCATGAATTAAATCATGAATCATGATTTGAATCAGGAATCGAATCATGAATTCAATCATGAATCATGAATTGAATCATGAATCATGAATCATGAATCGAATCATGAATCATAAATCATGAATGTAATCATGAATCATGAATTGAATCATGAATCATGAATCATGAATTGAATCATGAATCATGAATCATGAATTTAATCATGAATCATGAATCATGAATCATGAACTAAATCATGAATCATGAATCATGAATCGAATCATGAACCATGAATCGAATCATGAATCATGAATTGAATCATGAACCATGAATCATGAATCATGAATCGAATCATGAATCATGAATCATGAATTGAATCATGAATCATGAATTGAATCATGAATCATTAATTGAATCATGAATCATGAATCAAGAATCATGAATCGAAACATGAATCATGAATTGAATCAGGAATCATGAATCATGAATCATGAATTGAATCATGAATCATGAATCGAATAATGAATCATGAATAATGAATCATGAATTGAATCATGAATCATGAATTGAATCATGAATCATGAATTGAATCATGAACTGAATCATGAATCATGAATCGAATCATGAGTCATGAATTGAATTATGAATCATGAATCATGAATTGAATCATGAATCATGAATCATGAATTGAATCATGAATCATGAAAAATGAATCGAATCATGAATCATGAATTCAATCATGAATCATGAATTCAATCATGAATCATGAATTCAATCATGAATCATGAATCATGAATCGAATTATGAATCATGAACCAAGAATCATGAATCGAATCATGAATAATGAAATAAATAATGAATCATGATTTGAATCAGGAATCGAATCATGAATTCAATCATGAATCATAAATCGAATCATGAATCATGAATTGAATCAGGATTCAAATCATGAATGTAATCATGAATCATGAATTGAATCATGAATCATGAATCGAATCATGAATCATAAATGATGAATCATGAATGTAATCATGAATCATGAATTGAATTATGAATCATGAATCATGAATCATGAATTGAATCATGAATCATGCATCATGAATCATGAACTAAATCATGAATCATGAATCATGAATCGAATCATGAACCATGAATCGAATCATGAATAATGAATTGAATCATGAACCATGAATTATGAATCATGAATCATGAATCAGGAATCATGAATCAGGAATCATGAATCATGAATCATGAATTGAATCATGAATCATGAATTGAATCATGAATCATGAATTGAATCATGAATCATGAATCAAGAATCATGAATCGAAACATGAATCATGAATTGAATCAGGAATCATGAATCATGAATCATGAATCATAAATCGAATCATGAATCGAATAATGAATTGAATCATGAATCATGAATTGAATCATGAATCATGAATCATAAATCGAATCATGAATTGAATCATGAATTGAATCATGAATTGAATCATTAATCATGAATTATGAATCATGAATTGAATCATGAATCATGATTCATGAATCGAATCATGAATCATGAATCATAATTTGAATCATGAATCATGAATCATGAATTGAATCATGAATCATGAATTGAATCATGAATCATGAATTGAATCATGAATCATGAATTGAATCATGAATCGAATCATGAATCATGAATCATGAATCGAATCATGAATTGTATCATGAATCATGAATCATGAATTGAATCATGAATCATGAATCATGAATTGAATCATGAATCATGAATCATGAATCGAATCATGAATCATAAATCATGAATCATGAATCAAATCATGAATCATGAATTGAATCATGAATCATGAATTATGAATCATGAATTGAATCATGAATTATGAATCATGAATTGAATCATGAATTATGAATCATGAATTGAATCATGAATCATGAATCATGAATTGAATCATGAATCATGAATCATGAATCGAATCATGAATCATGAATTGAATCATGAATCATGAATCATGAATTGAATCATGAATCATGAATCATGAATTGAATCATGAATCATGAATCATGAATCGAATCATGAATCATGAATCATGAATCGAATCATGAATCATGAATTGAATCATGAATCATGAATCAAGAATCATGAATCGAAACATGAATCATGAATTGAATCATGAATCATGAATCATGAATTGAATCATGAATCATGAATCATGATTCGAATAATGAATCATGAATCATCATGAATTGAATCATGAATCAAGAATCATGAATCGAAACATGAAACATGAATTGAATCATGAATCATGAATCATGAATCATGAATTGAATCATGAATCATGAATCAAGAATCGAATAATGAATCATGAATCATGAATTGAATCATGAATCATGAATTGAATCATGAATCATGAATCGAATCATGAATTGAATCATGAATCATGAATCGAATCATGAATCATGAATTGAATCATGAATCATGAATTGAATCATGAATCATGAATCATAAATTGAATCATAAATCATGAATCATGAATTGAATCATGAATCAAGAATCGAATCATGAATCATGAATCATGAATTGAATCATGAATCATGAATCGAATCATGAATCATGAATTGAATCATGAATTGAATCATGAATTGAATCATGAATTGAATCATGAATCATGAATTGAATCATGAATCATGAATCATAAATTGAATCATGAATCATGAATTGAATCATGAATTGAATCATGAATCATGAATTGAATCATGAATCATGAATTATGAATCATGAATTGAATCATGAATCATGAATCATGAATTGAATCATGAATCATGAATTGAATCATGAATCATGAATTGAATCATGAATCATGAATCATGAATCATGAATCGAATCATGAATCAAGAATCGAATCATGAATCATGAATTGAATCATGAATCATGGATCATGAATTGAATCATGAATCATGAATCATGAATTGAATCATGAATCATGAATCATGAAGTGAATCATGAATCATGAATCATGAATCGAATCATGAATCATGAATCATGAATCATGAATTGAATCATGAATCATGAATCGAATCATGAATCATGAATTGAAACATTAATTGAATCATAAATCATGAATCGAATCATGAATCATGATATGAATCATGAATCATGAATTGAATCATAAATCATGAATCATGAATCATGAATTGAATCATGTATCATGAATTGAATCAGGAATCGAATCATGAATTGAATTATGAATCATGAAATGAATCATGAGTCATGAATAATGAATTGAATCATGAATCATGAATTGAATCATGAATCATGAATCGAATCACAAATCATTAATCATGAATCATGATTCATGAATTGAATCATGGATCATGAATTATGAATCAAATCATGAATCATGAATTGAATCCTGAGTTGAATCATGAATCATAAATTGAATCATGAATCATGAAATGAATCATGAATTGAATCATGAATTGAATCATGATTCATGAATCATGATTTGAATCATGAATCATGATTTGAATCAGGAATCGAATCATGAATTCAATCATGAATCATAAATCGAATCATGAATCATGAATTGAATCAGGAATCGAATCATAAATTGAATCATGAATCATGAATTGAATCATGATTTTAATTATGAATCATGAATCATGAATTGAGTCATGAATCATGAATCATGAATCATGAATTGAATTATGAATTGAATCATGAATCTTGAATCATAAATTGAATCATGAATCATGAATCATAAATCATGAATCATGAATCATGATTCATTAATCATGAATCATGAATTGAATTATGAATTGAATCATGAATCATGAATTGAATCATGAATCATGAAATGAATCATGAATCATGAATTGAATTATGAATCATGAATCGAATCATGAATCATGAATCGAATCATGAATCATGAATTGTATCATGAATCATGAATCATGAATTGAATCATGAATTATGAATCATGAATCATGAATTGAATCATGAATCATGAATCATGAATCGAATCATGAATCAAGAATTGAATCATGAATCATGAATTATGAATCATGAATTGAATCATGAATCATGAATCATGAATTGAATCATGAATCATGAATCATAAATCATGAATCGAATCATGAATCATGAATCATGAATCGAATCATGAATCATGAATTGAATCATGAATCATGAATCATGAATTACATCATGAATCATGAATCATGAATCATGAATCATGAATCGAATCATGAATCATGAATTGAATCATGAATCATGAATCATGAATCATAAATTGAATCATAAATCATGAATCATGAATTGTATCATGAATCATGAATCGAATCATGAATCATGAATCATGAATTGAATCATGAATTGAATCATGAATCATGAATCGAATCATGAATCATGAATTGAATCATGAATCATGAATTGAATCATGAATCATGAATTGAATCATGAATTATGAATTGAATCATGAATCGAATCATGAATTGAATCATTAATCATGAATTGAATCATGAATCATGAATTGAATCATGAATCATGAATCATGAATTGAATCATGAATCATGAATCATGAAGTGAATCATGAATCATGAATCGAATCATGAATCATGAATTGAAACATTAATTGAATCATAAATCATGAATCGAATCATGAATCATGAATCATGAATCATGAATTGAATCATGAATCATGAATCGAATCATGAATCATGAATTGAAACATTAATTGAATCATAAATCATGAATCAAATCATGAATCATGATATGAATCATGAATTATGAATCATGAACTGAATCATGTATCATGAATCGAATCATGAATCATGATATGAATCATGAATCATGATATGAATCATGAATTATGAATCATGAACTGAATCATGAATCATGAATTATGAATTGAATCATGTATCATGAATTGAATCAGGAATCGAATCATGAATTGAATTATGAATCATGAAATGAATCATGAGTCATGAATAATGAATTGAATCATGAATCATGAATTGAATCATGAATCATGATTCGAATCATAAATCATGAATCATGAACCATGATTCATGAATTGAATCATGATTCATGAATTGAATCATGAATCATGAATCATAAATCGAATCATGAATCATGAATTGAATCATGAGTTGAATCATGAATCATGAATTGAATCATGAGTTGAATCATGAATCATAAATTGAATCATGAATCATGAAATGAATCATGAATTGAATCATGAATTGAATCATGATTCATGAATCATGATTTGAATCGTGAATCATGAAATGAATCATGAATTGAATCATGAATTGAATCATGATTCATGAATCATGAATTGAATCATGAATCATGAATCATGAATCGAATCATGAATCATGAATTGAATCATGAGTTGAATCATGAATCATAAATTGAATCATGAATCATGAAATGAATCATGAATTGAATCATGAATTGAATCATGATTCATGAATCATGATTTGAATCATGAATCATGAATTCAATCATGAATTCAATCATGAATCAGGAATCGAATCATGAATTCAATCATGAATCATAAATCGAATCATGAATTAAGAATTGATTCAGGAATCGAATCATGAATTGAATCATGAATCATGAATTGAATCATGATTTTAATTATGAATCATGAATCATGAATTGAATCATGAATCATGAATCATGAATCATGAATTGAATTATGAATTGAATCACGAATCTTGAATCATGAATTGAATCATAAATCATGAATCATAAATCATGAATCATGAATCATGATTCATGAATCATGAATCATGAATTGAATTATGAATTCAATCATGAATCATGAATTCAATCATGAATCATGAATTCAATCATGAATCAAGAATCATGAATCGAATCATGAATCATGAATTAAATCATGAATCATGATTTGAATCAGGAATCGAATCATGAATTCAATCATGAATCATGAATTGAATCATGAATCATGAATCATGAATCGAATCATGAATCATAAATCATGAATGTAATCATGAATCATGAATTGAATCATGAATCATGAATCATGAATTGAATCATGAATCATGAATCATGAATTTAATCATGAATCATGAATCATGAATCATGAACTAAATCATGAATCATGAATCATGAATCGAATCATGAACCATGAATCGAATCATGAATCATGAATTGAATCATGAACCATGAATCATGAATCATGAATCGAATCATGAATCATGAATCATGAATTGAATCATGAATCATGAATTGAATCATGAATCATTAATTGAATCATGAATCATGAATCAAGAATCATGAATCGAAACATGAATCATGAATTGAATCAGAAATCATGAATCATGAATCATGAATTGAATCATGAATCATGAATCGAATAATGAATCATGAATAATGAATCATGAATTGAATCATGAATCATGAATTGAATCATGAATCATGAATTGAATCATGAACTGAATCATGAATCATGAATCGAATCATGAGTCATGAATTGAATTATGAATCATGAATCATGAATTGAATCATGAATCATGAATCATGAATTGAATCATGAATCATGAAAAATGAATCGAATCATGAATCATGAATTCAATCATGAATCATGAATTCAATCATGAATCATGAATCATGAATCGAATTATGAATCATGAACCAAGAATCATGAATCGAATCATGAATCATGAAATAAATAATGAATCATGATTTGAATCAGGAATCGAATCATGAATTGAATCATGAATCATAAATCGAATCATGAATCATGAATTGAATCAGGAATCGAATCATGAATTGAATCATGAATCATGAATTGAATCATGAATCATGAATCGAATCATGAATCATAAATCATGAATCATGAATGTAATCATGAATCATGAATTGAATTATGAATCATGAATCATGAATCATGAATTGAATCAGGAATCATGAATCATGAATCATGAACTAAATCATGAATCATGAATCATGAATCGAATCATGAACCATGAATCGAATCATGAATAATGAATTGAATCATGAACCATGAATCATGAATCATGAATCATGAATCAAGAATCATGAATCATGAATCATGAATTGAATCATGAATCATGAATTGAATCATGAATCATGAATTGAATCATGAATCATGAATCAAGAATCATGAATCGAAACATGAATCATGAATTGAATCAGGAATCATGAATCATGAATCATGAATTGAATCATAAATCATGAATCATGAATCGAATAATGAATTGAATCATGAATCATGAATTGAATCATGAATCATGAATCATAAATCGAATCATGAATTGAATCATGAATTGAATCATAAATCATGAATCATGAATCGAATAATGAATTGAATCATGAATCATGAATTGAATCATGAATCATGAATCATAAATCAAATCATGAATTGAATCATGAATTGAATCATGAATTGAATCATTAATCATGAATTATGAATCATGAATTGAATCATGAATCATGATTCATGAATTGAATCATGAATCATGAATTATGAATTGAATCATGAATCATGAATCATGAATTGAATCATGAATCATGAATTGAATCATGAATCGAATCATGAATCATGAATCATGAATCGAATCATGAATCATGAATTGTATCATGAATCATGAATCATGAATTGAATCATGAATCATGAATCATGAATTGAATCATGAATCATGAATCATGAATCGAATCATGAATCATGAATCATGAATCATGAATTGAATCATGAATCATGAATTGAATCATGAATCATGAATTATGAATCATGAATTGAATCATGAATCATGAATCATGAATTGAATCATGAATTATGAATCATGAATTGAATCATGAATCATGAATCATGAATTGAATCATGAATCATGAATCATGAATCGAATCATGAATCATGAATTGAATCATGAATCATGAATCATGAATTGAATCATGAATCATGAATCATGAATTGAATCATGAATCATGAATCATGAATCATGAATCGAATCATGAATCATGAATCGAATCATGAATCATGAATTGAATCATGAATTGAATCATGAATCATGAATCATGAATTGAATCATGAATCATGAATCATGAATCATGAATCGAATCATGAATCATGAATCGAATCATGAATCATGAATTGAATCATGAATCATGAATCAAGAATCATGAATCGAAACATGAATCATGAATTGAATCATGAATCATGAATCATGAATTGAATCATGAACCATGAATCATGAATCGAATAATGAATCATGAATCATCATGAATTGAATCATGAATCAAGAATCATGAATCGAAACATGAAACATGAATTGAATCATGAATCATGAATCATGAATCATGAATTGAATCATGAATCATGAATCAAGAATCGAATAATGAATCATGAATCATGAATTGAATCATGTATCATGAATCGAATCATGAATTAAATCATGAATCATGAATCATAAATTGAATCATAAATCATGAATCATGAATTGAATCATGAATCAAGAATCGAATCATAAATCATGAATCATGAATTGAATCATGAATTGAATCATGAATCATGAATCGAATCATGAATCATGAATTGAATCATGAATTGAATCATGAATTGAATCATGAATCATGAATTGAATCATGAATTGAATCATGAATTGAATCATGAATTGAATCATGAATCATGAATTGAATCATTAATCATGAATTGAATCATGAATCATGAATTGAATCATGAATCATGAATTATGAATCATGAATTGAATCATGAATCATGAATCATGAATTGAATCATGAATCATGAATTGAATCATGAATCATGAATCATGAATTGAATCATGAATCATGAATCATGAATCATGAATCGAATCATGAATCATGAATCGAATCATGAATCATGAATTGAATCATGAATCATGAATCATAAATCGAATCATGAATTGAATCATGAATTGAATCATGAATTGAATCATAAATCATGAATCATGAATCGAATAATGAATTGAATCATGAATCATGAATTGAATCATGAATCATGAATCATAAATCGAATCATGAATTGAATCATGAATTGAATCATGAATTGAATCATTAATCATGAATTATGAATCATGAATTGAATCATGAATCATGATTCATGAATTGAATCATGAATCATGAATCATGAATTGAATCATGAATCATGAATCATGAATTGAATCATGAATCATGAATTGAATCATGAATCGAATCATGAATCATGAATCATGAATCGAATCATGAATCATGAATTTTATCATGAATCATGAATCATGAATTGAATCATGAATCATGAATCATGAATTGAATCATGAATCATGAATCATGAATCGAATCATGAATCATGAATCATGAATCATGAATCGAATCATGAATCATGAATTGAATCATGAATCATGAATTATGAATTATGAATTGAATCATGAATCATGAATCATGAATTGAATCATGAATTATGAATCATGAATTGAATCATGAATCATGAATCATGAATTGAATCATGAATCATGAATCATGAATCGAATCATGAATCATGAATTGAATCATGAATCATGAATCATGAATTGAATCATGAATCATGAATCATGAATTGAATCATGAATCTTGAATTGAATCATGAATCGAATCATGAATCATGAATCATGAATCGAATCATGAATCATGAATCATGAATCGAATCATGAATCATGAATCATGAATTGAATCATGAATCATGAATCATGAATCGAATCATGAATCATGAATTGAATCATGAATTATGAATCATGAATTGAATCATGAATCATGAATCATGAATTGAATCATGAATCATGAATCATGAATCGAATCATGAATCATGAATTGAATCATGAATCATGAATCATGAATTGAATCATGAATCATGAATCATGAATTGAATCATGAATCATGAATTGAATCATGAATCGAATCATGAATCATGAATCATGAATCGAATCATGAATCATGAATTTTATCATGAATCATGAATCATGAATTGAATCATGAATCATGAATCATGAATTGAATCATGAATCATGAATCATGAATCGAATCATGAATCATGAATCATGAATCATGAATCGAATCATGAATCATGAATTGAATCATGAATCATGAATTATGAATTATGAATTGAATCATGAATCATGAATCATGAATTGAATCATGAATCATGAATCATGAATTGAATCATGAATTATGAATCATGAATTGAATCATGAATCATGAATCATGAATTGAATCATGAATCATGAATCATGAATCGAATCATGAATCATGAATCATGAATCGAATCATGAATCATGAATTGAATCATGAATCATGAATCAAGAATCATGAATCGAAACATGAATCATGAATTGAATCATGAATCATGAATCATGAATTGAATCATGAAACATGAATTGAATCATGAATCATGAATCATCATGAATTGAATCATGAATCAAGAATCATGAATCGAAACATGAAACATGAATTGAATCATGAATCATGAATCATGAATCATGAATTTAATCATGAATCATGAATCAAGAATCGAATAATGAATCATGAATCATGAATCATGAATTGAATCATGAATCATGAATCGAATCATGAATTGAATCATGAATCATGAATCATAAATTGAATCATAAATCATGAATCATGAATTGAATCATGAATCAAGAATCGAATCATGAATCATGAATCATGAATTGAATCATGAATTGAATCATGAATCATGAATCGAATCATGAATCATGAATTGAATCATGAATTGAATCATGAATTGAATCATGAATTGAATCATGAATCATGAATTGAATCATGAATCATGAATCATAAATTGAATCATGAATCATGAATTGAATCAGGAATTGAATCATTAATCATGAATTGAATCATGAATCATGAATTGAATCATGAATCATGAATTATGAATCATGAATTGAATCATGAATCATGAATCATGAATTGAATCATGAATCATGAATTGAATCATAAATCATGTATCATGAATCATGAATCGAATCATGAATCATGAATCGAATCATGAATCATGAATTGAATCATGAATCATGGATCATGAATTGAATCATGAATCATGAATCATGAAGTGAATCATGAATCATGAATCATGAATCGAATCATGAATCATGAATCATGAATCATGAATTGAATCATGAATCATGAATCGAATCATGAATCATGAATTGAAACATTAATTGAATCATAAATCATGAATCGAATCATGAATCATGATATGAATCATGAATCATGAATTGAATCATAAATCATGAATGATGAATCATGAATTGAATCATGTATCATGAATTGAATCAGGAATCGAATCATGAATTGAATTATGAATCATGAAATGAATCATGAGTCATGAATAATGAATTGAATCATGAATCATGAATTGAATCATGAATCATGAATCGAATCACAAATCATTAATCATGAATCATGAATCGAATCATGAATCATGAATCAAGAATCATGAATCATGAATCATGTATTGAATCATGAATCATGAATCATAAATCATGAATTTAATCATGAATCATGAATCGAATCAGGAATCATGAATTGAATCATGAATCATGAATCATGTATTGAATCATAAATCATGAATTGAATCATGAATCATGAATCAAGAATCATGAATCGAATCATGAATTGAATCATGAATCATGAATCATGAATCATGAATTAAATCATGAATCATGAATCATGTATTGAATCATGAATCATGAATCATAAATCATGAATCGAATCATGAATCATGAATTAAATAATAAATTGAATCATGAATCATGAATCGAATCATGAATTGAATAAGAAATCATGAATTGAATTATGAATCATGAATCATGAATTAAATCATGAATCATGAATCATAAATCGATCCATGAATCATGAATTGAATCAGGAATCGAATCATGAATTGAATCATGAATCATGAATCATAAATCATGAATCGAAACATAAATTATGAATCATGTTTCATGAATTGAATCATGAATCATGAATCCTGAATCGAATCATGAATAATGAATTGAATCATGAATCATGAATCATAAATCGAATCATGAATCATGAATTGAATCATGACTCATGAATTATGAATCATGAATTGAATCATGAATCATGAATCATGAATTGAATCATGAATAATGAATTGAATCATGAATCATGAATCATAAATCGAATCATGAATCATGAATTGAATCATGACTCATGAATTATGAATCATGACTTGAATCATGAATCATGAATTATGAATCATGAATTGAATCATGAATCATGAATCATGAATCATGAATTAAATCATGAATTGAATCATGAATCATGAATCATGAATCATGAATTGAATCATGAATCATGAATCGAATCATGAATCATGAATCATGAATCATGAATTGAATCATGAATCGAATCATGAATCATGAATTGAATCATGAATTGAATCATGAATCATGAAGCGAATCATGAATCATGAATTGAATCATGAATTGAATCATGAATCATGAAGCGAATCATGAATCATGAATTAAATAATAAATTGAATCATGAATCATGAATCATGAATCGAATCATGAAATGAATCATGAATCATGAATTGAATCATGAATCATGAATCATGAATTGAATCATGAATCATGAATCATAAATCGATCCATGAATCATGAATTGAATCAGGAATCGAATCATGAATTGAATCAGGAATCGAATCATGAATTGAATCATGAATCATGAATCATGAATTGAATCATGAATTGAATCATGAATCATGAATTGAATCATGAATCATGAATTGAATCATGAATCATGAATCATAAATCGAATCATGAATCATGAATTGAATCATGACTCATGAATTATGAATCATGAATTGAATCATGAATCATGAATTATGAATTATGAATCATGAATCATGAATCATGAATCATGAATCATCAATCATGAATCATGAATTGAATCATGAATTGAATCATAAATCATGAATGAGGAATTAAATCATGAATCATGAATCATGAATCGAATCATGAATTCAATCATGAATCATGAATTCAATCATGAATCATGAATTCAATCATGAATCAAGAATCATGAATCGAATCATGAATCATGAATTAAATCATGAATCATTATTTGAATCAGGAATCGAATCATGAATTCAATCATGAATCAGAAATCGAATCATGAATCATGAATCATGAATCGAATCATGAATTGAATCATGAATCATGAATTCAATCATGAATCATGAATTCAATCATGAATCATGAATTCAATCATGAATCAAGAATCATGAATCGAATCATGAATCATGAATTAAATCATGAATCATGATTTGAATCAGGAATCGAATCATGAATTCAATCATGAATCATGAATTGAATCATGAATCATGAATCATGAATCGAATCATGAATCATAAATCATGAATGTAATCATGAATCATGAATTGAATCATGAATCATGAATCATGAATTGAATCATGAATCATGAATCATGAATTTAATCATGAATCATGAATCATGAACTAAATCATGAATCATGAATCATGAATCGAATCATGAACCATGAATCGAATCATGAATCATGAATTGAATCATGAACCATGAATCATGAATCATGAATCGAATCATGAATCATGAATCATGAATTGAATCATGAATCATGAATTGAATCATGAATCATTAATTGAATCATGAATCATGAATCAAGAATCATGAATCGAAACATGAATCATGAATTGAATCAGGAATCATGAATCATGAATCATGAATTGAATCATGAATCATGAATCGAATAATGAATCATGAATAATGAATCATGAATTGAATCATGAATCATGAATTGAATCATGAATCATGAATTGAATCATGAACTGAATCATGAATCATGAATCGAATCATGAGTCATGAATTGAATTATGAATCATGAATCATGAATTGAATCATGAATCATGAATCATGAATTGAATCATGAATCATGAAAAATGAATCGAATCATGAATCATGAATTCAATCATGAATCATGAATTCAATCATGAATCATGAATTCAATCATGAATCATGAATCATGAATCGAATTATGAATCATGAACCAAGAATCATGAATCGAATCATGAATAATGAAATAAATAATGAATCATGATTTGAATCAGGAATCGAATCATGAATTCAATCATGAATCATAAATCGAATCATGAATCATGAATTGAATCAGGATTCGAATCATGAATGTAATCATGAATCATGAATTGAATCATGAATCATGAATCGAATCATGAATCATAAATGATGAATCATGAATGTAATCATGAATCATGAATTGAATTATGAATCATGAATCATGAATCATGAATTGAATCATGAATCATGCATCATGAATCATGAACTAAATCATGAATCATGAATCATGAATCGAATCATGAACCATGAATCGAATCATGAATAATGAATTGAATCATGAACCATGAATTATGAATCATGAATCATGAATCAGGAATCATGAATCAGGAATCATGAATCATGAATCATGAATTGAATCATGAATCATGAATTGAATCATGAATCATGAATTGAATCATGAATCATGAATCAAGAATCATGAATCGAAACATGAATCATGAATTGAATCAGGAATCATGAATCATGAATCATGAATCATAAATCGAATCATGAATCGAATAATGAATTGAATCATGAATCATGAATTGAATCATGAATCATGAATCATAAATCGAATCATGAATTGAATCATGAATTGAATCATGAATTGAATCATTAATCATGAATTATGAATCATGAATTGAATCATGAATCATGATTCATGAATCGAATCATGAATCATGAATCATAATTTGAATCATGAATCATGAATCATGAATTGAATCATGAATCATGAATTGAATCATGAATCATGAATTGAATCATGAATCATGAATTGAATCATGAATCGAATCATGAATCATGAATCATGAATCGAATCATGAATCATGAATTGTATCATGAATCATGAATCATGAATTGAATCATGAATCATGAATCATGAATTGAATCATGAATCATGAATCATGAATCGAATCATGAATCATAAATCATGAATCATGAATCAAATCATGAATCATGAATTGAATCATGAATCATGAATTATGAATCATGAATTGAATCATGAATTATGAATCATGAATTGAATCATGAATTATGAATCATGAATTGAATCATGAATCATGAATCATGAATTGAATCATGAATCATGAATCATGAATCGAATCATGAATCATGAATTGAATCATGAATCATGAATCATGAATTGAATCATGAATCATGAATCATGAATTGAATCATGAATCATGAATCATGAATCGAATCATGAATCATGAATCATGAATCGAATCATGAATCATGAATTGAATCATGAATCATGAATCAAGAATCATGAATCGAAACATGAATCATGAATTGAATCATGAATCATGAATCATGAATTGAATCATGAATCATGAATCATGAATCGAATAATGAATCATGAATCATCATGAATTGAATCATGAATCAAGAATCATGAATCGAAACATGAAACATGAATTGAATCATGAATCATGAATCATGAATCATGAATTGAATCATG
Source organism: Mixophyes australis (assembly GCA_036250195.1). NCBI lineage: Eukaryota > Metazoa > Chordata > Amphibia > Anura > Limnodynastidae > Mixophyes > Mixophyes australis. Next base: position 1,012,772 of record JAVHZZ010000027.1, read on the forward strand.
AATCATGAATCAAGAATCGAATAATGAATCATGAATCATGAATTGAATCATGAATCATGAATTGAATCATGAATCATGAATCGAATCATGAATTGAATCATGAATCATGAATCGAATCATGAATCATGAATTGAATCATGAATCATGAATTGAATCATGAATCATGAATCATAAATTGAATCATAAATCATGAATCATGAATTGAATCATGAATCAAGAATCGAATCATGAATCATGAATCATGAATTGAATCATGAATCATGAATCGAATCATGAATCATGAATTGAATCATGAATTGAATCATGAATTGAATCATGAATTGAATCATGAATCATGAATTGAATCATGAATCATGAATCATAAATTGAATCATGAATCATGAATTGAATCATGAATTGAATCATGAATCATGAATTGAATCATGAATCATGAATTATGAATCATGAATTGAATCATGAATCATGAATCATGAATTGAATCATGAATCATGAATTGAATCATGAATCATGAATTGAATCATGAATCATGAATCATGAATCATGAATCGAATCATGAATCAAGAATCGAATCATGAATCATGAATTGAATCATGAATCATGGATCATGAATTGAATCATGAATCATGAATCATGAATTGAATCATGAATCATGAATCATGAAGTGAATCATGAATCATGAATCATGAATCGAATCATGAATCATGAATCATGAATCATGAATTGAATCATGAATCATGAATCGAATCATGAATCATGAATTGAAACATTAATTGAATCATAAATCATGAATCGAATCATGAATCATGATATGAATCATGAATCATGAATTGAATCATAAATCATGAATCATGAATCATGAATTGAATCATGTATCATGAATTGAATCAGGAATCGAATCATGAATTGAATTATGAATCATGAAATGAATCATGAGTCATGAATAATGAATTGAATCATGAATCATGAATTGAATCATGAATCATGAATCGAATCACAAATCATTAATCATGAATCATGATTCATGAATTGAATCATGGATCATGAATTATGAATCAAATCATGAATCATGAATTGAATCCTGAGTTGAATCATGAATCATAAATTGAATCATGAATCATGAAATGAATCATGAATTGAATCATGAATTGAATCATGATTCATGAATCATGATTTGAATCATGAATCATGATTTGAATCAGGAATCGAATCATGAATTCAATCATGAATCATAAATCGAATCATGAATCATGAATTGAATCAGGAATCGAATCATAAATTGAATCATGAATCATGAATTGAATCATGATTTTAATTATGAATCATGAATCATGAATTGAGTCATGAATCATGAATCATGAATCATGAATTGAATTATGAATTGAATCATGAATCTTGAATCATAAATTGAATCATGAATCATGAATCATAAATCATGAATCATGAATCATGATTCATTAATCATGAATCATGAATTGAATTATGAATTGAATCATGAATCATGAATTGAATCATGAATCATGAAATGAATCATGAATCATGAATTGAATTATGAATCATGAATCGAATCATGAATCATGAATCGAATCATGAATCATGAATTGTATCATGAATCATGAATCATGAATTGAATCATGAATTATGAATCATGAATCATGAATTGAATCATGAATCATGAATCATGAATCGAATCATGAATCAAGAATTGAATCATGAATCATGAATTATGAATCATGAATTGAATCATGAATCATGAATCATGAATTGAATCATGAATCATGAATCATAAATCATGAATCGAATCATGAATCATGAATCATGAATCGAATCATGAATCATGAATTGAATCATGAATCATGAATCATGAATTACATCATGAATCATGAATCATGAATCATGAATCATGAATCGAATCATGAATCATGAATTGAATCATGAATCATGAATCATGAATCATAAATTGAATCATAAATCATGAATCATGAATTGTATCATGAATCATGAATCGAATCATGAATCATGAATCATGAATTGAATCATGAATTGAATCATGAATCATGAATCGAATCATGAATCATGAATTGAATCATGAATCATGAATTGAATCATGAATCATGAATTGAATCATGAATTATGAATTGAATCATGAATCGAATCATGAATTGAATCATTAATCATGAATTGAATCATGAATCATGAATTGAATCATGAATCATGAATCATGAATTGAATCATGAATCATGAATCATGAAGTGAATCATGAATCATGAATCGAATCATGAATCATGAATTGAAACATTAATTGAATCATAAATCATGAATCGAATCATGAATCATGAATCATGAATCATGAATTGAATCATGAATCATGAATCGAATCATGAATCATGAATTGAAACATTAATTGAATCATAAATCATGAATCAAATCATGAATCATGATATGAATCATGAATTATGAATCATGAACTGAATCATGTATCATGAATCGAATCATGAATCATGATATGAATCATGAATCATGATATGAATCATGAATTATGAATCATGAACTGAATCATGAATCATGAATTATGAATTGAATCATGTATCATGAATTGAATCAGGAATCGAATCATGAATTGAATTATGAATCATGAAATGAATCATGAGTCATGAATAATGAATTGAATCATGAATCATGAATTGAATCATGAATCATGATTCGAATCATAAATCATGAATCATGAACCATGATTCATGAATTGAATCATGATTCATGAATTGAATCATGAATCATGAATCATAAATCGAATCATGAATCATGAATTGAATCATGAGTTGAATCATGAATCATGAATTGAATCATGAGTTGAATCATGAATCATAAATTGAATCATGAATCATGAAATGAATCATGAATTGAATCATGAATTGAATCATGATTCATGAATCATGATTTGAATCGTGAATCATGAAATGAATCATGAATTGAATCATGAATTGAATCATGATTCATGAATCATGAATTGAATCATGAATCATGAATCATGAATCGAATCATGAATCATGAATTGAATCATGAGTTGAATCATGAATCATAAATTGAATCATGAATCATGAAATGAATCATGAATTGAATCATGAATTGAATCATGATTCATGAATCATGATTTGAATCATGAATCATGAATTCAATCATGAATTCAATCATGAATCAGGAATCGAATCATGAATTCAATCATGAATCATAAATCGAATCATGAATTAAGAATTGATTCAGGAATCGAATCATGAATTGAATCATGAATCATGAATTGAATCATGATTTTAATTATGAATCATGAATCATGAATTGAATCATGAATCATGAATCATGAATCATGAATTGAATTATGAATTGAATCACGAATCTTGAATCATGAATTGAATCATAAATCATGAATCATAAATCATGAATCATGAATCATGATTCATGAATCATGAATCATGAATTGAATTATGAATTGAATCATGAATCATGAATTCAATCATGAATCATGAATTCAATCATGAATCAAGAATCATGAATCGAATCATGAATCATGAATTAAATCATGAATCATGATTTGAATCAGGAATCGAATCATGAATTCAATCATGAATCATGAATTGAATCATGAATCATGAATCATGAATCGAATCATGAATCATAAATCATGAATGTAATCATGAATCATGAATTGAATCATGAATCATGAATCATGAACTAAATCATGAATCATGAATCATGAATCGAATCATGAACCATGAATCGAATCATGAATCATGAATTGAATCATGAACCATGAATCATGAATCATGAATCGAATCATGAATCATGAATCATGAATTGAATCATGAATCATGAATTGAATCATGAATCATTAATTGAATCATGAATCATGAATCAAGAATCATGAATCGAAACATGAATCATGAATTGAATTAGGAATCATGAATCATGAATCATGAATTGAATCATGAATCATGAATCGAATAATGAATCATGAATAATGAATCATGAATTGAATCATGAATCATGAATTGAATCATGAATCATGAATTGAATCATGAACTGAATCATGAATCATGAATCGAATCATGAGTCATGAATTGAATTATGAATCATGAATCATGAATTGAATCATGAATCATGAATCATGAATTGAATCATGAATCATGAAAAATGAATCGAATCATGAATCATGAATTCAATCATGAATCATGAATTCAATCATGAATCATGAATTCAATCATGAATCATGAATCATGAATCGAATTATGAATCATGAACCAAGAATCATGAATCGAATCATGAATAATGAAATAAATAATGAATCATGATTTGAATCAGGAATCGAATCATGAATTCAATCATGAATCATAAATCGAATCATGAATCATGAATTGAATCAGGATTCGAATCATGAATGTAATCATGAATCATGAATTGAATCATGAATCATGAATCGAATCATGAATCATAAATGATGAATCATGAATGTAATCATGAATCATGAATTGAATTATGAATCATGAATCATGAATCATGAATCGAATCATGAACCATGAATCGAATCATGAATAATGAATTGAATCATGAACCATGAATTATGAATCATGAATCATGAATCAGGAATCATGAATCAGGAATCATGAATCATGAATCATGAATTGAATCATGAATCATGAATTGAATCATGAATCATGAATTGAATCATGAATCATGAATCAAGAATCATGAATCGAAACATGAATCATGAATTGAATCAGGAATCATGAATCATGAATCATGAATCATAAATCGAATCATGAATCGAATAATGAATTGAATCATGAATCATGAATTGAATCATGAATCATGAATCATAAATCGAATCATGAATTGAATCATGAATTGAATCATGAATTGAATCATTAATCATGAATTATGAATCATGAATTGAATCATGAATCATGATTCATGAATCGAATCATGAATCATGAATCATAATTTGAATCATGAATCATGAATCATGAATTGAATCATGAATCATGAATTGAATCATGAATCATGAATTGAATCATGAATCATGAATTGAATCATGAATCGAATCATGAATCATGAATCATGAATCGAATCATGAATCATGAATTGTATCATGAATCATGAATCATGAATTGAATCATGAATCATGAATCATGAATTGAATCATGAATCATGAATCATGAATCGAATCATGAATCATAAATCATGAATCATGAATCAAATCATGAATCATGAATTGAATCATGAATCATGAATTATGAATCATGAATTGAATCATGAATTATGAATCATGAATTGAATCATGAATTATGAATCATGAATTGAATCATGAATCATGAATCATGAATTGAATCATGAATCATGAATCATGAATCGAATCATGAATCATGAATTGAATCATGAATCATGAATCATGAATTGAATCATGAATCATGAATCATGAATTGAATCATGAATCATGAATCATGAATCGAATCATGAATCATGAATCATGAATCGAATCATGAATCATGAATTGAATCATGAATCATGAATCAAGAATCATGAATCGAAACATGAATCATGAATTGAATCATGAATCATGAATCATGAATTGAATCATGAATCATGAATCATGAATCGAATAATGAATCATGAATCATCATGAATTGAATCATGAATCAAGAATCATGAATCGAAACATGAAACATGAATTGAATCATGAATCATGAATCATGAATCATGAATTGAATCATGAATCATGAATCAAGAATCGAATAATGAATCATGAATCATGAATTGAATCATGAATCATGAATTGAATCATGAATCATGAATCGAATCATGAATTGAATCATGAATCATGAATCGAATCATGAATCATGAATTGAATCATGAATCATGAATTGAATCATGAATCATGAATCATAAATTGAATCATAAATCATGAATCATGAATTGAATCATGAATCAAGAATCGAATCATGAATCATGAATCATGAATTGAATCATGAATTGAATCATGAATCATGAATCGAATCATGAATCATGAATTGAATCATGAATTGAATCATGAATTGAATCATGAATTGAATCATGAATCATGAATTGAATCATGAATCATGAATCATAAATTGAATCATGAATCATGAATTGAATCATGAATTGAATCATGAATCATGAATTGAATCATGAATCATGAATTATGAATCATGAATTGAATCATGAATCATGAATCATGAATTGAATCATGAATCATGAATTGAATCATGAATCATGAATTGAATCATGAATCATGAATCATGAATCATGAATCGAATCATGAATCAAGAATCGAATCATGAATCATGAATTGAATCATGAATCATGGATCATGAATTGAATCATGAATCATGAATCATGAATTGAATCATGAATCATGAATCATGAAGTGAATCATGAATCATGAATCATGAATCGAATCATGAATCATGTATCATGAATCATGAATTGAATCATGAATCATGAATCGAATCATGAATCATGAATTGAAACATTAATTGAATCATAAATCATGAATCGAATCATGAATCATGATATGAATCATGAATCATGAATTGAATCATAAATCATGAATCATGAATCATGAATTGAATCATGTATCATGAATTGAATCAGGAATCGAATCATGAATTGAATTATGAATCATGAAATGAATCATGAGTCATGAATAATGAATTGAATCATGAATCATGAATTGAATCATGAATCATGAATCGAATCACAAATCATTAATCATGAATCATGATTCATGAATTGAATCATGGATCATGAATTATGAATCAAATCATGAATCATGAATTGAATCCTGAGTTGAATCATGAATCATAAATTGAATCATGAATCATGAAATGAATCATGAATTGAATCATGAATTGAATCATGATTCATGAATCATGATTTGAATCATGAATCATGATTTGAATCAGGAATCGAATCATGAATTCAATCATGAATCATAAATCGAATCATGAATCATGAATTGAATCAGGAATCGAATCATAAATTGAATCATGAATCATGAATTGAATCATGATTTTAATTATGAATCATGAATCATGAATTGAGTCATGAATCATGAATCATGAATCATGAATTGAATTATGAATTGAATCATGAATCTTGAATCATAAATTGAATCATGAATCATGAATCATAAATCATGAATCATGAATCATGATTCATTAATCATGAATCATGAATTGAATTATGAATTGAATCATGAATCATGAATTGAATCATGAATCATGAAATGAATCATGAATCATGAATTGAATTATGAATCATGAATCGAATCATGAATCATGAATCGAATCATGAATCATGAATTGTATCATGAATCATGAATCATGAATTGAATCATGAATTATGAATCATGAATCATGAATTGAATCATGAATCATGAATCATGAATCGAATCATGAATCAAGAATTGAATCATGAATCATGAATTATGAATCATGAATTGAATCATGAATCATGAATCATGAATTGAATCATGAATCATGAATCATAAATCATGAATCGAATCATGAATCATGAATCATGAATCGAATCATGAATCATGAATTGAATCATGAATCATGAATCATGAATTACATCATGAATCATGAATCATGAATCATGAATCATGAATCGAATCATGAATCATGAATTGAATCATGAATCATGAATCATGAATCATAAATTGAATCATAAATCATGAATCATGAATTGTATCATGAATCATGAATCGAATCATGAATCATGAATCATGAATTGAATCATGAATTGAATCATGAATCATGAATCGAATCATGAATCATGAATTGAATCATGAATCATGAATTGAATCATGAATCATGAATTGAATCATGAATTATGAATTGAATCATGAATCGAATCATGAATTGAATCATTAATCATGAATTGAATCATGAATCATGAATTGAATCATGAATCATGAATCATGAATTGAATCATGAATCATGAATCATGAAGTGAATCATGAATCATGAATCGAATCATGAATCATGAATTGAAACATTAATTGAATCATAAATCATGAATCGAATCATGAATCATGAATCATGAATCATGAATTGAATCATGAATCATGAATCGAATCATGAATCATGAATTGAAACATTAATTGAATCATAAATCATGAATCAAATCATGAATCATGATATGAATCATGAATTATGAATCATGAACTGAATCATGTATCATGAATCGAATCATGAATCATGATATGAATCATGAATCATGATATGAATCATGAATTATGAATCATGAACTGAATCATGAATCATGAATTATGAATTGAATCATGTATCATGAATTGAATCAGGAATCGAATCATGAATTGAATTATGAATCATGAAATGAATCATGAGTCATGAATAATGAATTGAATCATGAATCATGAATTGAATCATGAATCATGATTCGAATCATAAATCATGAATCATGAACCATGATTCATGAATTGAATCATGATTCATGAATTGAATCATGAATCATGAATCATAAATCGAATCATGAATCATGAATTGAATCATGAGTTGAATCATGAATCATGAATTGAATCATGAGTTGAATCATGAATCATAAATTGAATCATGAATCATGAAATGAATCATGAATTGAATCATGAATTGAATCATGATTCATGAATCATGATTTGAATCGTGAATCATGAAATGAATCATGAATTGAATCATGAATTGAATCATGATTCATGAATCATGAATTGAATCATGAATCATGAATTATGAATCGAATCATGAATCATGAATTGAATCATGAGTTGAATCATGAATCATAAATTGAATCATGAATCATGAAATGAATCATGAATTGAATCATGAATTGAATCATGATTCATGAATCATGATTTGAATCATGAATCATGAATTCAATCATGAATTCAATCATGAATCAGGAATCGAATCATGAATTCAATCATGAATCATAAATCGAATCATAAATTAAGAATTGATTCAGGAATCGAATCATGAATTGAATCATGAATCATGAATTGAATCATGATTTTAATTATGAATCATGAATCATGAATTGAATCATGAATCATGAATCATGAATCATGAATTGAATTATGAATTGAATCACGAATCTTGAATCATGAATTGAATCATAAATCATGAATCATAAATCATGAATCATGAATCATGATTCATGAATCATGAATCATGAATTGAATTATGAATTGAATCATGAATCATGAATTGAATCATGAATCATGAATCATGAAATGAATCATGAATCATGAATCATGAATCATGAATTGAATTATGAATCATGAATCGAATCATGAATCGAATCATGAATCATGAATCGAATCATGAATCATGAATTGTATCATGAATCATGAATCATGAATTGAATCATGAATCATGAATCATGAATTGAATCATGAATCATGAATCATGAATCATGAATTGAATCATGAATCATGAATCATGAATCGAATCATGAATCAAGAATTGAATCATGAATCATGAATTATGAATCATGAATTGAATCATGAATCATGAATCATGAATTGAATCATGATTTATGAATCATGAATTGAATCATGAATCATGAATCATGAATTGAATCATGAATCATGAATCATGATTGAATCATGAATCATAAATCATGAATCATGAATCATAAATCATGAATCATGAATCATGAATCGAATCATGAATCATGAATTGAATCATGAATCATGAATCATGAATTGAATCATGAATCATGAATCATGAATTGAATCATGAAGCATGAATCATGAATCATAAATTGAATCATAAATCATGAATCATGAATTGTATCATGAATCATGAATCGAATCATGAATCATGAATCATGAATTGAATCATGAATTGAATCATGAATCGAATCATGAATCATGAATTGAATCATGAATCATGAATCATAAATCGAATCATGAATTATGAATTGAATCATGAATCGAATCATGAATTGAATCATTAATCATGAATTGAATCATGAATCATGAATTATGAATCATGAATTGAATCATGAATCATGAATCATGAATTGAATCATGAATCATGAATCATGAATTGAATCATGAATCATGAATCATGAATCATGAATTGAATCATGAATCATGAATCATGAATCATGAATCGAATCATGAATCATGAATCGAATCATGAATCATGAATTGAATCATGAATCATGAATCATGAATTGAATCATGAATCATGAATTAATGAATTGAATCATGAATCATGAATCGAATCATGAATCATGAATTGAATCATGAATCATGAATCGAATCATGAATCATGAATTGAAACATTAATTGAATCATGTATCATGAATTGAATCAGGAATCGAATCATGTATCATGAATTGAATCAGGAATCGAATCATGAATTGAATTATGAATCATGAAATGAATCATGAGTCATGAATAATGAATTGAATCATGAATCATGAATCATGAATCATGAATTGAATCATGAATCATGAATCATGAATCGAATCATGAATCATGAATCGAATCATGAATCATAAATTGAATCATGAATCATGAATCATGAATCATGAATTGAATCATGAATCATGAATTGTATCATGAATCATGAATCATGAATTGAATCATGAATCATGAATCATGAATCATAAATTGAATCATGAATCATGTATCGAATCATGAATCATGAATCGAATCATGAATCATGAATTGAATCATGAATCATGAATCATGAATTGAATCATGAATCATGAATCATGAATTGAATCATGAATCATGACTCATGAATTGAATCATGAATCATGAATCATGAATCGAATCATGAATCATGAATCATGAATCATGAATCAAATCATGAATCATGAATTGAATCATGAATCATAAATCATGAATCGAAACATGAATCATGAATTGAATCATGAATTGAATCATGAATTATGAATCATGAATCAAGAATCATGAATCGAAACATGAATCATGAATTGAATATTGAATCATGAATCATGAATTGAATCATGAATTATGAATCATGAATCGAATCATGAATCATGAATCATGAATCATGAATTGAATCATGAATCATGAATTGAATCATGAATCATGGATCGAATCATGAATTGAATTATGAATCATGAATCGAATCATGAATCATGAATTGAATCATGAATCATGAATCATGAATCATAAGTTGAATCATAATACATGAATCATGAATCATGAATCGAATCATGAATCATGAATCATGAATTGAATCATGAATTGAATCATGAATCATGAATCGAATCATGAATCATGAATCGAATCATGAATCATGAATTGAATCATGAATTGAATCATGAATCATTAATTGAATCATGAATCATGAATCATAAATCCAATCATGAATCATGAATTGAATCATGAATCATGAATTGAAACATTAATTGAATCATGTATCATGAATTGAATCAGGAATCGAATCATGTATCATGAATTGAATCAGGAATCGAATCATGAATTGAATTATGAATCATGAAATGAATCATGAGTCATGAATAATGAATTGAATCATGAATCATGAATCATGAATCATGAATTGAATCATGAATCATGAATCATGAATCGAATCATGAATCATGAATCGAATCATGAATCATGAATTGAATCATGAGTTGAATCATGAATCATAAATTGAATCATGAATCATGAATCATGAATCATGAATTGAATCATGAATCATGAATTGTATCATGAATCATGAATCATGAATTGAATCATGAATCATGAATCATGAATCATAAATTGAATCATGAATCATGTATCGAATCATGAATCATGAATCGAATCATGAATCATGAATTGAATCATGAATCATGAATCATGAATTGAATCATGAATCATGAATCATGAATTGAATCATGAATCATGACTCATGAATTGAATCATGAATCATGAATCATGAATCATGAATCATGAATCAAATCATGAATCATGAATTGAATCATGAATCATGAATCATGAATCGAAACATGAATCATGAATTGAATCATGAATTGAATCATGAATCATGAATCATGAATCAAGAATCATGAATCGAAACATGAATCATGAATTGAATCATGAATCATGAATCATGAATTGAATCATGAATCATGAATCATGAATCGAATAATGAATCATGAATCATGAATCATGAATTGAATCATGAATCATGAATTGAATCATGAATCATGGATCGAATCATGAATTGAATTATGAATCATGAATCGAATCATGAATCATGAATTGAATCATGAATCATGAATCATGAATCATAAGTTGAATCATAATACATGAATCATGAATCATGAATCGAATCATGAATCATGAATCATGAATTGAATCATGAATTGAATCATGAATCATGAATCGAATCATGAATCATGAATCGAATCATGAATCATGAATTGAATCATGAATTGAATCATGAATCATTAATTGAATCATGAATCATGAATCATAAATCCAATCATGAATCATGAATTGAATCATGAATCGAATCATGAATTGAATCATTAATCATGAATTGAATCATGAATTATGAATCATGAATTGAATCATGAATCATGAATCATGAATTGAATCATGAATTGAATCATGAATCATGAATTGAATCATGAATCATGAATTATGAATCATGAATTGAATCATGAATAATGAATCATGAATTGAATCATGAATCATGAATCATGAATTGAATCATGAATTATGAATCATGAATTGAATCATGAATCATGAATCATGAATTGAATCATGAATCATGAATCATGAATCATAAATCGAATCATGAATCATGAATCATGAATTGAATCATGAATCATGAATCATGAATTGAATCATGAATCATGAATCATGAATTGAATCATGAATCGAATCATGAATCATGAATCATGAATCATGAATCATGAATCGAATCATGAATCATGAATCATGAATCATGAATTGAATCATGAATCATGAATCGAATCATGAATCATGAATTGAATCATGAGTTGAATCATGAATCATAAATTGAATCATGAATCATGAATCATGAATCATGAATTGAATCATGAATCATGAATCGAATCTTAAATCATGAATCATGAATCATGATTCATGAATTGAATCATGAATCATGAATTATGAATCATGAATCATGAATTATGAATCGAATCATGAATCATGAATTAAATCATGAGTTGAATCATGAATCATAAATTGAATCATGAATCATGAAATGAATCATGAATTGAATCATGAATTGAATCATGATTCATGAATCATGAATTGAATCATGAATCATGAATCATGAATCATGAATCATGAATTCAATCATGAATCATGATTTGAATCAGGAATCGAATCATGAATCATGAATTGAATCATGATTTTAATTATGAATCATGAATCATGAATTGAATCATGAATCATGAATCATGAATCATGAATTGAATTATGAATTGAATCATGAATCTTGAATCATGAATTGAATCATGAATCATGAATCATAAATCATGAATCATGAATCATGAATCATGAATTCAATTATGAATTGAATCATGAATCATGAATTGAATTATGAATCATGAATCATGAATTGAATCATGAATCATGAATCATGAATTGAATCATGAATCATGAATCATGAATTGAATCATGAATCATGAATCATAAATCATGAATCATGAATCATGAATCATGAATTGAATTATGAATTGAATCATGAATCATGAATTGAATCATGAATCATGAATCATGAATTGAATCATGAATCATGAATCATGAATTGAATCATGAATCATGAATCGAATCATGAATCATGAATCGAATCATGAATCATGAATTGTATCATGAATTATGAATCATGAATTGAATCATGAATCATGAATCATGAATTGAATCATGAATCATGAATCATGAATCATGAATCGAATCATGAATCATGAATCATGAATTGAATCATGAATTATGAATCATGAATTGAATCATGAATCATGAATTGAATCATGAATCATGAATCATGAATCATAAATCGAATCATGAATCATGAATCGAATCATGAATCATGAATTGAATCATGAATCAAGAATTGAATCATGAATCATGAATCATGAATTGAATCATGAATCATGAATCATGAATCATGAATCATGAATCGAATCATGAATCATGAATCATGAATCATGAATTGAATCATGAATCATGAATCGAATCATGAATTGAATCATGAGTTGAATCATGAATCATAAATTGAATCATGAATCATGAATCATGAATCATGAATTGAATCATGAATCATGAATCGAATCATAAATTATGAATCATGAATCATGATTCATGAATTGAATCATTAATCATGAATTATGAATTGAATCATGAATCATGAATTAAATCATGAGTTGAATCATGAATCATAAATTGAATCATGAATCATGAAATGAATCATGAATTGAATCATGAATTGAATCATGATTCATGAATCATGAATTGAATCATGAATCATGAATCATGAATCATGAATCATGAATCATGAATTCAATCATGAATCATGATTTGAATCAGGAATCGAATCATGAATCATGAATTGAATCATGATTTTAATTATGAATCATGAATCATGAATTGAATCATGAATCATGAATCATGAATCATGAATTGAATTATGAATTGAATCATGAATCTCGAATCATGAATTGAATCATGAATCATGAATCATAAATCATGAATCATGAATCATGAATCATGAATTGAATTATGAATTGAATCATGAATCATGAATTGAATCATGAATCATGAATCATGAATTGAGTCATGAATCATGAATCATGAATTGAATCATGAATCATGAATCATGAATTGAATCATGAATCATGAATCGAATCATGAATCATGAATCGAATCATGAATCATGAATTGTATCATGAATCATGAATCATGAATTGAATCATGAATCATGAATTGAATCATGAATCATGAATCATGAATCGAATCATGAATCATGAATCATGAATCATGAATCGAATCATGAATCATGAATTGAATCATGAATCATGAATTATGAATCATGAATTGAATCATGAATCATGAATCATGAATTGTATAATGAATCATGAATCATGAATTGAATCATGAATCATGAATCATGAATTGAATCATGAATTATGAATCATGAATCATGAATCGAATCATGAATCATGAATCATGAATCGAATCATGAATCATGAATTAAATCATGAATCATGAATCATGAATTGAATCATGAATCATGAATTGAATCATAAATCATGAATTGAATCATGAATTGAATCATGAATCAAGAATCAAATCATGAATCATGAATTGAATCAAGAATCATGAATCATGAATCATAAATTGAATCATAAATCATGAATCATGAATTGAATCATGAATCATGAATCAAATCATGTATCATGAATCATGAATTGAATCATGAATCATGAATCGAATCATGAATCATGAATCATGAATCATGAATTGAATCATGAATCATGAATTGAATCAGGAATCGAATCATGAATTCAATCATGAATCATAAATCGAATCATGAATCATGAATTGAATCAGAAATCGAATCATGAATTCAATCATGAATCATGAATTGAATCATGATTTTAATTATGAATCATGAATCATGAATTGAATCATGAATCATGAATCATGAATTAAATTATGAATTGAATCATGAATCATGAATCATGAATTAAATTATGAATTGAATCATGAATCATGAATCATGAATTAAATTATGAATTGAATCATGAATCTTGAATCATGAATTGAATCATGAATCATGAATCATAAATCATGAATCATGAATCATGAATCATAAATCATGAATCATGAATCATGATTCATGAATCATGAATCATGAATTGAATTATGAATTGAATCATGAATCATTAATTGAATCATGAATCATGAATCATGAAATGAATCATGAATCATGAATCATGAATTGAATTATGAATCATGAATTGTATCATGAATCATGAATCATGAATTGAATCATGAATCATGAATCATGAATTGAATCATGAATCATGAATCATGAATCATGAATCGAATCATGAATCATGAATCATGAATCGAATCATGAATCATGAATTGAATCATGAATCATGAATCATGAATTGAATCATGAATCATGAATTAATGAATTGAATCATGAATCATGAATCATGAATCGAATCATGAATCATGAATCATGAATTAAATCATGAATCATGAATCGAATCATGAATCATGAATTGAATCATGAATCATGAATCATGAATTGAATCATGAATCATGAATTAATGAATTGAATCATGAATCATGAATCATGAATCGAATCATGAATCATGAATCATGAATTGAATCATGAATCATGAATCGAATCATGAATCATGAATTGAAACATTATTTGAATCATGTATCATGAATTGAATAAGGAATTGAATCATGAATTGAATTATGAATCATGAAATGAATCATGAGTCATGAATAATGAATTGAATCATGAATCATGAATCATGAATTGAATCATGAATCATGAATCGAATCTTGTATCATGAATCATGAATTGAATCATGAATCTAGAATCGAATCATGAATCATGAATCATGAATTGAATCATGAATCATGAATTGAATCAGAAATCGAATCATGAATTCAATCATGAATCATGAATTGAATCATGATTTTAATTATGAATCATGAATCATGAATTGAATCATGAATCATGAATCATGAATCATGAATTGAATCATAAATCATGAATCATGAATCATGAATTGAATTATGAATTGAATCATGAATCTTGAATCATGAATGGAATCATGAATCATGAATCATAAATCATGAATCATGAATCATGAATTATGAATTGAATTATGAATTGAATCATGAATCATGAATTGAATAATGAATCATGAATTATGAATTGAATCATGAATCATGAATTGAATCATGAATCATGAATCATGAATTGAATCATAAATCATGAATCATGAATCGAATCATGAATCATGAATCGAATAATGAATTATGAATTGAATCATGAATCATGAATCATGAATCGAAACATGAATCATGAATTGAATCATGAATCATGAATTGAATCATGAATCATGAATTGAATCATGAATCATGAATCGAATAATGAATCATGAATTGAATCATGAATCATGAATCATGAATCATGAATCGAATAATGAATCTTGAATTTTGAATTGAATCATGAATCATGAATTGAATCATGAATCATGAATCAAGAATCATGAATCGAAACATGAATCATGAATTGAATCATGAATCATGAATCATGAATTGAATCATGAATCATGAATCATGAATCATGAATCGAATAATGAATCTTGAATTTTGAATTGAATCATGAATCATGAATTGAATCATGAATCATGGATCGAATCATGAATTTAATCATGAATCATGAATCGAATCATGAATCATAAATTGAATCATGAATCATGAATCATGAATCATAAATTGAATCATAAATCATGAATCATGAATTGAATCATGAATCATGAATCGAATCATGAATTATGAATCATGAATTGAATCATGAATTGAATCATGAATCATGAATCGAATCATGAATCATGAATTGAATCATGAATTGAATCATGAATCATGAATTGAATCATGAATCATGAATCATAAATCCAATCATGAATCATGAATTGAATCATGAATCGAATCATGAATTGAATCATTAATCATGAATTGAATCATGAATCATGAATTATGAATCATGAATTGAATCATGAATCATGAATCATGAATTGAATCATGAATCATGAATTATGAATCATGAATTGAATCATGAATCATGAATCATGAATTGAATCATGAATCATGGATCATATATCATAAATCGAATCATGAATCATGAATCGAATCATGAATCATGAATAAAATCATGAATCATGAATCATGAATTGAATCATGAATCATGAATTGAATCATGAATCATGAATCATGAATCATGAATCATGAATTGAATCATGAATCATGAATCGAATCATGAATCATGAATTGAATCATGATTCATGAATCATGAATTGAATCATGAATCATGAATCATGACTCGAATCATGAATCATGATTTGAATCAGGAATCGAATCATGAATCATGAATTGAATCATGAGTTTAATTATGAATCATGAATCATGAATTGAATCATGAATCATGAATCATGAATCATGAATTGAATTATGAATTGAATCATGAATCTTGAATCATGAATGGAATCATGAATCATGAATCATAAAACATGAATCATGAATCATGAATCATGAATTGAATTATGAATTGAATCATGAATCATGAATTGAATCATGAATCATGAATCATGAATTGAATCATGAATCATGAATCATGAATTGAATCATGAATCATGAATCGAATGATGAATCATGAATCGAATCATGAATCATGAATTGTATCATGAATCATGAATCATGAATTGAATCATGAATCATGAATCATGAATTGAATCATGAATCATGAATCATGAATCATGAATCGAATCATGAATCATGAATCATGAATCGAATCATGAATCATGAATTGAATCATGAATCATGAATTATGAATCATGAATTGAATCATGAATCATGAATCATGAATTGAATCATGAATCATGAATCATGAATTGAATCATGAATCATGAATCATGAATTGAATCATGAATTATGAATCATGAATCATGAATCGAATCATGAATCATGAATCATGAATCGAATCATGAATCATGAATCATGAATTGAATCATGAATCATGAATCATGAATCATGAATCATGAATCATGAATCATGAATCATGAATCGAATCATGAATCATGAATTGAATCATGAATCATGAATCATGAATTGAATCATGAATCATAATTCATGAATTGAATCATGAATCATGAATCATGAATCGAATCATGAATCATGAATCATGAATCGAATCATGAATCATGAATTGAATCATGAATCATGAATCATGAATCGAAACATGAATCATGAATTGAATCATGAATCATGAATTGAATCATGAATCATGAATTGAATCCCGAATCATGAATCGAATAATGAATCATGAATTGAATCATGAATCATGAATTATGAATCAAGAATCATGAATCGAAACATGAATCATGAATTGAATCATGAATCATGAATCATGAATCATGAATTGAATCATGAATCATGAATCATGAATCATGAATCGAATAATGAATCTTGAATTTTGAATTGAATCATGAATCATGAATTGAATCATGAATCATGGATCGAATCATGAATTGAATCATGAATCATGAATCGAATCATGAATCATGAATGGAATCATGAATCATGAATCATGAATCATAAATTGAATCATAAATCATGAATCATATATTGAATCATGAATCATGAATCGAATCATGAATTATGAATCATGAATTGAATCATGAATTGAATCATGAATCATGAATCGAATCATGAATCATGAATTGAATCATGAATTGAATCATGAATCATGAATTGAATCATGAATCATGAATCATAAATCCAATCATGAATCATGAATTGAATCATGAATCGAATCATGAATTGAATCAATAATCATGAATTGAATCATGAATCATGAATTATGAATCATGAATTGAATCATGAATCATGAATCATGAATTGAATCATGAATCATGAATCATGAATTGAATCATGAATCATGAATTATGAATCATGAATTGAATCATGAATCATGAATCATGAATTGAATCATGAATCATGAATCATAAATTGAATCATGAATCATGAATCGAATCATGAATCATGAATTGAATCATGAATCATGAATCATGAATTGAATCATGAATCATGAATCATGAATTGAATCATGAATCATGAATCATGAATCATGAATCATGAATCATGAATCATGAATTGAATCATGAATCATGAATCGAATCATGAATCATGAATTGAATCATGATTCATGAATCATGAATTGAATCATGAATCATGAATCATGAATCATGAATTCAATCATGAATCATGATTTGAATCAGGAATCGAATCATGAATCATGAATTGAATCATGATTTTAATTATGAATCATGAATCATGAATTGAATCATGAATCATGAATCATGAATCATGAATTGAATTATGAATTGAATCATGAATCTTGAATCATGAATGGAATCATGAATCATGAATCATAAATCATGAATCATGAATCATGAATTGAATTATGAATTGAATCATGAATCATGAATTGAATCATGAATCATGAATCATGAATTGAATCATGAATCATGAATCATGAATTGAATCATGAATCATGAATCGAATCATGAATCATGAATCGAATCATGAATCATGAATTGTATCATGAATCATGAATCATGAATTGAATCATGAATCATGAATCATGAATTGAATCATGAATCATGAATCATGAATTGAATCATGAATCATGAATCATGAATCATGAATCGAATCATGAATCATGAATCGAATCATGAATCATGAATTGAATCATGAATCATGAATCATGAATCATGAATTGAATCATGAATCATGAATCATGAATTGAATCATGAATCATGAATCATGAATTGAATCATGAATCATGAATCATGAATTGAATCATGAATTATGAATCATGAATCATGAATCGAATCATGAATCATGAATCATGAATCGAATCATGAATCATGAATCATGAATTGAATCATGAATCATGAATCATGAATCGAATAATGAATAATGAATCATAAATCATGAATTGAATCATGAATCATGAATCAAGAATCATGAATCGAAACATGAATCATGAATTGAATCATGAATCATGAATCATGAATCATGAATTGAATCATGAATCAAGAATCGAATCATGAATCATGAATTGAATCAAGAATCATGAATCATGAATCATAAATTGAATCATAAATCATGAATCATGAATTGAATCATGAATCATGAATCGAATCATATATCATGAATCATGAATTTAATCATGAATCATGAATCGAATCATAAATCATGAATCATGAATTGAATCATGAATCGAATCATGAATCATGAATTGAATCATGAATCATGAATTGAATCAGGAATCGAATCATGAATTCAATCATGATTCATGAATTGAATCATGATTTTAATTATGAATCATGAATCATGAATTAAATCATGAATCATGAATCATGAATTGAATTATGAATTGAATCATGAATTTTGAATCATGAATTGAATCATGAATCATGAATCATAAATCATGAATCATGAATCATGATTCATGAATCATGAATCATGAATTGAATTATGAATTGAATCATGAATCATGAATTGAATCATGAATCATGAATCATGAATTGAATCATGAATCATGAATCATGAAATGAATCATGAATCATGAATCATGAATTGAATTATGAATCATGAATCGAATCATGAATCAAATCATGAATCATGAATCGAATCATGAATCATGAATTGTATCATGAATCATGAATCATGAATTGAATCATGAATCATGAATCGAATCATGAATCGAATCATGAATCATGAATCGAATCATGAATCATGAATTGTATCATGAATCATGAATCATGAATTGAATCATGAATCATGAATCATGAAATGAATCATGAATCATGAATCGAATCATGAATCGAATCATGAATCATGAATCGAATCATGAATCATGAATTGTATCATGAATCATGAATTGAATCATGAATCATGAAATGAATCATGAATCATGAATCATGAATTGAATTATGAATCATGATTTGAATCAGGAATCGAATCATGAATCATGAAATGAATCATGATTTTAATTATGAATCATGAATCATGAATTGAATCATGAATCATGAATCATGAATCATGAATTGAATTATGAATTGAATCATGAATCTTGAATCATGAATTGAATCATGAATCATGAATCATAAATCATGAATCATGAATCATGAATCATGAATTGAATTATGAATTGAATCATGAATCATGAATTGAATCATGAATCATGAATCATGAATTGAATCATGAATCATGAATCATGAATTGAATCATGAATCATGAATCATGAATTGAATCATGAATCATGAATCGAATCATGAATCATGAATCGAATCATGAATCATGAATTGTATCATGAATCATGAATCATGAATTGAATCATGAATCATGAATCATGAATTGAATCATGAATCATGAATCATGAATCGAATCATGAATCATGAATCATGAATCATGAATCGAATCATGAATCATGAATTGAATCATGAATCATGAATTATGAATCATGAATTGAATCATGAATCATGAATCATGAATTGAATAATGAATCATGAATCATGAATTGAATCATGAATCATGAATCATGAATTCAATCATGAATTATGAATCATGAATCATGAATCGAATCATGAATCATGAATCATGAATCGAATCATGAATCATGAATTAAATCATGAATCATGAATCATGAATTGAATCATGAATCATGAATTGAATCATAAATAATGAATTGAATCATGAATTGAATCATGAATCAAGAATCGAATCATGAATCATGAATTGAATCAAGAATCATGAATCATGAATCATAAATTGAATCATAAATCATGAATCATGATTTTAATTATGAATCATGAATCATGAATTGAATCATGAATCATGAATCATGAATCATGAATTGAATTATGAATTGAATCATGAATCTTGAATCATGAATGGAATCATGAATCATGAATCATAAATCATGAATCATGAATCATGAATTATGAATTGAATTATGAATTGAATCATGAATCATGAATTGAATAATGAATCATGAATTATGAATTGAATCATGAATCATGAATTGAATCATGAATCATGAATTGAATCATGAATCATGAATCATGAATCGAATCATGAATCATGAATCGAATCATGAATCATGAATTGAATCATGAATCATGAATCGAAACATGAATCATGAATTGAATCATGAATCATGAATTGAATCATGAATCATGAATTGAATCATGAATCATGAATCGAATAATGAATCATGAATTGAATCATGAATCATGAATCATGAATCATGAATCGAATAATGAATCATGAATCAAGAATCATGAATCGAAACATGAATCATGAATTGAATCATGAATCATGAATCATGAATTGAATCATGAATCATTAATCATGAATCGAATAATGAATCTTGAATTTTGAATTGAATCATGAATCATGAATTGAATCATGAATCATGGATCGAATCATGAATTTAATCATGAATCATGAATCGAATCATGAATCATAAATTGAATCATGAATCATGAATCATGAATCATAAATTGAATCATAAATCATGAATCATGAATTGAATCATGAATCATGAATCGAATCATGAATTATAAATCATGAATTGAATCATGAATTGAATCATGAATCATGAATCGAATCATGAATCATGAATTGAATCATGAATTGAATCATGAATCATGAATTGAATCATGAATCATGAATCATAAATCCAATCATGAATCATGAATTGAATCATGAATCGAATCATGAATTGAATCATTAATCATGAATTGAATCATGAATCATGAATTATGAATCATGAATTGAATCATGAATCATGAATCATGAATTGAATCATGAATCATGAATCATGAATTGAATCATGAATCATGAATTATAAATCATGAATTGAATCATGAATCATGAATCATGAATTGAATCATGAATCATGAATCATGAATCATAAATCGAATCATGAATCATGAATCGAATCATGAATCATGAATTGAATCATGAATCATGAATCATGAATTGAATCATGAATCATGAATCATGAATTGAATCATGAATCATGAATCATGAATCATGAATCATGAATTGAATCATGAATCATGAATCGAATCATGAATCATGAATTGAATCATGATTCATGAATCATGAATTGAATCATGAATCATGAATCATGAATTCAATCATGAATCATGATTTGAATCAGGAATCGAATCATGAATCATGAATTGAATCATGAATCATGAATCATGAATTGAATCATGAATCATGAATCATGAATCATAAATCGAATCATGAATCATGAATCGAATCATGAATCATGAATTGAATCATGAATCATGAATCATGAATTGAATCATGAATCATGGATCATGAATTGAATCATGAATCATGAATCATGAATCATGAATCATGAATCATGAATTGAATCATGAATCATGAATCGAATCATGAATCATGAATTGAATCATGATTCATGAATCATGAATTGAATCATGAATCATGAATCATGACTCGAATCATGAATCATGATTTGAATCAGGAATCGAATCATGAATCATGAATTGAATCATGATTTTAATTATGAATCATGAATCATGAATTGAATCATGAATCATGAATCATGAATCATGAATTGAATTATGAATTGAATCATGAATCTTGAATCATGAATGGAATCATGAATCATGAATCATAAAACATGAATCATGAATCATGAATCATGAATTGAATTATGAATTGAATCATGAATCATGAATTGAATCATGAATCATGAATCATGAATTGAATCATGAATCATGAATCATGAATTGAATCATGAATCATGAATCATGAATTGAATCATGAATCATGAATCATGAATTGAATCATGAATCATGAATCATGAATTGAATCATGAATCATGAATTGAATCATGAATCATGAATCATGAATTGAATCATGAATCATGAATCATGAATCATGAATCGAATCATGAATCATGAATCATGAATCGAATCATGAATCATGAATTGAATCATGAATCATGAATTATGAATCATGAATTGAATCATGAATCATGAATCATGAATTGAATCATGAATCATGAATCATGAATTGAATCATGAATCATGAATCATGAATTGAATCATGAATTATGAATCATGAATCATGAATCGAATCATGAATCATGAATCATGAATCGAATCATGAATCATGAATCATGAATTGAATCATGAATCATGAATCATGAATCATGAATCATGAATCATGAATCATGAATCATGAATCATGAATCATGAATGGAATCATGAATCATGAATTGAATCATGAATCATGAATCATGAATTGAATCATGAATCATAATTCATGAATTGAATCATGAATCATGAATCATGAATCGAATCATGAATCATGAATCGAATCATGAATCATGAATTGAATCATGAATCATGAATCATGAATCGAAACATGAATCATGAATTGAATCATGAATCATGAATTGAATCATGAATCATGAATTGAATCCCGAATCATGAATCGAATAATGAATCATGAATTGAATCATGAATCATGAATTATGAATCAAGAATCATGAATCGAAACATGAATCATGAATTGAATCATGAATCATGAATCATGAATCATGAATTGAATCATGAATCATGAATCATGAATCGAATAATGAATCTTGAATTTTGAATTGAATCATGAATCATGAATTGAATCATGAATCATGGATCGAATCATGAATTGAATCATGAATCATGAATCATGAATTGAATCATGAATCATGAATCATGAATCGAATCATGAATCATGAATGGAATCATGAATCATGAATCATGAATCATAAATTGAATCATAAATCATGAATCATATATTGAATCATGAATCATGAATCGAATCATGAATTATGAATCATGAATTGAATCATGAATTGAATCATGAATCATGAATCGAATCATGAATCATGAATTGAATCATGAATTGAATCATGAATCATGAATTGAATCATGAATCATGAATCATAAATCCAATCATGAATCATGAATTGAATCATGAATCGAATCATGAATTGAATCATTAATCATGAATTGAATCATGAATCATGAATTATGAATCATGAATTGAATCATGAATCATGAATCATGAATTGAATCATGAATCATGAATCATGAATTGAATCATGAATTATGAATTATGAATCATGAATTGAATCATGAATCATGAATCATAAATTGAATCATGAATCATGAATCATAAATCGAATCATGAATCATGAATCGAATCATGAATCATGAATTGAATCATGAATCATGAATCATGAATTGAATCATGAATCATGAATCATGAATTGAATCATGAATCATGAATCATGAATCATGAATCATGAATCATGAATCATGAATTGAATCATGAATCATGAATCGAATCATGAATCATGAATTGAATCATGATTCATGAATCATGAATTGAATCATGAATCATGAATCATGAATCATGAATTCAATCATGAATCATGATTTGAATCAGGAATCGAATCATGAATCATGAATTGAATCATGATTTTAATTATGAATCATGAATCATGAATTGAATCATGAATCATGAATCATGAATCATGAATTGAATTATGAATTGAATCATGAATCTTGAATCATGAATGGAATCATGAATCATGAATCATAAATCATGAATCATGAATCATGAATCATGAATTGAATTATGAATTGAATCATGAATCATGAATTGAATCATGAATCATGAATCATGAATTGAATCATGAATCATGAATCATGAATTGAATCATGAATCATGAATCGAATCATGAATCATGAATCGAATCATGAATCATGAATTGTATCATGAATCATGAATCATGAATTGAATCATGAATCATGAATCATGAATTGAATCATGAATCATGAATCATGAATTGAATCATGAATCATGAATCATGAATCATGAATCGAATCATGAATCATGAATCATGAATCGAATCATGAATCATGAATTGAATCATGAATCATGAATCATGAATCATGAATTGAATCATGAATCATGAATCATGAATTGAATCATGAATCATGAATCATGAATTGAATCATGAATCATGAATCATGAATTGAATCATGAATTATGAATCATGAATCATGAATCGAATCATGAATCATGAATCATGAATCGAATCATGAATCATGAATCATGAATTGAATCATGAATCATGAATCATGAATCGAATAATGAATAATGAATCATAAATCATGAATTGAATCATGAATCATGAATCAAGAATCATGAATCGAAACATGAATCATGAATTGAATCATGAATCATGAATCATGAATCATGAATTGAATCATGAATCAAGAATCGAATCATGAATCATGAATTGAATCAAGAATCATGAATCATGAATCATAAATTGAATCATAAATCATGAATCATGAATTGAATCATGAATCATGAATCGAATCATATATCATGAATCATGAATTTAATCATGAATCATGAATCGAATCATAAATCATGAATCATGAATTGAATCATGAATCGAATCATGAATCATGAATTGAATCATGAATCATGAATTGAATCAGGAATCGAATCATGAATTCAATCATGAATCATGAATTGAATCATGATTTTAATTATGAATCATGAATCATGAATTAAATCATGAATCATGAATCATGAATCATGAATTGAATTATGAATTGAATCATGAATTTTGAATCATGAATTGAATCATGAATCATGAATCATAAATCATGAATCATGAATCATGATTCATGAATCATGAATCATGAATTGAATTATGAATTGAATCATGAATCATGAATTGAATCATGAATCATGAATCATGAATTGAATCATGAATCATGAATCATGAAATGAATCATGAATCATGAATCATGAATTGAATTATGAATCATGAATCGAATCATGAATCAAATCATGAATCATGAATCGAATCATGAATCATGAATTGTATCATGAATTATGAATCATGAATTGAATCATGAATCATGAATCGAATCATGAATCGAATCATGAATCATGAATCGAATCATGAATCATGAATTGTATCATGAATCATGAATCATGAATTGAATCATGAATCATGAATCATGAAATGAATCATGAATCATGAATCGAATCATGAATCGAATCATGAATCATGAATCGAATCATGAATCATGAATTGTATCATGAATCATGAATTGAATCATGAATCATGAATCATGAAATGAATCATGAATCATGAATCATGAATTGAATTATGAATCATGATTTGAATCAGGAATCGAATCATGAATCATGAAATGAATCATGATTTTAATTATGAATCATGAATCATGAATTGAATCATGAATCATGAATCATGAATCATGAATTGAATTATGAATTGAATCATGAATCTTGAATCATGAATTGAATCATGAATCATGAATCATAAATCATGAATCATGAATCATGAATCATGAATTGAATTATGAATTGAATCATGAATCATGAATTGAATCATGAATCATGAATCATGAATTGAATCATGAATCATGAATCATGAATTGAATCATGAATCATGAATCATGAATTGAATCATGAATCATGAATCGAATCATGAATCATGAATCGAATCATGAATCATGAATTGTATCATGAATCATGAATCATGAATTGTATCATGAATCATGAATCATGAATTGAATCATGAATCATGAATCATGAATTGAATCATGAATCATGAATCATGAATCATGAATCGAATCATGAATCATGAATCATGAATCATGAATCGAATCATGAATCATGAATTGAATCATGAATCATGAATTATGAATCATGAATTGAATCATGAATCATGAATCATGAATTGAATAATGAATCATGAATCATGAATTGAATCATGAATCATGAATCATGAATTCAATCATGAATTATGAATCATGAATCATGAATCGAATCATGAATCATGAATCATGAATCGAATCATGAATCATGAATTAAATCATGAATCATGAATCATGAATTGAATCATGAATCATGAATTGAATCATAAATCATGAATTGAATCATGAATTGAATCATGAATCAAGAATCGAATCATGAATCATGAATTGAATCAAGAATCATGAATCATGAATCATAAATTGAATCATAAATCATGAATCATGATTTTAATTATGAATCATGAATCATGAATTGAATCATGAATCATGAATCATGAATCATGAATTGAATTATGAATTGAATCATGAATCTTGAATCATGAATGGAATCATGAATCATGAATCATAAATCATGAATCATGAATCATGAATTATGAATTGAATTATGAATTGAATCATGAATCATGAATTGAATAATGAATCATGAATTATGAATTGAATCATGAATCATGAATTGAATCATGAATCATGAATTGAATCATGAATCATGAATCATGAATCGAATCATGAATCATGAATCGAATCATGAATCATGAATTGAATCATGAATCATGAATCGAAACATGAATCATGAATTGAATCATGAATCATGAATTGAATCATGAATCATGAATTGAATCATGAATCATGAATCGAATAATGAATCATGAATTGAATCATGAATCATGAATCATGAATCATGAATCGAATAATGAATCATGAATCAAGAATCATGAATCGAAACATGAATCATGAATTGAATCATGAATCATGAATCATGAATTGAATCATGAATCATTAATCATGAATCGAATAATGAATCTTGAATTTTGAATTGAATCATGAATCATGAATTGAATCATGAATCATGGATCGAATCATGAATTTAATCATGAATCATGAATCGAATCATGAATCATAAATTGAATCATGAATCATGAATCATGAATCATAAATTGAATCATAAATCATGAATCATGAATTGAATCATGAATCATGAATCGAATCATATATTATAAATCATAAATTGAATCATGAATTGAATCATGAATCATGAATCGAATCATGAATCATGAATTGAATCATGAATTGAATCATGAATCATGAATTGAATCATGAATCATGAATCATAAATCCAATCATGAATCATGAATTGAATCATGAATCGAATCATGAATTGAATCATTAATCATGAATTGAATCATGAATCATGAATTATGAATCATGAATTGAATCATGAATCATGAATCATGAATTGAATCATGAATCATGAATCATGAATTGAATCATGAATCATGAATTATAAATCATGAATTGAATCATGAATCATGAATCATGAATTGAATCATGAATCATGAATCATGAATCATAAATCGAATCATGAATCATGAATCGAATCATGAATCATGAATTGAATCATGAATCATGAATCATGAATTGAATCATGAATCATGAATCATGAATTGAATCATGAATCATGAATCATGAATCATGAATCATGAATTGAATCATGAATCATGAATCGAATCATGAATCATGAATTGAATCATGATTCATGAATCATGAATTGAATCATGAATCATGAATCATGAATTCAATCATGAATCATGATTTGAATCAGGAATCGAATCATGAATCATGAATTGAATCATGATTTTAATTATGAATCATGAATCATGAATTGAATCATGAATCATGAATCATGAATCATGAATTGAATTATGAATTGAATCATGAATCTTGAATCATGAATGGAATCATGAATCATGAATCATAAATCATGAATCATGAATCATGAATCATGAATTGAATTATGAATTGAATCATGAATCATGAATTGAATCATGAATCATGAATCATGAATTGAATCATGAATCATGAATCATGAATTGAATCATGAATCATGAATCATGAATTGAATCATGAATCATGAATCGAATCATGAATCATGAATCAAATCATGAATCATGAATTGTATCATGAATCATGAATCATGGATTGAATCATGAATCATGAATTGAATCATGAATCATGAATTATGAATCATGAATTGAATCATGAATCATGAATCATGAATTGAATCATGAATCATGAATCATGAATTGAATCATGAATCATGAATCATGAATTGAATCATGAATTATGAATCATGAATCATGAATCGAATCATGAATCATGAATCATGAATCGAATCATGAATCATGAATCATGAATTGAATCATGAATCATGAATCATGAATCATGAATCATGAATCATGAATCATGAATCGAATCATGAATCATGAATTGAATCATGAATCATGAATCATGAATTGAATCATGAATCATAATTCATGAATTGAATCATGAATCATGAATCATGAATCGAATCATGAATCATGAATCATGAATCGAATCATGAATCATGAATTGAATCATGAATCATGAATCATGAATCGAAACATGAATCATGAATTGAATCATGAATCATGAATTGAATCATGAATCATGAATTGAATCCCGAATCATGAATCGAATAATGAATCATGAATTGAATCATGAATTATGAATCATGAATCAAGAATCATGAATCGAAACATGAATCATGAATTGAATCATGAATCATGAATTGAATCATGAATCATGAATCATGAATCGAATAATGAATCTTGAATTTTGAATTGAATCATGAATCATGAATTGAATCATGAATCATGGATCGAATCATGAATTGAATCATGAATCATGAATCGAATCATGAATCATGAATGGAATCATGAATCATGAATCATGAATCATAAATTGAATCATAAATCATGAATCATGAATTGAATCATGAATCATGAATCGAATCATGAATTATGAATCATGAATTGAATCATGAATTGAATCATGAATCATGAATCGAATCATGAATCATGAATTGAATCATGAATTGAATCATGAATCATGAATTGAATCATGAATCATGAATCATAAATCCAATCATGAATCATGAATTGAATCATGAATCGAATCATGAATTGAATCATTAATCATGAATTGAATCATGAATCATGAATTATGAATCATGAATTGAATCATGAATCATGAATCATGAATTGAATCATGAATCATGAATCATGAATTGAATCATGAATCATGAATTATGAATCATGAATTGAATCATGAATCATGAATCATGAATTGAATCATGAATCATGAATCATAAATCGAATCATGAATCATGAATCGAATCATGAATCATGAATTGAATCATGAATCATGAATCATGAATTGAATCATGAATCATGAATCATGAATTGAATCATGAATCATGAATCATGAATCATGAATCATGAATCATGAATCATGAATCATGAATTGAATCATGAATCATGAATCGAATCATGAATCATGAATTGAATCATGATTCATGAATCATGAATTGAATCATGAATCATGAATCATGAATCATGAATTCAATCATTAATCATGATTTGAATCAGGAATCGAATCATGAATCATGAATTGAATCATGATTTTAATTATGAATCATGAATCATGAATTGAATCATGAATCATGAATCATGAATCATGAATTGAATTATGAATTGAATCATGAATCTTGAATCATGAATGGAATCATGAATCATGAATCATAAATCATGAATCATGAATCATGAATTGAATTATGAATTGAATCATGAATCATGAATTGAATCATGAATCATGAATCATGAATTGAATCATGAATCATGAATTGAATCATGAATCATGAATCGAATCATGAATCATGAATCGAATCATGAATCATGAATTGTATCATGAATCATGAATCATGAATTGAATCATGAATCATGAATCATGAATTGAATCATGAATCATGAATCGAATCATGAATCATGAATCATGAATCGAATCATGAATCATGAATTGAATCATGAATCATGAATTATGAATCATGAATTGAATCATGAATCATGAATCATGAATTGAATCATGAATCATGAATCATGAATTGAATCATGAATCATGAATCATGAATTGAATCATGAATCATGAATCATGAATCGAATAATGAATAATGAATCATAAATCATAATTTGAATCATGAATCATGAATCAAGAATCATGAATCGAAACATGAATCATGAATTGAATCATGAATCATGAATCATGAATCATGAATTGAATCATGAATCAAGAATCGAATCATGAATCATGAATTGAATCAAGAATCATGAATCATGAATCATAAATTGAATCATAAATCATGAATCATGAATTGAATCATGAATCATGAATCGAATCATATATCATGAATCATGAATTTAATCATGAATCATGAATCGAATCATGAATCATGAATCATGAATTGAATCATGAATCGAATCATGAATCATGAATTGAATCATGAATCATGAATTGAATCAGGAATCGAATCATGAATTCAATCATGAATCATGAATTGAATCATGAATCATGAATCATGAATCATGAATTGAATTATGAATTGAATCATGAATTTTGAATCATGAATTGAATCATGAATCATGAATCATAAATCATGAATCATGAATCATGATTCATGAATCATGAATCATGAATTGAATTATGAATTGAATCATGAATCATGAATTGAATCATGAATCATGAATCATGAAATGAATCATGAATCATGAATCATGAATTGAATTATGAATCATGAATCGAATCCTGAATCGAATCATGTATCATGAATCGAATCATGAATCATGAATTGTATCATGAATCATGAATTGAATCATGAATCATGAATCGAATCATGAATCGAATCATGAATCATAATTCGAATCATGAATCATGAATTGTATCATGAATCATGAATCATGAATTGAATCATGAATCATGAATCATGAAATGAATCATGAATCATGAATCGAATCATGAATCGAATCATGAATCATGAATCGAATCATGAATCATGAATTGTATCATGAATCATGAATCATGAATTGAATCATGAATCATGAATCATGAAATGAATCATGAATCATGAATCATGAATTGAATTATGAATCATGATTTGAATCAGGAATCGAATCATGAATCATGAATTGAATCATGATTTTAATTATGAATCATGAATCATGAATTGAATCATGAATCATGAATCATGAATCATGAATTGAATTATGAATTGAATCAAGAATCATGAATTGAATCATGAATCATGAATCATGAATTGAATCATGAATCATGAATCATGAATTGAATCATGAATCATGAATCATGAATTGAATCATGAATCATGAATCATGAATTGAATCATGAATCATGAATCATGAATTGAATCATGAATCATGAATCGAATCATGAATCATGAATCGAATCATGAATCATGAATTGTATCATGAATCATGAATCATGAATTGAATCATGAATCATGAATCATGAATTGAATCATGAATCATGAATCATGAAACATGAATCGAATCATGAATCATGAATCATGAATCATGAATCGAATCATGAATCATGAATCATGAATTGAATAATGAATCATGAATCATGAACTGAATCATGAATCATGAATTCAATCATGAATTATGAATCATGAATCATGAATCGAATCATGAATCATGAATCATGAATTAAATCATGAATCATGAATTAAATCATGAATCATGAATCATGAATTGAATCATGAATCATGAATTGAACCATAAATCATGAATTGAATCATGAATTGAATCATGAATCAAGAATCGAATCATGAATCATGAATTGAATCAAGAATCATGAATCATGAATCATGTATTGAATCATGAATCATAAATTGAATCATGAATCATGAATCGAATCATGAATCATGAATTGAATCATGAGTTGAATCATGAATCATAAATTGAATCATGAATCATGAATCATGAATCATGAATCATGTATTGAATCATGAATCATGAATTGAATCATGAATCATGAATTATGAATCGAATCATGAATCATGATTTAAATCATGAGTTGAATCATGAATCATAAATTGAATCATGAATCATGAAATGAATCATGAATTGAATCATGAATTGAATCATGATTCATGAATCATGAATTGAATCATGATTCATGAATCATGAATTGAATCATGAATCATGAATCATGAATCATGAATTCAATCATGAATCATGATTTGAATCAGGAATCGAATCATGAATTGAATCATGATTTTAATTATGAATCATGAATCATGAATTGAATCATGAATCATGAATCATGAATCATGAATTGAATTATGAATTGAATCATGAATCTTGAATCATGAATGGAATCATGAATCATGAATCATAAATCATAAATCATGAATCATGAATTATGAATTGAATTATGAATTGAATCATGAATCATGAATTGAATAATGAATCATGAATTATGAATTGAATCATGAATCATGAATTGAATCATGAATCATGAATCATGAATTGAATCATGAATCATGAATCATGAATCGAATCATGAATCATGAATCGAATCATGAATCATGAATTGAATCATGAATCATGAATCGAAACATGAATCATGAATTGAATCATGAATCATGAATTGAATCATGAATCATGAATTGAATCATGAATCATGAATCGAATAATGAATCATGAATTGAATCATGAATCATGAATCATGAATCGAATAATGAATCTTGAATTTTGAATTGAATCATGAATCATGAATTGAATCATGAATCATGAATCAAGAATCATGAATCGAAACATGAATCATGAATTGAATCATGAATCATGAATCATGAATTGAATCATAATTCATGAATCATGAATCATGAATCGAATAATGAATCTTGAATTTTGAATTGAATCATGAATCATGAATTGAATCATGAATCATGGATCGAATCATGAATTTAATCATGAATCATGAATCGAATCATGAATCATAAATTGAATCATGAATCATGAATCATGAATCATAAATTGAATCATAAATCATGAATCATGAATTGAATCATGAATCATGAATCGAATCATGAATTATGAATCATGAATTGAATCATGAATTGAATCATGAATCATGAATCGAATCATGAATCATGAATTGAATCATGAATTGAATCATGAATCATGAATTGAATCATGAATCATGAATCATAAATCCAATCATAAATCATGAATTGAATCATGAATCGAATCATGAATTGAATCATTAATCATGAATTGAATCATGAATCATGAATCATGAATTGAATCATGAATCATGAATCATGAATTGAATCATGAATCATGAATCATGAATTGAATCATGAATCATGAATTATGAATCATGAATTGAATCATGAATCATGAATCATGAATTGAATCATGAATCATGAATCATGAATCATAAATCGAATCATGAATCATGAATCGAATCATGAATCAGGAATTGAATCATGAATCATGAATCATGAATTGAATCATGAATCATGAATCATGAATTGAATCATGAATCATGAATCATGAATTGAATCATGAATCATGAATCGAATCATGAATCATGAATTGAATCATGATTCATGAATCATGAATTGAATCATGAATCATGAATCATGAATTCAATCATGAATCATGATTTGAATCAGGAATCGAATCATGAATCATGAATTGAATCATGATTTTAATTATGAATCATGAATCATGAATTGAATCATGAATCATTAATCGAATCATGAATCATGAATTGTATCATGAATCATGAATCATGAATTGAATCATGAATCATGAATCATGAATTGAATCATAAATCATGAATCATGAATTGAATCATGAATCATGAATCGAATCATGAATCATTAATCGAATCATGAATCATGAATTGTATCATGAATCATGAATCATGAATTGAATCATGAATCATGAATCATGAATTGAATCATGAATCATGAATCATGAATCATGAATCGAATCATGAATCATGAATCATGAATCATGAATCGAATCATGAATCATGAATTGAATCATGAATCATGAATTATGAATCATGAATTGAATCATGAATCATGAATCATGAATTGAATCATGAATCATGAATTATGAATCATGAATTGAATCATGAATCATGAATCATGAATTGAATCATGAATAATGAATCATGAATTGAATCATGAATCATGAATCATGAATTGAATCATGAATCATGAATCATGAATTGAATCATGAATCATGAATTATGAATCATGAATTGAATCATGAATCATGAATCATGAATTGAATCATGAATCATGAATCATGAATCATAAATCGAATCATGAATCATGAATCGAATCATGAATCATGAATTGAATCATGAATCATGAATCATGAATTGAATTATGAATCATGAATCATGAATTGAATCATGAATCATGAATCATGAATCATGAATCATGAATCATGAATTGAATCATGAATCATGAATCGAATCATGAATCATGAATTGAATCATGATTCATGAATCATGAATTGAATCATGAATCATGAATTGAATCATGAATCATGAATCATGAATTGAATCATGAATCATGAATTCAATCATGAATCATGATTTGAATCAGGAATCGAATCATGAATCATGAATTGAATCATGATTTTAATTATGAATCATGAATCATGAATTGAATCATGAATCATGAATCATGAATCATGAATTGAATTATGAATTGAATCATGAATCTTCAATCATGAATGGAATCATGAATCATGAATCATGAATCATGAATCATGAATCATGAATTGAATTATGAATTGAATCATGAATCATGAATTGAATCATGAATCATGAATCATGAATTGAATCATGAATCATGAATCATGAATTGAATCATGAATCATGAATCGAATCATGAATCATGAATCGAATCATGAATCATGAATTGTATCATGAATCATGAATCATGAATTGAATCATGAATCATGAATTGAATCATGAATCATGAATCATGAATCATGAATCGAATCATGAATCATGAATCATGAATCGAATCATGAATCATGAATTGAATCATGAATCATGAATTATGAATCATGAATTGAATCATGAATCATGAATCATGAATTGAATCATGAATCATGAATCATGAATTGAATCATGAATCATGAATCATGAATTGAATCATGAATTATGAATCATGAATCATGAATCGAATCATGAATCATGAATCATGAATCGAATCATGAATCATGAATCATGAATTGAATCATGAATCATGAATCGAATAATGAATAATGAATCATAAATCATGAATTGAATCATGAATCATGAATCAAGAATCATGAATCGAAACATGAATCATGAATTGAATCATGAATCATGAATCATGAATCATGAATTGAATCATGAATCAAGAATCGAATCATGAATCATGAATTGAATCAAGAATCATGAATCATGAATCATAAATTGAATCATAAATCATGAATCATGAATTGAATCATGAATCATGAATCGAATCATATATCATGAATCATGAATTTAATCATGAATCATGAATCGAATCATGAATCATGAATCATGAATTGAATCATGAATCGAATCATGAATCATGAATTGAATCATGAATCATGAATTGAATCAGGAATCGAATCATGAATTCAATCATGAATCATGAATTGAATCATGATTTTAATTATGAATCATGAATCATGAATTAAATCATGAATCATGAATCATGAATCATGAATTGAATTATGAATTGAATCATGAATTTTGAATCATGAATTGAATCATGAATCATGAATCATAAATAATGAATCATGAATCATGATTCATGAATCATGAATCATGAATTGAATTATGAATTAAATCATGAATCATGAATTGAATCATGAATCATGAATCATGAAATGAATCATGAATCATGAATTGAATTATGAATCATGAATCGAATCATAACTCGAATCATGAATCATGAATCGAATCATGAATCATGAATTGTATCATGAATCATGAATCATGAATTGAATCATGAATCATGAATCGAATCATGAATCGAATCATGAATCATGAATCGAATCATGAATCATGAATTGTATCATGAATCATGAATCATGAATTGAATCATGAATCATGAATCATGAAATGAATCATGAATCATGAATCATGAATTGAATTATGAATCATGAATCGAATCAGGAATCGAATCATGAATCAAGAATTGAATCATGAATCATGAATTATGAATCATGAATTGAATCATGAATCATGAATCATGAATTGAATCATGAATTATGAATCATGAATTGAATCATGAATCATGAATTGATTCATGAATCATGAATCATGAATCATGAATCGAATCATGAATCATGAATCGAATCATGAATCATGAATTGAATCATGAATCATGAATCATGAATTGAATCATGAATCATGAATCATGAATTGTATCATGAATTATGAATCGAATCATGAATCATGAATTGAATCATGAATTGAATCATGAATCATGAATCGAATCATGAATCATGAATTGAATCATGAATTGAATCATGAATTGAATCATGAATCATGAATTGAATCATGAATCATAAATCGAATCATGAATTATGAATTGAATCATGAATCGAATCATGAATTGAATCATTAATCATGAATTGAATCATGAATCATGAATTGAATCATGAATCATGAATTATGAATCATAAATTAAATCATGAATCATGAATCATGAATTGAATCATGAATCATGAATCATGAATTGAATCATGAATCATGAATTGAATCATGAATTATGAATCATGAATCATGAATCGAATCATGAATCATGAATCATGAATTGAATCATGAATCATGAATTAATGAATTGAATCATGAATCATGAATTGAATCATGAATCATGAATCGAATCATGAATCATGAATTGAATCATGAATCATGAATCATGAATCATGAATTGAATCATGAATCATGAATTAATAAATTGAATCATGAATCATGAATCATAAATCGAATCATGAATCATGAATCATGAATTGAATCATGAATCGAATCATAAATCATGAATTGAAACATTAATTAAATCATGTATCATGAATTGAATCAGGAATCGAATCATGAATTGAATTATGAATCATCAAAATGAATCATGAGTCATGAATAATGAATTAAATCATGAATCATGAATCATGAATCATGAATCATGAATTGAATCATGAATCATGAATCATGAATCGAATCATGAATCATGAATCGAATCATGAATCATGAATTGAATCATGAGTTGAATCATGAATCATAAATTGAATCATGAATCATGAATCATGAATCATGAATTGAATCATGAATCATGAATCATGAATTGAATCATGAATCATGAATCATGAATCATGAATCATGAATCATGAATCATGAATCGAATCATGAATCATGAATCGAATCATGAATCATGAATTGAATCATGAATCATGAATCATGAATTGAATCATGAATCATGAATCATGAATCATGAATCTAATCATGAATCATGAATTGAATCATGAATCATGAATCATGAATCATGAATCGAATCATGAATCATGAATTGAATCATGAATCATGAATTGAATCATGAATCATGAATCATGAATCATGAATCGAATCATGAATCATGAATTGAATCATGAATCATGAATTGAATCATGAATCATGAATCATGAATTGAATCATGAATCATGAATCATGAATTGAATCATGAATCATGAATCGAATCATGAATCATGAATTGAATCATGAATCATGAATCATGAATCGAAACATGAATCATGAATTGAATCATGAATCATGAATTGAATCATGAATCATGAATCATGAATCGAATAATGAATCATGAATTGAATCATGAATCATGAATCAAGAATCATGAATCGAAACATGAATCATGAATTGAATCATGAATCATGAATCATGAATCAAGAGTCATGAATCATGAATCATGAATCGAATAATGAATCATGAATCATGAATCATGAATTGAATCATGAATCATGAATTGAATCATGAATCATGAATCGAATCATGAATCGAATCATGAATCATGAATCGAATCATGAATGATGAATTGAATCATGAATCATGAATCATGAATCATAAATTGAATCATAAATCATGAATCATGAATTGAATCATGAATCATGAATCGAATCATGAATCATGAATTGAATCATGAATTATGAATCATGAATCATAAATTGAATCATAAATCATGAATCATGAATTGAATCATGAATCATGAATCGAATCATGAATCATGAATCATGAATTGAATCATGAAGTGAATCACGAATCATGAATCATAAATCATAAATCCAATCATGAATCATGAATTGAATCATGAATCGAATCATGAATTGAATCATTAATCATTAATTGAATCATGAATCGTGAATTATGAATCATGAATTGAATCATGAATCATGAATCATGAATTGAATCATGAATCATGAATCATGAATCGAATAATGAATCATGAATCATGAATCATGAATTGAATCATGAATCATGAATTGAATTATGAATCATGAATCGAATCATGAATCATGAATTGAATCATGAATCATGAATCATGAATCATAAGTTGAATCATAATACATGAATCATGAATCATGAATCGAATCATGAATCATGAATCATGAATTGAATCATGAATTGAATCATGAATCATGAATCGAATCATGAATCATGAATCGAATCATGAATCATGAATTGAATCATGAATTGAATCATGAATCATTAATTGAATCATGAATCATGAATCATAAATCCAATCATGAATCATGAATTGAATCATGAATCGAATCATGAATTGAATCATTAATCATGAATTGAATCATGAATCATGAATTATGAATCATGAATTGAATCATGAATCATGAATCATGAATTGAATCATGAATTGAATCATGAATCATGAATTGAATCATGAATCATGAATTATGAATCATGAATTGAATCATGAATAATGAATCATGAATTGAATCATGAATCATGAATCATGAATTGAATCATCAATTATGAATCATGAATTGAATCATGAATCATGAATCATGAATTGAATCATGAATCATGAATCATGAATCATAAATCGAATCATGAATCGAATCATGAATCATGAATTGAAACATTAATTGAATCATATATCATGAATTGAATCAGGAATCGAATCATGAATTGAATTATGAATCATCAAAATGAATCATGAGTCATGAATAATGAATTAAATCATGAATCATGAATCATGAATCATGAATCATGAATTGAATCATGAATCATGAATCATGAATCGAATCATGAATCATGAATCGAATCATGAATCATGAATTGAATCATGAGTTGAATCATGAATCATAAATTGAATCATGAATCATGAATCATGAATCATGAATTGAATCATGAATCATGAATCATGAATTGAATCATGAATCATGAATCATGAATCATGAATCGAATCATGAATCATGAATCGAATCATGAATCATGAATTGAATCATGAATCATGAATCATGAATTGGATCATGAATCATGAATCATGAATCATGAATCGAATCATGAATCATGAATTGAATCATGAATCATGAATCATGAATCATGAATCGAATCATGAATCATGAATCGAATCATGAATCATGAATTGAATCATGAATCATGAATTGAATCATGAATCATGAATCATGAATCATGAATCGAATCATGAATCATTAATTGAATCATGAATCATGAATTGAATCATGAATCATGAATCATGAATTGAATCATGAATCATGAATCATGAATTGAATCATGAATCATGAATCGAATCATGAATCATGAATTGAATCATGAATCATGAATCATGAATCGAAACATGAATCATGAATTGAATCATGAATCATGAATTGAATCATGAATCATGAATCATGAATCGAATAATGAATCATGAATTGAATCATGAATCATGAATCATGAATCAAGAATCATGAATCGAAACATAAATCATGAATTGAATCATGAATCATGAATCATGAGTCATGAATCATGAATCATGAATCATGAATCGAATAATGAATCATGAATCATGAATCATGAATCATGAATTGAATCATGAATCATGAATCAAATCATGAATCGAATCATGAATCATGAATCGAATCATGAATCATGAATTGAATCATAAATCATGAATCATGAATTGAATCATGAATCATGAATCGAATCATGAATCATGAATTGAATCATAAATTATGAATCATGAATCATGAATCATGAATCATGAATTGAATCATGAATCATGAATCATGAATCGAATCATGAATCATGAATCGAATCATGAATCATGAATTGAATCATGAGTTGAATCATGAATCATAAATTGAATCATGAATCATGAATCATGAATCATGAATTGAATCATGAATCATGAATCATGAATTGAATCATGAATCATGAATCATGAATCATGAATCGAATCATGAATCATGAATCGAATCATGAATCATGAATTGAATCATGAATCATGAATCATGAATTGAATCATGAATCATG
This sequence comes from Mixophyes australis, assembly GCA_036250195.1. Classification (NCBI taxonomy): domain Eukaryota; kingdom Metazoa; phylum Chordata; class Amphibia; order Anura; family Limnodynastidae; genus Mixophyes; species Mixophyes australis. The sequence goes on from JAVHZZ010000027.1 coordinate 1,056,002, forward strand.
AATCATGAATCATGAATCGAATCATGAATCATGAATTGAATCATGAATCATGAATCATGAATCGAATCATGAATCATGAATCGAATCATGAATCATGAATTGAATCATGAATCATGAATTGAATCATGAATCATGAATCATGAATCATGAATCGAATCATGAATCATGAATTGAATCATGAATCATGAATTGAATCATGAATCATGAATCATGAATTGATTCATGAATCATGAATCATGAATTGAATCATGAATCATGAATCGAATCATGAATCATGAATTGAATCATGAATCATGAATCATGAATCGAAACATGAATCATGAATTGAATCATGAATCATGAATTGAATCATGAATCATGAATCATGAATCGAATAATGAATCATGAATTGAATCATGAATCATGAATCATGAATCAAGAATCATGAATCGAAACATAAATCATGAATTGAATCATGAATCATGAATCATGAATCATGAATCGAATCATGAATCATGAATCGAATCATGAATCATGAATTGAATCATGAATCATAAATTGAATCATGAATCATGAATCATGAATCATGAATCGAATCATGAATCATGAATTGAATCATGAATCATGAATTGAATCATGAATCATGAATCATGAATTGAATCATGAATCATGAATCATGAATTGAATCATGAATCATGAATCGAATCATGAATCATGAATCGAATCATGAATCATGAATTGTATCATTAATCATGAATCATGAATTGAATCATGAATCATGAATCATGAATTGAATCATGAATCATGAATCGAATCATGAATCATGAATCATGAATCATGAATCGAATCATGAATCATGAATTGAATCATGAATCATGAATTATGAATCATGAATTGAATCATGAATCATGAATCATGAATTGAATCATGAATCATGAATCATGAATCGAATCATGAATCATGAATCATGAATCGAATCATGAATCATGAATTAAATCATGAATCATGAATCATGAATTGAATCATGAATCATGAATTGAATCATAAATCATGAATTGAATCATGAATTGAATCATGAATCAAGAATCGAATCATGAATCATGAATTGAATCAAGAATCATGAATCATGAATCAAAAATTGAATCATAAATCATGAATCATGAATTGAATCATGAATCATGAATCGAATCATGTATCATGAATCATGAATTGAATCATGAATCATGAATCGAATCATGAATCATGAATCATGAATCATGAATTGAATCAGAAATCGAATCATGAATTCAATCATGAATCATGAATTCAATCATGATTTTAATTATGAATCATGAATCATGAATTGAATCATGAATTGAATTATGAATTGAATCATGAATCTTGAATCATGAATTGAATCATGAATCATGAATCATAAATCATGAATCATGAATCATGAATCATAAATCATGAATCATGAATCATAAATCATGAATCATGAATCATGATTCATGAATCATGAATCATGAATTGAATTATGAATTGAATCATGAATCATGAATTGAATCATGAATCATGAATCATGAAATGAATCATGAATCATGAATCATGAATTGAATTATGAATCATGAATTGTATCATGAATCATGAATTGAATCATGAATCATGAATCATGAATTAAATCATGAATCATGAATCATGAATCATGAATCGAATCATGAATCATGAATCATGAATCGAATCATGAATCATGAATTGAATCATGAATCATGAATCATGAATTGAATCATGAATCATGAATTAATGAATTGAATCATGAATCATGAATCATGAATCGAATCATGAATCATGAATCATGAATTGAATCATGAATCATGAATCGAATCATGAATCATGAATTGAATCATGAATCATGAATCATGAATTGAATCATGAATCATGAATTAATGAATTGAATCATGAATCATGAATCATGAATCGAATCATGAATCATGAATCATGAATTGAATCATGAATCATGAATCGAATCATGTATCATGAATTGAAACATTATTTGAATCATGTATCATGAATTGAATAAGGAATCGAATCATGAATTGAATTATGAATCATGAAATGAATCATGAGTCATGAATAATGAATTGAATCATGAATCATGAATCATGAATCATGAATTGAATCATGAATCATGAATCATGAATCGAATCATGAATCATGAATCGAATCATGAATCATGAATTGAATCATGAGTTGAATCATGAATCATAAATTGAATCATGAATCATGAATCATGAATCATGAATTGAATCATGAATCATGAATTGAATCATGAATCATGAATTATGAATCATGAATTGAATCATGAATCATGAATCATGAATTGAATCATGAATCATGAATTGAATCATGAATCATGAATTATGAATCATGAATTGAATCATGAATCATGAATCATGAATTGAATCATGAATCATGAATCATGAATCATAAATCGAATCATGAATCATGAATCGAATCATGAATCATGAATTGAATCATGAATCATGAATAATGAATTGAATCATGAATCATGAATCATGAATTGAATCATGAATCATGAATCATGAATCATGAATCATGAATTGAATCATGAATCATGAATCGAATCATGAATCATGAATTGAATCATGAGTTGAATCATGAATCATAAATTGAATCATGAATCATGAATCATGAATCATGTATTGAATCATGAATCATGAATTGAATCATGAATCATGAATTATGAATCGAATCATGAATCATGATTTAAATCATGAGTTGAATCATGAATCATAAATTGAATCATGAATCATGAAATGAATCATGAATTGAATCATGAATTGAATCATGATTCATGAATCATGAATTGAATCATGAATCATGAATCATGAATTGAATCATGAATCATGAATCATGAATCATGAATTCAATCATGAATCATGATTTGAATCAGGAATCGAATCATGAATTGAATCATGATTTTAATTATGAATCATGAATCATGAATTGAATCATGAATCATGAATCATGAATTGAATTATGAATTGAATCATGAATCTTGAATCATGAATGGAATCATGAATCATGAATCATAAATCATGAATCATGAATCATGAATTATGAATTGAATTATGAATTGAATCATGAATCATGAATTGAATAATGAATCATGAATTATGAATTGAATCATGAATCATGAATTGAATCATGAATCATGAATCATGAATTGAATCATGAATCATGAATCGAATCATGAATCATGAATTGAATCATGAATCATGAATAATGATTTGAATCATGAATCATGAATCATGAATTGAATCATGAATCATGAATCATGAATCATGAATCATGAATTGAATCATGAATCATGAATCGAATCATGAATCATGAATTGAATCATGAGTTGAATCATGAATCATAAATTGAATCATGAATCATGAATCATGAATCATGTATTGAATCATGAATCATGAATTGAATCATGAATCATGAATCGAATCATAAATCATGAATCATGAATCATGATTCATGAATTGAATCATGAATCATGAATTATGAATCGAATCATGAATCATGATTTAAATCATGAATCATGAATCGAATCATGTATCATGAATCATGAATTGAATCATGAATCATGAATCGAATCATGAATCATGAATCATGAATCATGAACTGAATCATGAATCATGAATTGAATCAGGAATCGAATCATGAATTCAATCATGAATCATAAATCGAATCATGAATCATGAATTGAATCAGAAATCGAATCATGAATTCAATCATGAATCATGAATTGAATCATGATTTTAATTATGAATCATGAATCATGAATTGAATCATGAATCATGAATCATGAATTGAATTATGAATTGAATCATGAATCTTGAATCATGAATTGAATTATGAATTGAATCATGAATCTTGAATCATGAATTGAATCATGAATCATGAATCATGAATCATGAATTGAATCATGAATCATGAATTGAATTATGAATTGAATCATGAATCTTGAATCATGAATTGAATCATGAATCATGAATCATAAATCATGAATCATGAATCATGAATCATAAATCATGAATCATGAATCATAAATCATGAATCATGAATGATGATTCATGAATCATGAATCATGAATTGAATTATGAATTGAATCATGAATCATGAATTGAATCATGAATCATGAATCATGAAATGAATCATGAATCATGAATCATGAATTGAATTATGAATCATGAATTGTATCATGAATCATGAATCATGAATTGAATCATGAATCATGAATCATGAATTAAATCATGAATCATGAATCATGAATCATGAATCGAATCATGAATCATGAATCATGAATCGAATCATGAATCTTGAATTGAATCATGAATCATGAATCATGAATTGAATCATGAATCATGAATTAATGAATTGAATCATGAATCATGAATCATGAATCGAATCATGAATCATGAATCATGAATCATGAATCATGAATTGAATCATGAATCATGAATCGAATCATGAATCATGAATTGAATCATGAATCATGAATCATGAATTGAATCATGAATCATGAATTAATGAATTGAATCATGAATCATGAATCATGAATCGAATCATGAATCATGAATCATGAATTGAATCATGAATCATGAATCGAATCATGAATCATGAATTGAAACATTATTTGAATCATGTATCATGAATTGAATAAGGAATCGAATCATGAATTGAATTATGAATCATGAAATGAATCATGAGTCATGAATAATGAATTGAATCATGAATCATGAATCTTGAATCATGAATTGAATCATGAATCATGAATCGAATCATGTATCATGAATCATGAATTGAATCATGAATCTAGAATCGAATCATGAATCATGAATCATGAATCATGAATTGAATCATGAATCATGAATTGAATCAGGAATCGAATCATGAATTCAATCATGAATCATAAATCGAATCATGAATCATGAATTGAATCAGAAATCGAATCATGAATTCAATCATGAATCATGAATTGAATCATGATTTTAATTATGAATCATGAATCATAAATTGAATCATGAATCATGAATCATGAATCATGAATTGAATTATGAATTGAATCATGAATCTTGAATCATGAATTGAATCATGAATCATGAATCATAAATCATGAATCATGAATCATGAATCATAAATCATGAATCATGAATCATGATTCATGAATCATGAATTAAATTATGAATTGAATCATGAATCATGAATTGAATCATGAATCATGAATCATGAAATGAATAATGAATCATGAATCATGAATTGAATTATGAATCATGAATTGTATCATGAATCATGAATCATGAATTGAATCATGAATCATGAATCATGAATTGAATCATGAATCATGAATCATGAATCGAATCATGAATCATGAATCATGAATCGAATCATGAATCATGAATTGAATCATGAATCATGAATCATGAATTGAATCATGAATCATGAATTAATGAATTGAATCATGAATCATGAATCCAATCATGAATCATGAATTGAATCATGAATCATGAATCATGAATCATGAATCGAATCATGAATCATGAATTGAATCATGAATCATGAATCATGAATTGAATCATGAATCATGAATTAATGAATTGAATCATGAATCATGAATCATGAATCGAATCATGAATCATGAATCATGAATTGAATCATGAATCATGAATCGAATCATGTATCATGAATTGAAACATTATTTGAATCATGTATCATGAATTGAATAAGGAATCAAATCATGAATTGAATTATGAATCATGAAATGAATCATGAGTCATGAATAATGAATTGAATCATGAATCATGAATCATGAATCATGAATTGAATCATAAATCATGAATCATGAATCGAATCATGAATCATGAATCGAATCATGAATCATGAATTGAATCATGAGTTGAATCATGAATCATAAATTGAATCATGAATCATGAATCATGAATCATGAATTGAATCATGAATCATGAATTGAATCATGAATCATGAATTATGAATCATGAATTGAATCATGAATCATGAATTGAATCATGAATCATGAATTGAATCATGAATCATGAATTATGAATCATGAATTGAATCATGAATCATGAATCATGAATTGAATCATGAATCATGAATCATAAATCGAATCATGAATCATGAATCGAATCATGAATCATGAATTGAATCATGAATCATGAATAATGAATTGAATCATGAATCATGAATCATGAATTGAATCATGAATCATGAATCATGAATCATGAATTGAATCATGAATCATGAATTGAATCATGAGTTGAATCATGAATCATAAATTGAATCATGAATCATGAATCATGAATCATGAATCATGTATTGAATCATGAATCATGAATTGAATCATGAATCATGAATTATGAATCGAATCATGAATCATGATTTAAATCATGAGTTGAATCATGAATCATAAATTGAATCATGAATCATGAAATGAATCATGAATTGAATCATGAATTGAATCATGATTCATGAATCATGAATTGAATCATGAATCATGAATCATGAATCATGAATTCAATCATGAATCATGATTTGAATCAGGAATCGAATCATGAATTGAATCATGATTTTAATTATGAATCATGAATCATGAATTGAATCATGAATCATGAATCATGAATTGAATTATGAATTGAATCATGAATCTTGAATCATGAATGGAATCATGAATCATGAATCATAAATCATGAATCATGAATCATGAATTATGAATTGAATTATGAATTGAATCATGAATCATGAATTGAATAATGAATCATGAATTATGAATTGAATCATGAATCATGAATTGAATCATGAATCATGAATCATGAATTGAATCATGAATCATGAATCGAATCATGAATCATGAATTGAATCATGAATCATGAATAATGATTTGAATCATGAATCATGAATCATGAATTGAATCATGAATCATGAATCATGAATCATGAATCATGAATTGAATCATGAATCATGAATCGAATCATGAATCATGAATTGAATCATGAGTTGAATCATGAATCATAAATTGAATCATGAATCATGAATCATAAATCATGAATCATGTATTGAATCATGAATCATGAATTGAATCATGAATCATGAATCGAATCATAAATCATGAATCATGAATCATGATTCATGAATTGAATCATGAATCATGAATTATGAATCGAATCATGAATCATGATTTAAATCATGAGTTGAATCATGAATCATAAATTGAATCATGAATCATGAAATGAATCATGAATTGAATCATGAATTGAATCATGAATCATGAATCATGAATCATGAATTCAATCATGAATCATGATTTGAATCAGGAATCGAATCATGAATTGAATCATGATTTTAATTATGAATCATGAATCATGAATTGAATCATGAATCATGAATCATGAATCATGAATTGAATTATGAATTGAATCATGAATCTTGAATCATGAATGGAATCATGAATCATGAATCATAAATCATGAATCATGAATCATGAATTGAATTATGAATTGAATCATGAATCATGAATTAAATAATGAATCATGAATTATGAATTGAATCATGAATCATGAATTGAATCATGAATCATGAATCATGAATTCAATCATGAATCATGATTTGAATCAGGAATCGAATCATGAATTGAATCATGATTTTAATTATGAATCATGAATCATGAATTGAATCATGAATCATGAATCATGAATCATGAATTGAATTATGAATTGAATCATGAATCTTGAATCATGAATGGAATCATGAATCATGAATCATAAATCATGAATCATGAATCATGAATTATGAATTGAATTATGAATTGAATCATGAATCATGAATTGAATAATGAATCATGAATTATGAATTGAATCATGAATCATGAATTGAATCATGAATCATGAATCATGAATTGAATCATGAATCATGAATCATGAATCGAATCATGAATCATGAATCGAATCATGAATCATGAATTGAATCATGAATCATGAATCATGAATCGAAACATGAATCATGAATTGAATCATGAATCATGAATTGAATCATGAATCATGAATTGAATCATGAATCATGAATCGAATAATGAATCATGAATTGAATCATGAATCATGAATCATGAATCATGAATTGAATAATGAATCTTGAATTTTGAATTGAATCATGAATCATGAATTGAATCATGAATCATGAATCAAGAATCATGAATCGAAACATGAATCATGAATTGAATCATGAATCATGAATCATGAATCATGAATTGAATCATGAATCATGAATCATAAATCGAATAATGAATCTTGAATTTTGAATTGAATCATGAATCATGAATTGAATCATGAATCATGGATCGAATCATGAATTTAATCATGAATCATGAATCGAATCATGAATCATAAATTGAATCATGAATCATGAATCATGAATCATAAATTGAATCATAAATCATGAATCATGAATTGAATCATGAATCATGAATCGAATCATGAATTATGAATCATGAATTGAATCATGAATTGAATCATGAATCATGAATCGAATCATGAATCATGAATTGAATCATGAATTGAATCATGAATCATGAATTGAATCATGAATCATGAATCATAAATCCAATCATGAATCATGAATTGAATCATGAATCGAATCATGAATTGAATCATTAATCATGAATTGAATCATGAATCATGAATTATGAATCATGAATTGAATCATGAATCATGAATCATGAATTGAATCATGAATCATGAATCATGAATTGAATCATGAATCATGAATCATGAATCATAAATCGAATCATGAATCATGAATCGAATCATAAATCATGAATTGAATCATGAATCATGAATTGAATCATGAATCATGAATCATGAATTGAATCATGAATCATGAATCATGAATCATGAATCATGAATTGAATCATGAATCATGAATCGAATCATGAATCATGAATTGAATCATGATTCATGAATCATGATTCATGAATCATGAATTGAATCATGAATCATGAATCATGAATCATGATTCATGAATCATGAATTGAATCATGAATCATGAATCATGAATTCAATCATGAATCATGATTTGAATCAGGAATCGAATCATAAATCATGAATTGAATCATGATTTTAATTATGAATCATGAATCATGAATTGAATCATGAATCATGAATCATGAATCATGAATTGAATTATGAATTGAATCATGAATCATGAATCATGAATTGAATCATGAATCGAATCATGAATTGAATCATTAATCATGAATTGAATCATGAATCATGAATTATGAATCATGAATTGAATCATGAATCATGAATCATGAATTGAATCATGAATTGAATCATGAATCATGAATTGAATCATGAATCATGAATTATGAATCATGAATTGAATCATGAATAATGAATCATGAATCATAAATTGAATCATAAATCATGAATCATGAATTGAATCATGAATCATGAATCGAATCATGAATCATGAATCATGAATTGAATCATGAATTGAATCACGAATCATGAATCATAAATCCAATCATGAATCATGAATTGAATCATGAATCGAATCATGAATTGAATCATTAATCATGAATTGAATCATGAATCGTGAATCATGAATTGAATCATGAATCGAATAATAAATCATGAATCATGAATCATGAATTGAATCATGAATCATGAATTGAATCATGAATCATGGATCGAATCATGAATCGAATCATGAATCATGAATTGAATCATGAATCATGAATCATGAATTGAATCATGAATCATGAATCATGAATTGAATCATGAATCATGAATCATGAATCATGAATCGAATAATGAATCATGAATTGAATCATGAATCATGAATCATGAATCATGAATTGAATAATGAATCTTGAATTTTGAATTGAATCATGAATCATGAATTGAATCATGAATCATGAATCAAGAATCATGAATCGAAACATGAATCATGAATTGAATCATGAATCATGAATCATGAATCATGAATTGAATCATGAATCATGAATCATAAATCGAATAATGAATCTTGAATTTTGAATTGAATCATGAATCATGAATTGAATCATGAATCATGGATCGAATCATGAATTTAATCATGAATCATGAATCGAATCATGAATCATAAATTGAATCATGAATCATGAATCATGAATCATAAATTGAATCATAAATCATGAATCATGAATTGAATCATGAATCATGAATCGAATCATGAATTATGAATCATGAATTGAATCATGAATTGAATCATGAATCATGAATCGAATCATGAATCATGAATTGAATCATGAATTGAATCATGAATCATGAATTGAATCATGAATCATGAATCATAAATCCAATCATGAATCATGAATTGAATCATGAATCGAATCATGAATTGAATCATTAATCATGAATTGAATCATGAATCATGAATTATGAATCATGAATTGAATCATGAATCATGAATCATGAATTGAATCATGAATCATGAATCATGAATTGAATCATGAATCATGAATCATGAATCATAAATCGAATCATGAATCATGAATCGAATCATAAATCATGAATTGAATCATGAATCATGAATTGAATCATGAATCATGAATCATGAATTGAATCATGAATCATGAATCATGAATCATGAATCATGAATTGAATCATGAATCATGAATCGAATCATGAATCATGAATTGAATCATGATTCATGAATCATGATTCATGAATCATGAATTGAATCATGAATCATGAATCATGAATCATGATTCATGAATCATGAATTGAATCATGAATCATGAATCATGAATTCAATCATGAATCATGATTTGAATCAGGAATCGAATCATAAATCATGAATTGAATCATGATTTTAATTATGAATCATGAATCATGAATTGAATCATGAATCATGAATCATGAATCATGAATTGAATTATGAATTGAATCATGAATCATGAATCATGAATTGAATCATGAATCGAATCATGAATTGAATCATTAATCATGAATTGAATCATGAATCATGAATTATGAATCATGAATTGAATCATGAATCATGAATCATGAATTGAATCATGAATTGAATCATGAATCATGAATTGAATCATGAATCATGAATTATGAATCATGAATTGAATCATGAATAATGAATCATGAATCATAAATTGAATCATAAATCATGAATCATGAATTGAATCATGAATCATGAATCGAATCATGAATCATGAATCATGAATTGAATCATGAATTGAATCACGAATCATGAATCATAAATCCAATCATGAATCATGAATTGAATCATGAATCGAATCATGAATTGAATCATTAATCATGAATTGAATCATGAATCGTGAATCATGAATTGAATCATGAATCGAATAATAAATCATGAATCATGAATCATGAATTGAATCATGAATCATGAATTGAATCATGAATCATGGATCGAATCATGAATCGAATCATGAATCATGAATTGAATCATGAATCATGAATCATGAATTGAATCATGAATCATGAATCATGAATTGAATCATGAATCATGAATCATGAATCATGAATCATGAATTGAATCATGAATCATGAATCGAATCATGAATCATGAATTGAATCATGATTCATGAATCATGAATTGAATCATGAATCATGAATCATGAATTCAATCATGAATCATGATTTGAATCAGGAATCAAATCATGAATCATGAATTGAATCATGAATTTAATTATGAATCATGAATCATGAATTGAATCATGAATCATGAATCATGAATTGAATTATGAATTGAATCATGAATCTTGAATCATGAATGGAATCATGAATCATGAATCATGAATTGAATTATGAATTGAATCATGAATCATGAATTGAATCATGAATTGAATCATGAATCATGAATTGAATCATGAATCATGAATCATGAATTGAATCATGAATCATGAATCATGAATTGAATCATGAATCATGAATCATGAATTGAATCATGAATCATGAATCATGAATTGAATCATGAATCATGAATTGAATCATGAATCATTAATCGAATCATGAATCATGAATTGTATCATGAATCATGAATCATGCATTGAATCATGAATCATGAATCATGAATTGAATCATGAATCATGAATCATGAATCGAATCATGAATCATGAATTGAATCATGAATCATGAATTATGAATCATGAATTGAATCATGAATCATGAATCATGAATTGAATCATGAATCATGAATCATGAATTGAATCATGAATCATGAATCATGAATTGAATCATGAATTATGAATCATGAATCATGAATCGAATCATGAATCATGAATCATGAATCGAATCATGAATCATGAATCATGAATTGAATCATGAATCATGAATCATGAATCATAAATCATGAATCATGAATCATGAATCATGAATCATGAATCGAATCATGAATCATGAATTGAATCATGAATCATGAATCATGAATTGAATCATGAATCATAATTCATGAATTGAATCATGAATCATGAATCATGAATCGAATCATGAATCATGAATCATGAATCGAATCATGAATCATGAATTGAATCATGAATCATGAATCATGAATCGAAACATGAATCATGAATTGAATCATGAATCATGAATTGAATCATGAATCATGAATTGAATCCCGAATCATGAATCGAATAATGAATCATGAATTGAATCATGATTCATGAATCATGAATCAAGAATCATGAATCGAAACATGAATCATGAATTGAATCATGAATCATGAATCATGAATCATGAATTGAATCATGAATCATGATTCATGAATCATGAATCGAATAATGAATCTTGAATTTTGAATTGAATCATGAATCATGAATTGAATCATGAATCATGAATTGAATCATGAATCATGAATTATGAATCATGAATTGAATCATGAATCATGAATTGAATCATGAATCATGAATTGAATCATGAATCATGAATTATGAATCATGAATTGAATCATGAATCATGAATCATGAATTGAATCATGAATCATGAATCATAAATCGAATCATGAATCATGAATCGAATCATGAATCATGAATTGAATCATGAATCATGAATAATGAATTGAATCATGAATCATGAATCATGAATTGAATCATGAATCATGAATCATGAATCATGAATCATGAATTGAATCATGAATCATGAATTGAATCATGAGTTGAATCATGAATCATAAATTGAATCATGAATCATGAATCATGAATCATGAATCATGTATTGAATCATGAATCATGAATTGAATCATGAATCATGAATTATGAATCGAATCATGAATCATGATTTAAATCATGAGTTGAATCATGAATCATAAATTGAATCATGAATCATGAAATGAATCATGAATTGAATCATGAATTGAATCATGATTCATGAATCATGAATTGAATCATGAATCATGAATCATGAATCATGAATTCAATCATGAATCATGATTTGAATCAGGAATCGAATCATGAATTGAATCATGATTTTAATTATGAATCATGAATCATGAATTGAATCATGAATCATGAATCATGAATTGAATTATGAATTGAATCATGAATCTTGAATCATGAATGGAATCATGAATCATGAATCATAAATCATGAATCATGAATCATGAATTATGAATTGAATTATGAATTGAATCATGAATCATGAATTGAATAATGAATCATGAATTATGAATTGAATCATGAATCATGAATTGAATCATGAATCATGAATCATGAATTGAATCATGAATCATGAATCGAATCATGAATCATGAATTGAATCATGAATCATGAATAATGATTTGAATCATGAATCATGAATCATGAATTGAATCATGAATCATGAATCATGAATCATGAATCATGAATTGAATCATGAATCATGAATCGAATCATGAATCATGAATTGAATCATGAGTTGAATCATGAATCATAAATTGAATCATGAATCATGAATCATAAATCATGAATCATGTATTGAATCATGAATCATGAATTGAATCATGAATCATGAATCGAATCATAAATCATGAATCATGAATCATGATTCATGAATTGAATCATGAATCATGAATTATGAATCGAATCATGAATCATGATTTAAATCATGAGTTGAATCATGAATCATAAATTGAATCATGAATCATGAAATGAATCATGAATTGAATCATGAATTGAATCATGATTCATGAATCATGAATTGAATCATGAATCATGAATCATGAATCATGAATTCAATCATGAATCATGATTTGAATCAGGAATCGAATCATGAATTGAATCATGATTTTAATTATGAATCATGAATCATGAATTGAATCATGAATCATGAATCATGAATCATGAATTGAATTATGAATTGAATCATGAATCTTGAATCATGAATGGAATCATGAATCATGAATCATAAATCATGAATCATGAATCATGAATTGAATTATGAATTGAATCATGAATCATGAATTAAATAATGAATCATGAATTATGAATTGAATCATGAATCATGAATTGAATCATGAATCATGAATCATGAATTCAATCATGAATCATGATTTGAATCAGGAATCGAATCATGAATTGAATCATGATTTTAATTATGAATCATGAATCATGAATTGAATCATGAATCATGAATCATGAATCATGAATTGAATTATGAATTGAATCATGAATCTTGAATCATGAATGGAATCATGAATCATGAATCATAAATCATGAATCATGAATCATGAATTATGAATTGAATTATGAATTGAATCATGAATCATGAATTGAATAATGAATCATGAATTATGAATTGAATCATGAATCATGAATTGAATCATGAATCATGAATCATGAATTGAATCATGAATCATGAATCATGAATCGAATCATGAATCATGAATCGAATCATGAATCATGAATTGAATCATGAATCATGAATCATGAATCGAAACATGAATCATGAATTGAATCATGAATCATGAATTGAATCATGAATCATGAATTGAATCATGAATCATGAATCGAATAATGAATCATGAATTGAATCATGAATCATGAATCATGAATCATGAATTGAATAATGAATCTTGAATTTTGAATTGAATCATGAATCATGAATTGAATCATGAATCATGAATCAAGAATCATGAATCGAAACATGAATCATGAATTGAATCATGAATCATGAATCATGAATCATGAATTGAATCATGAATCATGAATCATAAATCGAATAATGAATCTTGAATTTTGAATTGAATCATGAATCATGAATTGAATCATGAATCATGGATCGAATCATGAATTTAATCATGAATCATGAATCGAATCATGAATCATAAATTGAATCATGAATCATGAATCATGAATCATAAATTGAATCATAAATCATGAATCATGAATTGAATCATGAATCATGAATCGAATCATGAATTATGAATCATGAATTGAATCATGAATTGAATCATGAATCATGAATCGAATCATGAATCATGAATTGAATCATGAATTGAATCATGAATCATGAATTGAATCATGAATCATGAATCATAAATCCAATCATGAATCATGAATTGAATCATGAATCGAATCATGAATTGAATCATTAATCATGAATTGAATCATGAATCATGAATTATGAATCATGAATTGAATCATGAATCATGAATCATGAATTGAATCATGAATCATGAATCATGAATTGAATCATGAATCATGAATCATGAATCATAAATCGAATCATGAATCATGAATCGAATCATAAATCATGAATTGAATCATGAATCATGAATTGAATCATGAATCATGAATCATGAATTGAATCATGAATCATGAATCATGAATCATGAATCATGAATTGAATCATGAATCATGAATCGAATCATGAATCATGAATTGAATCATGATTCATGAATCATGATTCATGAATCATGAATTGAATCATGAATCATGAATCATGAATCATGATTCATGAATCATGAATTGAATCATGAATCATGAATCATGAATTCAATCATGAATCATGATTTGAATCAGGAATCGAATCATAAATCATGAATTGAATCATGATTTTAATTATGAATCATGAATCATGAATTGAATCATGAATCATGAATCATGAATCATGAATTGAATTATGAATTGAATCATGAATCATGAATCATGAATTGAATCATGAATCGAATCATGAATTGAATCATTAATCATGAATTGAATCATGAATCATGAATTATGAATCATGAATTGAATCATGAATCATGAATCATGAATTGAATCATGAATTGAATCATGAATCATGAATTGAATCATGAATCATGAATTATGAATCATGAATTGAATCATGAATAATGAATCATGAATCATAAATTGAATCATAAATCATGAATCATGAATTGAATCATGAATCATGAATCGAATCATGAATCATGAATCATGAATTGAATCATGAATTGAATCACGAATCATGAATCATAAATCCAATCATGAATCATGAATTGAATCATGAATCGAATCATGAATTGAATCATTAATCATGAATTGAATCATGAATCGTGAATCATGAATTGAATCATGAATCGAATAATAAATCATGAATCATGAATCATGAATTGAATCATGAATCATGAATTGAATCATGAATCATGGATCGAATCATGAATCGAATCATGAATCATGAATTGAATCATGAATCATGAATCATGAATTGAATCATGAATCATGAATCATGAATTGAATCATGAATCATGAATCATGAATCATGAATCATGAATTGAATCATGAATCATGAATCGAATCATGAATCATGAATTGAATCATGATTCATGAATCATGAATTGAATCATGAATCATGAATCATGAATTCAATCATGAATCATGATTTGAATCAGGAATCGAATCATGAATCATGAATTGAATCATGAATTTAATTATGAATCATGAATCATGAATTGAATCATGAATCATGAATCATGAATTGAATTATGAATTGAATCATGAATCTTGAATCATGAATGGAATCATGAATCATGAATCATAAATCATGAATCATGAATCATAAATCATGAATTGAATTATGAATTGAATCATGAATCATGAATTGAATCATGAATCATGAATCATGAATTGAATCATGAATCATGAATCATGAATTGAATCATGAATCATGAATCATGAATTGAATCATGAATCATGAATCATGAATTGAATCATGAATCATGAATTGAATCATGAATCATTAATCGAATCATGAATCATGAATTGTATCATGAATCATGAATCATGAATTGAATCATGAATCATGAATCATGAATTGAATCATGAATCATGAATCATGAATCGAATCATGAATCATGAATTGAATCATGAATCATGAATTATGAATCATGAATTGAATCATGAATCATGAATCATGAATTGAATCATGAATCATGAATCATGAATTGAATCATGAATCATGAATCATGAATTGAATCATGAATTATGAATCATGAATCATGAATCGAATCATGAATCATGAATCATGAATCGAATCATGAATCATGAATCATGAATTGAATCATGAATCATGAATCATGAATCATAAATCATGAATCATGAATCATGAATCATGAATCATGAATCGAATCATGAATCATGAATTGAATCATGAATCATGAATCATGAATTGAATCATGAATCATAATTCATGAATTGAATCATGAATCATGAATCATGAATCGAATCATGAATCATGAATCATGAATCGAATCATGAATCATGAATTGAATCATGAATCATGAATCATGAATCGAAACATGAATCATGAATTGAATCATGAATCATGAACTGAATCATGAATCATGAATTGAATCCCGAATCATGAATCGAATAATGAATCATGAATTGAATCATGATTCATGAATCATGAATCAAGAATCATGAATCGAAACATGAATCATGAATTGAATCATGAATCATGAATCATGAATCATGAATTGAATCATGAATCATGATTCATGAATCATGAATCGAATAATGAATCTTGAATTTTGAATTGAATCATGAATCATGAATTGAATCATGAATCATGGATCGAATCATGAATCGAATCATGAATCATGAATGGAATCATGAATCATGAATCATGAATCATAAATTGAATCATAAATCATGAATCATGAATTGAATCATGAATCATGAATCGAATCATAAATTATGAATCATGAATTGAATCATGAATTGAATCATGAATCATGAATCGAATCATGAATCATGAATTGAATCATGAATTGAATCATGAATCATGAATTGAATCATGAATCATGAATCATAAATCCAATCATGAATCATGAATTGAATCATTAATTCGAATCATGAATTGAATCATGAATCATGAATTGAATCATGAATCATGAATTATAAATCATGAATTGAATCATGAATCATGAATCATGAATTGAATCATGAATCATGAATCATGAATTGAATCATGAATCATGAATTATGAATCATGAATTGAATCATGAATCATGAATCATGAATTGAATCATGAATCATGAATCATGAATCATAAATCGAATCATGAATCATGAATCGAATCATGAATCATGAATTGAATCATGAATCATGAATCATGAATTGAATCATGAATCATGAATCATGAATTGAATCATGAATCATGAATCATGAATCATGAATCATGAATCATGAATTAAATCATGAATCATGAATCGAATCATGAATTGAATCATGAATCATGAATCATGAATTCAATCATGAATCATGATTTGAATCAGGAATCGAATCATGAATCATGAATTGAATCATGATTTTAATTATGAATCATGAATCATGAATTGAATCATGAATCATGAATTGAATTATGAATTGAATCATGAATCTTGAATCATGAATGGAATCATGAATCATGAATCATAAATCATGAATCATGAATCATGAATCATGAATTGAATTATGAATTGAATCATGAATCATGAATTGAATCATGAATCATGAATTGAATCATGAATCATGAATCATGAATTGAATCATGAATCATGAATCGAATCATGAATCATGAATCGAATCATGAATCATGAATTGTATCATGAATTATGAATCATGAATTGAATCATGAATCATGAATCATGAATTGAATCATGAATCATGAATCATGAATCATGAATCGAATCATGAATCATGAATCATGAATCGAATCATGAATCATGAATTGAATCATGAATCATGAATTATGAATCATGAATTGAATCATGAATCATGAATCATGAATTGAATCATGAATCATGAATCATGAATTGAATCATGAATCATGAATCATGAATTGAATCATGAATTATGAATCATGAATCATGAATCGAATCATGAATCATGAATCATGAATCGAATCATGAATCATGAATCATGAATCGAATCATGAATCATGAATCATGAATCGAATCATGAATCATGAATCATGAATTGAATCATGAATCATGAATCATGAATCATGAATCGAATAATGAATAATGAATCATAAATCATGAATTGAATCATGAATCATGAATCAAGAATCATGAATCGAAACATGAATCATGAATTGAATCATGAATCATGAATCATGAATCAAGAATTGAATCATGAATCAAGAATCGAATCATGAATCATGAATTGAATCAAGAATCATGAATCATGAATCATAAATTGAATCATAAATCATGAATCATGAATTGAATCATGAATCATGAATCGAATCATGAATCATGAATCATGAATTGAATCATGAATCGAATCATGAATCATGAATTGAATCATGAATCATGAATTGAATCAGGAATCGAATCATGAATTCAATCATGAATCATGAATTGAATCATGATTTTAATTATGAATCATGAATCATGAATTAAATCATGAATCATGAATCATGAATCATGAATTGAATCATGAATTGAATCATGAATCATGAATTAATGAATTGAATCATGAATCATGAATCATGAATCGAATCATGAATCATGAATCATGAATTGAATCATGAATCATGAATCGAATCATGAATCATGAATTGAAACATTATTTGAATCATGTATCATGAATTGAATAAGGAATCGAATCATGAATTGAATTATGAATCATGAAATGAATCATGAGTCATGAATAATGAATTGAATCATGAATCATGAATCATGAATCATGAATTGAATCATGAATCATGAATCGAATCATGTATCATGAATCATGAATTGAATCATGAATCTAGAATCGAATCATGAATCATGAATCATGAATCATGAATTGAATCATGAATCATGAATTGAATCAGGAATCGAATCATGAATTCAATCATGAATCATAAATCGAATCATGAATCATGAATTGAATCAGAAATCGAATCATGAATTCAATCATGAATCATGAATTGAATCATGATTTTAATTATGAATCATGAATCATGAATTGAATCATGAATCATGAATCATGAATCATGAATTGAATTATGAATTGAATCATGAATCTTGAATCATGAATTGAGTCATGAATCATGAATCATAAATCATGAATCATGAATCATGAATCATAAATCATGAATCATGAATCATGATTCATGAATCATGAATTAAATTATGAATTGAATCATGAATCATGAATTGAATCATGAATCATTAATCATGAAATGAATAATGAATCATGAATCATGAATTGAATTATGAATCATGAATTGTATCATGAATCATGAATCATGAATTGAATCATGAATCATGAATCATGAATTGAATCATGAATCATGAATCATGAATCATGAATCGAATCATGAATCATGAATCATGAATCGAATCATGAATCATGAATTGAATCATGAATCATGAATCATGAATTGAATCATGAATCATGAATTAATGAATTGAATCATGAATCATAATTCGAATCATGAATCATGAATTGAATCATGAATCATGAATCATGAATCATGAATCGAATCATGAATCATGAATTGAATCATGAATCATGAATCATGAATTGAATCATGAATCATGAATTAATGAATTGAATCATGAATCATGAATCATGAATCGAATCATGAATCATGAATCATGAATTGAATCATGAATCATGAATCGAATCATGTATCATGAATTGAAACATTATTTGAATCATGTATCATGAATTGAATAAGGAATCGAATCATGAATTGAATTATGAATCATGAAATGAATCATGAGTCATGAATAATGAATTGAATCATGAATCATGAATCATGAATCATGAATTGAATCATGAATCATGAATCATGAATCGAATCATGAATCATGAATCGAATCATGAATCATGAATTGAATCATGAGTTGAATCATGAATCATAAATTGAATCATGAATCATGAATCATGAATCATGAATTGAATCATGAATCATGAATTGAATCATGAATCATGAATTATGAATCATGAATTGAATCATGAATCATGAATCATGAATTGAATCATGAATCATGAATTGAATCATGAATCATGAATTATGAATCATGAATTGAATCATGAATCATGAATCATGAATTGAATCATGAATCATGAATCATGAATCATAAATCGAATCATGAATCATGAATCGAATCATGAATCATGAATTGAATCATGAATCATGAATAATGAATTGAATCATGAATCATAATTCATGAATTGAATCATGAATCATGAATCATGAATCATGAATCATGAATTGAATCATGAATCATGAATCGAATCATGAATCATGAATTGAATCATGAGTTGAATCATGAATCATAAATTGAATCATGAATCATGAATCATGAATCATGAATCATGTATTGAATCATGAATCATGAATTGAATCATGAATCATGAATTATGAATCGAATCATGAATCATGATTTAAATCATGAGTTGAATCATGAATCATAAATTGAATCATGAATCATGAAATGAATCATGAATTGAATCATGAATTGAATCATGATTCATGAATCATGAATTGAATCATGAATCATGAATCATGAATTGAATCATGAATCATGAATCATGAATCATGAATTCAATCATGAATCATGATTTGAATCAGGAATCGAATCATGAATTGAATCATGATTTTAATTATGAATCATGAATCATGAATTGAATCATGAATCATGAATCATGAATTGAATTATGAATTGAATCATGAATCGAATCATGAATCTTGAATCATGAATGGAATCATGAATCATGAATCATAAATCATGAATCATGAATCATGAATTATGAATTGAATTATGAATTGAATCATGAATCATGAATTGAATAATGAATCATGAATTATGAATTGAATCATGAATCATGAATCGAATCATGAATCATGAATCATGAATTGAATCATGAATCATGAATCGAATCATGAATCATGAATTGAATCATGAATCATGAATAATGATTTGAATCATGAATCATGAATCATGAATTGAATCATGAATCATGAATCATGAATCATGAATCATGAATTGAATCATGAATCATGAATCGAATCATGAATCATGAATTGAATCATGAGTTGAATCATGAATCATAAATTGAATCATGAATCATGAATCATGAATCATGTATTGAATCATGAATCATGAATTGAATCATGAATCATGAATCGAATCATAAATCATGAATCATGAATCATGATTCATGAATTGAATCATGAATCATGAATTATGAATCGAATCATGAATCATGATTTAAATCATGAATCATGAATCGAATCATGTATCATGAATCATGAATTGAATCATGAATCATGAATCGAATCATGAATCATGAATCATGAATCATGAACTGAATCATGAATCATGAATTGAATCAGGAATCGAATCATGAATTCAATCATGAATCATAAATCGAATCATGAATCATGAATTGAATCAGAAATCGAATCATGAATTCAATCATGAATCATGAATTGAATCATGATTTTAATTATGAATCATGAATCATGAATTGAATCATGAATCATGAATCATGAATTGAATTATGAATTGAATCATGAATCTTGAATCATGAATTGAATTATGAATTGAATCATGAATCTTGAATCATGAATTGAATCATGAATCATGAATCATGAATTGAATCATGAATCATGAATCATGAATTGAATTATGAATTGAATCATGAATCCTGAATCATGAATTGAATCATGAATCATGAATCATAAATCATGAATCATGAATCATGAATCATAAATCATGAATCATGAATCATAAATCATGAATCATGAATGATGATTCATGAATCATGAATCATGAATTGAATTATGAATTGAATCATGAATCATGAATTGAATCATGAATCATGAATCATGAAATGAATCATGAATCATGAATCATGAATTGAATTATGAATCATGAATTGTATCATGAATCATGAATCATGAATTGAATCATGAATCATGAATCATGAATTAAATCATGAATCATGAATCATGAATCATGAATCGAATCATGAATCATGAATCATGAATCGAATCATGAATCATGAATTGAATCATTAATCATGAATCATGAATTGAATCATGAATCATGAATTAATGAATTGAATCATGAATCATGAATCATGAATCGAATCATGAATCATGAATCATGAATTGAATCATGAATCATGAATCGAATCATAAATCATGAATTGAATCATGAATCATGAATCATGAATTGAATCATGAATCATGAATTAATGAATTGAATCATGAATCATGAATCATGAATCGAATCATGAATCATGAATCATGAATTGAATCATGAATCATGAATCGAATCATGAATCATGAATTGAAACATTATTTGAATCATGTATCATGAATTGAATAAGGAATCGAATCATGAATTGAATTATGAATCATGAAATGAATCATGAGTCATGAATAATGAATTGAATCATGAATCATGAATCATGAATCATGAATTGAATCATGAATCATGAATCGAATCATGTATCATGAATCATGAATTGAATCATGAATCTAGAATCGAATCATGAATCATGAATCATGAATCATGAATTGAATCATGAATCATGAATTGAATCAGGAATCAAATCATGAATTCAATCATGAATCATAAATCGAATCATGAATCATGAATTGAATCAGAAATCGAATCATGAATTCAATCATGAATCATGAATTGAATCATGATTTTAATTATGAATCATGAATCATAAATTGAATCATGAATCATGAATCATGAATCATGAATTGAATTATGAATTGAATCATGAATCTTGAATCATGAATTGAATCATGAATCATGAATCATAAATCATGAATCATGAATCATGAATCATAAATCATGAATCATGAATCATGATTCATGAATCATGAATTAAATTATGAATCATGAATCATGAATTGAATCATGAATCATGAATCATGAATTGTATCATGAATCATGAATCATGAATTGAATCATGAATCATGAATCATGAATTGAATCATGAATCATGAATCATGAATCGAATCATGAATCATGAATCATGAATCGAATCATGAATCATGAATTGAATCATGAATCATGAATCATGAATTGAATCATGAATCATGAATTAATGAATTGAATCATGAATCATGAATCGAATCATGAATCATGAATTGAATCATGAATCATGAATCATGAATCATGAATCGAATCATGAATCATGAATTGAATCATGAATCATGAATCATGAATTGAATCATGAATCATGAATTAATGAATTGAATCATGAATCATGAATCATGAATCGAATCATGAATCATGAATCATGAATTGAATCATGAATCATGAATCGAATCATGTATCATGAATTGAAACATTATTTGAATCATGTATCATGAATTGAATAAGGAATCGAATCATGAATTGAATTATGAATCATGAAATGAATCATGAGTCATGAATAATGAATTGAATCATGAATCATGAATCATGAATCATGAATTGAATCATGAATCATGAATCATGAATCGAATCATGAATCATGAATCGAATCATGAATCATGAATTGAATCATGAGTTGAATCATGAATCATAAATTGAATCATGAATCATGAATCATGAATCATGAATTGAATCATGAATCATGAATTGAATCATGAATCATGAATTATGAATCATGAATTGAATCATGAATCATGAATCATGAATTGAATCATGAATCATGAATTGAATCATGAATCATGAATTATGAATCATGAATTGAATCATGAATCATGAATCATGAATTGAATCATGAATCATGAATCAAAAATCGAATCATGAATCATGAATCGAATCATGAATCATGAATTGAATCATGAATCATGAATAATGAATTGAATCATGAATCATGAATCATGAATTGAATCATGAATCATGAATCATGAATCATGAATCATGAATTGAATCATGAATCATGAATCGAATCATGAATCATGAATTGAATCATGAGTTGAATCATGAATCATAAATTGAATCATGAATCATGAATCATGAATCATGTATTGAATCATGAATCATGAATTGAATCATGAATCATGAATTATGAATCGAATCATGAATCATGATTTAAATCATGAGTTGAATCATGAATCATAAATTGAATCATGAATCATGAAATGAATCATGAATCATGAATCATGAATTCAATCATGAATCATGATTTGAATCAGGAATCGAATCATGAATTGAATCATGATTTTAATTATGAATCATGAATCATGAATTAAATCATGAATCATGAATCATGAATTGAATTATGAATTGAATCATGAATCTTGAATCATGAATGGAATCATGAATCATGAATCATAAATCATGAATCATGAATCATGAATTATGAATTGAATTATGAATTGAATCATGAATCATGAATTGAATAATGAATCATGAATTATGAATTGAATCATGAATCATGAATTGAATCATGAATCATGAATTGAATCATGAATCATGAATCGAATCATGAATCATGAATTGAATCATGAATCATGAATAATGATTTGAATCATGAATCATGAATCATGAATTGAATCATGAATCATGAATCATGAATCATGAATCATGAATTGAATCATGAATCATGAATCGAATCATGAATCATGAATTGAATCATGAGTTGAATCATGAATCATAAATTGAATCATGAATCATGAATCATAAATCATGAATCATGTATTGAATCATGAATCATGAATTGAATCATGAATCATGAATCGAATCATAAATCATGAATCATGAATCATGATTCATGAATTGAATCATGAATCATGAATTATGAATCGAATCATGAATCATGATTTAAATCATGAGTTGAATCATGAATCATAAATTGAATCATGAATCATGAAATGAATCATGAATTGAATCATGAATTGAATCATGAATCATGAATCATGAATCATGAATTCAATCATGAATCATGATTTGAATCAGGAATCGAATCATGAATTGAATCATGATTTTAATTATGAATCATGAATCATGAATTGAATCATGAATCATGAATCATGAATCATGAATTGAATTATGAATTGAATCATGAATCTTGAATCATGAATGGAATCATGAATCATGAATCATAAATCATGAATCATGAATCATGAATTATGAATTGAATTATGAATTGAATCATGAATCATGAATTGAATAATGAATCATGAATTATGAATTGAATCATGAATCATGAATTGAATCATGAATCATGAATCATGAATTGAATCATGAATCGAATCATGAATCATGAATCGAATCATGAATCATGAATTGAATCATGAATCATGAATCATGAATCGAAACATGAATCATGAATTGAATCATGAATCATGAATCGAATAATGAATCATGAATTGAATCATGAATCATGAATCATGAATCATGAATTGAATAATGAATCTTGAATTTTGAATTGAATCATGAATCATGAATTGAATCATGAATCATGAATCAAGAATCATGAATCGAAACATGAATCATGAATTGAATCATGAATCATGAATCATGAATCATGAATTGAATCATGAATCATGAATCATGAATCATAAATCGAATAATGAATCTTGAATTTTGAATTGAATCATGAATCATGAATTGAATCATGAATCATGGATCGAATCATGAATTTAATCATGAATCATGAATAGAATCATGAATCATAAATTGAATCATGAATCATGAATCATGAATCATAAATTGAATCATAAATCATGAATCATGAATTGAATCATGAATCATGAATCGAATCATGAATTATGAATCATGAATTGAATCATGAATTGAATCATGAATCATGAATCGAATCATGAATCATGAATTGAATCATGAATCATGAATTGAATCATGAATCATGAATCATAAATCCAATCATGAATCATGAATTGAATCATGAATCGAATCATGAATTGAATCATGAATCGAATCATGAATTGAATCATTAACCATGAATTGAATCATGAATCATGAATTATGAATCATGAATTGAATCATGAATTATGAATCATGAATTGAATCATGAATCATGAATCATGAATTGAATCATGAATCATGAATTATGAATCATGAATTGAATCATGAATCATGAATCATGAATTGAATCATGAATCATGAATCATGAATCATAAATCGAATCATGAATCATGAATCGAATCATGAATCATGAATTGAATCATGAATCATGAATTGAATCATGAATCATGAATCATGAATTGAATCATGAATCATGAATCATGAATCATGAATCATGAATTGAATCATGAATCATGAATCGAATCATGAATCATGAATTGAATCATGATTCATGAATCATGATTCATGAATCATGAATTGAATCATGAATCATGAATCATGAATCATGATTCATGAATCATGAATTGAATCATGAATCATGAATCATGAATTCAATCATGAATCATGATTTGAATCAGGAATCAAATCATAAATCATGAATTGAATCATGATTTTAATTATGAATCATGAATCATGAATTGAATCATGAATCATGAATCATGAATCATGAATTGAATTATGAATTGAATCATGAATCATGAATCATGAATTGAATCATGAATCGAATCATGAATTGAATCATTAATCATGAATTGAATCATGAATCATGAATTATGAATCATGAATTGAATCATGAATCATGAATCATGAATTGAATCATGAATTGAATCATGAATCATGAATTGAATCATGAATCATGAATTATGAATCATGAATTGAATCATGAATAATGAATCATGAATCATAAATTGAATCATAAATCATGAATCGAATCATGAATCATGAATTGAATCATGAATCATGAATCGAATCATGAATCATGAATCATGAATTGAATCATGAATTGAATCACGAATCATGAATCATAAATCCAATCATGAATCATGAATTGAATCATGAATCGAATCATGAATTGAATCATTAATCATGAATTGAATCATGAATCGTGAATTATGAATCATGAATTGAATCATGAATCATGAATCATGAATTGAATCATGAATCGAATAATGAATCATGAATCATGAATCATGAATTGAATCATGAATCATGAATTGAATCATGAATCATGAATTGAATCATGAATCATGGATCGAATCATGAATCGAATCATGAATCATGAATTGAATCATGAATCATGAATCATGAATTGAATCATGAATCATGAATCATGAATTGAATCATGAATCATGAATCATGAATCATGAATCATGAATTGAATCATGAATCATGAATCGAATCATGAATCATGAATTGAATCATGATTCATGAATCATGAATTCAATCATGAATCATGAATCATGAATTCAATCATGAATCATGATTTGAATCATGAATCATGAATCATGAATTCAATCATGAATCATGATTTGAATCAGGAATCGAATCATGAATCATGAATTGAATCATGAATTTAATTATGAATCATGAATCATGAATTGAATCATGAATCATGAATCATGAATCATGAATTGAATTATGAATTGAATCATGAATCTTGAATCATGAATGGAATCATGAATCATGAATCATAAATCATGAATCATGAATCATGAATCATGAATTGAATTATGAATTGAATCATGAATCATGAATTGAATCATGAATCATGAATCATGAATTGAATCATGAATCATGAATCATGAATTGAATCATGAATCATGAATCATGAATTGAATCATGAATCATGAATTGAATCATGAATCATTAATCGAATCATGAATCATGAATTGTATCATGAATCATGAATCATGAATTGAATCATGAATCATGAATCATGAATTGAATCATGAATCATGAATCATGAATCATGAATCGAATCATGAATCATGAATTGAATCATGAATCATGAATTATGAATCATGAATTGAATCATGAATCATGAATCATGAATTGAATCATGAATCATGAATCATGAATTGAATCATGAATCATGAATCATGAATTGAATCATGAATTATGAATCATGAATCATGAATCGAATCATGAATCATGAATCATGAATCGAATCATGAATCATGAATCATGAATTGAATCATGAATCATGAATCATGAATCATAAATCATGAATCATGAATCATGAATCATGAATCATGAATCGAATCATGAATCATGAATTGAATCATGAATCATGAATCATGAATTGAATCATGAATCATAATTCATGAATTGAATCATGAATCGAATCATGAATCATGAATCATGAATCGAATCATGAATCATGAATTGAATCATGAATCATGAATCATGAATCGAAACATGAATCATGAATTGAATCATGAATCATGAATTGAATCCCGAATCATGAATCGAATAATGAATCATGAATTGAATCATGAATCATGAATCATGAATCAAGAATCATGAATCGAAACATGAATCATGAATTGAATCATGAATCATGAATCATGAATCATGAATTGAATCATGAATCATGATTCATGAATCATGAATCGAATAATGAATCTTGAATTTTGAATTGAATCATGAATCATGAATTGAATCATGAATCATGGATCGAATCATGAATTGAATCATGAATCATGAATCGAATCATGAATCATGAATGGAATCATGAATCATGAATCATGAATCATAAATTGAATCATAAATCATGAATCATGAATTGAATCATGAATCATGAATCGAATCATAAATTATGAATCATGAATTGAATCATGAATTGAATCATGAATCATGAATCGAATCATGAATCATGAATTGAATCATGAATTGAATCATGAATCATGAATTGAATCATGAATCATGAATCATAAATCCAATCATGAATCATGAATTGAATCATTAATTCGAATCATGAATTGAATCATGAATCATGAATTGAATCATGAATCATGAATTATAAATCATGAATTGAATCATGAATCATGAATCATGAATTGAATCATGAATCATGAATCATGAATTGAATCATGAATCATGAATTATGAATCATGAATTGAATCATGAATCATGAATCATGAATTGAATCATGAATCATGAATCATGAATCATAAATCGAATCATGAATCATGAATCGAATCATGAATCATGAATTGAATCATGAATCATGAATCATGAATTGAATCATGAATCATGAATCATGAATTAAATCATGAATCATGAATCGAATCATGAATCATGAATTGAATCATGAATCATGAATCATGAATCATGAATTCAATCATGAATCATGATTTGAATCAGGAATCGAATCATGAATCATGAATTGAATCATGATTTTAATTATGAATCATGAATCATGAATTGAATCATGAATCATGAATCATGAATCATGAATTGAATTATGAATTGAATCATGAATCTTGAATCATGAATGTAATCATGAATCATGAATCATAAATCATGAATCATGAATCATGAATCATGAATTGAATTATGAATTGAATCATGAATCATGAATTAAATTATGAATTGAATCATGAATCTTGAATCATGAATGGAATCATGAATCATGAATCATAAATCATGAATCATGAATCATGAATCATGAATTGAATTATGAATTGTATCATGAATCATGAATTGAATCATGAATCATGAATCATGAATTGAATCATAAATCATGAATCATAAATTGAATCATGAATCATGAATCGAATCATGAATCGAATCATGAATCATGAATTGTATCATGAATCATGAATCATGAATTGAATCGTGAATCATGAATCATGAATTGAATCATGAATCATGAATCATGAATCATGAATCGAATCATGAATCATGAATCATGAATCGAATCATGAATCATGAATTGAATCATGAATCATGAATTATGAATCATGAATTGAATCATGAATCATGAATCATGAATTGAATCATGAATCATGAATCATGAATTGAATCATGAATCATGAATCATGAATTGAATCATGAATTATGAATCATGAATCATGAATCGAATCATGAATCATGAATCATGAATCGAATCATGAATCATGAATCATGAATCGAATCATGAATCATGAATCATGAATCGAATCATGAATCATGAATCATGAATTGAATCATGAATCATGAATCATGAATCGAATAATGAATAATGAATCATAAATCATGAATTGAATCATGAATCATGAATCAAGAATCATGAATCGAAACATGAATCATGAATTGAATCATGAATCATGAATCATGAATCATGAATTGAATCATGAATCAAGAATCGAATCATGAATCATGAATTGAATCAAGAATCATGAATCATGAATCATAAATTGAATCATAAATCATGAATCATGAATTGAATCATGAATCATGAATCGAATCATGAATCATGAATCATGAATTGAATCATGAATCGAATCATGAATCATGAATTGAATCATGAATCATGAATTGAATCAGGAATCGAATCATGAATTCAATCATGAATCATGAATTGAATCATAATTTTAATTATGAATCATGAATCATGAATTAAATCATGAATCATGAATCATGAATCATGAATTGAATTATGAATTGAATCATGAATTTTGAATCATGAATTGAATCATGAATCATGAATCATAAATCATGAATCATGAATCATGATTCATGAATCATGAATCATGAATTGAATTATGAATTGAATCATGAATCATGAATTGAATCATGAATCATGAATCATGAAATGAATCATGAATCATGAATCATGAATTGAATTATGAATCATGAATCGAATCATGAATCGAATCATGAATCATGAATCGAATCATGAATCACGAATTGTATCATGAATCATGAATCATGAATTGAATCATGAATCATGAATCAAATCATGAATCGAATCATGAATCATGAATCGAATCATGAATCATGAATTGTATCATGAATCATGAATCATGAATTGAATCATGAATCATGAATCATGAAATGAATCATGAATCATGAATCATGAATTGAATTATGAATCATGAATCGAATCAGGAATCGAATCATGAATCAAGAATTGAATCATGAATCATGAATTATGAATCATGAATTGAATCATGAATCATGAATCATGAATTGAATCATGAATTATGAATCATGAATTGAATCATGAATCATGAATTGAATCATGAATCATGAATCATGAATCGAATCATGAATCATGAATCATGAATCGAATCATGAATCATGAATTGAATCATGAATCATGAATCATGAATTGAATCATGAATCATGAATCATGAATTGTATCATGAATTATGAATCGAATCATGAATCATGAATTGAATCATGAATTGAATCATGAATCATGAATCGAATCATGAATCATGAATTGAATCATGAATTGAATCATGAATTGAATCATGAATTGAATCATGAATCATGAATTGAATCATGAATCATGAATCATAAATCGAATCATGAATTATGAATTGAATCATGAATCGAATCATGAATTGAATCATTAATCATGAATTGAATCATGAATCATGAATTGAATCATGAATCATGAATTATGAATCATGAATTAAATCATGAATCATGAATCATGAATTGAATCATGAAACATGAATCATGAATTGAATCATGAATCATGAATTGAATCATGAATTATGAATCATGAATCATGAATCGAATCATGAATCATGAATCATGAATTGAATCATGAATCATGAATTAATGAATTGAATCATGAATCATGAATTGAATCATGAATCATGAATCGAATCATGAATCATGAATTGAATCATGAATCATGAATCATGAATCATGAATTGAATCATGAATCATGAATTAATAAATTGAATCATGAATCATGAATCATGAATCGAATCATGAATCATGAATCATGAATTGAATCATGAATCGAATCATGAATCATGAATTGAAACATTAATTGAATCATGTATCATGAATTGAATCAGGAATCGAATCATGAATTGAATTATGAATCATCAAAATGAATCATGAGTCATGAATAATGAATTAAATCATGAATCATGAATCATGAATCATGAATTGAATCATGAATCATGAATCATGAATCGAATCATGAATCATGAATCGAATCATGAATCATGAATTGAATCATGAGTTGAATCATGAATCATGAATCGAATCATGAATCATGAATCGAATCATGAATCATGAATTGAATCATGAATCATGAATCATGAATTGAATCATGAATCATGAATCATGAATCATGAATCAAATCATGAATCATGAATTGAATCATGAATCATGAATCATGAATCATGAATCGAATCATGAATCATAATTTGAATCATGAATCATGAATTGAATCATGAATCATGAATCATGAATCATTAATCGAATCATGAATCATGAATTGAATCATGAATCATGAATTGAATCATGAATCATGAATCATGAATTGAATCATGAATCATGAATCATGAATTGAATCATGAATCATGAATCGAATCATGAATCATGAATTGAATCATGAATCATGAATCATGAATCGAAACATGAATCATGAATCGAATAATGAATCATGAATTGAATCATGAATCATGAATCATGAATCAAGAATCATGAATCGAAACATGAATCATGAATTGAATCATGAATCATGAATCATGAATCATGAGTCATGAATCATGAATCATGAATCATGAATCGAATAATGAATCATGAATCATGAATCATGAATTGAATCATGAATCATGAATTGAATCATGAATCATGAATCGAATCATGAATCGAATCATGAATCATGAATCGAATCATGAATGATGAATTGAATCATGAATCATGAATCATGAATC
Source organism: Mixophyes australis (assembly GCA_036250195.1). Taxonomy (NCBI): domain Eukaryota; kingdom Metazoa; phylum Chordata; class Amphibia; order Anura; family Limnodynastidae; genus Mixophyes; species Mixophyes australis. The sequence goes on from JAVHZZ010000027.1 coordinate 1,090,231, forward strand.
ATAAATTGAATCATAAATCATGAATCATGAATTGAATCATGAATCATGAATCGAATCATGAATCATGAATTGAATCATGAATTATGAATCATGAATCATAAATTGAATCATAAATCATGAATCATGAATTGAATCATAAATCATGAATCGAATCATGAATCATGAATCATGAATTGAATCATGAATTGAATCACGAATCATGAATCATAAATCCAATCATGAATCATGAATTGAATCATGAATCGAATCATGAATTGAATCATTAATCATGAATTGAATCATGAATCGTGAATTATGAATCATGAATTGAATCATGAATCATGAATCATGAATTGAATCATGAATCATGAATCATGAATCGAATAATGAATCATGAATCATGAATCATGAATTGAATCATGAATCATGAATTGAATCATGAATCATGGATCGAATCATGAATTGAATTATGAATCATGAATCGAATCATGAATCATGAATTGAATCATGAATCATGAATCATGAATCATAAGTTGAATCATAATACATGAATCATGAATCATGAATCGAATCATGAATCATGAATCATGAATTGAATCATGAATTGAATCATGAATCATGAATCGAATCATGAATCATGAATCGAATCATGAATCATGAATTGAATCATGAATTGAATCATGAATCATTAATTGAATCATGAATCATGAATCATAAATCCAATCATGAATCATGAATTGAATCATGAATCGAATCATGAATTGAATCATTAATCATGAATTGAATCATGAATCATGAATTATGAATCATGAATTGAATCATGAATCATGAATCATGAATTGAATCATGAATTGAATCATGGATCATGAATTGAATCATGAATCATGAATTATGAATCATGAATTGAATCATGAATAATGAATCATGAATTGAATCATGAATCATGAATCATGAATTGAATCATCAATTATGAATCATGAATTGAATCATGAATCATGAATCATGAATTGAATCATGAATCATGAATCATGAATCATAAATCGAATCATGAATCGAATCATGAATCATGAATTGAAACATTAATTGAATCATGTATCATGAATTGAATCAGGAATCGAATCATGAATTGAATTATGAATCATCAAAATGAATCATGAGTCATGAATAATGAATTAAATCATGAATCATGAATCATGAATCATGAATTGAATCATGAATCATGAATCATGAATCGAATCATGAATCATGAATCGAATCATGAATCATGAATTGAATCATGAGTTGAATCATGAATCATAAATTGAATCATGAATCATGAATCATGAATCATGAATTGAATCATGAATCATGAATCATGAATTGAATCATGAATCATGAATCATGAATCATGAATCGAATCATGAATCATGAATCGAATCATGAATCATGAATTGAATCATGAATCATGAATCATGAATTGAATCATGAATCATAAATCATGAATCATGAATCGAATCATGAATCATGAATTGAATCATGAATCATGAATCATGAATCATGAATCGAATCATGAATCATGAATTGAATCATGAATCATGAATTGAATCATGAATCATGAATCATGAATTGAATCATGAATCATGAATCATGAATTGAATCATGATTCATGAATCGAATCATGAATCATGAATTGAATCATGAATCATGAATCATGAATCGAAACATGAATCATGAATTGAATCATGAATCATGAATTGAATTATGAATCATGAATCATGAATCTAATAATGAATCATGAATTGAATCATGAATCATGAATCATGAATCAAGAATCATGAATCGAAACATGAATCATGAATTGAATCATGAATCATGAATCATAAATCATGAGTCATGAATCATGAATCATGAATCATGAATCGAATAATGAATCATGAATCATGAATCATGAATTGAATCATGAATCATGAATTGAATCATGAATCATGAATCGAATCATGAATCGAATCATGAATCATGAATCGAATCATGAATGATGAATTGAATCATGAATCATGAATCATGAATCATAAATTGAATCATAAATCATGAATCATGAATTGAATCATGAATCATGAATCGAATCATGAATCATGAATTGAATCATGAATTATGAATCATGAATCATAAATTGAATCATAAATCATGAATCATGAATTGAATCATGAATCATGAATCGAATCATGAATCATGAATCATGAATTGAATCATGAATTGAATCACGAATCATGAATCATAAATCTAATCATGAATCATGAATTGAATCATGAATCGAATCATGAATTGAATCATTAATCATGAATTGAATCATGAATCGTGAATTATGAATCATGAATTGAATCATGAATCATGAATCATGAATTGAATCATGAATCATGAATCATGAATCGAATAATGAATCATGAATCATGAATCATGAATTGAATCATGAATCATGAATTGAATCATGAATCATGGATCGAATCATGAATTGAATTATGAATCATGAATCGAATCATGAATCATGAATTGAATCATGAATCATGAATCATGAATCATAAGTTGAATCATAATACATGAATCATGAATCATGAATCGAATCATGAATCATGAATCATGAATTGAATCATGAATTGAATCATGAATCATGAATCGAATCATGAATCATGAATCGAATCATGAATCATGAATTGAATTATGAATTGAATCATGAATCATTAATTGAATCATGAATCATGAATCATAAATCCAATCATGAATCATGAATTGAATCATGAATCGAATCATGAATTGAATCATTAATCATGAATTGAATCATGAATCATGAATTATGAATCATGAATTGAATCATGAATCATGAATCATGAATTGAATCATGAATTGAATCATGAATAATGAATCATGAATTGAATCATGAATCATGAATCATGAATTGAATCATCAATTATGAATCATGAATTGAATCATGAATCATGAATCATGAATTGAATCATGAATCATGAATCATGAATCATAAATCGAATCATGAATCATGAATCGAATCATGAATCATGAATTGAATCATGAATCATGAATCATGAATTGAATCATGAATCATGAATCGAATCATGAATCATGAATTGAATCATGAGTTGAATCATGAATCATAAATTGAATCATGAATCATGAATTATGAATCATGAATTGAATCATGAATCATGAATCGAATCTTAAATCATGAATCATGAATCATGATTCATGAATTGAATCATGAATCATGAATTATGAATCATGAATTATGAATCGAATCATGAATCATGAATTAAATCATGAGTTGAATCATGAATCATAAATTGAATCATGAATCATGAAATGAATCATGAATTGAATCATGAATTGAATCATGAATCATGGATCGAATCATGAATTTAATCATGAATCATGAATAGAATCATGAATCATAAATTGAATCATGAATCATGAATCATGAATCATAAATTGAATCATAAATCATGAATCATGAATTGAATCATGAATCATGAATCGAATCATGAATTATGAATCATGAATTGAATCATGAATTGAATCATGAATCATGAATCGAATCATGAATCATGAATTGAATCATGAATCATGAATTGAATCATGAATCATGAATCATAAATCCAATCATGAATCATGAATTGAATCATGAATCGAATCATGAATTGAATCATGAATCGAATCATGAATTGAATCATTAACCATGAATTGAATCATGAATCATGAATTATGAATCATGAATTGAATCATGAATCATGAATCATGAATTGAATCATGAATCATGAATCATGAATTGAATCATGAATCATGAATTATGAATCATGAATTGAATCATGAATCATGAATCATGAATTGAATCATGAATCATGAATCATGAATCATAAATCGAATCATGAATCATGAATCGAATGATGAATCATGAATTGAATCATGAATCATGAATTGAATCATGAATCATGAATCATGAATTGAATCATGAATCATGAATCATGAATCATGAATCATGAATTGAATCATGAATCATGAATCGAATCATGAATCATGAATTGAATCATGATTCATGAATCATGATTCATGAATCATGAATTGAATCATGAATCATGAATCATGAATCATGATTCATGAATCATGAATTCAATCATGAATCATGATTTGAATCAGGAATCAAATCATAAATCATGAATTGAATCATGATTTTAATTATGAATCATGAATCATGAATTGAATCATGAATCATGAATCATGAATCATGAATTGAATTATGAATTGAATCATGAATCATGAATCATGAATTGAATCATGAATCGAATCATGAATTGAATCATTAATCATGAATTGAATCATGAATCATGAATTATGAATCATGAATTGAATCATGAATCATGAATCATGAATTGAATCATGAATTGAATCATGAATCATGAATTGAATCATGAATCATGAATTATGAATCATGAATTGAATCATGAATAATGAATCATGAATCATAAATTGAATCATAAATCATGAATCGAATCATGAATCATGAATTGAATCATGAATCATGAATCGAATCATGAATCATGAATCATGAATTGAATCATGAATTGAATCACGAATCATGAATAATAAATCCAATCATGAATCATGAATTGAATCATGAATCGAATCATGAATTGAATCATTAATCATGAATTGAATCACTAATCGTGAATTATGAATCATGAATTGAATCATGAATCATGAATCATGAATTGAATCATGAATCGAATAATGAATCATGAATCATGAATCATGAATTGAATCATGAATCATGAATTGAATCATGAATCATGAATTGAATCATGAATCATGGATCGAATCATGAATCGAATCATGAATCATGAATTGAATAATGAATCATGAATCATGAATTGAATCATGAATCATGAATCATGAATTGAATCATGAATCATGAATCATGAATCATGAATCATGAATTGAATCATGAATCATGAATCGAATCATGAATCATGAATTGAATCATGATTCATGAATCATGAATTCAATCATGAATCATGAATCATGAATTCAATCATGAATCATGATTTGAATCATGAATCATGAATCATGAATTCAATCATGAATCATGATTTGAATCAGGAATCGAATCATGAATCATGAATTGAATCATGAATTGAATTATGAATCATGAATCATGAATTGAATCATGAATCATGAATCATGAATCATGAATTGAATTATGAATTGAATCATGAATCTTGAATCATGAATGGAATCATGAATCATGAATCATAAATCATGAATCATGAATCATGAATCATGAATTGAATTATGAATTGAATCATGAATCATGAATTGAATCATGAATCATGAATCATGAATTGAATCATGAATCATGAATCATGAATTGAATCATGAATCATGAATCATGAATTGAATCATGAATCATGAATTGAATCATGAATCATTAATCGAATCATGAATCATGAATTGTATCATGAATCATGAATCATGAATTGAATCATGAATCATGAATCATGAATTGAATCATGAATCATGAATCATGAATCATGAATCGAATCATGAATCATGAATTGAATCATGAATCATGAATTATGAATCATGAATTGAATCATGAATCATGAATCATGAATTGAATCATGAATCATGAATCATGAATTGAATCATGAATCATGAATCATGAATTGAATCATGAATTATGAATCATGAATCATGAATCGAATCATGAATCATGAATCATGAATCGAATCATGAATCATGAATCATGAATTGAATCATGAATCATGAATCATGAATCATAAATCATGAATCATGAATCATGAATCATGAATCATGAATCGAATCATGAATCATGAATTGAATCATGAATCATGAATCATGAATTGAATCATGAATCATAATTCATGAATTGAATCATGAATCGAATCATGAATCATGAATCATGAATCGAATCATGAATCATGAATTGAATCATGAATCATGAATCATGAATCGAAACATGAATCATGAATTGAATCATGAATCATGAATTGAATCCCGAATCATGAATCGAATAATGAATCATGAATTGAATCATGAATCATGAATCATGAATCAAGAATCATGAATCGAAACATGAATCATGAATTGAATCATGAATCATGAATCATGAATCATGAATTGAATCATGAATCATGATTCATGAATCATGAATCGAATAATGAATCTTGAATTTTGAATTGAATCATGAATCATGAATTGAATCATGAATCATGGATCGAATCATGAATTGAATCATGAATCATGAATCGAATCATGAATCATGAATGGAATCATGAATCATGAATCATGAATCATAAATTGAATCATAAATCATGAATCATGAATTGAATCATGAATCATGAATCGAATCATAAATTATGAATCATGAATTGAATCATGAATTGAATCATGAATCATGAATCGAATCATGAATCATGAATTGAATCATGAATTGAATCATGAATCATGAATTGAATCATGAATCATGAATCATAAATCCAATCATGAATCATGAATTGAATCATTAATTCGAATCATGAATTGAATCATGAATCATGAATTGAATCATGAATCATGAATTATAAATCATGAATTGAATCATGAATCATGAATCATGAATTGAATCATGAATCATGAATCATGAATTGAATCATGAATCATGAATTATGAATCATGAATTGAATCATGAATCATGAATCATGAATTGAATCATGAATCATGAATCATGAATCATAAATCGAATCATGAATCATGAATCGAATCATGAATCATGAATTGAATCATGAATCATGAATCATGAATTGAATCATGAATCATGAATCATGAATTAAATCATGAATCATGAATCGAATCTTGAATCATGAATTGAATCATGAATCATGAATCATGAATCATGAATTCAATCATGAATCATGATTTGAATCAGGAATCGAATCATGAATCATGAATTGAATCATGATTTTAATTATGAATCATGAATCATGAATTGAATCATGAATCATGAATCATGAATCATGAATTGAATTATGAATTGAATCATGAATCTTGAATCATGAATGTAATCATGAATCATGAATCATAAATCATGAATCATGAATCATGAATCATGAATTGAATTATGAATTGAATCATGAATCATGAATTAAATTATGAATTGAATCATGAATCTTGAATCATGAATGGAATCATGAATCATGAATCATAAATCATGAATCATGAATCATGAATCATGAATTGAATTATGAATTGTATCATGAATCATGAATTGAATCATGAATCATGAATCATGAATTGAATCATAAATCATGAATCATAAATTGAATCATGAATCATGAATCGAATCATGAATCGAATCATGAATCATGAATTGTATCATGAATCATGAATCATGAATTGAATCATGAATCATGAATCATGAATTGAATCATGAATCATGAATCATGAATCATGAATCGAATCATGAATCATGAATCATGAATCGAATCATGAATCATGAATTGAATCATGAATCATGAATTATGAATCATGAATTGAATCATGAATCATGAATCATGAATTGAATCATGAATCATGAATCATGAATTGAATCATGAATCATGAATCATGAATTGAATCATAAATTATGAATCATGAATCATGAATCATGAATCGAATCATGAATCATGAATCATGAATCGAATCATGAATCATGAATCATGAATCGAATCATGAATCATGAATCATGAATCGAATCATGAATCATGAATTGAATCATGAATCATGAATCATGAATTGAATCATGAATCATGAATCATGAATCATGAATCGAATAATGAATAATGAATCATAAATCATGAATTGAATCATGAATCATGAATCAAGAATCATGAATCGAAACATGAATCATGAATTGAATCATGAATCATGAATCATGAATCATGAATTGAATCATGAATCAAGAATCGAATCATGAATCATGAATTGAATCAAGAATCATGAATCATGAATCATAAATTGAATCATAAATCATGAATCATGAATTGAATCATGAATCATGAATCGAATCATGAATCATGAATCATGAATTGAATCATGAATCGAATCATGAATCATGAATTGAATCATGAATCATGAATTGAATCAGGAATCGAATCATGAATTCAATCATGAATCATGAATTGAATCATGATTTTAATTATGAATCATGAATCATGAATTAAATCATGAATCATGAATCATGAATCATGAATTGAATTATGAATTGAATCATGAATTTTGAATCATGAATTGAATCATGAATCATGAATCATAAATCATGAATCATGAATCATGATTCATGAATCATGAATCATGAATTGAATTATGAATTGAATCATGAATCATGAATTGAATCATGAATCATGAATCATGAAATGAATCATGAATCATGAATCATGAATTGAATTATGAATCATGAATCGAATCATGAATCGAATCATGAATCATGAATCGAATCATGAATCACGAATTGTATCATGAATCATGAATCATGAATTGAATCATGAATCATGAATCAAATCATGAATCGAATCATGAATCATGAATCGAATCATGAATCATGAATTGTATCATGAATCATGAATCATGAATTGAATCATGAATCATGAATCATGAAATGAATCATGAATCATGAATCATGAATTGAATTATGAATCATGAATCGAATCAGGAATCGAATCATGAATCAAGAATTGAATCATGAATCATGAATTATGAATCATGAATTGAATCATGAATCATGAATCATGAATTGAATCATGAATTATGAATCATGAATCGAATCAGGAATCGAATCATGAATCAAGAATTGAATCATGAATCATGAATTATGAATCATGAATTGAATCATGAATCATGAATCATGAATTGAATCATGAATTATGAATCATGAATTGAATCATGAATCATGAATTGAATCATGAATCATGAATCATGAATCGAATCATGAATCATGAATCATGAATCGAATCATGAATCATGAATTGAATCATGAATCATGAATCATGAATTGAATCATGAATCATGAATCATGAATTGTATCATGAATTATGAATCGAATCATGAATCATGAATTGAATCATGAATTGAATCATGAATCATGAATCGAATCATGAATCATGAATTGAATCATGAATTGAATCATGAATTGAATCATGAATTGAATCATGAATCATGAATTGAATCATGAATCATGAATCATAAATCGAATCATGAATTATGAATTGAATCATGAATCGAATCATGAATTGAATCATTAATCATGAATTGAATCATGAATCATGAATTGAATCATGAATCATGAATTATGAATCATGAATTAAATCATGAATCATGAATCATGAATTGAATCATGAAACATGAATCATGAATTGAATCATGAATCATGAATTGAATCATGAATTATGAATCATGAATCATGAATCGAATCATGAATCATGAATCATGAATTGAATCATGAATCATGAATTAAGGAATTGAATCATGAATCATGAATTGAATCATGAATCATGAATCGAATCATGAATCATGAATTGAATCATGAATCATGAATCATGAATCATGAATTGAATCATGAATCATGAATTAATAAATTGAATCATGAATCATGAATCATGAATCGAATCATGAATCATGAATCATGAATTGAATCATGAATCGAATCATGAATCATGAATTGAAACATTAATTGAATCATGTATCATGAATTGAATCAGGAATCGAATCATGAATTGAATTATGAATCATCAAAATGAATCATGAGTCATGAATAATGAATTAAATCATGAATCATGAATCATGAATCATGAATTGAATCATGAATCATGAATCATGAATCGAATCATGAATCATGAATCGAATCATGAATCATGAATTGAATCATGAGTTGAATCATGAATCATGAATCGAATCATGAATCATGAATCGAATCATGAATCATGAATTGAATCATGAATCATGAATCATGAATCATTAATCGAATCATGAATCATGAATTGAATCATGAATCATGAATTGAATCATGAATCATGAATCATGAATTGAATCATGAATCATGAATCATGAATTGAATCATGAATCATGAATCGAATCATGAATCATGAATTGAATCATGAATAATGAATCATGAATTGAATCATGAATCATGAATCATGAATTGAATCATCAATTATGAATCATGAATTGAATCATGAATCATGAATCATGAATTGAATCATGAATCATGAATCATGAATCATAAATCGAATCATGAATCGAATCATGAATCATGAATTGAAACATTAATTGAATCATGTATCATGAATTGAATCAGGAATCGAATCATGAATTGAATTATGAATCTTAAAAATGAATCATGAGTCATGAATAATGAATTAAATCATGAATCATGAATCATGAATCATGAATTGAATCATGAATCATGAATCATGAATCGAATCATGAATCATGAATCGAATCATGAATCATGAATTGAATCATGAGTTGAATCATGAATCATAAATTGAATCATGAATCATGAATCATGAATCATGAATTGAATCATGAATCATGAATCATGAATTGAATCATGAATCATGAATCATGAATCATGAATCGAATCATGAATCATGAATCGAATCATGAATCATGAATTGAATCATGAATCATGAATCATGAATTGAATCATGAATCATAAATCATGAATCATGAATCGAATCATGAATCATGAATTGAATCATGAATCATGAATCATGAATCATGAATTGAATCATGAATCATGAATTGAATCATGAATCATGAATCATGAATCGAATCATGAATCATGAATTGAATCATGAATCATGAATTGAATCATGAATCATGAATCATGAATTGAATCATGAATCATGAATCATGAATCGAATCATGAATCATGAATTGAATCATGAATCATGAATCATGAATCGAAACATGAATCATGAATTGAATCATGAATCATGAATTGAATTATGAATCATGAATCATGAATCTAATAATGAATCATGAATTGAATCATGAATCATGAATCATGAATCAAGAATCATGAATCGAAACATGAATCATGAATTGAATCATGAATCATGAATCATAAATCATGAGTCATGAATCATGAATCATGAATCATGAATCGAATAATGAATCATGAATCATGAATCATGAATTGAATCATGAATCATGAATTGAATCATGAATCATGAATCGAATCATGAATCGAATCATGAATCATGAATCGAATCATGAATGATGAATTGAATCATGAATCATGAATCATGAATCATAAATTGAATCATAAATCATGAATCATGAATTGAATCATGAATCATGAATCGAATCATGAATCATGAATTGAATCATGAATTATGAATCATGAATCATAAATTGAATCATAAATCATGAATCATGAATTGAATCATGAATCATGAATCGAATCATGAATCATGAATCATGAATTGAATCATGAATTGAATCACGAATCATGAATCATAAATCTAATCATGAATCATGAATTGAATCATGAATCGAATCATGAATTGAATCATTAATCATGAATTGAATCATGAATCGTGAATTATGAATCATGAATTGAATCATGAATCATGAATCATGAATTGAATCATGAATCATGAATCATGAATCGAATAATGAATCATGAATCATGAATCATGAATTGAATCATGAATCATGAATTGAATCATGAATCATGGATCGAATCATGAATTGAATTATGAATCATGAATCGAATCATGAATCATGAATTGAATCATGAATCATGAATCATGAATCATAAGTTGAATCATAATACATGAATCATGAATCATGAATCGAATCATGAATCATGAATCATGAATTGAATCATGAATTGAATCATGAATCATGAATCATAAATCCAATCATGAATCATGAATTGAATCATGAATCGAATCATGAATTGAATCATTAATCATGAATTGAATCATGAATCATGAATTATGAATCATGAATTGAATCATGAATCATGAATCATGAATTGAATCATGAATTGAATCATGAATAATGAATCATGAATTGAATCATGAATCATGAATCATGAATTGAATCATCAATTATGAATCATGAATTGAATCATGAATCATGAATCATGAATTGAATCATGAATCATGAATCATGAATCATAAATCGAATCATGAATCATGAATCGAATCATGAATCATGAATTGAATCATGAATCATGAATCATGAATTGAATCATGAATCATGAATCGAATCATGAATCATGAATTGAATCATGAGTTGAATCATGAATCATAAATTGAATCATGAATCATGAATTATGAATCATGAATTGAATCATGAATCATGAATCGAATCTTAAATCATGAATCATGAATCATGATTCATGAATTGAATCATGAATCATGAATTATGAATCATGAATTATGAATCGAATCATGAATCATGAATTAAATCATGAGTTGAATCATGAATCATAAATTGAATCATGAATCATGAAATGAATCATGAATTGAATCATGAATTGAATCATGATTCATGAATCATGAATTGAATCATGAATCATGAATCATGAATCATGAGTCATGAATCATGAATTCAATCATGAATCATGATTTGAATCAGGAATCGAATCATGAATCATGAATTGAATCATGATTTTAATTATGAATCATGAATCATGAATTGAATCATGAATCATGAATCATGAATCATGAATTGAATTATGAATTGAATCATGAATCTTGAATCATGAATTGAATCATGAATCATGAATCATAAATCATGAATCATGATTCATGAATCATGAATTGAATTATGAATTGAATCATGAATCATGAATTGAATCATGAATCATGAATCATGAATTGAATCATGAATCATGAATCATGAATTGAATCATGAATCATGAATCGAATCATGAATCATGAATCGAATCATGAATCATGAATTGTATCATGAATCATGAATCATGAATTGAATCATGAATCATGAATCATGAATTGAATCATGAATCATGAATCATGAATTGAATCATGAATTATGAATCATGAATTGAATTATGAATCATGAATCATGAATTGAATCATGAATCATGAATCATAAATCGAATCATGAATCATGAATCGAATCATGAATCATGAATTGAATCATGAATCAAGAATTGAATCATGAATCATGAATCATGAATTGAATCATGAATCATGAATCATGAATCATGAATCGAATCATGAATCATGGATCTTGAATCATGAATTGAATCATGAATCATGAATCATGAATCATGAATTGAATCATGAATCATGAATCGAATCATAAATCATGAATCATGAATCATGATTCATGAATTGAATCATGAATCATGAATTATGAATTGAATCATGAATCATGAATTAAATCATGAGTTGAATCATGAATCATAAATTGAATCATGAATCATGAAATGAATCATGAATTGAATCATGAATTGAATCATGATTCATGAATCATGAATTGAATCATGAATCATGAATCATGAATCATGAATCATGAATTCAATCATGAATCATGATTTGAATCATGAATCATGAATCATGAATTCAATCATAATTTTAATTATGAATCATGAATCATGAATTGAATTATGAATTGAATCATGAATCTTGAATCATGAATTGAATCATGAATCATGAATCATAAATCATGAATCATGAATCATGAATTGAATTATGAATTGAATCATGAATCATGAATTGAATCAAGAATCATGAATCATGAATTGAATCATGAATCATGAATCATGAATTGAATCATGAATCATGAATCATGAATTGAATCATGAATCATGAATCATGAATTGAATCATGAATCATGAATCGAATCATGAATCATGAATCGAATCATGAATCATGAATTGTATCATGAATCATGAATCATAAATTGAATCATGAATCATGAATCATGAATTGAATCATGAATCATGAATCATGAATCATGAATCGAATCATGAATCATGAATCATGAATCGAATCATGAATCATGAATTGAATCATGAATCATGAATTATGAATCATGAATTGAATCATGAATCATGAATCATGAATTGAATCATGAATCATGAATCATGAATTGAATCATGAATCATGAATCATGAATTGAATCATGAATTATGAATCATGAATCATGAATCGAATCATGAATCATGAATCGAATAATGAATCATGAATTAAATCATGAATCATGAATCATGAATTGAATCATGAATCATGAATTGAATCATAAATCATGAATTGAATCATGAATTGAATCATGAATCAAGAATCGAATCATGAATCATGAATTGATTCAAGAATCATGAATCATGAATCAAAAATTGAATCATAAATCATGAATCATGAATTGAATCATGAATCATGAATCGAATCATGTATCATGAATCATGAATTGAATCATGAATCATGAATCGAATCATGAATCATGAATCATGAATCATGAATTGAATCATGAATCATGAATTGAATCAGGAATCGAATCATGAATTCAATCATGAATCATAAATCGAATCATGAATCATGAATTGAATCAGAAATCGAATCATGAATTCAATCATGAATCATGAATTGAATCATGATTTTAATTATGAATCATGAATCATGAATTGAATTATGAATTGAATCATGAATCTTGAATCATGAATTGAATCATGAATCATGAATCATAAATCATGAATCATGAATCATGAATCATAAATCATGAATCATGAATCATGAATCATGATTCATGAATCATGAATCATGAATTGAATTATGAATTGAATCATGAATCATGAATTGAATCATGAATCATGAAATGAATCATGAATCATGAATCATGAATTGAATTATGAATCATGAATTGTATCATGAATCATGAATCATGAATTGAATCATGAATCATGAATCATGAATTAAATCATGAATCATGAATCATTAATCATGAATCGAATCATGAATCATGAATCATGAATCGAATCATGAATCATGAATTGAATCATGAATCATGAATTGAATCATGAATCATGAATTAATGAATTGAATCATGAATCATGAATCATGAATCGAATCATGAATCATGAATTGAATCATGAATCATGAATCGAATCATGAATCATGAATTGAATCATGAATCATGAATCATGAATTGAATCATGAATCATGAATTAATGAATTGAATCATGAATCATGAATCATGAATCGAATCATGAATCATGAATCATGAATTGAATCATGAATCATGAATCGAATTATGAATCATGAATTGAAACATTATTTGAATCATGTATCATGAATTGAATAAGGAATCGAATCATGAATTGAATTATGAATCATGAAATGAATCATGAGTCATGAATAATGAATTGAATCATGAATCATGAATCATGAATCATGAATTGAATCATGAATCATAAATCGAATCATGTATCATGAATCATGAATTGAATCATGAATCTAGAATCGAATCATGAATCATGAATCATGAATCATGAATTGAATCATGAATCATGAATTGAATCAGGAATCGAATCATGAATTCAATCATGAATCATAAATCGAATCATGAATCATGAATTGAATCAGAAATTGAATCATGAATTCAATCATGAATCATGAATTGAATTATGAATTGAATCATGAATCTTGAATCATGATTTGATTAATGAATCATGAATCATAAATCATGAATCATGAATCATGAATCATAAATCATGAATCATGAATCATGAATCATAAATCATGAATCATAATTCATGATTCATGAATCATGAATTGAATTATGAATTGAATCATGAATCATGAATTGAATTATGAATCATGAATTGTATCATGAATCATGAATCATGAATTGAATCATGAATCATGAATCATGAATTGAATCATGAATCATGAATCGAATCATGAATCATGAATCATGAATCGAATCATGAATCATGAATTGAATCATGAATCATGAATCATGAATTGAATCATGAATCATGAATTAATGAATTGAATCATGAATCATGAATCGAATCATGAATCATGAATTGAATCATGAATCATGAATCATGAATCATGAATCGAATCATGAATCATGAATTGAATCATGAATCATGAATTGAATCATGAATCATGAATTAATGAATTGAATCATGAATCATGAATCATGAATCGAATCATGAATCATGAATCATGAATTGAATCATGAATCATGAATCGAATCATGTATCATGAATTGAAACATTATTTGAATCATGTATCATGAATTGAATAAGGAATCGAATCATGAATTGAATTATGAATCATGAAATAAATCATGAATCATGAATCATGAATTGAATCATGAATCATGAATCATGAATCGAATCATGAATCATGAATCGAATCATGAATCATGAATTGAATCATGAGTTGAATCATGAATCATAAATTGAATCATGAATCATGAATCATGAATCATGAATTGAATCATGAATCATGAATTGAATAATGAATCATGAATTATGAATCATGAATTGAATCATGAATCATGAATCATGAATTGAATCATGAATCATGAATCATGAATCATAAATCGAATCATGAATCATGAATCGAATCATGAATCATGAATTGAATCATGAATCATGAATAATGAATTGAATCATGAATCATGAATCATGAATTGAATCATGAATCATGAATCATGAATCATGAATCATGAATTGAATCATGAATCATGAATCGAATCATGAATCATGAATTGAATCATGAGTTGAATCATGAATCATAAATTGAATCATGAATCATGAATCATGAATCATGAATCATGTATTGAATCATGAATCATGAATTGAATCATGAATCATGAATTATGAATCGAATCATGAATCATGATTTAAATCATGAGTTGAATCATGAATCATAAATTGAATCATGAATCATGAAATGAATCATGAATTGAATCATGAATTGAATCATGATTCATGAATCATGAATTGAATCATGAATCATGATTTGAATCATGAATCATGAATCATGAATTGAATCATGAATCGAATCATGAATCATGAATTGAATCATGAATCATGAATAATGATTTGAATCATGAATCATGAATCATGAATTGAATCATGAATCATGAATCATGAATCATGAATCATGAATTGAATCATGAATCATGAATTGAATCATGAGTTGAATCATGAATCATAAATTGAATCATGAATCATGAATCATGAATCATGAATCATGTATTGAATCATGAATCATGAATTGAATCATGAATCATGAATCGAATCATAAATCATGAATCATGAATCATGATTCATGAATTGAATCATGAATCATGAATTATGAATCGAATCATGAATCATGAATCATGAATCATGAATTGAATCATGAATCATGAATCATGAATCATAAATCGAATAATGAATCTTGAATTTTGAATTGAATCATGAATCATGAATTGAATCATGAATCATGGATCGAATCATGAATTTAATCATGAATCATGAATCGAATCATGAATCATAAATTGAATCATGAATCATGAATCATGAATCATAAATTGAATCATAAATCATGAATCATGAATTGAATCATGAATCATGAATCGAATCATGAATTATGAATCATGAATTGAATCATGAATTGAATCATGAATCATGAATCGAATCATGAATCATGAATTGAATCATGAATTGAATCATGAATCATGAATTGAATCATGAATCATGAATCATAAATCCAATCATGAATCATGAATTGAATCATGAATCGAATCATGAATTGAATCATTAATCATGAATTGAATCATGAATCATGAATTATGAATCATGAATTGAATCATGAATCATGAATCATGAATTGAATCATGAATCATGAATCATGAATTGAATCATGAATCATGAATTATGAATCATGAATTGAATCATGAATCATAAATCATGAATTGAATCATGAATCATGAATCATGAATCATAAATCGAATCATGAATCATGAATCGAATCATGAATCATGAATTGAATCATGAATCATGAATCATGAATTGAATCATGAATCATGAATCATGAATTGAATCATGAATCATGAATCATGAATCATGAATCATGAATTGAATCATGAATCATGAATCGAATCATGAATCATGAATTGAATCATGATTCATGAATCATGAATTGAATCATGAATCATGAATCATGAATTCAATCATGAATCATGATTTGAATCAGGAATCGAATCATGAATCATGAATTGAATCATGATTTTAATTATGAATCATGAATCATGAATTGAATCATGAATCATGAATCATGAATCATGAATTGAATTATGAATTGAATCATGAATCTTGAATCATGAATGGAATCATGAATCATGAATCATAAATCATGAATCATGAATCATGAATCATGAATTGAATTATGAATTGAATCATGAATCATGAATTGAATCATGAATCATGAATCATGAATTGAATCATGAATCATGAATCATGAATTGAATCATGAATCATGAATCATGAATTGAATCATGAATTATGAATCGAATCATGAATCATGAATCGAATCATGAATCATGAATTGTATCATGAATTATGAATCATGAATTGAATCATGAATCATGAATCATGAATCGAATCTTGAATCATGAATTGAATCATGAATCATGAATTATGAATCATGAATTGAATCATGAATCATGAATCATGAATTGAATCATGAATCATGAATTGAATCATGAATCATGAATCATGAATTGAATCATGAATTATGAATCATGAATCATGAATCGAATCATGAATCATGAATCATGAATCGAATCATGAATCATGAATCATGAATTGAATCATGAATCATGAATCATGAATCATGAATCATGAATCGAATCATGAATCATGAATTGAATCATGAATCATGAATTGAATCATGAATCATAATTCATGAATTGAATCATGAATCATGAATCATGAATCGATACATGAATCATGAATCATGAATCGAATCATGAATTATGAATTGAATCATGAATCATGAATCATGAATCGAAACATGAATCATGAATTGAATCATGAATCATGAATTGAATCATGAATCATGGATCGAATCATGAATTGAATCATGAATCATGAATCGAATCATGAATCATGAATCGAATCATGAATCATGAATCATGAATCATAAATTGAATCATAAATCATGAATCATGAATTGAATCATGAATCATGAATCAAATCATGAATTATGAATCATGAATTGAATCATGAATTGAATCATGAATCATGAATCGAATCATGAATCATGAATTGAATCATGAATCATGAATTGAATCATGAATCATGAATCATAAATCCAATCATGAATCATGAATTGAATCATGAATCGAATCATGAATTGAATCATTAATCATGAATTGAATCATGAATCATGAATCATGAATTGAATCATGAATCATGAATCATGAATTGAATCATGAATCATGAATTATGAATCATGAATTGAATCATGAATCATGAATCATGAATTGAATCATGAATCATGAATCATGAATTGAATCATGAATCATGAATCATGAATTAAATCATGAATCATGAATTATGAATCATGAATTGAATCATGAATCATGAATCATGAATTGAATCATGAATTGAATCATGAATCATGAATCGAATCATGAATCATGAATTGAATCATGATTCATGAATCATGAATTGAATCATGAATCATGAATCATGATTTCAGTCATGAATCATGATTTGAATCAGGAATCGAATAATGAATCATGAATTGAATCATGATTTTAATTATGAATCATGAATCATGAATTGAATCATGAATCATGAATCATGAATTGAATTATGAATTGAATCATGAATCTTGAATCATGAATGGAATCATGAATCATGAATCATAAATCATGAATCATGAATCATGAATCATGAATTGAATTATGAATTGAATCATGAATCATGAATTATGAATTGAATCATGAATCATGAATCATGAATTGAATCATGAATCATGAATCGAATCATGAATCGAATCATGAATCATGAATTGTATCATGAATCATGAATCATGAATTGAATCATGAATCATGAATCATGAATTGAATCATGAATCATGAATCATGAATTGAATCATGAATCATGAATCATGAATCATGAATCGAATCATGAATCATGAATTGAATCATGAATCATGAATTATGAATCATGAATTGAATCATGAATCATGAATCATGAATTGAATCATGAATCATGAATCATGAATTGAATCATGAATCATGAATCATGAATTGAATCATGAATTATGAATCATGAATCATGAATCGAATCATGAATCATGAATCATGAATTGAATCATGAATCATGAATTGAATCATGAATTATGAATCATGAATCATGAATCGAATAATGAATAATGAATCATAAATCATGAATCATGAATCATGAATCATGAATCAAGAATCATGAATCGAAACATGAATCATGAATTGAATCATGAATCATGAATCATGAATCATGAATTGAATCATGAATCAAGAATCGAATCATGAATCATGAATTGAATCAAGAATCATGAATCATGAATCATAAATTGAATCATAAATCATGAATCATGAATTGAATCATGAATCATGAATCGAATCATATATCATGAATCATGAATTTAATCATGAATCATGAATCGAATCATGAATCATGAATCATGAATTGAATCATGAATCGAATCATGAATCATGAATCGAATCATGAATCATGAATTGAATCATGAATCATGAATCATGAATTGAATCATGAATCATGAATCATGAATTGAATCATGAATCATGAATCATGAATTAAATCATGAATCATGAATTATGAATCATGAATTGAATCATGAATCATGAATCATGAATTGAATCATGAATCATGAATCATGAATCATAAATCGAATCATGAATCATGAATCATGAATCATGAATCATGAATTGAATCATGAATCATGAATCGAATCATGAATCATGAATTGAATCATGATTCATGAATCATGAATTGAATCATGAATCATGAATCATGAATTCAATCATGAATCATGATTTGAATCAGGAATCGAATAATGAATCATGAATTGAATCATGATTTTAATTATGAATCATGAATCATGAATTGAATCATGAATCATGAATCATGAATCATGAATTGAATTATGAATTGAATCATGAATCTTGAATCATGAATGGAATCATGAATCATGAATCATAAATCATGAATCATGAATCATGAATCATGAATTGAATTATGAATTGAATCATGAATCATGAATTGAATCATGAATCATGAATTATGAATTGAATCATGAATCATGAATCATGAATTGAATCATGAATCATGAATCGAATCATGAATCGAATCATGAATCATGAATTGTATCATGAATCATGAATCATGAATTGAATCATGAATCATGAATCATGAATTGAATCATGAATCATGAATCATGAATCATGAATCGAATCATGAATCATGAATTGAATCATGAATCATGAATTATGAATCATGAATTGAATCATGAATCATGAATCATGAATTGAATCTTGAATCATGAATCATGAATTGAATCATGAATCATGAATTGAATCATGAATTATGAATCATGAATCATGAATCAAATCATGAATCATGAATCATGAATTGAATCATGAATCATGAATTGAATCATGAATTATGAATCATGAATCATGAATCGAATAATGAATAATGAATCATAAATCATGAATTGAATCATGAATCATGAATCAAGAATCATGAATCGAAACATGAATCATGAATTGAATCATGAATCATGAATCATGAATCATGAATTGAATCATGAATCAAGAATCGAATCATGAATCATGAATTGAATCAAGAATCATGAATCATGAATCATAAATTGAATCATAAATCATGAATCATGAATTGAATCATGAATCATGAATCGAATCATATATCATGAATCATGAATTTAATCATGAATCATGAATCGAATCATGAATCATGAATCATGAATTGAATCATGAATCGAATCATGAATCATGAATTGAATCATGAATCATGAATTGAATCAGGAATCGAATCATGAATTCAATCATGAATCATGAATTGAATCATGATTTTAATTATGAATCATGAATCATGAATTAAATCATGAATCATGAATCATGAATCATGAATTGAATTATGAATTGAATCATGAATTTTGAATCATGAATTGAATCATGAATCATAAATCATAAATCATGAATCATGAATCATGATTCATGAATCATGAATCATGAATTGAATTATGAATTGAATCATGAATCATGAATTGAATCATGAATCATGAATCATGAAATTAATCATGAATCATGAATTGAATTATGAATCATGAATCGAATCATGAATCGAATCATGAATCATGAATCGAATCATGAATCATGAATTGTATCATGAATCATGAATTGAATCATGAATCATGAATCATGAAATGAATCATGAATCATGAATCATGAATTGAATTATGAATCATGAATCGAATCAGGAATCGAATCATGAATCAAGAATTGAATCATGAATCATGAATTATGAATCATGAATTGAATCGTGAATCATGAATCATGAATTGAATCATGAATTATGAATCATGAATTGAATCATGAATCATGAATTGAATCATGAATCATGAATCATGAATCATGAATCGAATCATGAATCATGAATTGAATCATGAATCATGAATTATGAATCATGAATTGAATCATGAATCATGAATCATGAATTGAATCATGAATCATGAATCATGAATTGAATCATGAATCATGAATCATGAATTGAATCATGAATTATGAATCATGAATCATGAATCGAATCATGAATCATGAATCATGAATTGAATCATGAATCATGAATTGAATCATGAATTATGAATCATGAATCATGAATCGAATAATGAATAATGAATCATAAATCATGAATCATGAATCATGAATCATGAATCAAGAATCATGAATCGAAACATGAATCATGAATTGAATCATGAATCATGAATCATGAATCATGAATTGAATCATGAATCAAGAATCGAATCATGAATCATGAATTGAATCAAGAATCATGAATCATGAATCATAAATTGAATCATAAATCATGAATCATGAATTGAATCATGAATCATGAATCGAATCATATATCATGAATCATGAATTTAATCATGAATCATGAATCGAATCATGAATCATGAATCATGAATTGAATCATGAATCGAATCATGAATCATGAATCGAATCATGAATCATGAATTGAATCATGAATCATGAATCATGAATTGAATCATGAATCATGAATCATGAATTGAATCATGAATCATGAATCATGAATTGAATCATGAATCATGAATCATGAATTGAATCATGAATCATGAATCATGAATTGAATCATGAATTATGAATCATGAATCATGAATCGAATCATGAATCATGAATCATGAATCGAATCATGAATCATGAATTGAATCATGAATCATGAATTATGAATCATGAATTGAATCATGAATCATGAATCATGAATTGAATCATGAATCATGAATCATGAATTGAATCATGAATCATGAATCATGAATTGAATCATGAATTATGAATCATGAATCATGAATCGAATCATGAATCATGAATCATGAATTGAATCATGAATCATGAATTGAATCATGAATTATGAATCATGAATCATGAATCGAATAATGAATAATGAATCATAAATCATGAATCATGAATCATGAATCATGAATCAAGAATCATGAATCGAAACATGAATCATGAATTGAATCATGAATCATGAATCATGAATCATGAATTGAATCATGAATCAAGAATCGAATCATGAATCATGAATTGAATCAAGAATCATGAATCATGAATCATAAATTGAATCATAAATCATGAATCATGAATTGAATCATGAATCATGAATCGAATCATATATCATGAATCATGAATTTAATCATGAATCATGAATCGAATCATGAATCATGAATCATGAATTGAATCATGAATCGAATCATGAATCATGAATCGAATCATGAATCATGAATTGAATCATGAATCATGAATCATGAATTGAATCATGAATCATGAATCATGAATTGAATCATGAATCATGAATCATGAATTAAATCATGAATCATGAATTATGAATCATGAATTGAATCATGAATCATGAATCATGAATTGAATCATGAATCATGAATCATGAATCATAAATCGAATCATGAATCATGAATCATGAATCATGAATCATGAATTGAATCATGAATCATGAATCGAATCATGAATCATGAATTGAATCATGATTCATGAATCATGAATTGAATCATGAATCATGAATCATGAATTCAATCATGAATCATGATTTGAATCAGGAATCGAATAATGAATCATGAATTGAATCATGATTTTAATTATGAATCATGAATCATGAATTGAATCATGAATCATGAATCATGAATCATGAATTGAATTATGAATTGAATCATGAATCTTGAATCATGAATGGAATCATGAATCATGAATCATAAATCATGAATCATGAATCATGAATCATGAATTGAATTATGAATTGAATCATGAATCATGAATTGAATCATGAATCATGAATTATGAATTGAATCACGAATCATGAATCATGAATTGTATCATGAATCATGAATCATGAATTGAATCATGAATCATGAATCATGAATTGAATCATGAATCATGAATCATGAATCGAATCATGAATCATGAATTGAATCATGAATCATGAATTATGAATCATGAATTGAATCATGAATCATGAATCATGAATTGAATCATGAATCATGAATCATGAATTGAATCATGAATCATGAATTGAATCATGAATTATGAATCATGAATCATGAATCAAATCATGAATCATGAATCATGAATTGAATCATGAATCATGAATTGAATCATGAATTATGAATCATGAATCATGAATCGAATAATGAATAATGAATCATAAATCATGAATTGAATCATGAATCATGAATCAAGAATCATGAATCGAAACATGAATCATGAATTGAATCATAAATCATGAATCATGAATCATGAATTGAATCATGAATCAAGAATCGAATCATGAATCATGAATTGAATCAAGAATCATGAATCATGAATCATAAATTGAATCATAAATCATGAATCATGAATTGAATCATGAATCATGAATCGAATCATATATCATGAATCATGAATTTAATCATGAATCATGAATCGAATCATGAATCATGAATTGAATCATGAATCGAATCATGAATCATGAATTGAATCATGAATCATGAATTGAATCAGGAATCGAATCATGAATTCAATCATGAATCATGAATTGAATCATGATTTTAATTATGAATCATGAATCATGAATTAAATCATGAATCATGAATCATGAATCATGAATTGAATTATGAATTGAATCATGAATTTTGAATCATGAATTGAATCATGAATCATAAATCATAAATCATGAATCATGAATCATGATTCATGAATCATGAATCATGAATTGAATTATGAATTGAATCATGAATCATGAATTGAATCATGAATCATGAATCATGAAATTAATCATGAATCATGAATTGAATTATGAATCATGAATCGAATCATGAATCGAATCATGAATCATGAATCGAATCATAAATCATGAATTGTATCATGAATCATGAATTGAATCATGAATCATGAATCATGAAATGAATCATGAATCATGAATCATGAATTGAATTATGAATCATGAATCGAATCAGGAATCGAATCATGAATCAAGAATTGAATCATGAATCATGAATTATGAATCATGAATTGAATCGTGAATCATGAATCATGAATTGAATCATGAATTATGAATCATGAATTGAATCATGAATCATGAATTGAATCATGAATCATGAATCATGAATCATGAATCGAATCATGAATCATGAATCATGAATCGAATCATGAATCATGAATTGAATCATGAATCATGAATCATGAATTGAATCATGAATCATGAATCATGAATTGTATCATGAATTATGAATCGAATCATGAATCATGAATCGAATCATGAATCATGAATTGAATCATGAATTGAATCATGAATTGAATCATGAATCATGAATTGAATCATGAATCATGAATCATAAATCGAATCATGAATTATGAATTGAATCATGAATCGAATCATGAATTGAATCATGAATCATGAATTGAATCATGAATCATGAATTATGAATCATGAATCATGAATTAAATCATGAATCATGAATCATGAATTGAATCATGAATCATGAATCATGAATTGAATCATGAATCATGAATTGAATCATGAATTATGAATCATGAATCATGAATCGAATCATGAATCATGAATCATGAATTGAATCATGAATCATGAATTAATGAATTGAATCATGAATCATGAATCATGAATTGAATCATGAATCATGAATTGAATCATGAATCATGAATCATGAATCATGAATCATGAATCATGAATTGAATCATGAATCATGAATTAATAAATTGAATCATGAATCATGAATCATGAATCGAATCATGAATCATGAATCATGAATTGAATCATGAATCGAATCATGAATCATGAATTGAAACATTAATTGAATCATGTATCATGAATTGAATCAGGAATCGAATCATGAATTGAATTATGAATCATCAAAATGAATCATGAGTCATGAATAATGAATTAAATCATGAATCATGAATCATGAATCATGAATTGAATCATGAATCATGAATCATGAATCGAATCATGAATCATGAATCGAATCATGAATCATGAATTGAATCATGAGTTGAATCATGAATCATAAATTGAATCATGAATCATGAATCATGAATCATGAATTGAATCATGAATCATGAATCATGAATTGAATCATGAATCATGAATCATGAATTGAATCATGAATCATGAATCATGAATTGAATCATGAATCATGAATCATGAATTGAATCATGAATCATGAATCATGAATTGAATCATGAATCATGAATTGAATCATGAATCATGAATCATGAATCATGAATCGAATCATGAATCATGAATTGAATCATGAATCATGAATTGAATCATGAATCATGAATCATGAATCATGAATCGAATCATGAATCATGAATTGAATCATGAATCATGAATTGAATCATGAATCATGAATCATGAATTGAATCATGAATCATGAATCATGAATTGAATCATGAATCATGAATCATGAATTGAATCATGAATCATGAATCGAATCATGAATCATGAATTGAATCATGAATCATGAATCGAAACATGAATCATGAATTGAATCATGAATCATGAATTGAATCATGAATCATGAATCATGAATCGAATAATGAATCATGAATTGAATCATGAATCATGAATCATGAATCAAGAATCATGAATCGAAACATAAATCATGAATTGAATAATGAATCATGAATCATGAATCGAATAATGAATCATGAATCATGAATTGAATCATGAATCATGAATTGAATCATGAATCATGAATCGAATCATGAATCGAATCATGAATCATGAATCGAATCATGAATGATGAATTGAATCATGAATCATCAATCATGAATCATAAATTGAATCATAAATCATGAATCATGAATTGAATCATGAATCATGAATCGAATCATGAATCATGAATTGAATCATGAATTATGAATCATGAATCATAAATTGAATCATAAATCATGAATCATGAATTGAATCATGAATCATGAATCGAATCATGAATCATGAATCATGAATTGAATCATGAATTGAATCACGAATCATGAATCATAAATCCAATCATGAATCATGAATTAAATCATGAATCGAATCATGAATTGAATCATTAATCATGAATTGAATCATGAATCGTGAATTATGAATCATGAATTGAATCATGAATCATGAATCATGAATTGAATCATGAATCATGAATCATGAATTGAATCATGAATCATGAATTATGAATCATGAATTGAATGATGAATCATGAATCATGAATTGAATCATGAATCATGAATCATGAATCATAAATCGAATCATGAATCATGAATCGAATCATGAATCATGAATTGAATCATGAATCATGAATCATGAATTGAATCATGAATCATGAATTGAATCATGAATCATGAATCATGAATCATGAATCATGAATTGAATCATGAATCATGAATCGAATCATGAATCATGAATTGAATCATGAGTTGAATCATGAATCATAAATTGAATCATGAATCATGAATCATGAATCATGAATTGTATCATGAATCATGAATTATGAATCGAATCATGAATCATGAATTGAATCATGAGTTGAATCATGAATCATGAATCATGAATCATGAATTGAATTATGAATTGAATCATGAATCTTGAATCATGAATGGAATCATGAATCATGAATCATAAATCATGAATCATGAATCATGAATCATGAATTGAATTATGAATTGAATCATGAATCATGAATTGAATCATGAATCATGAATTATGAATTGAATCATGAATCATGAATCATGAATTGAATCATGAATCATGAATCGAATCATGAATCGAATCATGAATCATGAATTGTATCATGAATCATGAATCATGAATTGAATCATGAATCATGAATCATGAATTGAATCATGAATCATGAATCATGAATCATGAATCGAATCATGAATCATGAATTGAATCATGAATCATGAATTATGAATCATGAATTGAATCATGAATCATGAATCATGAATTGAATCATGAATCATGAATCATGAATTGAATCATGAATCATGAATTGAATCATGAATTATGAATCATGAATCATGAATCAAATCATGAATCATGAATCATGAATTGAATCATGAATCATGAATTGAATCATGAATTATGAATCATGAATCATGAATCGAATAATGAATAATGAATCATAAATCATGAATTGAATCATGAATCATGAATCAAGAATCATGAATCGAAACATGAATCATGAATTGAATCATAAATCATGAATCATGAATCATGAATTGAATCATGAATCAAGAATCGAATCATGAATCATGAATTGAATCAAGAATCATGAATCATGAATCATAAATTGAATCATAAATCATGAATCATGAATTGAATCATGAATCATGAATCGAATCATATATCATGAATCATGAATTTAATCATGAATCATGAATCGAATCATGAATCATGAATTGAATCATGAATCGAATCATGAATCATGAATTGAATCATGAATCATGAATTGAATCAGGAATCGAATCATGAATTCAATCATGAATCATGAATTGAATCATGATTTTAATTATGAATCATGAATCATGAATTAAATCATGAATCATGAATCATGAATCATGAATTGAATTATGAATTGAATCATGAATTTTGAATCATGAATTGAATCATGAATCATAAATCATAAATCATGAATCATGAATCATGATTCATGAATCATGAATCATGAATTGAATTATGAATTGAATCATGAATCATGAATTGAATCATGAATCATGAATCATGAAATTAATCATGAATCATGAATTGAATTATGAATCATGAATCGAATCATGAATCGAATCATGAATCATGAATCGAATCATGAATCATGAATTGTATCATGAATCATGAATTGAATCATGAATCATGAATCATGAAATGAATCATGAATCATGAATCATGAATTGAATTATGAATCATGAATCGAATCAGGAATCGAATCATGAATCAAGAATTGAATCATGAATCATGAATTATGAATCATGAATTGAATCGTGAATCATGAATCATGAATTGAATCATGAATTATGAATCATGAATTGAATCATGAATCATGAATTGAATCATGAATCATGAATCATGAATCATGAATCGAATCATGAATCATGAATCATGAATCGAATCATGAATCATGAATTGAATCATGAATCATGAATCATGAATTGAATCATGAATCATGAATCATGAATTGTATCATGAATTATGAATCGAATCATGAATCATGAATCGAATCATGAATCATGAATTGAATCATGAATTGAATCATGAATTGAATCATGAATCATGAATTGAATCATGAATCATGAATCATAAATCGAATCATGAATTATGAATTGAATCATGAATCGAATCATGAATTGAATCATTAATCATGAATTGAATCATGAATCATGAATTGAATCATGAATCATGAATTATGAATCATGAATCATGAATTAAATCATGAATCATGAATCATGAATTGAATCATGAATCATGAATCATGAATTGAATCATGAATCATGAATTGAATCATGAATTATGAATCATGAATCATGAATCGAATCATGAATCATGAATCATGAATTGAATCATGAATCATGAATTAATGAATTGAATCATGAATCATGAATCATGAATTGAATCATGAATCATGAATTGAATCATGAATCATGAATCATGAATCATGAATCATGAATCATGAATTGAATCATGAATCATGAATTAATAAATTGAATCATGAATCATGAATCATGAATCGAATCATGAATCATGAATCATGAATTGAATCATGAATCGAATCATGAATTGAAACATTAATTGAATCATGTATCATGAATTGAATCAGGAATCGAATCATGAATTGAATTATGAATCATCAAAATGAATCATGAGTCATGAATAATGAATTAAATCATGAATCATGAATCATGAATCATGAATTGAATCATGAATCATGAATCATGAATCGAATCATGAATCATGAATCGAATCATGAATCATGAATTGAATCATGAGTTGAATCATGAATCATAAATTGAATCATGAATCATGAATCATGAATCATGAATTGAATCATGAATCATGAATCATGAATTGAATCATGAATCATGAATCATGAATTGAATCATGAATCATGAATCATGAATTGAATCATGAATCATGAATCATGAATTGAATCATGAATCATGAATCATGAATTGAATCATGAATCATGAATTGAATCATGAATCATGAATCATGAATCATGAATCGAATCATGAATCATGAATTGAATCATGAATCATGAATTGAATCATGAATCATGAATCATGAATCATGAATCGAATCATGAATCATGAATTGAATCATGAATCATGAATTGAATCATGAATCATGAATCATGAATTGAATCATGAATCATGAATCATGAATTGAATCATGAATCATGAATCATGAATTGAATCATGAATCATGAATCGAATCATGAATCATGAATTGAATCATGAATCATGAATCGAAACATGAATCATGAATTGAATCATGAATCATGAATTGAATCATGAATCATGAATCATGAATCGAATAATGAATCATGAATTGAATCATGAATCATGAATCATGAATCAAGAATCATGAATCGAAACATAAATCATGAATTGAATAATGAATCATGAATCATGAATCGAATAATGAATCATGAATCATGAATTGAATCATGAATCATGAATTGAATCATGAATCATGAATCGAATCATGAATCGAATCATGAATCATGAATCGAATCATGAATGATGAATTGAATCATGAATCATGAATCATGAATCATAAATTGAATCATAAATCATGAATCATGAATTGAATCATGAATCATGAATCGAATCATGAATCATGAATTGAATCATGAATTATGAATCATGAATCATAAATTGAATCATAAATCATGAATCATGAATTGAATCATGAATCATGAATCGAATCATGAATCATGAATCATGAATTGAATCATGAATTGAATCACGAATCATGAATCATAAATCCAATCATGAATCATGAATTAAATCATGAATCGAATCATGAATTGAATCATTAATCATGAATTGAATCATGAATCGTGAATTATGAATCATGAATTGAATCATGAATCATGAATCATGAATTGAATCATGAATCATGAATCATGAATTGAATCATGAATCATGAATTATGAATCATGAATTGAATGATGAATCATGAATCATGAATTGAATCATGAATCATGAATCATGAATCATAAATCGAATCATGAATCATGAATCGAATCATGAATCATGAATTGAATCATGAATCATGAATCATGAATTGAATCATGAATCATGAATTGAATCATGAATCATGAATCATGAATCATGAATCATGAATTGAATCATGAATCATGAATCGAATCATGAATCATGAATTGAATCATGAGTTGAATCATGAATCATAAATTGAATCATGAATCATGAATCATGAATCATGAATTGTATCATGAATCATGAATTATGAATCGAATCATGAATCATGAATTGAATCATGAGTTGAATCATGAATCATAAATTGAATCATGAATCATGAAATGAATCATGAATTGAATCATGAATCATGAATCATGAATCATGAATTCAATCATGAATCATGATTTGAATCAGGAATCGAATCATTAATCATGAATTGAATCATGATTTTAATTATGAATCATGAATCATGAATTGAATCATGAATCATGAATCATGAATCATGAATTGAATTATGAATTGAATCATGAATCTTGAATCATGAATTGAATAATGAATCATGAATCATAAATCATGAATCATGAATCATGAATCATGAATTGAATTATGAATTGAATCATGAATCATGAATTGAATCATGGATCATGAATCATGAATTGAATCATGAATCATAAATCATGAATTGAATCATGAATCATGAATTGAATCATGAATCATGAATTGAATCATGAATCATGAATCATGAATCATGAATCATGAATTGAATCATGAATCATGAATCGAATCATGAATCATGAATTGAATCATGAGTTGAATCATGAATCATAAATTGAATCATGAATCATGAATCATGAATCATGAATTGAATCATGAATCATGAATTATGAATCGAATCATGAATCATGAATTGAATCATGAGTTGAATCATGAATCATAAATTGAATCATGAATCATGAAATGAATCATGAATTGAATCATGAATCATGAATCATGAATCATGAATTCAATCATGAATCATGATTTGAATCAGGAATCGAATCATGAATCATGAATTGAATCATGATTTTAATTATGAATCATGAATCATGAATTGAATCATGAATCATGAATCATGAATCATGAATTGAATTATGAATTGAATCATGAATCTTGAATCATGAATTGAATAATGAATCATGAATCATAAATCATGAATCATGAATCATGAATCATGAATTGAATTATGAATTGAATCATGAATCATGAATTGAATCATGGATCATGAATCATGAATTGAATCATGAATCATAAATCATGAATTGAATCATGAATCATGAATCAAAACATGAATCATGAATTGAATCATGAATCATGAATCATGAATTGAATCATGAATCATGAATCATGAATCATGAATCGAATCATGAATCATGAATCATGAATCGAATCATGAATCATGAATTGAATCATGAATCATGAATTATGAATCATGAATTGAATCATGAATCATGAATTGAATCATGAATCATGAATCATGAATTGAATCATGAATCATGAATTGAATCATGAATCATGAATCATGAATTGAATCATGAATCATGAATCATGAATCGAATCATGAATCATGAATCACGAATCGAATCATGAATCATGAATTAAATCATGAATCATGAATCATGAATTGAATCATGAATCATGAATCATGAATTGAATCATGAATCATGAATCATGAATCGAATCATGAATCATGAATCATGAATCATGAATTGAATCATGAATCATGAATCGAATCATGAATCATGAATCAAGAATCATGAATCGAAACATGAATCATGAATTGAATCATGAATCATGAATCATAAATCATGAATTGAATCATGAATCATGAATCATGAATCGAATAATGTATCATGAATCATGAATCATGAATCGAAACATGAATCATGAATTGAATCATGAATCATGAATTGAATCATGAATCATGAATCATGAATCGAATAATGAATCATGAATTGAATCATGAATCATGAATCATGAATCAAGAATCATGAATCGAAACATAAATCATGAATTGAAGCATGAATCATGAATCATGAATCATGAGTCATGAATCATCAATCATGAATCATGAATCGAATAATGAATCATGAATCATGAATTGAATCATGAATCATGAATTGAATCATGAATCATGAATCGAATCATGAATCGAATCATGAATCAAGAATCGAATCATGAATGATGAATTGAATCATGAATCATGAATCATGAATCATAAATTGAATCATAAATCATGAATCATGAATTGAATCATGAATCATGAATCGAATCATGAATCATGAATTGAATCATGAATTATGAATCATGAATCATAAATTGAATCATAAATCATGAATCATGAATTGAATCGAATCATGAATCATGAATCATGAATTGAATCATGAATTGAATCACGAATCATGAATCATAAATCCAATCATGAATCATGAATTAAATCATGAATCGAATCATGAATTGAATCATTAATCATGAATTGAATCATGAATCGTGAATTATGAATCATGAATTGAATCATGAATCATGAATCATGAATTGAATCATGAATCATGAATCATGAATTGAATCATGAATCATGAATTATGAATCATGAATTGAATGATGAATCATGAATCATGAATTGAATCATGAATCATGAATCATGAATCATAAATCGAATCATGAATCATGAATCGAATCATGAATCATGAATTGAATCATGAATCATGAATCATGAATTGAATCATGAATCATGAATTGAATCATGAATCATGAATCATGAATTGAATCATGAATCATGAATTGAATCATGAATCATGAATCGAATCATGAATCATGAATTGAATCATTTATCATGAATCATGAATCGAAACATGAATCATGAATTGAATCATGAATCATGAATTGAATCATGAATCATGAATCATGAATCGAATAATGAATCATGAATTGAATCATGAATCATGAATCATGAATCAAGAATCATGAATCGAAACATGAATCATGAATTGAATCATGAATCATGAATCATGAATCATGAGTCATGAATCATGAATCATGAATCATGAATCGAATAATGAATCATGAATCATGAATTGAATCATGAATCATGAATTGAATCATGAATCATGAATCGAATCATGAATCGAATCATGAATCATGAATCGAATCATGAATCATGAATTGAATCATGAATCATGAATCATGAATCATAAATTGAATCATAAATCATGAATCATGAATTGAATCATGAATCATGAATCGAATCATGAATCATGAATTGAATCATAAATCATGAATCATGAATCATAAATTGAATCATAAATCATGAATCATGAATTGAATCATGAATCATGAATCGAATCATGAAT
The DNA here is from genome assembly GCA_036250195.1 of Mixophyes australis. Lineage (NCBI taxonomy): Eukaryota > Metazoa > Chordata > Amphibia > Anura > Limnodynastidae > Mixophyes > Mixophyes australis. The sequence goes on from JAVHZZ010000027.1 coordinate 1,125,675, forward strand.
CATGAATCATGAATTGAATCATGAATTGAATCACGAATCATGAATCATAAATCCAATCATGAATCATGAATTGAATCATGAATCGAATCATGAATTGAATCATTAATCATGAATTGAATCATGAATCGTGAATTATGAATCATGAATTGAATCATGAATCGAATCATGAATTGAATCATTAATCATGAATTGAATCATGAATCGTGAATTATGAATCATGAATTGAATCATGAATCATGAATCATGAATTGAATCATGAATCATGAATCATGAATTGAATCATGAATCATGAATTATGAATCATGAATTGAATCATGAATCATGAATCATGAATTGAATCATGAATCATGAATCATGAATCATAAATCGAATCATGAATCATAAATCGAATCATGAATCATGAATTGAATCATGAATCATGAATCATGAATTGAATCATAAATCATGAATCATGAATTAAAGCATGAATCATGAATCATGAATCATGAATCATGAATCATGAATTGAATGATGAATCATGAATCGAATCATGAATCATGAATTGAATCATGAGTTGAATCATGAATCATAAATTGAATCATATATCATGAATCATGAATTGAATCATGAGTTGAATCATGAATCATGAATTATGAATCGAATCATGAATAATGAATTGAATCACGAGTTGAATCATGAATCATAAATTGAATCATGAATCATGAAATGAATCATGAATGGAATCATGAATCATGAATTATGAATCGAATCATGATTAATGAATTGAATCATGAGTTGAATCATGAATCATAAATTGAATCATGAATCATGAAATGAATCATGAATTGAATCATGAATCATGAATCATGAATCATGAATTCAATCATGAATCATGATTTGAATCAGGAATTGAATCATGAATCATGAATTGAATCATGATTTTAATTATGAATCATGAATCATGAATTGAATCATGAATCATGAATCATGAATCATGAATTGAATTATGAATTGAATCATGAATCTTGAATCATGAATTGAATAATGAATCATGAATCATAAATCATGAATCATGAATCATGAATCATGAATTGAATTATGAATTGAATCATGAATCATGAATTGAATCATGGATCATGAATCATGAATTGAATCATGAATCATAAATCATGAATTGAATCATGAATCATGAATCAAAACATGAATCATGAATCGAATCATGAATCATGAATTGTATCATGAATCATGAATCATGAATTGAATCATGAATCATGAATCATGAATTGAATCATGAATCATGAATCATGAATTAATGAATCGAATCATGAATCATGAATCATGAATCATGAATCGAATCATGAATCATGAATTGAATCATGAATCATGAATTATGAATCATGAATTGAATCATGAATCATGAATTGAATCATGAATCATGAATCATGAATTGAATCATGAATCATGAATCGAATCATTAAATCATGAATCACGAATCGAATCATGAATCATGAATTGAATCATGAATCATGAATCATGAATTGAATCATGAATCATGAATCATGAATCGAATAATGTATCATGAATCATGAATCATGAATCAAGAATCATGAATCGAAATATGAATCATGAATTGAATCATGAATCATGAATCATGAATCATGAATTAAATCATGAATTATGAATAATGAATCGACTAATGAATCATGAATCATGAATTGAATCATAAATCATGAATTGAATCATGAATCATGAATTGAATCATGAATTGAATAATGAATCAAGAATCGAATCATGAATCATGAATTGAATCAAGAATCATGAATCATGAATCATAAATTGAATCATAAATCATGAATTATGAATTGAATCATGAACCATGAATCGAATCATGAATCATGAATCATGAATTGAATCATAAATTGAATCATGAATCATGAATCGAATCATGAATCATGAATCATGAATCATGAATTGAATCATGAATCGAATCATGAATCATGAATTGAATCATGAATTGAATCATGAATTGAATCATTAATCATGAATTGAATCATGAATTGAATCATGAATCATGAATTATGAATTGAATCATGAATCATGAATCGAATCATGAATCATGAATCATGAATTGAATCATGAATCGAATCATAAATCATGAATTGAATCATGAATTGAATCATGAATCATGAATCGAATCATGAATCATGAATTAAATAATAAATTGAATCATGAATCATGAATCATGAATCATGAATCATGAATTGAATCATGAATCATGAATCGAATCATGAATCATGAATCGAATCATGAATCATGAATTGAATCATGAGTTGAATCATGAATCATAAATTGAATCATGAATCATGAATCATGAATCATGAATTGAATCATGAATCATGAATTGTATCATGAATCATGAATCATGAATTGAATCATGAATCATGAATCATGAATTGAATCATGAATCATGAATCATGAATCGAATCATGAATCATGAATCATGAATTGAATCATGAATCATGAATTGAATCATGAATCATGAATCATGAATTGAATCATGAATCATGAATCATGAATTGAATCATGAATCATGAATCGAATCATAAATCATGAATTGAATCATTTATCATGAATCATGAATCGAAACATGAATCATGAATTGAATCATGAATCATGAATTGAATCATGAATCATGAATCATGAATCGAATAATGAATCATGAATTGAATCATGAATCATGAATCATGAATCATGAATCAAGAATCATGAATCGAAACATGAATCATGAATTGAATCATGAATCATGAATCATGAGTCATGAATCATGAATCATGAATCATGAATCGAATAATGAATCATGAATCATGAATCATGAATTGAATCATGAATCATGAATTGAATCATGAATCATGAATCGAATCATGAATCGAATCATGAATCATGAATCGAATCATGAATCATGAATTGAATCATGAATCATGAATCATGAATCATAAATTGAATCATAAATCATGAATCATGAATTGAATCATGAATCATGAATCGAATCATGAATCATGAATTGAATCATAAATCATGAATCATGAATCATAAATTGAATCATAAGTCATGAATCATGAATTGAATCATGAATCATGAATCGAATCATGAATCATGAATCATGAATTGAATCATAATTTGAATCACGAATCATGAATCATAAATCCAATCATGAATCATGAATTGAATCATGAATCGAATCATGAATTGAATCATTAATCATGAATTGAATCATGAATCGTGAATTATGAATCATGAATTGAATCATGAATCGAATCATGAATTGAATCATTAATCATGAATTGAATCATGAATCGTGAATTATGAATCATGAATTGAATCATGAATCATGAATTATGAATTGAATCATGAATCATGAATTATGAATCATGAATTGAATCATGAATCATGAATCATGAATTGAATCATGAATCATGAATCATGAATCATAAATCGAATCATGAATCATGAATCGAATCATGAATCATGAATTGAATCATGAATCATGAATCATGAATTGAATCATGAATCATGAATCATGAATTGAAGCATGAATCATGAATCATGAATCATGAATCATGAATTGAATCATGAATCATGAATCGAATCATGAATCATGAATTGAATCATGAGTTGAATCATGAATCGTAAATTGAATCATATATCATGAATCATGAATTGAATCATGAGTTGAATCATGAATCATGAATTATGAATCGAATCATGAATCATGAATTGAATCATGAGTTGAATCATGAATCATAAATTGAATCATGAATCATGAAATGAATCATGAATTGAATCATGAATCATGAATTATGAATCGAATCATGATTAATGAATTGAATCATAAGTTGAATCATGAATCATAAATTGAATCATGAATCATGAAATGAATCATGAATTGAATCATGAATCATGAATCATGAATCATGAATTCAATCATGAATCATGATTTGAATCAGGAATCGAATCATGAATCATGAATTGAATCATGCTTTTAATTATGAATCATGAATCATGAATTGAATCATGAATCATGAATCATGAATCATGAATTGAATTATGAATTGAATCATGAATCTTGAATCATGAATTGAATAATGAATCATGAATCATAAATCATGAATCATGAATCATGAATTGAATCATGAATCATGAATCGAATCATGAATCATGAATCATGAATTGAATCATAATTTGAATCACGAATCATGAATCATAAATCCAATCATGAATCATGAATTGAATCATGAATCGAATCATGAATTGAATCATTAATCATGAATTGAATCATGAATCGTGAATTATGAATCATGAATTGAATCATGAATCGAATCATGAATTGAATCATTAATCATGAATTGAATCATGAATCGTGAATTATGAATCATGAATTGAATCATGAATCATGAATTATGAATTGAATCATGAATCATGAATTATGAATCATGAATTGAATCATGAATCATGAATCATGAATTGAATCATGAATCATGAATCATGAATCATAAATCGAATCATGAATCATGAATCGAATCATGAATCATGAATTGAATCATGAATCATGAATCATGAATTGAATCATGAATCATGAATCATGAATTGAAGCATGAATCATGAATCATGAATCATGAATCATGAATTGAATCATGAATCATGAATCGAATCATGAATCATGAATTGAATCATGAGTTGAATCATGAATCGTAAATTGAATCATATATCATGAATCATGAATTGAATCATGAGTTGAATCATGAATCATGAATTATGAATCGAATCATGAATCATGAATTGAATCATGAGTTGAATCATGAATCATAAATTGAATCATGAATCATGAAATGAATCATGAATTGAATCATGAATCATGAATTATGAATCGAATCATGATTAATGAATTGAATCATAAGTTGAATCATGAATCATAAATTGAATCATGAATCATGAAATGAATCATGAATTGAATCATGAATCATGAATCATGAATCATGAATTCAATCATGAATCATGATTTGAATCAGGAATCGAATCATGAATCATGAATTGAATCATGCTTTTAATTATGAATCATGAATCATGAATTGAATCATGAATCATGAATCATGAATCATGAATTGAATTATGAATTGAATCATGAATCTTGAATCATGAATTGAATAATGAATCATGAATCATAAATCATGAATCATGAATCATGAATTGAATTTTGAATTGAATCATGAATCATGAATTGAATCATGGATCATGAATCATGAATTGAATCATGAATCATAAATCATGAATTGAATCATGAATCATGAATCAAAACATGAATCATGAATCGAATCATGAATCATGAATTGTATCATGAATCATGAATCATGAATTGAATCATGAATCATGAATTGAATCATGAATCATGAATCATGAATCATGAATCATGAATCATGAATCGAATCATGAATCATGAATTGAATCATGAATCATGAATTATGAATCATGAATTGAATCATGAATCATGAATTGAATCATGAATCATGAATCATGAATTGAATCATGAATCATGAATCGAATCATGAATCATGAATCACGAATCGAATCATGAATCATGAATTGAATCATGAATCATGAATCATGAATTAAATCATGAATCATGAATCATGAATTGAATCATGAATCATGAATCATGAATCGAATCATGAATCATGAATCATGAATCGAATCATGAATCATGAATCATGAATCATGAATTGAATCATGAATCATGAATCGAATCATGAATCATGAATCAAGAATCATGAATCGAAACATAATTCATGAATTGAATCATGAATCATGAATCATAAATCATGAATTGAATCATGAATCATGAATCATGAATCGAATAATGTATCATGAATCATGAATCATGAATTGAATCATGAATCATGAATCAAGAATCATGAATCGAAATATGAATCATGAATTGAATCATGAATCATGAATCATGAATCATGAATTGAATCATGAATTATGAATCATGAATCGAATAATGAATCATGAATCATGAATTGAATTATGAATCATGAATTGAATCATGAATCATGAATTGAATCATGAATTGAATCATGAATCAAGAATTAAATCATGAATCATGAATTGAATCAAGAATCATGAATCATGAATCATAAATTGAATCATAAATCATGAATTATGAATTGAATCATGAACCATGAATCGAATCATGAATCATGAATCATGAATTGAATCATAAATTGAATCATGAATCATGAATCGAATCATGAATCATGAATCATGAATCATGAATTGAATCATGAATCGAATCATGAATCATGAATTGAATCATGAATTCATTCATGAATTGAATCATTAATCATGAATTGAATCATGAATTGAATCATGAATCATGAATTATGAATCATGAATTGAATCATGAATCATGAATCGAATCATGAATCATGAATCATGAATTGAATCATGAATCGAATCATAAATCATGAATTGAATCATGAATTGAATCATGAATCATGAATCGAATCATTAATCATGAATTAAATAATAAATTAAATCATGAATCATGAATCATGAATCATGAATTGAATCATGAATCATGAATCATGAATCGAATCATGAATCATGAATCGAATCATGAATCATGAATTGAATCATGAGTTGAATCATGAATCATAAATTGAATCATGAATCATGAATCATGAATCATGAATTGAATCATGAATCATGAATTGTATCATGAATCATGAATCATGAATTGAATCATGAATCATGAATCATGAATCATGAATCGAATCATGAATCATGAATTGAATCATGAATCATGAATCATGAATTGAATCATGAATCATGAATCATGAATTGAATCATGAATCATGAATTGAATCACGAATCATGAATCATGAATCATGAATCGAATCATGAATCATGAATCATGAATTGAATCATGAATCATGAATTGAATCATGAATCATGAATTATGAATTGAATCATGAATCATGAATCATGAATTGAATCATGAATCATGAATCGAATCATGAATCATGAATTGAATCATGAATCATGAATCATGAATCGAAACATGAATCATGAATTGAATCATGAATCATGAATTGAATCATGAATCATGAATCATGAATCGAATAATGAATCATGAATTGAATCATGAATCATGAATCATGAATCATGAATCAAGAATCATGAATCGAAACATGAATCATGAATTGAATCATGAATCATGAATCATGAATCATGAGTCATGAATCATGAATCATGAATCATGAATCGAATAATGAATCATGAATCATGAATCATGAATTGAATCATGAATCATGAATTGAATCATGAATCATGAATCGAATCATGAATCTAATCATGAATCATGAATCGAATCATGAATCATGAATTGAATCATGAATCATAAATCATGAATCATAAATTGAATCATAAATCATGAATCATGAATTGAATCATGAATCATGAATCGAATCATGAATCATGAATTGAATCATAAATCATGAATCATGAATCATAAATTGAATCATAAATCATGAATCATGAATTGAATCATGAATCATGAATCGAATCATGAATCATGAATCATGAATTGAATCATGAATTGAATCACGAATCATGAATCATAAATCCAATCATGAATCATGAATTGAATCATGAATCGAATCATGAATTGAATCATTAATCATGAATTGAATCATGAATCGTGAATTATGAATCATGAATTGAATCATGAATCGAATCATGAATTGAATCATTAATCATGAATTGAATCATGAATCGTGAATTATGAATCATGAATTGAATCATAAATCATGAATCATGAATTGAATCATGAATCATGAATCATGAATTGAATCATGAATCATGAATTATGAATCATGAATTGAATCATGAATCATGAATCATGAATTGAATCATGAATCATGAATCATGAATCATAAATCGAATCATGAATCATGAATCGAATCATGAATCATGAATTGAATCATGAATCATGAATCATGAATTGAATCATGAATCATGAATCATGAATTGAAGCATGAATCATGAATCATGAATCATGAATCATGAATTGAATCATGAATCATGAATCGAATCATGAATCATGAATTGAATCATGAGTTGAATCATGAATCATAAATTGAATCATATATCATGAATCATGAATCATGAATTATGAATCGAATCATGAATCATGAATTGAATCATGAGTTGAATCATGAATCATAAATTGAATCATGAATCATGAAATGAATCATGAATTGAATCATGAATCATGAATCATGAATCATGAATTCAATCATGATTTTAATTATGAATCATGAATCATGAATCATGAATTGAATCATGAATCATGAATCATGAATTGAATTATGAATTGAATCATGAATCTTGAATCATGAATTGAATAATGAATCATGAATCATAAATCATGAATCATGAATCATGAATCATGAATTGAATTATGAATTGAATCATGAATCATGAATTGAATCATGAATCATTAATCATGAATTGAATCATGAATCATAAATCATGAATTGAATCATGAATCATGAATCAAAACATGAATCATGAATCGAATCATGAATCATGAATTGTATCATGAATCATGAATCATGAATTAAATCATGAATCATGAATCATGAATTGAATCATGAATCATGAATCATGAATCATGAATCGAATCATGAATCATGAATCATGAATCATGAATTGAATCATGAATCATGAATTATGAATCATGAATTGAATCATGAATCATGAATTGAATCATGAATCATGAATCATGAATTGAATCATGAATCATGAATCATGAATTGAATAATGAATCATGAATCATGAATCGAATCATGAATCATGAATCACGAATCGAATCATGAATCATGAATTGAATCATGAATCATGAATCATGAATTGAATCATGAATCATGAATCATGAATTGAATCATGAATCATGAATCATGAATCATGAATCGAATCATGAATCATGAATTATGAATCATGAATTGAATCATGAATCATGAATCGAATCATGAATCATGAATCAAGAATCATGAATCGAAACATGAATCATGAATTGAATCATGAATCATGAATCATGAATCATGAATTGAATCATGAATTATGAATCATGAATCGAATAATGAATCATGAATCATGAATTGAATCATGAATCATGAATTAAATCATGAATCATGAATTGAATCATGAATTGAATCATGAATCAAGAATCAAATCACGAATCATAAATTGAATCAAGAATCATGAATCGAATCATGAATCATGAATCATGAATCATGAATTGAATCATGAATCGAATCATGAATCATGAATTGAATCATGAATTGAATCATGAATTGAATCATTAATCATGAATTGAATCATGAATTGAATCATGAATCATGAATTATGAATCATGAATTGAATCATGAATCATGAATCGAATCATGAATCATGAATCATAAATTGAATCATTTATCGAATCATAAATCATGAATTGAATCATGAATTGAATCATGAATCATGAATCGAATCATGAATCATGAATTAAATAATAAATTGAATCATGAATCATGAATCATGAATCATGAATCATGAATTGAATCATGAATCATGAATCATGAATCGAATCATGAATCATGAATCGAATCATGAATCATGAATTGAATCATGAGTTGAATCATGAATCATAAATTGAATCATGAATCATGAATCATGAATCATGAATTGAATCATGAATCATGAATCATGAATTGAATCATGAATCATGAATCATGAATCATGAATCGAATCATGAATCATGAATCGAATCATGAATCATGAATTGAATCATGAATCATGAATCATGAATTGAATCATGAATCATGAATCATGAATTGAATCATGAATCATGAATCATGAATCATGAATTGAATCATGAATCATGAATTGAATCATGAATCATGAATCATGAATTGAATCATGAATCATGAATCATGAATTGAATCATGAATCATGAATCATGAATTGAATCATGAATCATGAATCGAATCATGAATCATGAATTGAATCATTTATCATGAATCATGAATCGAAACATGAATCATGAATTGAATCATGAATCATGAATTGAATCATGAATCATGAATCATGAATCGAATAATGAATCATGAATTGAATCATGAATCATGAATCATGAATCAAGAATCATGAATCGAAACATGAATCATGAATTGAATCATGAATCATGAATCATGAATCATGAGTCATGAATCATGAATCATGAATCATGAATCGAATAATGAATCATGAATCATGAATTGAATCATGAATCATGAATTGAATCATGAATCATGAATCGAATCATGAATCGAATCATGAATCATGAATCGAATCATGAATCATGAATTGAATCATGAATCATGAATCATGAATCATAAATTGAATCATAAATCATGAATCATGAATTGAATCATGAATCATGAATCGAATCATGAATCATGAATTGAATCATAAATCATGAATCATGAATCATAAATTGAATCATAAATCATGAATCATGAATTGAATCATGAATCATGAATCGAATCATGAATCATGAATCATGAATTGAATCATGAATTGAATCACGAATCATGAATCATAAATCCAATCATGAATCATGAATTGAATCATGAATCGAATCATGAATTGAATCATTAATCATGAATTGAATCATGAATCGTGAATTATGAATCATGAATTGAATCATGAATCGAATCATGAATTGAATCATTAATCATGAATTGAATCATGAATCGTGAATTATGAATCATGAATTGAATCATGAATCATGAATCATGAATTGAATCATGAATCATGAATCATGAATTGAATCATGAATCATGAATTATGAATCATGAATTGAATCATGAATCATGAATCATGAATTGAATCATGAATCATGAATCATGAATCATAAATCGAATCATGAATCATAAATCGAATCATGAATCATGAATTGAATCATGAATCATGAATCATGAATTGAATCATAAATCATGAATCATGAATTAAAGCATGAATCATGAATCATGAATCATGAATCATGAATCATGAATTGAATGATGAATCATGAATCGAATCATGAATCATGAATTGAATCATGAGTTGAATCATGAATCATAAATTGAATCATATATCATGAATCATGAATTGAATCATGAGTTGAATCATGAATCATGAATTATGAATCGAATCATGAATAATGAATTGAATCACGAGTTGAATCATGAATCATAAATTGAATCATGAATCATGAAATGAATCATGAATGGAATCATGAATCATGAATTATGAATCGAATCATGATTAATGAATTGAATCATGAGTTGAATCATGAATCATAAATTGAATCATGAATCATGAAATGAATCATGAATTGAATCATGAATCATGAATCATGAATCATGAATTCAATCATGAATCATGATTTGAATCAGGAATTGAATCATGAATCATGAATTGAATCATGATTTTAATTATGAATCATGAATCATGAATTGAATCATGAATCATGAATCATGAATCATGAATTGAATTATGAATTGAATCATGAATCTTGAATCATGAATTGAATAATGAATCATGAATCATAAATCATGAATCATGAATCATGAATCATGAATTGAATTATGAATTGAATCATGAATCATGAATTGAATCATGGATCATGAATCATGAATTGAATCATGAATCATAAATCATGAATTGAATCATGAATCATGAATCAAAACATGAATCATGAATCGAATCATGAATCATGAATTGTATCATGAATCATGAATCATGAATTGAATCATGAATCATGAATCATGAATTGAATCATGAATCATGAATCATGAATTAATGAATCGAATCATGAATCATGAATCATGAATCATGAATCGAATCATGAATCATGAATTGAATCATGAATCATGAATTATGAATCATGAATTGAATCATGAATCATGAATTGAATCATGAATCATGAATCATGAATTGAATCATGAATCATGAATCGAATCATTAAATCATGAATCACGAATCGAATCATGAATCATGAATTGAATCATGAATCATGAATCATGAATTGAATCATGAATCATGAATCATGAATCGAATAATGTATCATGAATCATGAATCATGAATTGAATCATGAATCATGAATCAAGAATCATGAATCGAAATATGAATCATGAATTGAATCATGAATCATGAATCATGAATCATGAATTAAATCATGAATTATGAATAATGAATCGACTAATGAATCATGAATCATGAATTGAATCATAAATCATGAATTGAATCATGAATCATGAATTGAATCATGAATTGAATCATGAATCAAGAATCGAATCATGAATCATGAATTGAATCATGAATCATGAATCATGAATCGAAACATGAATCATGAATTGAATCATGAATCATGAATTGAATCATGAATCATGAATCATGAATCGAATAATGAATCATGAATTGAATCATGAATCATGAATCATGAATCATGAATCAAGAATCATGAATCGAAACATGAATCATGAATTGAATCATGAATCATGAATCATGAATCATGAGTCATGAATCATGAATCATGAATCATGAATCGAATAATGAATCATGAATCATGAATCATGAATTGAATCATGAATCATGAATTGAATCATGAATCATGAATCGAATCATGAATCTAATCATGAAGCATGAATCGAATCATGAATCATGAATTGAATCATGAATCATGAATCATGAATCATAAATTGAATCATAAATCATGAATCATGAATTGAATCATGAATCATGAATCGAATCATGAATCATGAATTGAATCATAAATCATGAATCATGAATCATAAATTGAATCATAAATCATGAATCATGAATTGAATCATGAATCATGAATCGAATCATGAATCATGAATCATGAATTGAATCATGAATTGAATCACGAATCATGAATCATAAATCCAATCATGAATCATGAATTGAATCATGAATCGAATCATGAATTGAATCATTAATCATGAATTGAATCATGAATCGTGAATTATGAATCATGAATTGAATCATGAATCGAATCATGAATTGAATCATTAATCATGAATTGAATCATGAATCGTGAATTATGAATCATGAATTGAATCATAAATCATGAATCATGAATTGAATCATGAATCATGAATCATGAATTGAATCATGAATCATGAATTATGAATCATGAATTGAATCATGAATCATGAATCATGAATTGAATCATGAATCATGAATCATGAATCATAAATCGAATCATGAATCATGAATCGAATCATGAATCATGAATTGAATCATGAATCATGAATCATGAATTGAATCATGAATCATGAATCATGAATTGAAGCATGAATCATGAATCATGAATCATGAATCATGAATTGAATCATGAATCATGAATCGAATCATGAATCATGAATTGAATCATGAGTTGAATCATGAATCATAAATTGAATCATATATCATGAATCATGAATCATGAATTATGAATCGAATCATGAATCATGAATTGAATCATGAGTTGAATCATGAATCATAAATTGAATCATGAATCATGAAATGAATCATGAATTGAATCATGAATCATGAATCATGAATCATGAATTCAATCATGATTTTAATTATGAATCATGAATCATGAATCATGAATTGAATCATGAATCATGAATCATGAATTGAATTATGAATTGAATCATGAATCTTGAATCATGAATTGAATAATGAATCATGAATCATAAATCATGAATCATGAATCATGAATCATGAATTGAATTATGAATTGAATCATGAATCATGAATTGAATCATGAATCATTAATCATGAATTGAATCATGAATCATAAATCATGAATTGAATCATGAATCATGAATCAAAACATGAATCATGAATCGAATCATGAATCATGAATTGTATCATGAATCATGAATCATGAATTAAATCATGAATCATGAATCATGAATTGAATCATGAATCATGAATCATGAATCATGAATCGAATCATGAATCATGAATCATGAATCATGAATTGAATCATGAATCATGAATTATGAATCATGAATTGAATCATGAATCATGAATTGAATCATGAATCATGAATCATGAATTGAATCATGAATCATGAATCATGAATTGAATAATGAATCATGAATCATGAATCGAATCATGAATCATGAATCACGAATCGAATCATGAATCATGAATTGAATCATGAATCATGAATCATGAATTGAATCATGAATCATGAATCATGAATTGAATCATGAATCATGAATCATGAATCATGAATCGAATCATGAATCATGAATCATGAATCATGAATTGAATCATGAATCATGAATCGAATCATGAATCATGAATCAAGAATCATGAATCGAAACATGAATCATGAATTGAATCATGAATCATGAATCATGAATCATGAATTGAATCATGAATTATGAATCATGAATCGAATAATGAATCATGAATCATGAATTGAATCATGAATCATGAATTAAATCATGAATCATGAATTGAATCATGAATTGAATCATGAATCAAGAATCAAATCACGAATCATAAATTGAATCAAGAATCATGAATCGAATCATGAATCATGAATCATGAATTGAATCATGAATCGAATCATGAATCATGAATTGAATCATGAATTGAATCATGAATTGAATCATTAATCATGAATTGAATCATGAATTGAATCATGAATCATGAATTATGAATCATGAATTGAATCATGAATCATGAATCGAATCATGAATCATGAATCATAAATTGAATCATTTATCGAATCATAAATCATGAATTGAATCATGAATTGAATCATGAATCATGAATCGAATCATGAATCATGAATTAAATAATAAATTGAATCATGAATCATGAATCATGAATCATGAATCATGAATTGAATCATGAATCATGAATCATGAATCGAATCATGAATCATGAATCGAATCATGAATCATGAATTGAATCATGAGTTGAATCATGAATCATAAATTGAATCATGAATCATGAATCATGAATCTTGAATTGAATCATGAATCATGAATCATGAATTGAATCATGAATCATGAATCATGAATCATGAATCGAATCATGAATCATGAATCGAATCATGAATCATGAATTGAATCATGAATCATGAATCATGAATTGAATCATGAATCATGAATCATGAATTGAATCATGAATCATGAATCATGAATCATGAATTGAATCATGAATCATGAATTGAATCATGAATCATGAATCATGAATTGAATCATGAATCATGAATCATGAATTGAATCATGAATCATGAATCATGAATTGAATCATGAATCATGAATCGAATCATGAATCATGAATTGAATCATTTATCATGAATCATGAATCGAAACATGAATCATGAATTGAATCATGAATCATGAATTGAATCATGAATCATGAATCATGAATCGAATAATGAATCATGAATTGAATCATGAATCATGAATCATGAATCAAGAATCATGAATCGAAACATGAATCATGAATTGAATCATGAATCATGAATCATGAATCATGAGTCATGAATCATGAATCATGAATCATGAATCGAATAATGAATCATGAATCATGAATTGAATCATGAATCATGAATTGAATCATGAATCATGAATCGAATCATGAATCGAATCATGAATCATGAATCGAATCATGAATCATGAATTGAATCATGAATCATGAATCATGAATCATAAATTGAATCATAAATCATGAATCATGAATTGAATCATGAATCATGAATCGAATCATGAATCATGAATTGAATCATAAATCATGAATCATGAATCATAAATTGAATCATAAATCATGAATCATGAATTGAATCATGAATCATGAATCGAATCATGAATCATGAATCATGAATTGAATCATGAATTGAATCACGAATCATGAATCATAAATCCAATCATGAATCATGAATTGAATCATGAATCGAATCATGAATTGAATCATTAATCATGAATTGAATCATGAATCGTGAATTATGAATCATGAATTGAATCATGAATCGAATCATGAATTGAATCATTAATCATGAATTGAATCATGAATCGTGAATTATGAATCATGAATTGAATCATGAATCATGAATCATGAATTGAATCATGAATCATGAATCATGAATTGAATCATGAATCATGAATTATGAATCATGAATTGAATCATGAATCATGAATCATGAATTGAATCATGAATCATGAATCATGAATCATAAATCGAATCATGAATCATAAATCGAATCATGAATCATGAATTGAATCATGAATCATGAATCATGAATTGAATCATAAATCATGAATCATGAATTAAAGCATGAATCATGAATCATGAATCATGAATCATGAATCATGAATTGAATGATGAATCATGAATCGAATCATGAATCATGAATTGAATCATGAGTTGAATCATGAATCATAAATTGAATCATATATCATGAATCATGAATTGAATCATGAGTTGAATCATGAATCATGAATTATGAATCGAATCATGAATAATGAATTGAATCACGAGTTGAATCATGAATCATAAATTGAATCATGAATCATGAAATGAATCATGAATGGAATCATGAATCATGAATTATGAATCGAATCATGATTAATGAATTGAATCATGAGTTGAATCATGAATCATAAATTGAATCATGAATCATGAAATGAATCATGAATTGAATCATGAATCATGAATCATGAATCATGAATTCAATCATGAATCATGATTTGAATCAGGAATTGAATCATGAATCATGAATTGAATCATGATTTTAATTATGAATCATGAATCATGAATTGAATCATGAATCATGAATCATGAATCATGAATTGAATTATGAATTGAATCATGAATCTTGAATCATGAATTGAATAATGAATCATGAATCATAAATCATGAATCATGAATCATGAATCATGAATTGAATTATGAATTGAATCATGAATCATGAATTGAATCATGGATCATGAATCATGAATTGAATCATGAATCATAAATCATGAATTGAATCATGAATCATGAATCAAAACATGAATCATGAATCGAATCATGAATCATGAATTGTATCATGAATCATGAATCATGAATTGAATCATGAATCATGAATCATGAATTGAATCATGAATCATGAATCATGAATTAATGAATCGAATCATGAATCATGAATCATGAATCATGAATCGAATCATGAATCATGAATTGAATCATGAATCATGAATTATGAATCATGAATTGAATCATGAATCATGAATTGAATCATGAATCATGAATCATGAATTGAATCATGAATCATGAATCGAATCATTAAATCATGAATCACGAATCGAATCATGAATCATGAATTGAATCATGAATCATGAATCATGAATTGAATCATGAATCATGAATCATGAATCGAATAATGTATCATGAATCATGAATCATGAATTGAATCATGAATCATGAATCAAGAATCATGAATCGAAATATGAATCATGAATTGAATCATGAATCATGAATCATGAATCATGAATTAAATCATGAATTATGAATAATGAATCGACTAATGAATCATGAATCATGAATTGAATCATAAATCATGAATTGAATCATGAATCATGAATTGAATCATGAATTGAATCATGAATCAAGAATCGAATCATGAATCATGAATTGAATCAAGAATCATGAATCATGAATCATAAATTGAATCATAAATCATGAATTATGAATTGAATCATGAACCATGAATCGAATCATGAATCATGAATCATGAATTGAATCATAAATTGAATCATGAATCATGAATCGAATCATGAATCATGAATCATGAATCATGAATTGAATCATGAATCGAATCATGAATCATGAATTGAATCATGAATTGAATCATGAATTGAATCATTAATCATGAATTGAATCATGAATTGAATCATGAATCATGAATTATGAATCATGAATTGAATCATGAATCATGAATCGAATCATGAATCATGAATCATGAATTGAATCATGAATCGAATCATAAATCATGAATTGAATCATGAATTGAATCATGAATCATGAATCGAATCATGAATCATGAATTAAATAATAAATTGAATCATGAATCATGAATCATGAATCATGAATCATGAATTGAATCATGAATCATGAATCATGAATCGAATCATGAATCATGAATCGAATCATGAATCATGAATTGAATCATGAGTTGAATCATGAATCATAAATTGAATCATGAATCATGAATCATGAATCATGAATTGAATCATGAATCATGAATTGTATCATGAATCATGAATTGAATCATGAATCATGAATCATGAATTGAATCATGAATCATGAATCATGAATCGAATCATGAATCATGAATCATGAATTGAATCATGAATCATGAATTGAATCATGAATCATGAATCATGAATTGAATCATGAATCATGAATCATGAATTGAATCATGAATCATGAATCGAATCATGAATCATGAATTGAATCATTTATCATGAATCATGAATCGAAACATGAATCATGAATTGAATCATGAATCATGAATTGAATCATGAATCATGAATCATGAATCGAATAATGAATCATGAATTGAATCATGAATCATGAATCATGAATCATGAATCAAGAATCATGAATCGAAACATGAATCATGAATTGAATCATGAATCATGAATCATGAGTCATGAATCATGAATCATGAATCATGAATCGAATAATGAATCATGAATCATGAATCATGAATTGAATCATGAATCATGAATTGAATCATGAATCATGAATCGAATCATGAATCGAATCATGAATCATGAATCGAATCATGAATCATGAATTGAATCATGAATCATGAATCATGAATCATAAATTGAATCATAAATCATGAATCATGAATTGAATCATGAATCATGAATCGAATCATGAATCATGAATTGAATCATAAATCATGAATCATGAATCATAAATTGAATCATAAGTCATGAATCATGAATTGAATCATGAATCATGAATCGAATCATGAATCATGAATCATGAATTGAATCATGAATTGAATCACGAATCATGAATCATAAATCCAATCATGAATCATGAATTGAATCATGAATCGAATCATGAATTGAATCATTAATCATGAATTGAATCATGAATCGTGAATTATGAATCATGAATTGAATCATGAATCGAATCATGAATTGAATCATTAATCATGAATTGAATCATGAATCGTGAATTATGAATCATGAATTGAATCATGAATCATGAATCATGAATTGAATCATGAATCATGAATTATGAATTGAATCATGAATCATGAATTATGAATCATGAATTGAATCATGAATCATGAATCATGAATTGAATCATGAATCATGAATCATGAATCATAAATCGAATCATGAATCATGAATCGAATCATGAATCATGAATTGAATCATGAATCATGAATCATGAATTGAATCATGAATCATGAATCATGAATTGAAGCATGAATCATGAATCATGAATCATGAATCATGAATTGAATCATGAATCATGAATCGAATCATGAATCATGAATTGAATCATGAGTTGAATCATGAATCGTAAATTGAATCATATATCATGAATCATGAATTGAATCATGAGTTGAATCATGAATCATGAATTATGAATCGAATCATGAATCATGAATTGAATCATGAGTTGAATCATGAATCATAAATTGAATCATGAATCATGAAATGAATCATGAATTGAATCATGAATCATGAATTATGAATCGAATCATGATTAATGAATTGAATCATAAGTTGAATCATGAATCATAAATTGAATCATGAATCATGAAATGAATCATGAATTGAATCATGAATCATGAATCATGAATCATGAATTCAATCATGAATCATGATTTGAATCAGGAATCGAATCATGAATCATGAATTGAATCATGATTTTAATTATGAATCATGAATCATGAATTGAATCATGAATCATGAATCATGAATCATGAATTGAATTATGAATTGAATCATGAATCTTGAATCATGAATTGAATAATGAATCATGAATCATAAATCATGAATCATGAATCATGAATTGAATTATGAATTGAATCATGAATCATGAATTGAATCATGGATCATGAATCATGAATTGAATCATGAATCATAAATCATGAATTGAATCATGAATCATGAATCAAAACATGAATCATGAATCGAATCATGAATCATGAATTGTATCATGAATCATGAATCATGAATTGAATCATGAATCATGAATCATGAATCATGAATCATGAATCATGAATCATGAATCGAATCATGAATCATGAATTGAATCATGAATCATGAATTATGAATCATGAATTGAATCATGAATCATGAATTGAATCATGAATCATGAATCATGAATTGAATCATGAATCATGAATCGAATCATGAATCATGAATCACGAATCGAATCATGAATCATGAATTGAATCATGAATCATGAATCATGAATTGAATCATGAATCATGAATCATGAATTGAATCATGAATCATGAATCATGAATCGAATCATGAATCATGAATCATGAATCGAATCATGAATCATGAATCATGAATCATGAATTGAATCATGAATCATGAATCGAATCATGAATCATGAATCAAGAATCATGAATCGAAACATGAATCATGAATTGAATCATGAATCATGAATCATAAATCATGAATTGAATCATGAATCATGAATCATGAATCGAATAATGTATCATGAATCATGAATCATGAATTGAATCATGAATCATGAATCAAGAATCATGAATCGAAATATGAATCATGAATTGAATCATGAATCATGAATCATGAATCATGAATTGAATCATGAATTATGAATCATGAATCGAATAATGAATCATGAATCATGAATTGAATTATGAATCATGAATTGAATCATGAATCATGAATTGAATCATGAATTGAATCATGAATCAAGAATCAAATCATGAATCATGAATTGAATCAAGAATCATGAATCATGAATCATAAATTGAATCATAAATCATGAATTATGAATTGAATCATGAACCATGAATCGAATCATGAATCATGAATCATGAATTGAATCATAAATTGAATCATGAATCATGAATCGAATCATGAATCATGAATCATGAATCATGAATTGAATCATGAATCGAATCATGAATCATGAATTGAATCATGAATTCATTCATGAATTGAATCATTAATCATGAATTGAATCATGAATTGAATCATGAATCATGAATTATGAATCATGAATTGAATCATGAATCATGAATCGAATCATGAATCATGAATCATGAATTGAATCATGAATCGAATCATAAATCATGAATTGAATCATGAATTGAATCATGAATCATGAATCGAATCATTAATCATGAATTAAATAATAAATTAAATCATGAATCATGAATCATGAATCATGAATTGAATCATGAATCATGAATCATGAATCGAATCATGAATCATGAATCGAATCATGAATCATGAATTGAATCATGAGTTGAATCATGAATCATAAATTGAATCATGAATCATGAATCATGAATCATGAATTGAATCATGAATCATGAATTGTATCATGAATCATGAATCATGAATTGAATCATGAATCATGAATCATGAATCATGAATCGAATCATGAATCATGAATTGAATCATGAATCATGAATCATGAATTGAATCATGAATCATGAATCATGAATTGAATCATGAATCATGAATTGAATCACGAATCATGAATCATGAATCATGAATCGAATCATGAATCATGAATCATGAATTGAATCATGAATCATGAATTGAATCATGAATCATGAATTATGAATTGAATCATGAATCATGAATCATGAATTGAATCATGAATCATGAATCGAATCATGAATCATGAATTGAATCATGAATCATGAATCATGAATCGAAACATGAATCATGAATTGAATCATGAATCATGAATTGAATCATGAATCATGAATCATGAATCGAATAATGAATCATGAATTGAATCATGAATCATGAATCATGAATCATGAATCAAGAATCATGAATCGAAACATGAATCATGAATTGAATCATGAATCATGAATCATGAATCATGAGTCATGAATCATGAATCATGAATCATGAATCGAATAATGAATCATGAATCATGAATCATGAATTGAATCATGAATCATGAATTGAATCATGAATCATGAATCGAATCATGAATCGAATCATGAATCATGAATCGAATCATGAATCATGAATTGAATCATGAATCATGAATCATGAATCATAAATTGAATCATAAATCATGAATCATGAATTGAATCATGAATCATGAATCGAATCATGAATCATGAATTGAATCATAAATCATGAATCATGAATCATAAATTGAATCATAAATCATGAATCATGAATTGAATCATGAATCATGAATCGAATCATGAATCATGAATCATGAATTGAATCATGAATTGAATCACGAATCATGAATCATAAATCCAATCATGAATCATGAATTGAATCATGAATCGAATCATGAATTGAATCATTAATCATGAATTGAATCATGAATCGTGAATTATGAATCATGAATTGAATCATGAATCGAATCATGAATTGAATCATTAATCATGAATTGAATCATGAATCGTGAATTATGAATCATGAATTGAATCATAAATCATGAATCATGAATTGAATCATGAATCATGAATCATGAATTGAATCATGAATCATGAATTATGAATCATGAATTGAATCATGAATCATGAATCATGAATTGAATCATGAATCATGAATCATGAATCATAAATCGAATCATGAATCATGAATCGAATCATGAATCATGAATTGAATCATGAATCATGAATCATGAATTGAATCATGAATCATGAATCATGAATTGAAGCATGAATCATGAATCATGAATCATGAATCATGAATTGAATCATGAATCATGAATCGAATCATGAATCATGAATTGAATCATGAGTTGAATCATGAATCATAAATTGAATCATATATCATGAATCATGAATCATGAATTATGAATCGAATCATGAATCATGAATTGAATCATGAGTTGAATCATGAATCATAAATTGAATCATGAATCATGAAATGAATCATGAATTGAATCATGAATCATGAATCATGAATCATGAATTCAATCATGATTTTAATTATGAATCATGAATCATGAATCATGAATTGAATCATGAATCATGAATCATGAATTGAATTATGAATTGAATCATGAATCTTGAATCATGAATTGAATAATGAATCATGAATCATAAATCATGAATCATGAATCATGAATTGAATTATGAATTGAATCATGAATCATGAATTGAATCATGAATCATGAATCATGAATTGAATCATGAATCATAAATCATGAATTGAATCATGAATCATGAATCAAAACATGAATCATGAATCGAATCATGAATCATGAATTGTATCATGAATCATGAATCATGAATTAAATCATGAATCATGAATCATGAATTGAATCATGAATCATGAATCATGAATCATGAATCGAATCATGAATCATGAATCATGAATCATGAATTGAATCATGAATCATGAATTATGAATCATGAATTGAATCATGAATCATGAATTGAATCATGAATCATGAATCATGAATTGAATCATGAATCATGAATCATGAATTGAATAATGAATCATGAATCATGAATCGAATCATGAATCATGAATCACGAATCGAATCATGAATCATGAATTGAATCATGAATCATGAATCATGAATTGAATCATGAATCATGAATCATGAATTGAATCATGAATCATGAATCATGAATCATGAATCGAATCATGAATCATGAATCATGAATCATGAATTGAATCATGAATCATGAATCGAATCATGAATCATGAATCAAGAATCATGAATCGAAACATGAATCATGAATTGAATCATGAATCATGAATCATGAATCATGAATTGAATCATGAATTATGAATCATGAATCGAATAATGAATCATGAATCATGAATTGAATCATGAATCATGAATTAAATCATGAATCATGAATTGAATCATGAATTGAATCATGAATCAAGAATCAAATCACGAATCATAAATTGAATCAAGAATCATGAATCATGAATCATAAATTGAATCATGAACCATGAATCGAATCATGAATCATGAATCATGAATTGAATCATAAATTGAATCATGAATCATGAATCGAATCATGAATCATGAATCATGAATCATGAATTGAATCATGAATCGAATCATGAATCATGAATTGAATCATGAATTGAATCATGAATTGAATCATTAATCATGAATTGAATCATGAATTGAATCATGAATCATGAATTATGAATCATGAATTGAATCATGAATCATGAATCGAATCATGAATCATGAATCATGAATTGAATCATGAATCGAATCATAAATCATGAATTGAATCATGAATTGAATCATGAATCATGAATCGAATCATGAATCATGAATTAAATAATAAATTGAATCATGAATTATGAATCGAATCATGAATTGAATCAGGAATCATGTATTGAATCATTAATCATGAATTGAATCATGAATCATGAATCATGAATCATGAATCGAATCATGAATCATGAATCATGAATCAAATCATGAATCATGAATCATGAATCGAATCATGAATCATGAATTGAATCATGAATCATGAATCATGAATTGAATCATGAATCATGAATCATGAATCATGAATTGAATCATGAATCATGAATCATGAATCAAATCATGAATCATGAATCATGAATCGAATCACGAATCATGATTTGAATCATGAATCATGAATCATGAATTGAATCATGAATCATGAATCATGAATTGAATCATGAATTGAATCATGAATCATGAATCATGAATCGAATCATAAATCATGAATTATGAATCATGAATTGAATCATGAATCATGAATCATGAATCAAATCATGAATCATGAATCATGAATCGAATCACGAATCATGAATTGAATCATGAATCATGAATCATGAATTGAATCATGAATCATGAATCATGAATTGAATCATGAATTGAATCATGAATCATGAATCATGAATCGAATCATGAATCATGAATCATGAATCATGAATTGAATCATGAATCATGAATCATGAATCAAATCATGAATCATGAATCGAATCACGAATCATGAATTGAATCATGAATCATGAATCATGAATTGAATCATGAATCATGAATCATGAATTGAATCATGAATTGAATCATGAATCATGAATCATGAATCGAATCATGAATCATGAATTATGAATCATAAATTGAATCATGAATCATGAATCGAATCATAAATCATGAATCATGAATCATGATTCATGAAATGAATCATGAATCATGAATCATGAATTGAATCATGAATCATGAATCAAGAATCATGAATCAAAACATGAATCATGAATTGAATCATGAATCATGAATTGAATCATGAATAATGAATCATGAATCGAATAATGAATCATGAATCATGAATCATGAATTGAATCATGAATCATGAATTGAATCATGAATCATGAATTGAATCATGAATCATGAATTGAATCATGAATTGAATCATGAATCAAGAATCGAATCATGAATCATGAATTGAATCATGAATCATGAATTGAATCATGAATCATGAATCGAATCATGAATCATGAATCGAATCATGAATCATGAATCATGATTCATGAATCATGAATCATGAATCGAATCATGAATCATGAATTGAATCCTGAATCATGAATCATGAATTGAATCATGAATCATGAATCATGAATCGAATCATGAATCATGAATCATGAATCGAATCATGAATCATGAATTGAATCATGAATCATGAATCATGAATTGAATCATGAATCATGAATCATGAATTGAATCATGAATTATGAATCATGAATCATGAATCGAATCATGAATCATGAATCATGAATTGAATCATGAATCATGAATCGAATCATGAATCATGAATCAAGAATCATGAATCGAAACATGAATCATGAATTGAATCATGAATCATGAATCATGAATCATGAATTGAATCATGAATCATGAATCGAATAATGAATCATGAATCATGAATCATGAATTGAATCATGAATCATGAATTAAATCATGAATCATGAATTGAATCATGAATTGAATCATGAATTGAATCATGAATCAATAATCGAATCATGAATCATGAATTGAATCATGAATCATGAATCATGAATTGAATCATGAATCATGAATCATGAATCATAAATTGAATCATAAATCATGAATCATGAATTAAATCATGAATCATGAATCGAATCATGAATCATGAATCGAATCATGAATCATGAATCAAGAATCATGAATCATGAATCGAATCATGAATCATGAATTGAATCATGAATTGAATCATTAATCATGAATTGAATCATGAATTATGAATCAGGAATAGAATCATGAATCATGAATCGAATCATGAATCATGAATCATGAATTGAATCATGAATCGAATCATAAATCATGAATTGAATAATGAATTGAATCATGAATCATGAATCGAATCATGAATCATGAATTAAATAATAAATTGAATCATGAATCATGAATCGAATCATGAATTGAATCAGGAATCATGAATTGAATCATGAATCATGAATTGAATCATGAATCATGAATCATGAATCGAATCATGAATCATGAATCATGAATCAAATCATGAATCATGAATCATGAATCGAATCATGAATCATGCATTGAATCATGAATCATGAATCATGAATTGAATCATGAATCATGAATCATGAATTGAATCATGAATCATGAATCATAAATCATGAATTGAATCATGAATCATGAATTGAATCACGAATCATGAATTGAATCATGAATCATGAATCAAGATTCATGAATGGAAACATGAATCATGAATCATGAATCATGAATTGAATCATGAATCATGAATCGAATCATGAATCATGAATCAAGATTCATGAATCGAAACATGAATCATGAATCATGAATTATGAATTGAATCATGAATCATGAATTAATGAATTGAATCATGAATCATGAATCATGAATCGAATCATGAATCATGAATCATGAATTGAATCATGAATCATGAATTAATGAATTGAATCATGAATCATGAATCATGAATCGAATCATGAATCATGAATCATGAATTGAATCATGAATCATGAATCGAATCATGAATCATGAATCGAATCATGAATCATGAATTAAATAATAAATTGAATCATGAATCATGAATCGAATCATGAATTGAATCAGGAATCATGTATTGAATCATGAATCATGAATTGAATCATGAATCATGAATCATGAATCATGAATCGAATCATGAATCATGAATCATGAATCAAATCATGAATCATGAATCATGAATCGAATCATGAATCATGAATTGAATCATGAATCATGAATCATGAATTGAATCATGAATCATGAATCATGAATCATGAATTGAATCATGAATCATGAATCATGAATCAAATCATGAATCATGAATCATGAATCGAATCACGAATCATGAATTGAATCATGAATCATGAATCATGAATTGAATCATGAATCATGAATTGAATCATGAATCATGAATCATGAATCATGAATCGAATCATGAATCATGAATCATAAATCATGAATTGAATCATGAATCATGAATCATAAATCATGAATTGAATCATGAATCATGAATTGAATCATGAATCATGAATTGAATCATGAATCAAGATTCATGAATCGAAACATGAATCATGAATCATGAATCATGA
Source organism: Mixophyes australis (assembly GCA_036250195.1). NCBI lineage: Eukaryota > Metazoa > Chordata > Amphibia > Anura > Limnodynastidae > Mixophyes > Mixophyes australis. The sequence goes on from JAVHZZ010000027.1 coordinate 1,153,584, forward strand.
ATTGAATCATGAATCATGAATCGAATCATGAATCATGAATCAAGATTCATGAATCGAAACATGAATCATGAATCATGAATCATGAATTGAATCATGAATCATGAATCGAATCATGAATCATGAATTATGAATTGAATCATGAATCATGAATTAATGAATTGAATCATGAATCATGAATCATGAATCGAATCATGAATCATGAATCATGAATTGAATCATGAATCATGAATTAATGAATTGAATCATGAATCATGAATCATGAATCGAATCATGAATCATGAATCATGAATTGAATCATGAATCATGAATCGAATCATGAATCATGAATCGAATCATGAATCATGAATTAAATAATAAATTGAATCATGAATCATGAATCGAATCATGAATTGAATCAGGAATCATGTATTGAATCATGAATCATGAATTGAATCATGAATCATGAATCATGAATCATGAATCAAATCATGAATCATGAATCATGAATCGAATCATGAATCATGAATTGAATCATGAATCATGAATCATGAATTGAATCATGAATCATGAATCATGAATCATGAATTGAATCATGAATCATGAATCATGAATCGAATCATGAATCATGAATTGAATCATGAATCATGAATCGAATCATGAATCATGAATTGAATCATGAGTTGAATCATGAATCATAAATTGAATCATGAATCATGAATCGAATCATAAATCATGAATCATGAATCATGATTCATGAAATGAATCATGAATCATGAATTGAATCATGAATCATGAATCAAGAATCATGAATCGAAACATGAATCATGAATTGAATCATGAATCATGAATTGAATCATGAATCATGAATCATGAATTGAATAATGAATCATGAATCATGAATCATGAATTGAATCATGAATCATGAATTGAATCATGAATCATGAATTGAATCATGAATTGAATCATGAATCAAGAATCGAATCATGAATCATGAATTGAATCAAGAATCATGAATCATGAATCATAAATTGAATCATAAATCATGAATCATGAATTGAATCATGAATCATGAATCGAATCATGAATCATGAATCATGAATTGAATCATGAATCGAATCATGAATCATGAATTGAATCATGAATTGAATCATGAATTGAATCTTTAATCATGAATTGAATCATGAATTGAATCATGAATCATGAATTAAATAATAAATTGAATCATGAATCATGAATCGAATCATGAATTGAATAAGGAATCATGAATTGAATCATGAATCATGAATCATGAATCATGAATCGAATCATGAATTGAATAAGGAATCATGAATTGAATCATGAATCATGAATCATGAATCGAATAATGAATCATGAATCATGAATCATGAATCGAATCATGAATCATGAATCATGAATCGAATCATGAATCATGAATCGAATCATGAATCATGAATCATGAATCGAATCATGAATCATGAATCATGAATCGAATCATGAATCATGAATTGAATCATGAATTGAATCATGAATTGAATCATGAATCATGAATCATGAATTGAATCATGAATCAAGAATCATGAATCATGAATCGAATCATGAATCATGAATCATGAATCATGAATTGAATCATGAATCATGAATCGAATCATGAATCATGAATCAAGAATCATGAATCGAAACATGAATCATGAATCGAATCATGAATCATGAATCATGAATTGAATCATGTATCATGAATCATGAATCGAATAATGAATCATGAATCATGAATCATGAATTAAATCATGAATCATGAATTGAATCATGAATTGAATCATGAATCAAGAATCGAATCATGAATCATGAATTGAATCATGAATCATGAATCATGAATCATAAATTGAATCATAAATCATGAATCATGAATTAAATCATGAATCATGAATCGAATCATGAATCATGAATCATGAATTGAATCATGAATTGAATCATGAATCATGAATCGAATCATGAATCATGAATTGAATCATGAATTGAATCATGAATTGAATCATTAATCATGAATTGAATCATGAATTATGAATCATGAATAGAATCATGATTCATGAATCGAATCATGAATCATGAATCATGAATTGAATCATGAATCGAATCATAAATCATGAATTGAATAATGAATTGAATCATGAATCATGAATCAAATCATGAATCATGAATTAAATAATAAATTGAATCATGAATCATGAATCGAATCATGAATTGAATCAGGAATCATGAATTGAATCATGAATCATGAATTGAATTATGAATCATGAATCATGAATCATGAATCGAATCATGAATCATGAATCATGAATCATGAATCAAATCATGAATCATGAATCATGAATCGAATCATGAATCATGAATTGAATCATGAATCATGAATCATGAATTGAATCATGAATCATGAATCATGAATTGAATCATGAATCATGAATCATGAATCATGAATCGAATCATGAATCATGAATCATAAATCATGAATTGAATCATGAATCATGAATTGAATCATGAATCATGAATTGAATCATGAATCATGAATCAAGATTCATGAATCGAAACATGAATCATGAATCATGAATCATGAATTGAATCATGAATCATGAATCGAATCATGAATCATGAATCAAGATTCATGAATCAAAACATGAATCATGAATCATGAATCATGAATTGAATCATGAATCATGAATCGAATCATGAATCATGAATTATGAATTGAATCATGAATCATGAATTAATGAATTGAATCATGAATCATGAATCATGAATCGAATCATGAATCATGAATCATGAATCATGAATCGAATCATGAATCATGAATTTAATCATGAATCATGAATTAAATAATAAATTGAATCATGAATCATGAATCGAATCATGAATTGAATCAGGAATCATGTATTGAATCATGAATCATGAATTGAATCATGAATCATGAATCATGAATTGAATCATGAATCATGAATCATGAATCAAATCATGAATCATGAATTGAATCATGAATCATGAATTGAATCATGAATCATGAATCATGAATCATGAATTGAATCATGAATCATGAATCATGAATCATGAATCGAATCACGAATCATGAATTGAATCATGAATCATGAATCATGAATTGAATCATGAATCATGAATCATGAATTGAATCATGAATCATGAATCATGAATCGAATCATGAATCATGAATCATGAATCATGAATTGAATCATGAATCATGAATCGAATCATAAATCATGAATCATGAATCATGATTCATGAAATGAATCATGAATCATGAATCATGAATTGAATCATGAATCATGAATCAAGAATCATGAATCGAAATATGAATCATGAATTGATTCATGAATCATGAATTGAATCATGAATCATGAATTGAATCATGAATCATGAATCATGAATCGAATAATGAATCATGAATCATGAATCATGAATTGAATCATGAATCATGAATTAAATAATAAATTGAATCATGAATCATGAATCGAATCATGAATTGAATCAGGAATCATGAATTGAATCATGAATCATGAATTGAATCATGAATCATGAATCATGAATCATGAATCGAATCATGAATCATGAATCATGAATCATGAATCAAATCATGAATCATGAATCATTAATCGAATCATGAATCATGAATTGAATCATGAATTGAATCATGAATTGAATCTTTAATCATGAATTGAATCATGAATTGAATCATGAATCATGAATTAAATAATAAATTGAATCATGAATCATGAATCGAATCATGAATTGAATAAGGAATCATGAATTGAATCATGAATCATGAATCATGAATCGAATAATGAATCATGAATCATGAATCATGAATCGAATCATGAATCATGAATCGAATCATGAATCATGAATCATGAATCAAATCATGAATCATGAATCATGAATCGAATCATGAATCATGAATTGAATCATGAATCATGAATCATGAATCGAATCATGAATCATGAATCATGAATCGAATCATGAATCATGAATCATGAATCGAATCATGAATCATGAATTGAATCATGAATCATGAATCATGAATTGAATCATGAATCATGAATCATGAATTGAATCATGAATCATGAATCATGAATCATGAATCGAATCATGAATCATGAATCATGAATCATGAATTGAATCATGAATCATGAATCGAATCATGAATCATGAATCAAGAATCATGAATCGAAACATGAAATATGAATTGAATCATGAATCATGAATCATGAATCATGAATTGAATCATGTATCATAAATCATGAATCGAATAATGAATCATGAATCATGAATCATGAATTAAATCATGAATCATGAATTGAATCATGAATTGAATCATGAATCAAGAATCGAATCATGAATCATGAATTGAATCATGAATCATGAATCATGAATCATAAATTGAATCATAAATCATGAATCATGAATTAAATCATGAATCATGAATCGAATCATGAATCATGAATCATGAATTGAATCATGAATTGAATCATGAATCATGAATCGAATCATGAATCATGAATTGAATCATGAATTGAATCATGAATTGAATCATTAATCATGAATTGAATCATTAATCATGAATTGAATCATGAATTATGAATCATGAATAGAATCATGATTCATGAATCGAATCATGAATCATGAATCATGAATTGAATCATGAATCGAATCATAAATCATGAATTGAATAATGAATTGAATCATGAATCGAATCATGAATCATGAATTAAATAATAAATTGAATCATGAATCATGAATCGAATCATGAATTGAATCAGGAATCATGAATCGAATCATGAATCATGAATTGAATCATGAATCATGAATTGAATCATGAATCATGAATCATGAATTGAATCATGAATCAAGAATCATGAATCGAATCATGAATCATGAATCATAAATCATGAATTGAATCATGAATCATGAATTGAATCATGAATCATGAATTGAATCATGAATCATGAATCAAGATTCATGAATCGAAACATGAATCAGGTATCATGAATCATGAATTGAATCATGAATCATGAATCGAATCATGAATCATGAATCAAGATTCATGAATCGAAACATGAATCATGAATCATGAATCATGAATTGAATCATGAATCATGAATCGAATCATGAATCATGAATCATGAATTGAATCATGAATCATGAATTAATGAATTGAATCATGAATCATGAATCATGAATCGAATCATAAATCATGAATCATGAATTGAATCATGAATCATGAATTAATGAATTGAATCATGAATCATGAATCATGAATCGAATCATGAATCATGAATCATGAATCATGAATCAAATCATGAATCATGAATTGAATCATGAATCATGAATTAAATAATAAATTGAATCATGAATCATGAATCGAATCATGAATTGAATCAGGAATCATGTATTGAATCATGAATCATGAATTGAATCATGAATCATGAATCATGAATTGAATCATGAATCATGAATCATGAATCAAATCATGAATCATGAATCGAATCATGAATCATGAATTGAATCATGAATCATGAATCATGAATTGAATCATGAATCATGAATCATGAATCAAATCATGAATCATGAATCATGAATCGAATCACGAATCATGAATTGAATCATGAATCATGAATCATGAATTGAATCATGAATCATGAATCATGAATTGAATCATGAATCATGAATCATGAATCGAATCATGAATCATGAATCATGAATCATGAATTGAATCATGAATCATGAATCGAATCATAAATCATGAATCATGAATCATGATTCATGAAATGAATCATGAATCATGAATCATGAATTGAATCATGAATCATGAATCAAGAATCATGAATCGAAATATGAATCATGAATTGAATCATGAATCATGAATTGAATCATGAATCATGAATTGAATCATGAATCATGAATCATGAATCGAATAATGAATCATGAATCATGAATCATGAATTGAATCATGAATCATGAATTAAATAATAAATTGAATCATGAATCATGAATCGAATCATGAATTGAATCAGGAATCATGAATTGAATCATGAATCATGAATTGAATCATGAATCATGAATCATGAATCATGAATCGAATCATGAATCATGAATCATGAATCATGAATCAAATCATGAATCATGAATCATGAATCGAATCATGAATCATGAATTGAATCATGAATCATGAATCATGAATTGAATCATGAATCATGAATCATGAATCATGAATTGAATCATGAATCATGAATCATGAATCATGAATCGAATCATGAATCATGAATCATAAATCATGAATTGAATCATGAATCATGAATTGAATCATGAATCATGAATTGAATCATGAATCATGAATCAAGATTCATGAATCGAAACATGAATCATGAATCATGAATCCTGAATTGAATCATGAATCATGAATCGAATCATGAATCATGAATCAAGATTCATGAATCGAAACATGAATCATGAATCATGAATCATGAATTGAATCATGAATCATGAATCGAATCATGAATCATGAATCATGAATTGAATCATGAATCATGAATTAATGAATTGAATCATGAATCATGAATCATGAATCGAATCATGAATCATGAATCATGAATTGAATCATGAATCATGAATTGAATCATGAATCATGAATTAATGAATTGAATCATGAATCATGAATCATGAATCGAATCATGAATCATGAATCATGAATCATGAATCGAATCATGAATCATGAATTGAATCATGAATCATGAATTAAATAATAAATTGAATCATGAATCATGAATCGAATCATGAATTGAATCAGGAATCATGTATTGAATCATGAATCATGAATTGAATCATGAATCATGAATCATGAATTGAATCATGAATCATGAATCATGAATCAAATCATGAATCATGAATCATGAATCGAATCATGAATCATGAATTGAATCATGAATCATGAATCATGAATTGAATCATGAATCATGAATCATGAATAATGAATTGAATCATGAATCATGAATCAAATCATGAATCATGAATCATGAATCGAATCACGAATCATGAATTGAATCATAAATCATGAATCATGAATTGAATCATGAATCATGAATCATGAATTGAATCATGAATCATGAATCATGAATCGAATCATGAATCATGAATCATGAATCATGAATTGAATCATGAATCATGAATCGAATCATAAATCATGAATCATGAATCATGATTCATGAAATGAATCATGAATCATGAATCATGAATTGAATCATGAATCATGAATCAAGAATCATGAATCGAAATATGAATCATGAATTGAATCATGAATCATGAATTGAATCATGAATCATGAATTGAATCATGAATCATGAATCATGAATCGAATAATGAATCATGAATCATGAATCATGAATTGAATCATGAATCATGAATTGAATCATGAATCATGAATTGAATCATGAATTGAATCATGAATCAAGAATCGAATCATGAATCATGAATTGAATCAAGAATCATGAATCATGAATCACAAATTGAATCATAAATCATGAATCATGAATTGAATCATGAATCATGAATCATGAATTGAATCATGAATCGAATCATGAAGCATGAATTGAATCATGAATTGAATCATGAATTGAATCTTTAATCATGAATTGAATCATGAATTGAATCATGAATCATGAATTATGAATCATGAATAGAATCATGAATCATGAATCGAATCATGAATCATGAATTGAATCATGATTTGAATCATAAATCATGAATTGAATAATGAATTGAATCATGAATCATGAATCGAATCATGAATCATGAATTAAATAATAAATTGAATCATGAATCATGAATCGAATCATGAATTGAATAAGGAATCATGAATTGAATCATGAATCATGAATCGAATAATGAATCATGAATCATGAATCATGAATCATGAATCATGAATCGAATCATGAATCATGAATCATGAATCAAATCATGAATCATGAATCATGAATCGAATCATGAATCATGAATTGAATCATGAATCATGAATCATGAATTGAATCATGAATCATGAATCATGAATCGAATCATGTATCATGAATCATGAATCGAATCATGAATCATGAATTGAATCATGAATCATGAATCATGAATTGAATCATGAATCATGAATTGAATCATGAATCATGAATCATGAATCATGAATCGAATCATGAATCATGAATCATGAATCATGAATTGAATCATGAATCATGAATCATGAATCGAATAATGAATCATGAATCATGAATCATGAATTGAATCATGAATCATGAATTAAATAATAAATTGAATCATGAATCATGAATCGAATCATGAATTGAATCAGGAATCATGAATTGAATCATGAATCATGAATTGAATCATGAATCATGAATCATGAATCATGAATCGAATCATGAATCATGAATCATGAATCATGAATCAAATCATGAATCATGAATCATGAATCGAATCATGAATCATGAATTGAATCATGAATTGAATCATGAATTGAATCTTTAATCATGAATTGAATCATGAATTGAATCATGAATCATGAATTAAATAATAAATTGATTCATGAATCATGAATCGAATCATGAATTGAATAAGGAATCATGAATCAAATCATGAATCATGAATCATGAATCGAATAATGAATCATGAATCATGAATCATGAATCAAATCATGAATCATGAATCATGAATCGAATCATGAATCATGAATTGAATCATGAATCATGAATCATGAATCGAATCATGAATCATGAATCATGAATCGAATCATGAATCATGAATCATGAATCGAATCATGAATCATGAATTGAATCATGAATCATGAATCATGAATTGAATCATGAATCATGAATCATGAATTGAATCATGAATCATGAATCATGAATCATGAATCGAATCATGAATCATGAATCATGAATCATGAATTGAATCATGAATCATGAATCGAATCATGAATCATGAATCAAGAATCATGAATCGAAACATGAATCATGAATTGAATCATGAATCAAGAATCATGAATCGAAACATGAATCATGAATTGAATCATGTATCATAAATCATGAATCGAATAATGAATCATGAATCATGAATCATGAATTAAATCATGAATCATGAATTGAATCATGAATTGAATCATGAATCAAGAATCGAATCATGAATCATGAATTGAATCATGAATCATGAATCATGAATCATAAATTGAATCATAAATCATGAATCATGAATTAAATCATGAATCATGAATCGAATCATGAATCATGAATCATGAATTGAATCATGAATTGAATCATGAATCATGAATCGAATCATGAATCATGAATTGAATCATGAATTGAATCATGAATTGAATCATTAATCATGAATTGAATCATGAATTATGAATCATGAATAGAATCATGATTCATGAATCGAATCATGAATCATGAATCATGAATTGAATCATGAATCGAATCATAAATCATGAATTGAATAATGAATTGAATCATGAATCATGAATCGAATCATGAATCATGAATTAAATAATAAATTGAATCATGAATCATGAATCGAATCATGAATTGAATCAGGAATCATGAATTGAATCATGAATCATGAATCGTGAATCGAATCATGAATCATGAATTGAATCATGAATCATGAATCATGAATTGAATCATGAATCATGAATCATGAATTGAATCATGAATCATGAATCATGAATCATGAATCGAATCATGAATCATGAATCATAAATCATGAATTGAATCATGAATCATGAATTGAATCATGAATCATGAATTGAATCATGAATCATGAATCAAGATTCATGAATCGAAACATGAATCATGTATCATGAATCATGAATTGAATCATGAATCATGAATCGAATCATGAATCATGAATCAAGATTCATGAATCGAAACATGAATCATGAATCATGAATCATGAATTGAATCATGAATCATGAATCGAATCATGAATCATGAATCATGAATTGAATCATGAATCATGAATTAATGAATTGAATCATGAATCATGAATCATGAATCGAATCATAAATCATGAATCATGAATTGAATCATGAATCATGAATTAATGAATTGAATCATGAATCATGAATCATGAATCGAATCATGAATCATGAATCATGAATCATGAATCGAATCATGAATTGAATCAGGAATCATGTATTGAATCATGAATCATGAATTGAATCATGAATCATGAATCATGAATTGAATCATGAATCATGAATCATGAATCAAATCATGAATCATGAATCATGAATCGAATCATGAATCATGAATTGAATCATGAATCATGAATCATGAATCATGAATTGAATCATGAATCATGAATCATGAATCAAATCATGAATCATGAATCATGAATCGAATCACGAATCATGAATTGAATCATGAATCATGAATCATGAATTGAATCATGAATCATGAATCATGAATTGAATCATGAATCATGAATCATGAATCGAATCATGAATCATGAATCATGAATCATGAATTGAATCATGAATCATGAATCGAATCATAAATCATGAATCATGAATCATGATTCATGAAATGAATCATGAATCATGAATCATGAATTGAATCATGAATCATGAATCAAGAATCATGAATCGAAATATGAATCATGAATTGAATCATGAATCATGAATTGAATCATGAATCATGAATTGAATCATGAATCATGAATCATGAATCGAATAATGAATCATGAATCATGAATCATGAATTGAATCATGAATCATGAATTAAATAATAAATTGAATCATGAATCATGAATCGAATCATGAATTGAATCAGGAATCATGAATTGAATCATGAATCATGAATTGAATCATGAATCATGAATCATGAATCATGAATCGAATCATGAATCATGAATCATGAATCATGAATCAAATCATGAATCATGAATCATGAATCGAATCATGAATCATGAATTGAATCATGAATCATGAATCATGAATTGAATCATGAATCATGAATCATGAATCATGAATTGAATCATGAATCATGAATCATGAATCATGAATCGAATCATGAATCATGAATCATAAATCATGAATTGAATCATGAATCATGAATTGAATCATGAATCATGAATTGAATCATGAATCATGAATCAAGATTCATGAATCGAAACATGAATCATGAATCATGAATCATGAATTGAATCATAAATCATGAATCGAATCATGAATCATGAATCAAGATTCATGAATCGAAACATGAATCATGAATCATGAATCATGAATTGAATCATGAATCATGAATCGAATCATGAATCATGAATCATGAATTGACTCATGAATCATGAATTAATGAATTGAATCATGAATCATGAATCATGAATCGAATCATGAATCATGAATCATGAATTGAATCATGAATCATGAATTAATGAATTGAATCATGAATCATGAATCATGAATCGAATCATGAATCATGAATCATGAATCATGAATCGAATCATGAATCATGAATTGAATCATGAATCATGAATTAAATAATAAATTGAATCATGAATCATGAATCGAATCATGAATTGAATCAGGAATCATGTATTGAATCATGAATCATGAATTGAATCATGAATCATGAATCATGAATTGAATCATGAATCATGAATCATGAATCAAATCATGAATCATGAATCATGAATCGAATCATGAATCATGAATTGAATCATGAATCATGAATCATGAATTGAATCATGAATCATGAATCATGAATCATGAATTGAATCATGAATCATGAATCATGAATCAAATCATGAATCATGAATCATGAATCGAATCACGAATCATGAATTGAATCATGAATCATGAATCATGAATTGAATCATGAATCATGAATCATGAATTGAATCATGAATCATGAATCATGAATCGAATCATGAATCATGAATCATGAATCATGAATTGAATCATGAATCATGAATCGAATCATAAATCATGAATCATGAATCATGATTCATGAAATGAATCATGAATCATGAATCATGAATTGAATCATGAATCATGAATCAAGAATCATGAATCGAAATATGAATCATGAATTGAATCATGAATCATGAATTGAATCATGAATCATGAATTGAATCATGAATCATGAATCATGAATCGAATAATGAATCATGAATCATGAATCATGAATTGAATCATGAATCATGAATTGAATCATGAATCATGAATTGAATCATGAATTGAATCATGAATCAAGAATCGAATCATGAATCATGAATTGAATCAAGAATCATGAATCATGAATCATAAATTGAATCATAAATCATGAATCATGAATTGAATCATGAATCATGAATCATGAATTGAATCATGAATCGAATCATGAAGCATGAATTGAATCATGAATTGAATCATGAATTGAATCTTTAATCATGAATTGAATCATGAATTGAATCATGAATCATGAATTATGAATCATGAATAGAATCATGAATCATGAATCGAATCATGAATCATGAATTGAATCATGATTTGAATCATAAATCATGAATTGAATAATGAATTGAATCATGAATCATGAATCGAATCATGAATCATGAATTAAATAATAAATTGAATCATGAATCATGAATCGAATCATGAATTGAATAAGGAATCATGAATTGAATCATGAATCATGAATCATGAATCGAATAATGAATCATGAATCATGAATCATGAATCGAATAATGAATCATGAATCATGAATCATGAATCATGAATCATGAATCATGAATCGAATCATGAATCATGAATCATGAATCAAATCATGAATCATGAATCATGAATTGAATCATGAATCATGAATTGAATCATGAATCATGAATCATGAATTGAATCATGAATCATGAATCATGAATCGAATCATGTATCATGAATCATGAATCGAATCATGAATCATGAATTGAATCATGAATCATGAATCATGAATTGAATCATGAATCATGAATCATGAATTGAATCATGAATCATGAATCATGAATCATGAATCGAATCATGAATCATGAATCATGAATCATGAATTGAATCATGAATCATGAATCGAATCATGAATCATGAATCAAGAATCATGAATCGAAACATGAATCATGAATTGAATCATGAATCATGAATTGAATCATGAATCATGAATCATGAATCGAATAATGAATCATGAATCATGAATCATGAATCATAAATTGAATCATAAATCATGAATCATGAATTAAATCATGAATCATGAATTGAATCATGAATCAAGAATCGAATCATGAATCATGAATTGAATCATGAATCATGAATCATGAATCATAAATTGAATCATAAATCATGAATCATGAATTAAATCATGAATCATGAATCGAATCATGAATCATGAATCATGAATTGAATCATGAATTGAATCATGAATCATGAATCGAATCATGAATCATGAATTGAATCATGAATTGAATCATGAATTGAATCATTAATCATGAATTGAATCATGAATTATGAATCATGAATAGAATCATTAATCATGAATCGAATCATGAATCATGAATCATGAATTGAATCATGAATTGAATCATAAATCATGAATTGAATAATGAATTGAATCATGAATCATGAATCGAATCATGAATCATGAATTAAATATTAAATTGAATCATGAATCATGAATTGAATCATGAATTGAATCAGGAATCATGAATTGAATCATGAATCATGAATTGAATCATGAATCATGAATCATGAATCATGAATCGAATCATGAATCATGAATCATGAATCAAATCATGAATCATGAATCATGAATCGAATCATGAATCAAGAATTGAATCATGAATCATGAATCATGAATTGAATCATGAATCATGAATCATGAATTGAATCATGAATCATGAATCATGAATCATGAATCGAATCATGAATCATGAATCATAAATCATGAATTGAATCATGAATCATGAATTGAATCATGAATCATGAATTGAATCATGAATCATGAATCAAGATTCATGAATCGAAACATGAATCATGATTCATGAATCATGAATTGAATCATGAATCATAAATCAAGATTCATGAATCGAAACATGAATCATGAATCATGAATCATGAATTGAATCATGAATCATGAATTAATGAATTGAATCATGAATCATGAATCATGAATCGAATCATGAATCATGAATCATGAATTGAATCATGAATCATGAATTAATGAATTGAATCATGAATCATGAATCGAATCATGAATCATGAATTGAATCATGAATCATGAATCGAATCATGAATCATGAATCGAATCATGAATCATGAATTAAATAATAAATTGAATCATGAATCATGAATCGAATCATGAATTGAATCAGGAATCATGTATTGAATCATGAATCATGAATTGAATCATGAATCATGAATTATGAATCATGAATCGAATCATGAATCATGAATCATGAATCAAATCATGAATCATGAATCATGAATCGAATCATGAATCATGAATTGAATCATGAATCATGAATTGAATCATGAATCATGAATCATGAATTGAATCATGAATCATGAATCATGAATTGAATCATGAATCATGAATCATGAATTGAATCATGAATCATGAATCATGAATCAAATCATGAATCATGAATCATGAATGGAATCACGAATCATGAATTGAATCATGAATCATGAATTGAATCATGAATCATGAATCATGAATTGAATCATGAATCATGAATCGAATCATGAATCATGAATCATGAATCATGAATTGAATCATGAATCATGAATCGAATCATGAATCATGAATTGAATCATGAGTTGAATCATGAATCATAAATTGAATCATGAATCATGAATCGAATCATAAATCATGAATCATGAATCATGATTCATGAAATGAATCATGAATCATGAATCATGAATTGAATCATGAATCATGAATCAAGAATCATGAATCGAAACATGAATCATGAATTGAATCATGAATCATGAATTGAATCATGAATCATGAATCATGAATCGAATAATGAATCATGAATCATGAATCATGAATTGAATCATGAATCATGAATCATGAATTGAATCATGAATCAAGAATCGAATCATGAATCATAAATTGAATCATAAATCATGAATCATGAATTAAATCATGAATCATGAATCGAATCATGAATCATGAATTGAATCATGAATTGAATCATGAATCATGAATCGAATCATGAATCATGAATTGAATCATGAATTGAATCATGAATTGAATCATTAATCATGAATTGAATCATGAATTATGAATCATGAATAGAATCATGAATCATGAATCGAATCATGAATCATGAATCATGAATTGAATCATGAATCGAATCATAAATCATGAATTGAATAATGAATTGAATCATGAATCATGAATCGAATCATGAATCATGAATTAAATATTAAATTGAATCATGAATCATGAATTGAATCATGAATTGAATCAGGAATCATGAATTGAATCATGAATCATGAATTGAATCATGAATCATGAATCATGAATCATGAATCGAATCATGAATCATGAATCATGAATCAAATCATGAATCATGAATTGAATCATGAATCAGGAATCATGAATCATGAATCGAATCATGAATCATGAATCATGAATCAAATCATGAATCATGAATCATGAATCGAATCATGAATCAAGAATTGAATCATGAATCATGAATCATGAATTGAATCATGAATCATGAATCATGAATTGAATCATGAATCATGAATCATGAATCATGAATCGAATCATGAATCATGAATCATAAATCATGAATTGAATCATGAATCATGAATCATGAATCAAGATTCATGAATCGAAACATGAATCATGATTCATGAATCATGAATTGAATCATGAATCATGAATCAAGATTCATGAATCGAAACATGAATCATGAATCATGAATCATGAATTGAATCATGAATCATGAATCGAATCATGAATCATGAATCATGAATTGAATCATGAATTATGAATTAATGAATTGAATCATGAATCATGAATCATGAATCGAATCATGAATCATGAATCATGAATTGAATCATGAATCATGAATTAATGAATTGAATCATGAATCATGAATCGAATCATGAATCATGAATCATGAATTGAATCATGAATCATGAATCGAATCATGAATCATGAATCGAATCATGAATCATGAATTAAATAATAAATTGAATCATGAATCATGAATCAAATCATGAATTGAATCAGGAATCATGTATTGAATCATGAATCATGAATTGAATCATGAATCATGAATTATTAATCATGAATCGAATAATGAATCATGAATCATGAATCAAATCATGAATCATGAATCATGAATCGAATCATGAATCATGAATTGAATCATGAATCATGAATCATGAATTGAATCATGAATCATGAATCATGAATCATGAATTGAATCATGAATCATGAATCATGAATCAAATCATGAATCATGAATCATGAATCGAATCACGAATCATGAATTGAATCATGAATCATGAATCATGAATTGAATCATGAATCATGAATCATTAATTGAATCATGAATCATGAATCATGAATCGAATCATGAATCATGAATCATGATTCATGAATTGAATCATGAATCATGAATCGAATCATGAATCATGAATTGAATCATGAGTTGAATCATGAATCATAAATTGAATCATGAATCATGAATCGAATCATAAATCATGAATCATGAATCATGATTCATGAAATGAATCATGAATCATGAATCATGAATTGAATCATGAATCATGAATCAAGAATCATGAATCGAAACATGAATCATGAATTGAATCATGAATCATGAATTGAATCATGAATCATGAATCATGTATCGAATAATGAATCATGAATCATGAATCATGAATTGAATCATGAATCATGAATTGAATCATGAATCATGAATTGAATCATGAATCATGAATTGAATCATGAATTGAATCATGAATCATGAATTGAATCATGAATTGAATCATGAATTGAATCTTTAATCATGAATTGAATCATGAATTGAATCATGAATCATGAATCATGAATTGAATCAAGAATCATGAATCATGAATCATAAATTGAATCATAAATCATGAATCATGAATTGAATCATGAATCATGAATCGAATCATGAATCATGAATTGAATCATGAATTGAATCATGAATTGAATCTTTAATCATGAATTGAATCATGAATTGAATCATGAATCATGAATTATGAATCATGAATAGAATCATGAATCATGAATCGAATCATGAATCATGAATTGAATCATGAATCAAATCATAAATCATGAATTGAATAATGAATTGAATCATGAATCATGAATCGAATCATGAATCATGAATTAAATAATAAATTGAATCATGAATCATGAATCGAATCATGAATCATGAATTAAATAATAAATTGAATCATGAATCATGAATCATGAATCGAATAATGAATCATGAATCACGAATCATGAATCGAATCATGAATCATGAATCATGAATCGAATCATGAATCATGAATCATGAATCAAATCATGAATCATGAATCATGAATCGAATCATGAATCATGAATTGAATCATGAATCATGAATCATGAATTGAATCATGAATCATGAATCATGAATCGAATCATGAATCATGAATCATGAATCGAATCATGAATCATGAATTGAATCATGAATCATGAATCATGAATTGAATCATGAATCATGAATTGAATCATGAATCATGAATCATGAATTGAATCATGAATCATGAATTGAATCATGAATCATGAATCATGAATCGAATAATGAATCATGAATCATGAATCATGAATTGAATCATGAATCATGAATCATGAATTGAATCATGAATCATAATTCATGAATCATGAATCGAATCATGAATCATGAATCATGAATCATGAATTGAATCATGAATCATGAATCGAATCATGAATCATGAATCAAGAATCATGAATCGAAACATGAATCATGAATTGAATCATGAATCATGAATTGAATCATGAATCATGAATCATGAATCGAATAATGAATCATGAATCATGAATCATGAATCATAAATTGAATCATAAATCATGAATCATGAATTAAATCATGAATCATGAATTAAATCATGAATCATGAATTGAATCATGAATCAAGAATCGAATCATGAATCATGAATTGAATCATGAATCATGAATCATGAATCATAAATTGAATCATAAATCATGAATCATGAATTAAATCATGAATCATGAATTAAATATTAAATTGAATCATGAATCATGAATTGAATCATGAATTGAATCAGGAATCATGAATTGAATCATGAATCATGAATTGAATCATGAATCATGAATCATGAATCATGAATCGAATCATGAATCATGAATCAAATCATGAATCATGAATTGAATCATGAATCAGGAATCATGAATCATGAATCGAATCATGAATCATGAATCATGAATCAAATCATGAATCATGAATCATGAATCGAATCATGAATCAAGAATTGAATCATGAATCATGAATCATGAATTGAATCATGAATCATGAATCATGAATTGAATCATGAATCATGAATCATGAATCATGAATCGAATCATGAATCATGAATCATAAATCATGAATTGAATCATGAATCATGAATCATGAATCAAGATTCATGAATCGAAACATGAATCATGATTCATGAATCATGAATTGAATCATGAATCATGAATCAAGATTCATGAATCGAAACATGAATCATGAATCATGAATCATGAATTGAATCATGAATCATGAATCGAATCATGAATCATGAATCATGAATTGAATCATGAATTATGAATTAATGAATTGAATCATGAATCATGAATCATGAATCGAATCATGAATCATGAATCATGAATTGAATCATGAATCATGAATTAATGAATTGAATCATGAATCATGAATCGAATCATGAATCATGAATCATGAATTGAATCATGAATCATGAATCGAATCATGAATCATGAATCGAATCATGAATCATGAATTAAATAATAAATTGAATCATGAATCATGAATCAAATCATGAATTGAATCAGGAATCATGTATTGAATCATGAATCATGAATTGAATCATGAATCATGAATTATTAATCATGAATCGAATAATGAATCATGAATCATGAATCAAATCATGAATCATGAATCATGAATCGAATCATGAATCATGAATTGAATCATGAATCATGAATCATGAATTGAATCATGAATCATGAATCATGAATCATGAATTGAATCATGAATCATGAATCATGAATCAAATCATGAATCATGAATCATGAATCGAATCACGAATCATGAATTGAATCATGAATCATGAATCATGAATTGAATCATGAATCATGAATCATTAATTGAATCATGAATCATGAATCATGAATCGAATCATGAATCATGAATCATGATTCATGAATTGAATCATGAATCATGAATCGAATCATGAATCATGAATTGAATCATGAGTTGAATCATGAATCATAAATTGAATCATGAATCATGAATCGAATCATAAATCATGAATCATGAATCATGATTCATGAAATGAATCATGAATCATGAATCATGAATTGAATCATGAATCATGAATCAAGAATCATGAATCGAAACATGAATCATGAATTGAATCATGAATCATGAATTGAATCATGAATCATGAATCATGTATCGAATAATGAATCATGAATCATGAATCATGAATTGAATCATGAATCATGAATTGAATCATGAATCATGAATTGAATCATGAATCATGAATTGAATCATGAATTGAATCATGAATCATGAATTGAATCATGAATTGAATCATGAATTGAATCTTTAATCATGAATTGAATCATGAATTGAATCATGAATCATGAATCATGAATTGAATCAAGAATCATGAATCATGAATCATAAATTGAATCATAAATCATGAATCATGAATTGAATCATGAATCGAATCATGAATCATGAATTGAATCATGAATTGAATCATGAATTGAATCTTTAATCATGAATTGAATCATGAATTGAATCATGAATCATGAATTATGAATCATGAATAGAATCATGAATCATGAATCGAATCATGAATCATGAATTGAATCATGAATCAAATCATAAATCATGAATTGAATAATGAATTGAATCATGAATCATGAATCGAATCATGAATCATGAATTAAATAATAAATTGAATCATGAATCATGAATCGAATCATGAATTGAATAAGGAATCATGAATTCAATCATGAATCATGAATCATGAATCGAATAATGAATCATGAATCACGAATCATGAATCGAATCATGAATCATGAATCATGAATCGAATCATGAATCATGAATCATGAATCAAATCATGAATCATGAATCATGAATCGAATCATGAATCATGAATTGAATCATGAATCATGAATCATGAATTGAATCATGAATCATGAATCATGAATCGAATCATGAATCATGAATCATGAATCGAATCATGAATCATGAATTGAATCATGAATCATGAATCATGAATTGAATCATGAATCATGAATTGAATCATGAATCATGAATCATGAATTGAATCATGAATCATGAATTGAATCATGAATCATGAATCATGAATCGAATAATGAATCATGAATCATGAATCATGAATTGAATCATGAATCATGAATTGAATCATGAATCATAATTCATGAATCATGAATCGAATCATGAATCATGAATCATGAATCATGAATTGAATCATGAATCATGAATCGAATCATGAATCATGAATCAAGAATCATGAATCGAAACATGAATCATGAATTGAATCATGAATCATGAATTGAATCATGAATCATGAATCATGAATCGAATAATGAATCATGAATCATGAATCATGAATCATAAATTGAATCATAAATCATGAATCATGAATTAAATCATGAATCATGAATTAAATCATGAATCATGAATTGAATCATGAATCAAGAATCGAATCATGAATCATGAATTGAATCATGAATCATGAATCATGAATCATAAATTGAATCATAAATCATGAATCATGAATTAAATCATGAATCATGAATCGAATCATGAATCATGAATTGAATCATGAATCATGAATCGAATCATGAATCATGAATTGAATCATGAATTGAATCATGAATTGAATCATTAATCATGAATTGAATCATGAATTATGAATCATGAATAGAATCATGAATCATGAATCGAATCATGAATCATGAATCATGAATTGAATCATGAATCGAATCATAAATCATGAATTGAATAATGAATTGAATCATGAATCATGAATCGAATCATGAATCATGAATTAAATATTAAATTGAATCATGAATCATGAATTGAATTATGAATTGAATCAGGAATCATGAATTGAATCATGAATCATGAATCGAATCATGAATCATGAATCATGAATCAAATCATGAATCATGAATTGAATCATGAATCATGAATCATGAATCATGAATCGAATCATGAATCATGAATCATGAATCAAATCATGAATCATGAATCATGAATCGAATCATGAATCAAGAATTGAATCATGAATCATGAATCATGAATTGAATCATGAATCATGAATCATGAATTGAATCATGAATCATGAATCATGAATCATGAATCGAATCATGAATCATGAATCATAAATCATGAATTGAATCATGAATCATGAATTGAATCATGAATCATGAATTGAATCATGAATCATGAATCAAGATTCATGAATCGAAACATGAATCATGATTCATGAATCATGAATTGAATCATGAATCATGAATCAAGATTCATGAATCGAAACATGAATCATGAATCATGAATCATGAATTGAATCATGAATCATGAATCGAATCATGAATCATGAATCATGAATTGAATCATGAATTATGAATTAATGAATTGAATCATGAATCATGAATCATGAATCGAATCATGAATCATGAATCATGAATTGAATCATGAATCATGAATTAATGAATTGAATCATGAATCATGAATCGAATCATGAATCATGAATCATGAATTGAATCATGAATCATGAATCGAATCATGAATCATGAATCGAATCATGAATCATGAATTAAATAATAAATTGAATCATGAATCATGAATCGAATCATGAATTGAATCAGGAATCATGTATTGAATCATGAATCATGAATTGAATCATGAATCATGAATTATTAATCATGAATCGAATAATGAATCATGAATCATGAATCAAATCATGAATCATGAATCATGAATCGAATCATGAATCATGAATCATGAATCAAATCATGAATCATGAATCATGAATCGAATCATGAATCATGAATTGAATCATGAATCATGAATCATGAATTGAATCATGAATCATGAATCATGAATCATGAATCATGAATTGAATCATGAATCATGAATCATGAATCAAATCATGAATCATGAATCATGAATCGAATCACGAATCATGAATTGAATCATGAATCATGAATCATGAATTGAATCATGAATCATGAATCATTAATTGAATCATGAATCATGAATCATGAATCGAATCATGAATCATGAATCATGAATCATGAATTGAATCATGAATCATGAATCGAATCATGAATCATGAATTGAATCATGAGTTGAATCATGAGTTGAATCATGAATCATAAATTGAATCATGAATCATGAATCGAATCATAAATCATGAATCATGAATCATGATTCATGAAATGAATCATGAATCATGAATCATGAATTGAATCATGAATCATGAATCAAGAATCATGAATCGAAACATGAATCATGAATTGAATCATGAATCATGAATTGAATCATGAATTGAATCATGAATTGAATCATGAATCATGAATTGAATCATGAATTGAATCATGAATCATGAATTGAATCATGAATTGAATCATGAATTGAATCTTTAATCATGAATTGAATCATGAATTGAATCATGAATCATGAATCATGAATTGAATCAAGAATCATGAATCATGAATCATAAATTGAATCATAAATCATGAATCATGAATTGAATCATGAATCATGAATCGAATCATGAATCATGAATCATGAATTGAATCATGAATTGAATCATGAATTGAATCTTTAATCATGAATTGAATCATGAATTGAATCATGAATCATGAATTATGAATCATGAATAGAATCATGAATCATGAATCGAATCATGAATCATGAATTGAATCATGAATCAAATCATAAATCATGAATTGAATAATGAATTGAATCATGAATCATGAATCAAATCATGAATCATGAATTAAATAATAAATTGAATCATGAATCATGAATCGAATCATGAATTGAATAAGGAATCATGAATTGAATCATGAATCATGAATCATGAATCGAATAATGAATCATGAATCATGAATCATAAATCGAATCATGAATCATGAATCATGAATCAAATCATGAATCATGAATCATGAATCAAATCATGAATCATGAATCATGAATCGAATCATGAATCATGAATTGAATCATGAATCATGAATCATGAATTGAATCATGAATCATGAATCATGAATCGAATCATGAATCATGAATCATGAATCGAATCATGAATCATGAATTGAATCATGAATCATGAATCATGAATTGAATCATGAATCATGAATCATGAATTGAATCATGAATCATGAATCATGAATCATGAATCGAATCATGAATCATGAATCAAGAATCATGAATCGAAACATGAATCATGAATTGAATCATGAATCATGAATCATGAATCATGAATCATGAATTGAATCATGAATCATGAATCATGAATCGAATAATGAATCATGAATCATGAATCATGAATTGAATCATGAATCATGAATTAAATCATGAATCATGAATTGAATCATGAATTGAATCATGAATCAAGAATCGAATCATGAATCATGAATTGAATCATGAATCATGAATCATGAATCATAAATTGAATCATAAATCATGAATCATGAATTAAATCATGAATCATGAATCGAATCATGAATCATGAATCATGAATTGAATCATGAATTGAATCATGAATCATGAATCGAATCATGAATCATGAATTGAATCATGAATTGAATCATGAATTGAATCATTAATCATGAATTGAATCATGAATTATGAATCATGAATAGAATCATGAATCATGAATCGAATCATGAATCATGAATCATGAATTGAATCATGAATCGAATCATAAATCATGAATTGAATAATGAATTGAATCATGAATCATGAATCGAATCATGAATCATAATTCATGAATCATGAATCAAATCATGAATCATGAATCATGAATCGAATCATGAATCATGAATTGAATCATGAATCATGAATCATGAATTGAATCATGAATCATGAATCATGAATCGAATCATGAATTGAATCAGGAATCATGAATTGAATCATGAATCATGAATTGAATCATGAATCATGAATCATGAATCGAATCATGAATCATAATTCATGAATCATGAATCAAATCATGAATCATGAATCATGAATCGAATCATGAATCATGAATTGAATCATGAATCATGAATCATGAATTGAATCATGAATCATGAATCGAATCATGAATCATGAATCATAAATCATGAATTGAATCATGAATCATGAATTGAATCATGAATCATGAATTGAATCATGAATCCTGAATCAAGATTCATGAATCGAAACATGAATCATGAATCATAAATCATGAATTGAATCATGAATCATGAATCGAATCATGAATCATGAATCAAGATTCATGAATCGAAACATGAATCATGAATCATGAATCATGAATTGAATCATGAATCATGAATCAAATCATGAATCATGAATCATGAATCATGAATTGAATCATGAATCATGAATTAATGAATTGAATCATGAATCATAAATCATGAATCGAATCATGAATCATGAATCATGAATCATGAATTAATGAATTGAATCATGAATCATGAATCATGAATCGAATCATGAATCATGAATCATGAATTGAATCATGAATCATGAATCGAATCATGAATCATGAATTGAATCATGAATCATGAATCATGAATTGAATCATGAATCATGAATTAATTAATTGAATCATGAATCAATAATCATTAATCGAATCATGAATCATGAATCATGAATTGAATCATGAATCATGAATCAAATCATGAATCATGAATTGAAACATTAATTGAATCATGTATCATGAATTGAATCAGGAATCGAATCATGAATTGAATTATGAATCATGAAATGAATCATGAGTCATGAATAATGAATTAAATCATGAATCATGAATCATGAATCATGAATCATGAATTGAATCATGAATCATGAATCATGAATCATGAATTGAATCATGAATCATTAATCATGAATCATGAATTGAATCATGAATCATGAATCATGAATCGAATCATGAATCATGAATCGAATCATGAATCATGAATTGAATCATGAGTTGAATCATGAATCATAAATTGAATCATGAATCATGAATCATGAATCATGAATTGAATCATGAATCATGAATTGTATCATGAATCATGAATCATGAATTGAATCATGAATCATGAATCATGAATTGAATCATGAATCATGAATTATGAATCATGAATCGAATCATGAATCATGAATTGAATCATAAATCATGAATCATGAATTGAATCATGACTCATGAATCATGAATTGAATCATGAATCATGAATCGAATCATGAATCATGAATCAAGAATCATGAATCGAAACATGAATCATGAATTGAATCATGAATCATGAATCATGAATCATGAATCATGAATCATGAATCGAATCATGAATCATGAATCGAATCATGAATCATGAATCATGAATTGAATCATGAATCATGAATTAATGAATTGAATCATGAATCATGAATCATGAATCGAATCATGAATCATGAATCATGAATTGAATCATGAATCATGAATCGAATCATGAATCATGAATTGAATCATGAATCATGAATCATGAATTGAATCATGAATCATGAATTAATGAATTGAATCATGAATCATGAATCATGAATCAAATCATGAATCATGAATTGAATCATGAATCATGAATCGAATCATGAATCATGAATTGAAACATTAATTGAATCATGTATGATGAATTGAATCAGGAATCGAATCATGAATTGAATTATGAATCATGAAATGAATCATGAGTCATGAATAATGAATTAAATCATGAATCATGAATCATGAATCATGAATTGAATCATGAATCATGAATCGAATCATGAATCGAATCATGAATCATAAATTGAATCATGAATCATGAATCATGAATCATGAATTGAATCATGAATCATGAATCATGAATCATGAATCGAATCATGAATCATGAATCGAATCATGAATCATGAATTGAATCATGAATCATGAATCATGAATTGAATCATGAATCATGAATCATGAATTGAATCATGAATCATGAATCATGAATTGAATCATGAATCATGAATTGAATCATGAATCATGAATCATGAATCGAATAATGAATCATGAATCATGAATCATGAATTGAATCATGAATCATGAATTAAATCATGAATCATGAATTGAATCATGAATTGAATCATGAATCAAGAATCGAATCATGAATCATGAATTGAATCATGAATCATGAATCATGAATCATAAATTGAATCATAAATCATGAATCATGAATTAAATCATGAATCATGAATCGAATCATGAATCATGAATCATGAATTGAATCATGAATTGAATCATGAATCATGAATCGAATCATGAATCATGAATTGAATCATGAATTGAATCATGAATTGAATCATTAATCATGAATTGAATCATGAATTATGAATCATGAATAGAATCATGAATCATGAATCGAATCATGAATCATGAATCATGAATTGAATCATGAATCGAATCATAAATCATGAATTGAATAATGAATTGAATCATGAATCATGAATCGAATCATGAATCATGAATTAAATAATAAATTGAATCATGAATCATGAATCGAATCATGAATTGAATCAGGAATCATGAATTGAATCATGAATCATGAATTGAATCATGAATCATGAATCATGAATCGAATCATGAATCATAATTCATGAATCATGAATCAAATCATGAATCATGAATCATGAATCGAATCATGAATCATGAATTGAATCATGAATCATGAATCATGAATTGAATCATGAATCATGAATCATGAATTGAATCATGAATCATGAATCGAATCATGAATCATGAATCATAAATCATGAATTGAATCATGAATCATGAATTGAATCATGAATCATGAATTGAATCATGAATCCTGAATCAAGATTCATGAATCGAAACATGAATCATGAATCATGAATCATGAATTGAATCATGAATCATGAATCGAATCATGAATCATGAATCAAGATTCATGAATCGAAACATGAATCATGAATCATGAATCATGAATTGAATCATGAATCATGAATCAAATCATGAATCATGAATCATGAATCATGAATTGAATCATGAATCATGAATTAATGAATTGAATCATGAATCATAAATCATGAATCGAATCATGAATCATGAATCATGAATCATGAATTAATGAATTGAATCATGAATCATGAATCATGAATCGAATCATGAATCATGAATCATGAATTGAATCATGAATCATGAATCGAATCATGAATCATGAATTGAATCATGAATCATGAATCATGAATTGAATCATGAATCATGAATTAATTAATTGAATCATGAATCAATAATCATTAATCGAATCATGAATCATGAATCATGAATTGAATCATGAATCATGAATCGAATCATGAATCATGAATTGAAACATTAATTGAATCATGTATCATGAATTGAATCAGGAATCGAATCATGAATTGAATTATGAATCATGAAATGAATCATGAGTCATGAATAATGAATTAAATCATGAATCATGAATCATGAATCATGAATCATGAATTGAATCATGAATCATTAATCATGAATCATGAATTGAATCATGAATCATGAATCATGAATCGAATCATGAATCATGAATCGAATCATGAATCATGAATTGAATCATGAGTTGAATCATGAATCATAAATTGAATCATGAATCATGAATCATGAATTGAATCATGAATCATGAATTGTATCATGAATCATGAATCATGAATTGAATCATGAATCATGAATCATGAATTGAATCATGAATCATGAATTATGAATCATGAATCGAATCATGAATCATGAATTGAATCATAAATCATGAATCATGAATTGAATCATGAATCATGAATCATGAATCATGAATCGAATCATGAATCATGACTCATGAATCATGAATTGAATCATGAATCATGAATCGAATCATGAATCATGAATCAAGAATCATGAATCGAAACATGAATCATGAATTGAATCATGAATCATGAATCATGAATCATGAATCATGAATCATGAATCGAATCATGAATCATGAATCGAATCATGAATCATGAATCATGAATTGAATCATGAATCATGAATTAATGAATTGAATCATGAATCATGAATCATGAATCGAATCATGAATCATGAATCATGAATTGAATCATGAATCATGAATCGAATCATGAATCATGAATTGAATCATGAATCATGAATCATGAATTGAATCATGAATCATGAATTAATGAATTGAATCATGAATCATGAATCATGAATCAAATCATGAATCATGAATCATGAATTGAATCATGAATCATGAATCGAATCATGAATCATGAATTGAAACATTAATTGAATCATGTATGATGAATTGAATCAGGAATCGAATCATGAATTGAATTATGAATCATGAAATGAATCATGAGTCATGAATAATGAATTAAATCATGAATCATGAATCATGAATCATGAATTGAATCATGAATCATGAATCGAATCATGAATCGAATCATGAATCATAAATTGAATCATGAATCATGAATCATGAATCATGAATTGAATCATGAATCATGAATCATGAATCATGAATCGAATCATGAATCATGAATCGAATCATGAATCATGAATTGAATCATGAATCATGAATCATGAATTGAATCATGAATCATGAATCATGAATTGAATCATGAATCATGAATCATGAATTGAATCATGAATCATGAATTGAATCATGAATCATGAATTGAATCATGAATCATGAATCGAATCATGAATCATGAATCATGAATTGAATCATGAATCATGAATTGAATCATGAATCATGAATCATGAATTGAATCATGAATCATGAATCGAATCATGAATCATGAATTGAATCATGAATCATGAATCATGAATCGAATCATGAATCATGAATCATGAATCATGAATTAATGAATTGAATCATGAATCATGAATCATGAATCGAATCATGAATCATGAATCATGAATTGAATCATGAATCATGAATCGAATCATGAATCATGAATTGAATCATGAATCATGAATCATGAATTGAATCATGAATCATGAATTAATTAATTGAATCATGAATCATGAATCATTAATCGAATCATGAATCATGAATCATGAATTGAATCATGAATCATGAATCGAATCATGAATCATGAATTGAAACATTAATTGAATCATGTATCATGAATTGAATCAGGAATCGAATCATGAATTGAATTATGAATCATGAAATGAATCATGAGTCATGAATAATGAATTAAATCATGAATCATGAATCATGAATCATCAATCATGAATTGAATCATGAATCATGAATTGAATCATGAATTGAATCATGAATTGAATCATTAATCATGAATTGAATCATGAATTATGAATCATGAATAGAATCATGAATCATGAATCGAATCATGAATCATGAATCATGAATTGAATCATGAATCGAATCATAAATCATGAATTGAATAATGAATTGAATCATGAATCATGAATCGAATCATGAATCATGAATTAAATAATAAATTGAATCATGAATCATGAATCGAATCATGAATTGAATCAGGAATCATGAATTGAATCATGAATCATGAATTGAATCATGAATCATGAATTGAATCATGAATCATGAATCATGAATCATGAATCGAATCATGAATCATGAATCATGAATCAAATCATGAATCATGAATCATGAATCGAATCATGAATCATGAATTAAATCATGAATCATGAATCATGAATTGAATCATGAATCATGAATCATGAATTGAATCATGAATCATGAATCATGAATTGAATCATGAATCATGAATCATGAATCGAATCATGAATCATGAATCATGAATCATGAATTGAATCATGAATCATGAATCGAATCATGAATCATGAATCAAGAATCATGAATCGAAACATGAATCATGAATTGAATCATGAATCATGAATCATGAATCATGAATTGAATCATGAATCATGAATCATGAATCGAATAATGAATCATGAATTAAATCATGAATCATGAATTGAATCATGAATTGAATCATGAATCGAGAATCGAATCATGAATTGAATCATGAATCATGAATCATGAATCATAAATTGAATCATAAATCATGAATCATGAATTAAATCATGAATCATGAATCGAATCATGAATCATGAATCATGAATTGAATCATGAATTGAATCATGAATCATGAATCGAATCATGAATCATGAATTGAATCATGAATTGAATCATTAATCATGAATTGAATCATGAATTATGAATCATGAATCGAATCATGAATCATGAATCATGAATTGAATCATGAATCGAATCATAAATCATGAATTGAATCATGAATCGAATCATGAATCATGAATTAAATAATAAATTGAATCATGAATCATGAATCGAATCATGAATTGAATCAGGAATCATGAATTGAATCATGAATCATGAATTGAATCATGAATCATGAATCATGAATCGAATCATGAATCATGAATCATGAATCAAATCATGAATCATGAATCATGAATCGAATCATGAATCATGAATTGAATCATGAATCATGAATCATGAATTGAATCATGAATCATGAATCATGAATTGAATCATGAATCATGAATCATGAATCGAATCATGAATCATGAATCATAAATCATGAATTGAATCATGAATCATGAATTGAATCATGAATCATGAATTGAATCATGAATCCTGAATCAAGATTCATGAATCGAAACATGAATCATGAATCATGAATCATGAATTGAATCATGAATCATGAATCGAATCATGAATCATGAATCAAGATTCATGAATCGAAACATGAATCATGAAT
The DNA here is from genome assembly GCA_036250195.1 of Mixophyes australis. Lineage (NCBI taxonomy): Eukaryota > Metazoa > Chordata > Amphibia > Anura > Limnodynastidae > Mixophyes > Mixophyes australis. Next base: position 1,184,907 of record JAVHZZ010000027.1, read on the forward strand.
CATGAATCGAATCATGAATCATGAATCGAATCATGAATCATGAATCATGAATCGAATCATGAATCATGAATCATGAATCATGAATTGAATCATGAATCATGAATTAATGAATTGAATCATGAATCATGAATCATGAATCATGAATCGAATCATGAATCATGAATCATGAATTAATGAATTGAATTATGAATCATGAATCATGAATCGAATCATGAATCATGAATTGAATCATGAATCATGAATCGAATCATGAATCATGAATTGAATCATGAATCATGAATCATGAATTGAATCATGAATCATGAATTAATTAATTGAATCATGAATCATGAATCATTAATCGAATCATGAATCATGAATTGAATCATGAATCATGAATCGAATCATGAATCATGAATTGAAACATCAATTGAATCATGTATCATGAATTGAATCAGGAATCGAATCATGAATTGAATTATGAATCATGAAATGAATCATGAGTCATGAATAATGAATTAAATCATGAATCATGAATCATGAATCATGAATCATGAATTGAATCATGAATCATGAATCATGAATCGAATCATGAATCATGAATCGAATCATGAATCATGAATTGAATCATGAGTTGAATCATGAATCATAAATTGAATCATGAATCATGAATCATGAATCATGAATTGAATCATGAATCATGAATTGAATCATGAATCATGAATCATGAATTGAATCATGAATCATGAATTAATGAATTGAATCATGAATCATGAATCATGAATCATGAATCGAATCATGAATCATGAATCATGAATTAATGAATGAATCATGAATCATGAATCATGAATCGAATCATGAATCATGAATCATGAATTGAATCATGAATCATGAATCGAATCATGAATCATGAATTGAATCATGAATCATGAATCATGAATTGAATCATGAATCATGAATTAATTAATTGAATCATGAATCATGAATCATTAATCGAATCATGAATCATGAATCATGAATTGAATCATGAATCATGAATCGAATCATGAATCATGAATTGAAACATTAATTGAATCATGTATCATGAATTGAATCAGGAATCGAATCATGAATTGAATTATGAATCATGAAATGAATCATGAGTCATGAATAATGAATTAAATCATGAATCATGAATCATGAATCATGAATCATGAATTGAATCATGAATCATGAATCATGAATCGAATCATGAATCATGAATCGAATCATGAATCATGAATTGAATCATGAGTTGAATCATGAATCATAAATTGAATCATGAATCATGAATCATGAATCATGAATTGAATCATGAATCATGAATTGTATCATGAATCATGAATCATGAATTGAATCATGAATCATGAATCATGAATTGAATCATGAATCATGAATTATGAATCATGAATCGAATCATGAATCATGAATTGAATCATAAATCATGAATCATGAATTGAATCATGAATCATGAATCATGAATCATGAATCATGAATCGAATCATGAATCATGAATCATGAATCATGAATTGAATCATGAATCATGAATCGAATCATGAATCATGAATCAAGAATCATGAATCGAAACATGAATCATGAATTGAATCATGAATCATGAATCATGAATCATGAATCGAATCATGAATCATGAATCATGAATTGAATCATGAATCATGAATTAATGAATTGAATCATGAATCATGAATCATGAATCGAATCATGAATCATGAATCATGAATTGAATCATGAATCATGAATCGAATCATGAATCATGAATTGAATCATGAATCATGAATCATGAATTGAATCATGAATCATGAATTAATGAATTGAATCATGAATTATGAATCATGAATCAAATCATGAATCATGAATCATGAATTGAATCATGAATCATGAATCGAATCATGAATCATGAATTGAAACATTAATTGAATCATGTATGATGAATTGAATCAGGAATCGAATCATGAATTGAATTATGAATCATGAAATGAATCATGAGTCATGAATAATGAATTAAATCATGAATCATGAATCATGAATTGAATCATGAATCATGAATCGAATCATGAATCGAATCATGAATCATAAATTGAATCATGAATCATGAATCATGAATCATGAATTGAATCATGATTCATGAATTGTATCATGAATCATGAATCATGAATTGAATCATGAATCATAAATCATGAATTGAATCATGAATCATGAATCATGAATCATGAATCGAATCATGAATCATGAATCGAATCATGAATCATGAATTGAATCATGAATCATGAATCATGAATTGAATCATGAATCATGAATCATGAATTGAATCATGAATCATGAATCATGAATTGAATCATGAATCATGAATTGAATCATGAATCATGAATTGAATCATGAATCATGAATCGAATCATGAATCATGAATCATGAATTGAATCATGAATCATGAATTGAATCATGAATCCTGAATTGAATCATGAATCATGAATCATGAATTGAATCATGAATCATGAATCGAATCATGAATCATGAATTGAATCATGAATCATGAATCATGAATCGAATCATGAATCATGAATCATGAATCATGAATTAATGAATTGAATCATGAATCATGAATCATGAATCATGAATCGAATCATGAATCATGAATCATGAATTGAATCATGAATCATGAATCGAATCATGAATCATGAATTGAATCATGAATCATGAATCATGAATTGAATCATGAATCATGAATTAATTTATTGAATCATGAATCATGAATCATTAATCGAATCATGAATCATGAATCATGAATTGAATCATGAATCATGAATCGAATCATGAATCATGAATTGAAACATTAATTGAATCATGTATCATGAATTGAATCAGGAATCGAATCATGAATTGAATTATGAATCATGAAATGAATCATGAGTCATGAATAATGAATTAAATCATGAATCATGAATCATGAATCATGAATCATGAATTGAATCATGAATCATGAATTGAATCATGAATTGAATCATGAATTGAATCATTAATCATGAATTGAATCATGAATTATGAATCATGAATAGAATCATGAATCATGAATCGAATCATGAATCATGAATCATGAATTGAATCATGAATCGAATCATAAATCATGAATTGAATAATGAATTGAATCATGAATCATGAATCGAATCATGAATCATGAATTAAATAATAAATTGAATCATGAATCATGAATGGAATCATGAATTGAATCAGGAATCATGAATTGAATCTAGAATCATGAATTGAATCATGAATCATGAATCATGAATCATGAATCGAATCATGAATCATGAATCATGAATCAAATCATGAATCATGAATCGAATCATGAATCATGAATTAAATCATGAATCATGAATCATGAATTGAATCATGAATCATGAATCATGAATTGAATCATGAATCATGAATCATGAATTGAATCATGAATCATGAATCATGAATCATGAATCGAATCATGAATCATGAATCATGAATCATGAATTGAATCATGAATCATGAATCGAATCATGAATCATGAATCAAGAATCATGAATCGAAACATGAATCATGAATTGAATCATGAATCATGAATCATGAATTGAATCATGAATCATGAATCATGAATCGAATAATGAATCATGAATCATGAATCATGAATTGAATCATGAATCATGAATTAAATCATGAATCATGAATTGAATCATGAATTGAATCATGAATCAAGAATCGAATCATGAATCATGAATTGAATCATGAATCATGAATCATGAATCATAAATTGAATCATAAATCATGAATCATGAATTAAATCATGAATCATGAATCGAATCATGAATCATGAATCATGAATTGAATCATGAATTGAATCATGAATCATGAATCGAATCATGAATCATGAATTGAATCATGAATTGAATCATTAATCATGAATTGAATCATGAATTATGAATCATGAATAGAATCATGAATCATGAATCGAATCATGAATCATGAATCATGAATTGAATCATGAATCAAATCATAAATCATGAATTGAATAATGAATTGAATCATGAATCATGAATCGAATCATGAATCATGAATTAAATAATAAATTGAATCATGAATCATGAATCGAATCATGAATTGAATCAGGAATCATGAATTGAATCATGAATCATGAATTGAATCATGAATCATGAATCATGAATCATGAATCGAATCATGAATCATGAATCATGAATCAAATCATGAATCATGAATCATGAATCGAATCATGAATCATGAATTGAATCATGAATCATGAATCATGAATTGAATCATGAATCATGAATCATGAATTGAATCATGAATCATGAATCATGAATCGAATCATGAATCAAGAATCATAAATCTTGAATTAAATCATGAATCATGAATTGAATCATGAATCATGAATTGAATCATGAATCCTGAATCAAGATTCATGAATCGAAACATGAATCATGAATCATGAATTGAATCATGAATCATGAATCGAATCATGAATCATGAATCATGAATCATGAATTGAATCATGAATCATGAATTAATGAATTGAATCATGAATCATGAATCATGAATCATGAATCGAATCATGAATCATGAATCATGAATCATGAATTAATGAATTGAATCATGAATCATGAATCATGAATCGAATCATGAATCATGAATCATGAATTGAATCATGAATCATGAATCGAATCATGAATCATGAATTGAATCATGAATCATGAATCATGAATTGAATCATGAATCATGAATTAATTAATTGAATCATGAATCATGAATCATTAATCGAATCATGAATCATGAATCATGAATTGAATCATGAATCATGAATCGAATCATGAATCATGAATTGAAACATTAATTGAATCATGTATCATGAATTGAATCAGGAATCGAATCATGAATTGAATTATGAATCATGAAATGAATCATGAGTCATGAATAATGAATTAAATCATGAATCATGAATCATGAATCATGAATTGAATCATGAATCATGAATCATGAATCGAATCATGAATCATGAATCGAATCATGAATCATGAATTGAATCATGAGTTGAATCATGAATCATAAATTGAATCATGAATCATGAATCATGAATCATGAATTGAATCATGAATCATGAATTGTATCATGAATCATGAATCATGAATTGAATCATGAATCATGAATCATGAATTGAATCATGAATCATGAATTATGAATCATGAATCGAATCATGAATCATGAATTGAATCATGAATCATGAATTGAATCATGAATCATGAATCGAATCATGAATCATGAATCATGAATCATGAATTGAATCATGAATCATGAATCGAATCATGAATCATGAATCAAGAATCATGAATCGAAACATGAATCATGAATTGAATCATGAATCATGAATCATGAATCATGAATCGAATCATGAATCATGAATCATGAATTGAATCATGAATCATGAATTAATGAATTGAATCATGAATCATGAATCATGAATCGAATCATGAATCATGAATCATGAATTGAATCATGAATCATGAATCGAATCATGAATCATGAATTGAATCATGAATCATGAATCATGAATTGAATCATGAATCATGAATTAATGAATTGAATCATGAATCATGAATCATGAATCGAATCATGAATCATGAATCATGAATTGAATCATGAATCATGAATCGAATCATGAATCATGAATTGAAACATTAATTGAATCATGTATGATGAATTGAATCAGGAATCGAATCATGAATTGAATTATGAATCATGAAATGAATCATGAGTCATGAATAATGAATTAAATCATGAATCATGAATCATGAATCATGAATTGAATCATGAATCATGAATCGAATCATGAATCGAATCATGAATCATAAATTGAATCATGAATCATGAATCATGAATTGAATCATGAATCATGAATTGTATCATGAATCATGAATCATGAATTGAATCATGAATCATGAATCATGAATTGAATCATGAATCATGAATCATGAATCATGAATCGAATCATGAATCATGAATCGAATCATGAATCATGAATTGAATCATGAATCATGAATCATGAATTGAATCATGAATCATGAATCATGAATCATGAATTGAATCATGAATCATGAATCATGAATTGAATCATGAATCATGAATTGAATCATGAATCATGAATTGAATCATGAATCATGAATCGAATCATGAATCATGAATCATGAATTGAATCATGAATCATGAATTGAATCATGAATCATGAATCATGAATTGAATCATGAATCATGAATCATGAATTGAATCATGAATCATGAATCGAATCATGAATCATGAATTGAATCATGATTCATGAATCATGAATCGAATCATGAATCATGAATCATGAATCATGAATTAATGAATTGAATCATGAATCATGAATCATGAATCGAATCATGAATCATGAATCATGAATTGAATCATGAATCATGAATCGACTCATGAATCATGAATTGAATCATGAATCATGAATCATGAATTGAATCATGAATCATGAATTAATTAATTGAATCATGAATCATGAATCATTAATCGAATCATGAATCATGAATCATGAATTGAATCATGAATCATGAATCGAATCATGAATCATGAATTGAAACATTAATTGAATCATGTATCATGAATTGAATCAGGAATCGAATCATGAATTGAATTATGAATCATGAAATGAATCATGAGTCATGAATAATGAATTAAATCATGAATCATGAATTGAATCATGAATCATGAATCATGAATTGAATCATGAATCATGAATCGAATCATGAATCATGAATTGAATCATGAGTTGAATCATGAATCATAAATTGAATCATGAATCATGAATCATGAATCATGAATTGAATCATGAATCATGAATTGTATCATGAATCATGAATCATGAATTGAATCATGAATCATGAATCATGAATTGAATCATGAATCATGAATTATGAATCATGAATCGAATCATGAATCATGAATTGAATCATAAATCATGAATCATGCATTGAATCATGAATCATGAATCATGAATCATGAATCGAATCATGAATCATGAATCATGAATCATGAATTGAATCATGAATCATGAATCGAATCATGAATCATGAATCAAGAATCATGAATCGAAACATGAATCATGAATTGAATCATGAATCATGAATCATGAATCATGAATCGAATCATGAATCATGAATCATGAATTGAATCATGAATCATGAATTAATGAATTGAATCATGAATCATGAATCATGAATCGAATCATGAATCATGAATCATGAATTGAATCATGAATCATGAATCGAATCATGAATCATGAATTGAATCATGAATCATGAATCATGAATTGAATCATGAATCATGAATCATGAATTGAATCATGAATCATGAATTAATGAATTGAATCATGAATCATGAATCATGAATCGAATCATGAATCATGAATCATGAATTGAATCATGAATCATGAATCGAATCATGAATCATGAATTGAAACATTAATTGAATCATGTATGATGAATTGAATCAGGAATCGAATCATGAATTGAATTATGAATCACAAAATGAATCATGAGTCATGAATAATGAATTAAATCATGAATCATGAATCATGAATCATGAATCATGAATTGAATAATGAATCATGAATCGAATCATGAATCGAATCATGAATCATAAATTGAATCATGAATCATGAATCATGAATCATGAATTGAATCATGAATCATGAAATGTATCATGAATCATGAATCATGAATTGAATCATGAATCATGAATCATGAATTGAATCATGAATCATGAATCGATTCATGAATCATGAATCGAATCATGAATCATGAATTGAATCATGAATCATGAATCATGAATTGAATCATGAATCATGAATCATGAATTGAATCATGAATCATGAATCATGAATTGAATCATGAATCATGAATTGAATCATGAATCATGAATCATGAATCGAATCATAAATCATGAATCATGAATTGAATCATGAATCATGAATTGAATCATGAATCATGAATTGAATCATGAATCATGAATCATGAATTGAATCATGAATCATGAATCGAATCATGAATCATGAATTGAATCATGAATCATGAATCATGAATCGAAACATGAATCATGAGTTGAATCATGAATCATGAATTGAATCATGAATCATGAATCATGAATCGAATAATGAATCATGAATTGAATCATGAATCATGAATCATGAATCAAGAATCATGAATCGAAACATGAATCATGAATTGAATCATGAATCATGAATCATGAATCATGAATCATGATTTGAATAATGTATCATTAATCATGAATCATGAATTGAATCATGAATCATGAATTGAATCATAAATCATAAATCAAATCATGAATTGAATCATGAATCATGAATCGAATCATGAATCATGAATTGAATCATGAATCATGAATCATGAATCATAAATTGAATCATAAATTGAATCATAAATCATGAATCATGAATTGAATCATGAATCATGAATCGAATCATGAATCATGAATCATGAATTGAATCATGAATCATGATTTGAATTATGAATCATGAATTGAATCATGAATTGAATCATGAATCATGAATCATAAATCCAATCATGAATCATGAATTGAATCATGAATCGAATCATGAATTGAATCATTAATCATGAATTGAATCATGAATCATGAATTATGAATCATGAATTGAATCATGAATCATGAATTGAATCATGAATCATGAATCATGAATTGAATCATGAATCATGAATTATGAATCATGAATTGAATCATGAATCATGAATCATGAATTGAATCATGAATCATGAATCACGAATCATAAATCGAATCTTGAATCATGAATCATGAATCGAATCATGAATCATGAATTGAATCATGAATCATGAATCATGAATTGAATAATGAATCATGAATCATGAATTGAATCATGAATCATGAATCATGAATCATGAATCATGAATTGAATCATGAATCATGAATCGAATCATGAATCATGAATTGAATCATGAGTTGAATCATGAATCATAAATTGAATCATGAATCATGAATCATGAATTGAATCATGAATCATGAATTATGAATCGAATCATGAATCATGAATTGAATCATGAGTTGAATCATGAATCATAAATTGAATCATGAATCATGAAATGAATCATGAATTGAATCATGAATCATGAATCATGAATCATGAATTGAATCATGAATCATGAATCATGAATTGAATCATGAATCATGAATCGAATCATGAATCATGAATCGAATCATGAATCATGAATTGAATCATGAATCATGAATCATGAATTGAATCATGAATCATGAATCATGAATTTAATCATGAATCATGAATCATGAATTGAATCATGAATCATGAATTGAATCATTAATCATGAATCATGAATCGAATCATGAATCATGAATCATGAATTGAATCATGAATCATGAATTGAATCATGAATCATGAATCATGAATTGAATCATGAATCATGAATCATGAATTGAATCATGAATCATGAATCATGAATTGAATCATGAATCATGAATCGAATCATGAATCATGAATTGAATCATGAATCATGAATCATGAATCGAAACATGAATCATGAGTTGAATCATGAATCATGAATTGAATCATGAATCATGAATCATGAATCGAATAATGAATCATGAATTGAATCATGAATCATGAATCATGAATCAAGAATCATGAATCGAAACATGAATCATGAATTGAATCATGAATCATGAATCATGAATCATGATTTGAATAATGTATCATTAATCATGAATTGAATCATGAATCATGAATTGAATCATGAATCATAAATCAAATCATGAATTGAATCATGAATCATGAATCGAATCATGAATCATGAATTGAATCATGAATCATGAATCATAAATTGAATCATAAATCATGAATCATGATTTGAATCATGAATCATGAATCGAATCATGAATCATAAATTGAATCATGAATTGAATCATGAATCATGAATCGTATTATGAATCATGAATTGAATCATGAATTGAATCATGAATCATGAATCATAAATCCAATCATGAATCATGAATTGAATCATGAATCGAATCATGAATTGAATCATTAATCATGAATTGAATCATGAATCATGAATTATGAATCATTAATTGAATCATGAATCATGAATCATGAATTGAATCATGAATCATGAATCATGAATTGAATCATGAATCATGAATTATGAATCATGAATTGAATCATGAATCATGAATCATGCATTGAATCATGAATCATGAATCACGAATCATAAATCGAATCATGAATCATGAATCATGAATCGAATCATGAATCATGAATTGAATCATGAATCATGAATCATGAATTGAATCATGAATCATGAATCATGAATTGAATCATGAATCATGAATCATGAATCATGAATCATGAATCATGAATCATGAATTGAATCATGAATCATGAATCGAATCATGAATCGTGAATTGAATCATGAGTTGAATCATGAATCATAAATTGAATCATGAATCATGAATCATGAATTGAATCATGAATCATGAATTATGAATCGAATCATGAATCATGAATTGAATCATGAGTTGAATCATGAATCATAAATTGAATCATGAATCATGAAATGAATCATGAATTGAATCATGAATCATGAATCATGAATCATGAATTCAATCATGAATCATGATTTGAATCAGGAATCGAATCATGAATCATGAATTGAATCATGATTTTAATTATGAATCATGAATCATGAATTGAATCATGAATCATGAATCATGAATCATGAATTGAATTATGAATTGAATCATGAATCATGAATCATGAATTGAATAATGAATCATGAATCATAAATCATGAATCATGAATCATTAATCATGAATTGAATTATGAATTGAATCATGAATCATGAATTGAATCATGAATCATGAATTGAATCATGAATCATAAATCATGAATTGAATCATGAATCATGAATCAAAACATGAATCATGAATCGAATCATGAATTGTATCATGAATCATGAATCATGAATTGAATCATGAATCATGAATCATGAATCATGATTCGAATCATGAATCATGAATCATTAATCATGAATCAAATCATGAATCATGAATTGAATCATGAATCATGAATTATGAATCATGAATTGAATCATGAATCATGAATTGAATCATGAATCATGAATTGAATCATGAATCATGAATCATGAATTGAATCATGAATCATGAATCATGAATCATGAATCGAATCATGAATCATGAATCGAATCATGAATCATGAATTGAATCATGAATCATGAATCATGAATTGAATCATGAATCATGAATCATGAATTGAATGATGAATCATGAATCATGAATCATGAATCGAATCATGAATCATGAATCATGAATCATGAATCATGAATTGAATCATGAATCATGAATCGAATCATGAATCATGAATCATGAATCGAAACATGAATCATGAATTGAATCATGAATCATGAATCATGAATCATGAATCATGAATCATGAATCATGAATTGAATCATGAATCATGAATCATGAATCGAATAATGAATCATGAATCATGAATCATGAATTGAATCATGAATCATGAATCAAGACTCATGAATCGAAACATGAATCATGAATTGAATCATGAATTATGAATCATGAATCATGAATTGAATCATGAATTATGCATCATGAATCGAATAATGAATCATGAATCGAATCATGAATCATGAATTGAATCATGAATCATGAATTGAATCATGAATTGAATCATGAATAAAGAATCGAATCATGAACCATGAATTGAATCAAGAATCATGAATCATGAATCATAAATTGAATCATAAATCATGAATCATGAATTGAATCATGAATCATGAATCGAATCATGAATCATGAATCATGAATTGAATCATAAATTGAATCATGAATCATGAATCGAATCACGAATCATGAATCATGAATCATGAATTGAATCATGAATCGAATCATGAATCATGAATTGAATCATGAATTGAATCATGAATTGAATCATTAATCATGAATTGAATCATGAATTGAATCATGAATCATGAATTATGAATCATGAATTGAATCATGAATCATGAATCGAATCATGAATCATGAATCATGAATTGAATCATGAATCGAATCATAAATCATGAATTGAATCATGAATTGAATCATGAATCATGAATCGAATCATGAATCATGAATTAAATATTAAATTGAATCATGAATCATGAATCTAATCATGAATTGAATCAGGAATCATGTATTGAATCATGAATCATGAATTGAATCATGAATCATGAATCATGAATCATGAATCGAATCATGAATCATGAATCATGAATCATGAATCATGAATCGAATCATGAATTGAATCATGAATCATGAATCATGAATTGAATCATGAATCATGAATCATGAATTGAATCATGAATCATGAATCATGAATCAAATCATGAATCATGAATCGAATCATGAATCATGAATTGAATCATGAATCATGAATTGAATCATGAATCATGAGTCATGAATTGAATCATGAATCATGAATCATGAATCGAATCATGAATCATGAATCATGAATTGAATCATGAATCATGAATCGTGAATTAATGAATTGAATCATGAATCATGAATCATGAATCGAATCATGAATCATGAATCATGAATCATGAATTGAATCATGAATCATGAATCGAATCATGAATCATGAATTGAAACATTAATTGAATCATGTATGATGAATTGAATCAGGAATCGAATCATGAATTGAATTATGAATCATGAAATGAATCATGAGTCATGAATAATGAATTAAATCATGAATCATGAATCATGAATCTTGAATCATGAAATGAATCATGAGTCATGAATAATGAATTAAATCATGAATCATGAATCATGAATCATAAATTGAATCATGAATCATGAATCATGAATCATAAATTGAATCATGAATCATGAATCATGAATTGAATCATGAATCATGAATCGAATCATAAATCATGAATAATGAATCATGATTCATGAAATGAATCATGAATCATGAATCATGAATTGAATCATGAATCATGAATCAAGAATCATGAATCGAAACATGAATCATGAATTGAATCATGAATCATGAATCATGAATCATGAATTGAATCATGAATCATGAATCATGAATCGAATAATGAATCATGAATCATGAATCATGAATTGAATCATGAATCATGAATTGAATCATGAATCATGAATTGAATCATGAATTGAATCATGAATCAAGAATCGAATCATGAATCATGAATTGAATCAAGAATCATGAATCATGAATCATAATATTGAATCATAAATCATGAATCTTGAATTGAATCATGAATCATGAATCGAATCATGAATCATGAATCATGAATTGAATCATGAATTGAATTATGAATCGAATCATGAATCATGAATCATGAATCATGAATTGAATCATGAATCGAATCATGAATCATGAATTGAATCATGAATTAAATCATGAATTGAATCATTAATCATGAATTGAATCATGAATTGAATTATGAATCATGAATTATGAATCATGAATAGAATCATGAATCATGAATCGAATCATGAATCATGAATCATGAATTGAATTATGAATCGAATCATAAATCATGAATTGAATAATGAATTGAATCATGAATCATGAATCGAATCATGAATCATGAATTAAATAATAAATTGAATCATGAATCATGAATCGAATCATGAATTGAATCAGGAATCATGAATTGAATCATGAATCATGAATCATGAATCGAATCATGCATTATGAATCATGAATTGAATCATGAATCATGAATTGAATCATGAATCATGAATTGAATCATGAATCATGAATCATGAATTGAATCATGAATCATGAATCGAATCATGAATCATGAATTGAATCATGAATCATGAATCATGAATCGAAACATGAATCATGAGTTGAATCATGAATTGAATCATGAATCATGAATCATGAATCGAATAATGAATCATGAATTGAATCATGAATCATGAATCATGAATCATGAATCAAGAATCATGAATCGAAACATGAATCATGAATTGAATCATGAATCATGAATCATGAATCATGAATCATGATTTGAATAATGTATCATTAATCATGAATCATGAATTGAATCATGAATCATGAATTGAATCATGAATCATAAATCGAATCATGAATTGAATCATGAATCATGAATCGAATCATGAATCATGAATCGAATCATGAATCATGAATTGAATCATGAATCATGAATCATGAATCATAAATTGAATCATAAATCATGAATCATGAATTGAATCATGAATCATGAATCGAATCATGAATCATGAATCATGAATTGAATCATGAATTGAATCATGAATCATGAATCGAATTATGAATCATGAATTGAATCATGAATTGAATCATGAATCATGAATCATAAATCCAATCATGAATCATGAATTGAATCATGAATCGAATCATGAATTGAATCATTAATCATGAATTGAATCATGAATCATGAATTATGAATCATGAATTGAATCATGAATCATGAATCATGAATTGAATCATGAATCATGAATCATGAATTGAATCATGAATCATGAATCATGAATTAAATCATGAATCATGAATTATGAATCATGAATTGAATCATGAATCATGAATCATGAATTGAATCATGAATCATGAATCACGAATCATAAATCGAATCATGAATCATGAATTGAATCATGAATCATGAATTGAATCATGAATCATGAATCATGAATTGAATCATGAATCATGAATCATGAATTGAATCATGAATCATGAATCATGAATCATGAATCATGAATCATGAATTGAATCATGAATCATGAATCGAATCATGAATCATGAATTGAATCATGAGTTGAATCATGAATCATAAATTGAATCATGAATCATGAATCATGAATTGAATCATGAATCATGAATTATGAATCGAATCATGAATCATGAATTGAATCATGAGTTGAA